>OX031009.1:110236590-111486590 GCA_943735925.1 Pollenia amentaria
AGCTGCAAGAGAATTTTTGATATTGATAACTATGGCTGACAACTGAACGTTCAGAAAGGCTTGGTAAGACAGCATGAATCGTTTAACGCTAGAACAACGCTTCTGAAATGTTAAATTTTCTTTGAAAAAAAAAAAAAAAATTACGTCTATTTTACAAAGCTCAATTCTGCTTTCAAAAAATCTACTACATTTTACGAAATAAACTTTTGTAGCTCCCTTTTTTGTACTATTTAAAAAAGTTTCGCATATACATAATTCGAAAAAAAGTTTACTCCATCATTTTTATGATTTTACGAAAGTAACGAATTCTTTCGTTCTAAATATTAAAAAATGTTTACGTTTTACAAAATAACTTTCGAAAATACCTCATTAGTTCTTTTTTATTCAACGAAACTAAAGAAAATATTCACCCTTATTCTGCATTTCGATTACGTTTCCGCATTCAGTTACGCATCAATCGAAAAAACGTATTCCAGCAAAAAACTGAATCGAAAGAAAAGATGAATACAAGATTTGCAGTTTTGCTATGAAGCGTATGAAATCAGAACAGAAAAATAAGCAATTTTGTAAACATTTTTATAAAAAGTTAAATTTAATGCAAAACACCAATGAAAGATAAACTTAATAACTATAATAAACTAAAGTAAAATATTTATAGTTAGCAGCCATATGCCAAAAAAATGTACTTTTTAATTTTCAATCTTTGAATGCCGAATGACTTTTAATGCTTCTGTGGTAGAGTCAGCTAACTTTATTGCTAATTAGAGTGTCCCTCACTTGTCTTAAAACCGAAACGGGCTGAATATCAAGTCTTGCCATTCAACACAGTTGTTAATGACTTTAAAATCTAAAATTATGCGGTGGTGCGTGAGGATCGTATTTTTAGTTTACAAGAATATTTGGAAAATGTTAAAAAAAAAATTGATAAAATTAATTCTTTTCACCTTTATTCACATTAGAGATGAGCGATATTTCTGTACCTGTGATTTAATCACTGTTACTGAAAAATCACGAATCACAGTTGTGACCAAATTTGTCAAGTAACAGGTACTTTCTAAGTCGTTCTTTTTGTATTTTGTTACATATACAAATTAATTAATAAATGAAATAAATAAAAAATAAAAAAAAAATAAAAAATGTCGAATGATATTGCTGTTCCTTTCATTCTCTCTTCTATCTTATTAGAATTTTTTTATGCCAAAATTTATTTCTTCAAGTATGTATGTATATGAAAGTAAACAGATTTGAAAGCTCTTACAATTTTTTGTTGTTTCTTTGTAAAGTGCTTACAAAAGCTCTTGCAAAAGCTCGCGCGTTGTACATATAGCTTGGCCGCAATTGCTATAAAAGAACAGAAAACTTATAAACCGTGATCACAATCACAGTTTAAAGGAGCAGTGATTTTTAAATCACATTCACTAATCACGATGATCTGTAAAAATCACGGGATCGCTCATCTCTAATTCACATATAGCTTTTGAAGAAGGAATGTAATCTTCAAGCACCACAGCAGAATTTTAGATAATATAGTCATCAATAAGTATGTTGCATTTCAAGGCAATACATTCAGCCCAATTTGTGCCGTATAAAAACATTAAATACTATTTTCGGCACATTTGATTCATTCATTTAAAAAATAATGTGAATATTTACACTGTTGTTACTTTGGTTAACAAAATTCCTTTCCATGGATGAATTAAATATATCTATATTACATTTACTATTCTGATAACGCGGCATAGGAAAAAATTCAAAATGTGCATATGCTAAACATTGAAAAACCCTTATCTTGAGTTAGATTTTTTTTATTGTATTGTAAGCGATCAAAACTACCTTAAACGAAAAGAATTAAGCTTTCTTTTGAACCAAAAAATACCAATTTAAAAAAAAAAATTAAAAAAAGTTTTTTATATAATAAAAAAATTAAAAATTTTTTTTTTTGGTTTTTAAATTTTTTTTTTAAAGATTGAAGAAAAAGCTATTTTATTCGATTGGGACAAATTTTGCTAACACCAATAGGTAATTAGTTACATGGATGAGAAAGAACATCTGTAAGTCGAAATGTCAAATTTTGACACCCTCTAACTCAGAAACTTTTTGACCGATCTTGTTAAGTTTCTATTCAAAAAGGGTCCTCTATAAGGACCCAAGTGAGCCGACCTAGTGACGGCTGCCCATTGAACCTACTATTCAGTAGGACTAACCTTGGTGCACATTTCATCCAATTCGGAAGACATCCTTTTCAAAGGTTGGGTCACTTGTAGGGAGATCGATTATTCGACTTTTTTCAAAAAATGGGTTTATAATATGTCGAATAGTTGCTATTTAAAAAAAACGGATTTCAGTTAAGCATTTTTAAAATTACCAGATGACCAGCTTTATACATAAAAAGACAAAAATCAAATAAGTTTTTGTAATAAAACTTTAATTTGAATAGAAACAAAACAATTCACAAAGGTAAGGAACCAACAAAATACATAGTTAGTTATGACTTAAGGTATGTTCAGACCTAACAAATATTTTACGATGAAATAAGAAAAAAACGAGACCAGAAAATTGATCAAACTTTAACCTTATTTTTAACAATTTCTATTTATTTACTAAACTTTTTTTGTAAGAAAATAATTGTATAATGCAATTTAAAAACTATTAAGTGGTGTTTGATCTAGACAAACGTTTCGCAAAAGAAAATACATAATTATAGGAATTTAATAATTATATTATTTGAAATATTATTTTACATTAGTTTTAATTTGTTGTTGGTTAAGCATGTCTATATGAATCAGCAGACTTCAACCATATTTTTGAAAAGTTGCAAACAAAAACTCTTACACCCAATTTACATGATGAATTTTATGACGTCCAATTTTCTTAATTCCCTTTTGAAGTTGCTACCAAAAACTACTCAAATTCATACGATGGGTTTTTTTTGGACGTCTAATTTTTTCATTTAATCCAGTTGATGAGAATATAAAAATAAAACGTAACAGAAAGGACAGAAAAAAGTGTAAAGCGAAGTGTCAAAAAAAAAAAAAACATGAAAACGGAAACCATGTCCATTTTTCTACCCATTTCTCTCCATTTCTCTACGCCGCTTGCTACCAAACAAAAAATGACGTCCAAAATTATTAGTTTCTATAATGCTGAAACAAAATATGTAATTTGAAATATATAATCCTGACTAAATTATGAATTTAATGACTTCCAATAGAAAGCAACAAAAAATTACAAAATATTCATCACATTGTTTGTGCTTTCAATGTTTTTATTTTGCGTTGCGCTGCGTTTTACATGATTAGGGCCTGAATATTTTATTAAGTAATTTATTATGACGGTCATCTTACAATAGTCGCAAAAATAACGAAGTGATTTTAAAAAGTTGTTTACGTAGCTGAACGTGGCTTCAAATCACTTTGATAAAATGTGATTTTCAGAACAGGCCTGATAGTTAGAATAAATTATTGCCGCTAGATGGAACAAAATTCATTTTTATTGAAAAATGCATCAAAACACCCCTGTATTTGGAAATATTATGAGTTGATATGTTCAGCAGAAATACTCGCCACAGAATTTTGTACAAAGTTTCCAAGCATCATTTGGTCGAATTCTAGAAATTTAAAGGTCAAATAACCTAAAGGTCGATAACCTAAAAATAACGGTAATTAAAAATAATATTTATTGTCTTTCATTTTACTTGCCTTTTTTTAGTTACACAGTTTTTTCAACGAAATACAACAAAAGGTCGAAGAACCTTCAGTTGGTAAATACACAACTTGATAAAATGTAGCCAAACATAGAAAATTTTGATTCGAATCGAAACGCAAATTAAGTGTGATTTTGTAGCAAATTTATTATGCATAATTTTGAATTAAAGCTTTTGTGGTTTTTTTCGATAATAAAATAAATAATTTAACTAAAAATTATAAATAAAATTATTTTCAACGTGCACTATTTTCCAAAATTTTTATTTTTATTTTACAAAATAATTATTTTTTTAGAATTATGTGAAATAATTTAAGTTTATTTTAAATTTTGTTTTAAAGATTAAAGGTATTATGTTATTTTGTAAATGTCCTTCTAAATTACATAAACCTCGAAATTTACGAAAATCTTTTAAGTATTTGTTAGAACAAAAAAATATTTACCGATGCAAATATGCGGTCCTTTACAAATTTTTTCCCCCATTTATTTGGCTCAACACATCAACCGTCGACGAGTAGAAAGATGTCTTCGTTCATCCAAAGAAAAATATTTATTAAATTTATGTTGGTTAAACATAAAATCAATTACATTTTAATGACATTAGAAATACAATAAAAAATCGCTTCTACGAACGCTTTTCAGAGCATCAAATGCAATCATTGTTGGTAAAACATAATTGTGTACATAAAATGCGAACATGATGAGTTCATAATTAACGTAAGGATTTGGAGATAAAAAGAACGTCCTACTTTGCACTATCATTTCCATTGAAAACTTTTTTTGAAAAATAAATGGTTATATAAACAAATCTCTAAAAGACATTAAAAATTCTTCTTAAAAAAGTTTTATAAATGGAAGGCATAAAAAAAGTTGCGAGTTTTCATAATAAAAAAAAGAATGCAATGAGGTAAATATCCGCTGGGAATAAATTATTGTCCAATAACATTCGTATACCATTATTTTCCTATTATTATTAGTTGCGTATTTGTTTTTAAAGTCCATTGAAAATATTTACAATTCATTTAAAATTTCACTAGTTAATAAATGATTTTTTTAAAATAAATCTAATTTGAAAAATACATTTACATATATTTTTGAAATTTTTGTTTTAAGTTATTATTTTTGTATATTTTTGCAATACAAAATTTTATAATTTGTAATATTTAATTTAAAATAATTTTCTTAAAATACAAACTTACAGGCTTATTTATAAAAAAATAAAACTGGTTAATAAAGGGTTGATGAAACGGATTTCATATGAAAATTTGTTTACTAAACATTTCTGTTAACCTGTTTAGTTTTTATAAAAAAGCCGATAATATTTAACTAAATTTACGAAAATAAAAAACTGATGCAATTTACAAAATTATATCGTAAAATAAAAAATTCTTTTTCGTAAATTACAAAAAAGCTAGCTAAACTAAATTTACGAAAATAAAAAACATTTGATGCAATTTACAAAAATATATCGTTAAATACAAATTTTTTTTTCGTAAATTACAAAAAAGATATTTTGCATTTTACTAAAGCATTTCGTACTCGTACATTGTACGCAAGAATTTCGTGGTGCGTAATAATAAGAAACTAAATTTTTGTTTCCAAAAATAAGAAACTAAATTTTTGTTTCCAAAAATAAGAAACTAAATTTTTGTTTCCAAAAATAAGAAACTAAATTTTTGTTTCCAAAAATTTTTTTTTTTTTTTTTTTTTTTTTTTTTTTTTTTTTTTTTTTTTTTTTTTTCGTTATTTATTTATTGAATCTTCATATATTTAATATGAACTAACAATAATTTATCAAATCTTAACCTAATACTTTATTTATGTCCTGCCAGTGCCAGACAAAAATTTTCTTCATCACGGGTTCTGTTCACTTATATAGGTGTTTATCTCTCATCTAGTTGGGTAAGTGCTGCAGTGTCTCTTCTCCTTAAGCGAGTGTGGCCGCCATGATTTAAAATATTTCGAGCTAAAGGATTTGGGTGTTGTTCAAGTCTTTTTAAATATTTTACTGCATATTTTGTAATCATAGTTTTTACTAATGGCACGTTGAGATCCTTATGAATGTTTGAGTTTTTAACATACCAGGGGGCGGCTGTGATTATACGAAGAAGTTTATTTTGGCGCCTTTGAATTTTTTCGATATTAGAGGCCGAGGCAGTGCCCCATAGTTGAATACCGTAGCACCAGATAGGCTTTAAGATAGAGTTGTAAAGTAGAAGCTTGCAATCGAGTCTAAGAACAGAATTTCTTCCAATAAGCCAATGAATTTGGATGGCTTTTAGTTTCATTTGAGTTAATTTTGCCTCTATATGGCATTTCCACGTTAATCGCCGATCCAGATGTATACCGAGATATTTTACATGCGAATGTTGAGGAATAATTTGATTATTGATTGTAATAGGGGGGCAAGATTCCCGGCGCAGGGTGAATGTTATATGTACGCATTTTTGCTCATTGACCATTATCCTCCATTGTCTTAGCCATATTTCTAGTTGAAATATATGATGCTGTAGGTAACGAGATGCTTCATAACGGTTTTCGTGGACGCTTAGAAAAGCTGTGTCGTCTGCAAATGTTGAAGTTTGGGTGTAGTTGTTTGTTGGCATGTCCGAAGTATAAATTAAGTATAATAGAGGGCCCAGGATGCTGCCCTGTGGGACTCCAGCGCCAATCGGCTGAGGTGAACTTAAGAAATTTCCTTCTTTAATAATAAATTGACGACCGACTAAGTAGCTTTCTAACAGTTTGTGTGTGTTTGCTGGTAAATTTTGCTTCAATTTGTGTAATAAGCCTTCATGCCAGACTTTGTCAAAAGCTTGCGAAACATCGATGAAGAGTGCTGAGCAATATTTTTTTTCTTCAAATGTTTTTCTTATGACATTTACTATTCGATGAGTTTGTTCAATTGTGCTGTGTTTTCTTCTAAATCCGAATTGATGGTTTGGAATACATCTATTTTCACTTAAAATCGGTGTTAATTTTGAAACTAATAATTTCTCAAATAGCTTTGACATATTTGACAATAAGCTAATAGGCCTATAAGACTCAACTTTCGTATGATCTTTACCTGGCTTTGGTATCATGGTAACTAAGGAAACCTTCCATTTTTGAGGAAAGTATTCAAGGCGTAAAATAGCATTAAAAATAAAAAGAATAATTTTCTTTGCTACGCGAGGTAGCTCTAATAGCATTTTATTGCTGATCTTATCAATGCCAGGTGCCTTCTTAGTGTTTAAGTCACATATAACCTTTTCGATTTCTCTCATCTCAAATCTTAGGGGAATAGCTGCTCTAGCAGCAACAGGTGGTAAATCGACCGCAATATTGTGAGATATATTAGGTGTAAATACGTTTTTCAAGTGACTTACAAACAGATTTCCTTTTTCAACATCATTTCTTGCCCAACTTCCATTCAAGTTTCTTAATGGTGGTTTAGAGACAACTGGCCTTTTGAGGTTTCTAGCTGCACGCCATAATGAGTAGTCCGATTGTGGAGTTGCATCAAGTTCCTTAAGATATTTTTCCAGAGAAGCCGTTTTCTGAGTCTGCAATAACTTTCTTAATCTTTTTGTACACTCTTTTAGCAAGTTCTTAAGTTGAGGAGATCTGTGCAATTGCCACTCTCTTCGTGCCCTCCTTTTTTCAGACAAGAGACGCTCGACATCTGTGGAATATATTTTAATAGTTTTTGTTTTTTTGGGGGCAATATTGGAATGTTGAACAGCTAGTTTCAGAAAACTGTCAAAATTATCAATAGAGCGATCTACATACTCCGGTGTACTGAGCGGAATATTTTCTGTGCAATGGGCACTGAGATATTTTTTATATTTTAACCAATTTATTTGTGTGGCTGACGTCGCTAGGTAACCAGTCGGAGATACAATTCTATTGGGGTTCATTATAGTAACAATTGTAGGTGTGTGGTCGGAAGATAATTCTAGGGAAGCTTCAACGTGAATCGTTTCTGTGGGGATGTTTTTAACCACGCCAAAATCGATGACATCTGGAATTTTTTGCGGGTCAGCAGGCCAATATGTTGGTTGGCCGCTCGCGACAACATTTAAATTCATTTTAGAGATTGTATTAAACAAAACACGACCCTTTGGTGTTATTAGTCGTGACCCCCAGAAGGTATGTTTAGCGTTATAATCGCCAGCGGCCAGGAAACAGGGTCCTAGTGATTTATAATATTCACAATATTGGCTTTCTGATATTGAAAATCTAGGTGGAGAGTATAAAGATGAGATTACAATGCTACGATTCAGCTCTTCAACACAAATGTTCGTTGCTTGGAGATAATCCTCACGATGATCACACATTAGGTAGTGTTTGACTCGATTTTTTATCAAAATGGCAGAACCACCACAAGCTCTATCTCGAGGGTCCTTGCTATCATATAGTATATAACCATTGATGTTAAACGTATTTCTTGAGGTCAAATGAGTTTCAGAAACCATCATGACATCAATTTGTTTATTTTTAAGAAAGTATTCTAATTCATTTTTATGTTGGCGGATGCCGTTCGCGTTCCAAAAACAGATTTTTAAACAGTTCATGGCCTGTTAAGTACAGATTGCAATAACATCGATTGCATTCTAAGAATTTCCTGCATCATATTACCCATTGTGTTCGTAAAATTAGTTACTGTTTGCACTAATGTTTCCATGGTTTTTTCCAGACGACTTAAATTTGGAACTGGAGTTTCATCATTACTTGGCGCAGCACCTTGCGTTGGCGCATGGTTTGATTTTACGACGTTAGCATAAGAGGTTCTGTTATAACTAGGCTGCGGGGCCTGAATGTCACCAGTGCTTACTTGATTTGTTACCTGCATTTGAGGGGGATTAGTTTTCGGTCCAACTGACTGCTTGACGATGGTATATACAGGGCATCCTCTATAATTGGCAGTGTGATTACCGCCACAGTTGCTACATTTTTTTACGTTGGGGTCGGTTTTAGACTTATCGCAAAGATCTGTACCATGTAATTCACCACATACTACGCAAACAGGGGGTAAATAGCAATATGCCTTAGTATGACCATATTCTTGACAGTTTAAACACTGAACGGGACCATTTCTTTTGTGTGGCTCTTCTATAGTTACTCTTCTATAGAGAATATATTTCAAATTGTAAATAGGATGCGTTTCATTTTTTTTAAGCTTTACGTCGCCGGGTTCAAACTCCACTCGAAAAAGTGGTTGGGGGTTTTTTTCTCTATTTTTTATATTTACTACATGTTTTACTTTGAAGCCTTTTTCTTCGAGGAATGTTTTTACCTCTTCTGGGTCCACACATGAGTCAATTCCCTTAATCACTACCTGGAGACCTTTACTGCTTTTCAGTTGGTATGTATAAAAGTTTTTTTTAAGTACTTCAAATTTGTTTATAATTTTGCGAAAATCATTCTCATTATTGACTTGTATTTTTGTCTCGTTTATACTACCACGCTTGATAGCAGCTACGTAAAACGAATTTTCACCTATCACCGATATCAAACTCTTTATGAGCTCATTTGAGTTTTGCTCCCTAAGATATATCGGGGGAGGCTTGGACGATTTTATGACGTTTGGTGCTTCAGAGGATTCATCCTCCAGAATTGCAAATCGATTTTGAGAATTTATTTTATCAAAAGATGGTACTTTTGAGGCCGAAGCAACTGCTGCAGAGGTAGGGCTGCGACCCCGTTTAAGCACTGTTATGTACCTGTCCATACCAACTTGTACTTGAGGCTTTTGACCACTTTTTACTTGTGGAGCTGAGTTTTCCATCATGCCTGATTTGAGGGTAATATTTTCATCACTTATTAAAATCGTTTTTGCCGCTGAGGCACCGCTTGCAGGTTTTATATTTTTTATTGTATTAATATTAACCGTATTATTAGACACCGAAGGTGATACTGAGTTTTCTATTATGCTTTTTGCTGTTGAGGCAACGCTAGCAGGTTTTGTATTTGTTATTGTATCAACCGTGTTATTAAATACAGACGGCGAGAGGGATCGCGTACGAGTAATAGGTTTAGCCGTTAGGTATTTGCTATCATCGATTCTTTTTTTTATTTCTGTATTTTTTTCGCTAACACTCACTGTGATATATGCATTTCTACTGTTTGCACTCATAAGAGTTTTTTTTTTTTCTTTTACTGTTTACAGTTGTGCTCTTCTTATTTGTTATTGTTTATCAACACCGATAATGAAAAAATGTGTGTTTATGTATGTATGTACATACATGTAATTTTTTTTTTTCTTTTTCTTGTATTTACTTTTTTTATACTTTATTTGTTCAAAAAAAAATAAACCGTATGCCGAGTTTAGAAAACACGTCTATCTTCAACGACCGCGACAGACAAAAATTAATCAGCTAAACATCAGCGACATTCGGTTCCAACAAGACGGCGTAACTTGCAATACAGCGGGCTTAACAATCGTTTGTTGCTAAAAAAAAAATTAGCGACTTTAATTCCAGACGTGGTCCTGTTCACTGGTTCTATCGTTCTTGAGATTTAACGCATCTGGATTACTTTTTAAGGGGCTATTTCTGAATTAGAGTCTCATTTGTTTCTTTAGAATACAGTTCAACTAACATATATAATACTAGCATTTAACCCGCTACTTCGTTAGCGTCTCCTTTTCTTTTGTGGACATATTTTTACGCCAAAGTTTATGTTTCTAGGTTTCAACCTAGCTACTTTTTAATAGGTACGATTTTCACCCCTAAACGTTCGAATTTCGAAAATGTACCAAATTTTTATTTGTATATTTTAGATATGTTACGAATGTGATATTTTTTTATTCCAAAGTTTATTGGTTTAATAGATATATTGAGTGGCAAAAAAGTTTTAAAATACAGGTTTTACTCCCCAAAAGGGTCGAATTTCAAAAAAGTACCAGACACCTATCCACTTATTTTTTTGATGAACATGAGGTTAGGAAATTTACCCATTTTTATTTTTTTTTAACCTCTAACCATAAACATTTTCAAAACTCCCATTTCATTCAACATTTTAGCTTCAGGCGTTTAGGACGTGCGTAACGTTACAATTTTATATTTATAGATATGTAGATGAAGAAAAATGTTTTGAAACAAAAATAACAGAATTAGGTATAGATGGCATAGCAAAAAAGTTTTAAAATATAGGTTTTACCCGTTTACTCCCCAAAAAGGCCGAATTTCAAAAAAGTACCAGGCACCTGTCCGCTTTAACAATTATTTCTATGTTAATGGGTTTACTCCCTATTTTCCCTTTTTGGTACTTTTTTCTCCCCATTGAAGCATAAAAAATTTCAATATTATAGTGGGAGCCCATAAATTAATACGAATATGTCAATAAATAAAAAAAAATGTTTTATAAAAAAAGTACCAAAAATAGTTACGCTTTTTACCCCTTAAACGTCCGAATTTCGAAAAAGTACCAAATTCGTATTTGGCTTTTTTAGATAAGTTTCAAATGTGATATAACCCTTATTTCTATGTTTATGGGTTTAAAAGATAGATGGGGTGACAAAAAAGTACCAAAATGCAGGTTTTACCCGTTTACTCCGTTAAAGGTCTGAATTTCCAAAAAGTACCAGACATCTGTCCGCTTATTTTTCTAAAGAACAACGATTAGTATTACATTTATTTTGCATCTCTATTAGTTTTGGAGATATAAGGTTACCGAATTTCCCCGTTTTTACCTTTTTTTACCCCCTAAACATTCGAATTTCGAAAAATCTCGTCTTAGTGGATCGATTTGGAGAGTGACCAATCGCTAGTCCAAATTTCAAGTTTCTAGGGTCAGCGGTTTGGGCTGGGTGATGATGAATGAGTCAGTCACTCACGCAACTCTTTTATATATATAGATAAAATTTTAAAGAATTTAGACAGGGAGTTACAATAAAATGTATTAGAAGTACATTTTTTAACATACTGAAAACTATATTATCGATTTCAAATAGTTTTGTTATTTAAAACGATTTCCATCACATACCTAATTAAGTCTAATTGGCTAATGCCGACATACAGCAGCTCTTGAAGCATTAAAAGTCAATATTCAAGTTATCATTGACGCCATACGGCAAGATTTATTGGCAAAAGAGGTCAAATTTTGGACTGATCGAATGGGCCAAGTAACTCGTAGCCGCGATGAACATATTTTCTGGAAATAAACAAAATAAATGCAATGAAACTATCTACCAGATTATAATAAAAAACATTTTATTTCAACAATATTTCTGTCTTGTATTATCATTTTAAGTTCTCATGAGGTAAAAAAACACCCTATACAACTCCTAAAAAACACAAGCAATTTGTTTTTGTAAAATCATTGTGCAATGTCAAGAACAGAAACAAACATCATAAACAAAATTTTGACATCCAACAATTATAAAGCTAGAAAAATTTATCAGCGGGTTGTCAAGTTCACCTGTAATGAATTCGCATTGATTAAAACCAGGACTGGATTCGGAGTCGTAGTTGAGGTTTTTGTGCCGAAGTCGGAGTCGTAGTACCCAAAAAAACTCGCGACTCCGACTCCAAACTTTTTCGGCATAAAAAATTTAAAAAAAACTTTCTAATATTTGCCAAAATAAAAATTCTTCGAAATTGGCGATGCAATATTTCAAATATCGATTTGAAATTTTCAGAAGTTAGAGTGCTATATTCGGCTGTGTCGAATCTTTGATACCCTCCACCGACAATTCGAATATATCAGAGCTTTTAATGATTAATTAATCTTTATAAAAACGAACGTCAGTATAACAATTGGTTCCGGTTTAAACAAACTGGGCGACATTCAGACAGTGTTATGCTTTTATTTCTAGCAATTTGAACCAACTTGAATAAAATATCATGATTCGTAACAGTTTAACTAAAATGATTTTCAGGAGGTGAATTTATATTACCCTTGATTAATATAGACTTAGGTTAGGTTAGGTTAAATGGGTAGCCGTCACGAAGACGACTCACTTGGGTCCTTATAGTGGTCCCTTTGTGATACCCCCAGCCAGTGACAAGGGTCAGCCAGTATCCACCAGACTATTCCCCAGAGGTCACCGCAGTCTCGAACCACCCCGATTCCCTGCAGAACAGGTAGATCGATTTCAGTCCCGCATTGGACAAATCGTCCAGACATGGCAATTCCGGTCTCCCAAAATGCCTCAACCTAGCGCCCGCCAGTCCGGGGCATTGGCAGAGGAAGTGAAACACCGTCTCCTCCTCCTCCACATCATGACAACTCCTGCAGTAGTCATTGTACGCAAGACCCATCCTCCTAGCATGAGTCCCTATCGCCCAGTGACCCGTGATGACCGACATCACTGTCCTTATCCGATCCCTGCCGAGACCGAGTAGTACGCGCGTTCTCGCCGCGTCATAGCCAGGCCATAGAGTCCTGGCCATCAAACAGGTATGCTCGCCCTGCCATCTCTCCTGAGCCCTTCTGTACGATTCCCGTCTGATGAGAGTCCTGCAGCGGGCCATTGAAGTGCCAATCAGGCCGTCGACGAACATGTCGTCCAAGAGACAGCCTTGTTTGGCTAGACTGTCCGCAGTATGGTTGCCCAGGAGCCCACTGTGTCCTGGTACCCATGCCAGCGTTACACTGGAATGTTTCGCGATCTCATTTAGAGACATCCGGCATTCCACTGTTAACATAGATGTCGTAAAGACACCAGCCAGAGCTGCAATGGCAGCCTTGCTGTCCGTAAATATACATATATCCCTCGATATACGATAGTACCTCAGCCAGTTTGCCGCCCGCCTTATGGCAGAAATTTCCGCCTGCAGCACACTGCTGCCATCTGGCAGCCTAAAAGAGACCCTGATGTCCAATTCCTCGATGAAGAAACCTCCACCCACTCTGTCGCCCATCCTGGAACCATCGGTGTAGACCCGCAGGGTCGGCTCCAAAGATCGCGTGTTATCGAGCAGCTCATCATAGTTGCCATGATGAACCGCGAACAAAGCACCGAAAAAGGGTTCCGGAGTGCAATAGTCCAGCCCCGCCTTAGACTTATCATCACGAAATCCTGTAGAGTGATTTCTGTTATTAAAAATCCAAATGGAACAAATTTTAATACAGTAGAAAAATTTGTTTTAGCGTTTCAAGTGCTTTTCAGAAGGCTGCATAATATGGGATATAAGGTAAATATGGACCGATATTCAGAAAATTGCATGATATTATTTCTAGCCATATGAACCAAAATTGGATAAAACTTTACCACAATATCTATATCTGCTACGGTTTTAGGATAATATTGGACATAATATGGTAAATTATGGACCGAGCTTTACGAAATTAATTTTTTTTTTTTTTTTTTTTTTTTTATTTTTAGTCATTTAAATTGTATTACAATAGCATTATTTATTTATTACGTTTTTTAACATAATAAACTGTTTTCCGAGAGTAGGTTTTATATGCGGCCTAGGGTAAATTATGGACCGATCTCCACGAAATTTTGAAGTATGATTTCTAGCCTTATAAAACTGTGACGTACCAAATGTTATTATGATAACATTATTGGTTACGGCTTAGGCGTATTCTCCGGGAGTAGGCTTTATATGGGGCATATGGTAAACTATGAACCAATATTCACGATATTTTACATTATGATATTTAAACCTATAAAACTTACGTACCAAAGTTTGTTATGAAATATTTGTTACGGTTTTAGACGAACTAAGCTGTTTTCTGAGGTAAGGGTTTATATGGGGCCTATGGTAAGTTACGGACCGATCTTTACGAAATTTGACAGTGTGATATTTAGTCCTATAAAACTCTGACAGCTCTGGTAGCACTTTTTAATATGATATCAATATTTATTACGGTTTTAGACGTACATTTCTAGTCATATAGAACGAACTTGTGTAAAATCGTATATCATGCAGTGCATTATGCCACCTTTTATGTTAGGTTTTGTAACAAAATTGTTAATTTTTTAAGGTGGTGGTTCTACATTTTGATTCATAACTCTGATCCTACTGATCGGTTTTTGCTGGATTTCAATCCCAAACTGCTTAGGATAACTAGAAGTAGTTTGACACCGGCATTCTTATCTATTGAGTTTTTAGAAAGTGAGCTTGTTTTCAACAGACGGAAGTGGCTAAATCAACGTAGAATTACTCAAGAAACCAGAATATATGTATGTATATCGTGTATCGTGTCTTAGATGCATAATAAAAAAGTTTCACACGGAATGACAAACTTAGTATACCCTCATGCACCACTAGTGGTGGAGGGTATAAAAAGAGTTTAAAGTCATATAAGGACCAGTATCATATACATTTAGCATCAAGGTTAGAGAAAGAGTCGGAGTCGCACTTAAAAAATTTCAGCGTTTGGAGTCGAAATTAGTACTTTTTCCGGACTCCACTGCCCTGATTAAAGCGAAACAGCTCAAGAATAAACAAAACATTTTTTGCGGCAAATCCTTTAATATGCCTCCAAAAACAACAATAACAGTATTTTTTTAATATGCAGTTTTTTCAGAATGTTAATTGATTATTTATATTTTTTTATTTACAGGATCATGCGGGCATTTATGTGGCCTATATAGGAATATTTTTAATAAGCTTTTTCTTGTGTGCGCGTTCCCTATATTATTTCCGTTTAAAAGTCAGTCATGTTGATGGTCCCATGTAAGAACGTTTTCAAAAAAGCTTTTAATAGCAGCATTCCTTTTGATATTACAAACATATATCATTACATACATAAAAATAGCAAAAAAAGCAACATGATTTTTTACTCTAAAACGAACAAAAAAATGCAAATTTTGAAATTGTGCAAAAATAACAACAACAACAAACAGGTATATGAACAACAACAACATATAATTTAAAATATTCAAAAATATAAAAAATCCCCTCTACCACAAACACACCATTATAAACCAACAACAATGATGCTGATTAAATTTCAAATAATTATAAATTTAAAATGAAATAACAATGATGTATGTAAAATGTTTCGTAATATTACATCAATAAAAAACAAACAAAAAATGTAATACAAATATGTACACCTTAATAAATATTTAAATGTTACAGAATTCAGAACAAACAATTCTCTCCTCCTCCCCTCCCCCTTCTCTACTAATCATCAAACTGTCTAACTTTACGTGCTAAAATACATAAATAATTAAAAAAACATGAAGCAAAAAATTAATAAATTTAATAATAAAATAAGAATGAAATGAATTAATTGTTAGCAAAGTTAGACTTTTGTTTAGCCTGCATGCATAACGTTTATAAATTATGTTGGTATTCTAACCTTATTATTATTTTCTTATGCAACTCTTTACATTAAGAAAAAGTTCAATAAATATTTTTTTTTTAAGTTAATAAATTATAAAATAAAACAAACCACCACAAATCACAATTAAATGCCTTTTCGATCATACATAAATAAATACATACTAACTAACTTAGTTATTTTAATTTTTTTCTATTTAAAAAATTTAAATAAAGTTCTTTTTTTAATAATTTAACTAATTATTTACTTCTTTATTATGTCTCTCAATGAATCTTTTTATGCTTCTTTTTTTGGCCTTTTTTATATTGTGCATTAAAGTACAAACTTTATAATTTTAAAAGGCATCAGCGTCTGTCGTCTCTTGGAAAAATGGAATTTATTTATAAAACTTTGTCTAGCTTACTCCCAAAGCAATCTTTTTTAATTTTCATTTTGTAATTGTTTATCCTTTTTTTTTTTTTTTAATTTTAGCATTTTTTATATACATAAAAATATATACATATATACAACAATATTATCTACTTGTATTTTATTTTTATTAATAATTTTTTTCTATTACTCAGTTAAGAAATGAGAATTCTACAAATAAAAAAAAATATCGTAATTATTTTTTATGCAATTAAAAAAATTTAAGAAAAACGTAATAATTTCTAATACAAAAAAAAAAAAATGTTTGTGTAAGAACAACAAAACAATACATAAAAATTATATTTAGATCGATTATTATAACAATTACGATACCATTTATTGTAAATAAAGAAAATAAGTTAAAAAAAAACCAAATCAAATGCGCAAATCATATGTTTTTATATTTTTAAGTCGGCTAAAATATAGACTTCATGGGTCTATAATTTAACCGACCAGTAAGATTCTGAAATAGTTTAATATGTGTATTATAGTTTAATTTTTTTATGCACCAAAATAATCGGTAATTTTTTAAAACTTACAAAGAAAAAAGGGAATAACGGGGGGGGGGGTCTACCTCTTTTGCGATGCGAAGGAAAATTGTAGCGAATCAAGTGATTGGTACTCTTTAATGCGTTTGAGCATTAATCCTTTCAAATCCTTTTATTTTTTTCTTTCCGCAAATCATCACTTTTTATTTTCTTTAAATTTTCCAATTTCAAATTTTTTTACATATTTTGATATTTCATTACTGTCAATCTCATTTTCAAAAAGTTTTACGAAAGTGATACTCAGTACCAAGTTGGCATTTAGCCTTCGCATCGCAATAGACAGCCCCCCTGTTTCTGCTAAAGTGACCTTTCGTATGACCCCAATATATTCATATGTATATGTATATATACAATTAAGTGTACAGTTTTGCTTTAACCCAGCTAGCATTTTCAATCGTCTGGGAGTCTACTGGGAATCTCATGACGAGTGTTTTTGATCGTCGACGAGCTCATTTTTTAATTGTAGACGATTCCTCGCACGGGAGTAACTGTTACACAAGCTGATTCCTCTGTGAGATACTTCTACAACACAGCGGAGGACGCTTATATTAATCGTAGAGGGAATCGTTTACGATGTATGTAGAGATTATCTAACGAGTCTTTCAAAAATCATGCCAAGAGTCGTATGAGACTCATAAAGGGATTATTTTACAACTCGTGAAATGCTCAGCCGTATAACTGAGCTACCTAAATAAGGGCATCAAGCGTGTTTTTCATGTCAAAACTTATAATTTTCATACAATTTATATCAAACAAACCTTAAGGTCGGGAAATCAACACCATCCTGCCGGAAAATCTTATTTTACAGATCCTTAGGTCGGTTTGTTTTATTGAAATTGTATTGGCAATAGAATTTTCATATTTCAAAAACGCTCTTATTTAGGTAGCTCAATAATTCTTATATGACTCTTACAGAGAGTCTCAAAAGGCTCATTCCAAGATTAAAAGACGAGCGTGTCAAAAATTTAAAAAAAAAATTAAAAATAAAAAAAAATTAGATGTTTTTGTTTTTGTAACTCGTCAGATAATCATCAGAAGACTCTTTTAGGAGTTGTATATTGAACATAATCGTCTAACAAACAGCCTATGCTAGCTGGGAAGGAATCGCGCAAGAGATAGCATGGTATGGACTTCGGCAGTGCGCAAGTATTTTAACCTCTGTGGTATAACAAATACCGGCTTCGCTAATTAAAGCTTCGCTGCATCCCTTCGGTCAAGCGCAATGAGTAAAACTTCTCTGCATAGCAGGCCTTCGGCCGGGCGCAAGGGTTTTCTCCCCTATGGTATAGCAAACATCGGCTTCGCTAACTATTTTTCCATATTTTTCGAACCGAAATAAAAGTAATTTTTTGCTTTTTATGTTTACTGGTAAATATAACAGCTATTTTTAAGTTTAAATTTTTTGAGCAAAAGTCACTGATTTTCTTCTTTGTTTTTAAGCAAATTTACAGTTTTATTATTAATCAGCCATGTCACAGAGTACAATTCCGTTCGGAAACGGAATTCATTCCGTATTTTGGTGCTTCAAAAAATTACGAAAAAAAAGAATTTGCGGGATGAAACCATTTTTTTTTATGAACGGAATGGGGGTTTTCTGTATCTTAAAGGCCAAATAACTATCAAAATATACTTTCTATTAATAAACAAATATGTTTTCTTCGGTTCCGAACGGAATTGCACTCTGTGATATGGCTGATTATTTTTCCAGCAAAAATAACAAAATAAAAAAAACGTTGACAAAATATAACTGTTATAATTCGACTTTATGAAAAAAGAAATAATTACACTGTGCTAGATTTTACACTTTTTTAACCTTCATAGCGGTTTAATGAAATTCTTAAATTTTCCCCCTGCCGGGCCTAGGATGCCATTTGATGCCCCTTTATTTATTTCTAACATACCTACCCGCTATCTCCATTTCTTAAGAGGCCTCCAATACATAATTTCAATCACACTAGAAATATATTGAAGATAAAGTCCCATAACTGGCAAAGAGTCGTCCCTAGGGGGATAAAATTTATGACCGCCGTCCATTAGTTTTTTGTTCTGAACATTTTCCCAAGGCATACTTGCCCTTTATCACTACTTTTTGGTGGGCTCCCATACAAATGTTGCGTTGTATGAAATTCTTAAATTTAATTAAAATTTTTCGTCTTTTGTAAATTAAATCAAAATCATTGTATTGTTTGCAACTTCGTTTTTTATATGTCTAGAAATTGTTCCAATTTTTTATGATTTTTTAAAAAACAAAAATTTTGAAATTGGCTAAAAAAAATTTTTTTTGCATATTAGACTGCGCATATTAGAATAAAGTTTAACCTTGCTTAAAGGAAATTTATCGCGGTATTTCGGTTTTTTTAGTTTGATTAACGCAAATATATGTTGTGCGAGCTCCTCCATTTTCGAAATAACGGTATATCTCGAAAACAAGAGCTAACCTAAAAAACGGTCAGCACCAAGTGCCCATCTTGTATATTTTTCAACTCGCACAGTGTTATTACGGGTGAATTTCATAAAAAGTGACTGGTAAAAATTTTACTTTTTCATCAAATTTGGGACTTGTTAGTAGTTAGCTTCTTGGTAAAAAATAACTTTTTTGTGATAGTTATTTTTGGTTGAAAAAGTAAATTTTTGGTAAAAATCTAAATTTTTAGTATAAACCCAAGTTAAAGTGCTATATTGCCGATTCTTTGATACCCTCCACCGACAGTTAGAATATTTCAGGAGTGGGCTGATTTGAAACTGACGTTAGTACTACAATTGGTTGCGGTTTAGTCCCTGAATTTTTACAAACAGATATCTGCTTGTGTTCTTATCTGACAGTTATCTTTAACTATCCGGTAAAAAAAATTTACACTGGACATTTATTGCCGGACAGACGATGTTTATAGGCGATAGAGGAACACCGTAAAGTTGTTCAAGCATACAGAGTCGCCTCCTACCAACAAACTTGGTCTGTCCGGCAAGAAATGCCTATAGTGTAAATTGGATCTAAAACTTGTTTGGTAGTTTTAACGTTAAATTGACCTACGTGCTTTTTACTTAAAGTTTTCTTTTAAAGTATTGCAATATTTTTATTTTTTTTACCTTTTGAATTAACCCTAATGCTTAGACGGGGTTCATAATAGCTGTTGTAAACTATTATTTTTTACAATATTTCATTGAATAACTAATCAAAGTGTTACTTTAGTTTGTGAAAAACTTTTGATCCATGGCAACACCATAGTTGATTTGACTAAAATTTTATTTGTCCATTTTTATTAGTTTGCGAAAGGAGTGAAATTTGTGCATCGGATAAAAGATATTTGGAAGTTATTAACTGAGTTGAAAAAATTATCATACAAAATTCGTTTTATAAACCTATCACTTAAAATATAATTCTTTTTTTAAACAAGCACTTTATTACTTGGTTATGACGCTTTTGCTATACCCAACTTCAGGCGGGCTGGGGCATTTACGTAGAAATGTTTATATATTATTAGGTGCGTTTGTTTACTTTTCCAGTAAAATCCAGTAGTTGAGTAAATTTTGGGCAATATGAAAATTTTACTCTCAAAAATGGCTCTTGCACAAAAAAGTAAACGAACGGAAAATTGCAAAAACTTGCAGGTTAATTCAAACAGCTGATCGCTAAAAAGCTTAGTGTTAATGTTTTTGGTACTTGATGAAATGCATTGTAATGATTATAAATTCGTAGCAAATTTATTTATTAAATGAGCTTCTGTGCAAGTTTTAAGACTTGTTTATTTTGTACATGACTTTTAATTTTGTTTCTAGTTGAATTACATACGAAACTACATCAATATTTGATTTTTGATATTTGGTACCCTCAATAATATGCAATAAGAAGTAATCATATATTCATTAGCTTTACATCTCTAAAATATTAATGTAAACAAAAACAAAAATAAGTAATATTGAACAATTAACACAAATTTTACCATGGATGCCAAAAAAAGAAAACTTAATATTTATTGCTCTCCCGGAACATTTGGGAAGGTACAAAGTGGTAAGTAAAATTGTTTAGGATGTACATAGAGCTTTTGTTCTTTTAAATGTTTTTATTACAAATTGTATGCTTTTTGTTTGCTTACTTTTGTTTGTTTACTTATATGAAACATATGTTTTTGTTTTCTACTGGTTTTTACTGGTAAAAATTTGTTCAGTAAAAATTTGCAGACTCTTTGCTTACAACTGTCACTTTACTCTCTCAGTAGATGCTCTCTTTTGCAAATTTTTGTGTAAGCGAACGCATTTCAGTAAAATCCAGTAAAAACTTACACAAGTTTGTGCAAATTTTGGGGTAAACAAAAGCACCTATTATGTGCTTATTTTTTTTTATTTTTATATACATCCTTTATTTACAAGTTTATTTACATGATATCGCTCATTTCGTGCAAGACCGTCACAACTCAAAATTTGAAACTTTACAGGAGAGCCTTTTTAAGATTCCAACCTATTATTATTTATTTTATATACAGTTATAAAATCAAATGTTTCTTTTTTGCTACAAAGAAAACCACATGTACAAGAGGAATGCCAACAAAAAAACTGAAATGTGACCTTGTTGATGTTAATTGCTCAAGTTTGTTACAAGAGGTCATAGCGTCAAAAGCATCTGTATTACCGTTATTTTTTCGATAATTCTCTCCGTTCTTAGATCAATTTGTAGAGATTTAAGAGGAGAACATTTCTGCATTACTAACTCGAAAATGCCAAATTTTGAGTTGTGACGGTCTTGCACGAAATGAGCGATATGTACATTTTGAGATTTTATCATCTAGATATTACAGCAAATAAAATAATGGGATCATAAGAAATTAATAAATATAAATTTGTTTAAACCATTTTAAAGGTAAAAACATGGGGAAAAACCTTTATATGAATATATAAATATACAAAATGTCAAATATTAGAAAATTGCATATATTCATAGAATGACTAATAACAAAAATAGTCGCCCATAAACATATTATTTTCTATTTGATAATTTTCAGGTTGTTTTACGTAGTTTCTATGCATTCTCGTATCAATGGATACAAGGAATTTTCAATTTTATCGAAATACTTGTTATTAAGTCTTGTTATTAATTCAGATATTTTTTCATATTCGGTCTCTTGATGAAGTAGGAATGTAGGATATCTTCAATGTTTGTTGTTTATTATTTTAAAGCATTTGTTCTGTATAATTTGCAACTTTTTTCGGTGGCAATCAGCAGCTGTATACCAGATATGGCACGCATAAGTTAATGTCGGTCTAATAATAAACTTTTATAGATAAGATTTTTATTTTTAAAGTTCAAGTAAGAGCGTCTTTTTAAGAGCGACCAAAGGGTTTTCATCGATGTTATTACTTTATGACACGTTTCATCAATGTCTTTTCTGAAGAGTAACTTTTTGTCTAAGATAACGCCGAGATATTTTACATCAATTATGTTCATATAATTAGTGCAAACTAAAGTAAAACATCAAAAAAGCTCTAACATACGAACAATTAAGAGATTTCGTCATTTCCATCGGTTTACAAAACTAGTGGCGAAAAAATGAAATACATTGTGGCGGATATGACATGGACCAACCGGATTTTCTTTGCCCTGCAGCGAAAAAGAGCCTAAGCTTTTGTAAAATGCCAAAAATGTTACCATAAATATGTCTTATATATGTCTTATAAAAAAAAATGGCCTAAGCTTATATAAGACATATTTATGGTAACATTTACACGTTTAAAGGGGTCTGTACACGGTCAAGCAATTCTCATCAAGCGCTAGTTTTAGTGAAAATGTGTTTGTATGTGTGACACCGACGATGCTAGATGGAAAATCAAAAAATTTAGATATGACGGCGAATATTACGTCCAGCACACGTACACGAGTGAATTCGCCTGCATGACAAGCATTTTGACCGTGTGCAGACCCCTTAAGACACGTGTTATAATTATGAAAAATTCGTTACACGTTACACTATAGAATTTTGACCTGTCTAGGGTTAATCCGTTTAGGAACCCGAGGAGGACGAATTGGGACTTCTTTAAAGAAAGGGTCCGCTCTGGGGTGGCGCAATGGGCCCTGTGCGACTTGCTGCCAACTGATGTGGAAGGTGATGTGAACAGATTCACTCATCTGCTAAGAGAGAGCTATGAGCTGTCTTGCCCGGTAACTTTTCCGGGTAGGCGTGAACAGCCCAAATGGTGGACCAGGGAACTTCAGGTTCAAAGGTCGACGGTAAGAAGGCTGTTTAACAGGGCCAAGCTCACGGGAGCATCGAGTGATTGGAACACCCATAAGGTGCATTTCAATAAGTATAAGGCGGATCTTAAAAGGGCAAAGAGGCTCTCATGGAGACAGTTCTGTGAATCCATTGATAATGTCAACGAGTTGTCTAGATTCCGACGGATTTTATCCAAGGATCCTAGGACCCTGGGGTATGTCCAAAGGAATGACGGCTCATGGACTGAGTCTAGCTCTGAGACCCTAACCTTGCTCATGGAGACGCACTTTCCTGGGTGCACGGAAGACGGAGGTATGAACGATAGTCAAGGGGACGGAATGTCTGTGATATCGAGTCATGTGTCCGCCTGCGTCGAGGAAATAGTCACAAGGGAGAAGCTTAAGTGGGCTGTCAATACCTTCGACCCATATAAATCACCGGGTCCGGACGGTATTTTTCCGGCCATGCTCTGCAATATCCCGGACGACGCATTATTTCTGCTAGTGAATATATTTAGGAAATGCCTCAGTGGGAGGTATCTGCCTAGGGGGTGGAGAGAGGTCAGGGTAATTTTCATACCCAAGGCTGGTAGGGCAGGCCACTCGAAGCCGGGAGATTTCAGGCCTATTAGTCTGTCTTCATTCTTATTGAAGACACTAGAGAGACTGGTAGACCTCTATCTTAGGAGTAATATTGGTACCCACCTCATTAGCAGCGCTCAACATGCCTACTTTAAGGGTAAATCTGTTGAGAGTGCGCTACACGAGGTGGTGGGTTGCATTGAGCACGGCCTGAGGCATAAGGAATATACTCTCGCCGCGTTTCTGGACATAGAAGGAGCCTTCAATAACATTAGGATTGAGGCGATCAAGGATTCCTTAGTGGAGCTGGGAGTTCAGGGCTTTCTGGTGGAGTGGATAGTCTGCATGCTTGGCAGCAGGATTATAAACTCGAGCCTGGGGGATCATAGGGTAAGGAGGAAGGTTACCAGGGGGACACCACAGGGGGGGTTCTATCTCCTCTACTATGGTTGCTCGCGGTAAACGGTATTCTCAGAACATTTGATTCCAAGGGTATGAATGCCGTCGCCTATGCGGATGACATAGTTCTACTGGTCAGGGGAAAGTTTATGTCCACGATCAGTGAAATTATGCAGGTGATGTTGGGCGAACTCTCGGATTGGGCAAAAGATAGAGGGCTGGGGGTAAACCCGGCGAAGACTGAGCTGGTTCTTTTTACCAGAAGGTACAGGATAGAAGGTTTTAAGGGGCCAGTGTTAGATGGCGTCGAGCTAACTCTATCTGACTGTGCTAAGTACTTGGGTAACTTCCTCGACTGTAAACTGTCTTGGAGAAGAAACACCCAGGAGAGGATGAAAAGAGGACTCAATGCCTACTACACGTGCAGAAACTCCATCGGTAAGAATTGGGGACTGAGACCGGATATGGTAAACTGGATTTACACATCGGTGGTTAGACCTATTCTTACCTATGGATGCACTGTTTGGTGGGATGCGTTGAGAGTGGACAGCTATAGGAAGATGCTTAACAAGGCCCAGAGGAGTGCATCACTTGGCATCACTGGTGCAAGGAGAAGCACGCCGCAGGCGGCGTTGGACATCCTACTACATTTTTCCCCCATTGAACATTATGCGAAAAGTGTGGCTGCCAGGAACTTACTTAGACTCTACGAGTCTTCGTTGATTAGACCTAGGCGAGATGACCACACAAGGATTCTATACGAAGTGGGTCTGCTTGATCAGGAAAGGGTTCCGGGGGGAATCTCGGATCATAGGAGTATGACCTTGGACTTCGGTGTAACACCACCGGTGGAGTTCCCGGATAGGGAAGTTTGGCGTGGATCCAACGGACTGTTTGAGGGGTGGGCAGTATATACGGACGGGTCTAAGATGGACACTGGCACTGGTGCTGGTGTTTTTATTGCTGACACTGACGTGAAAAGGTCATTCAGACTCCCGGATGAGTGCAGTGTCTTCCAGGCTGAGATCCTAGCGATCTGGAGGGCTACGGAAGTGATACTGGATCACATCGTGGGGGGGATCTGTTGTGACAATCTACGTCGATAGTCAGGCTGCGCTAAGGGCATTGACAAATCACACGGTGCGATCGTGCCTGGTTGCTCGGTGTAGGAATGCTCTGAGAGAGCTCATGTTGGCATTCACAATAAGGCTGTGTTGGGTACCAGGACACTGCAAGGTGGATGGCAACGAGGTGGCGGACGAACTCGCGAGAGGGGGTTCGAATCTGGACTTAGAGGTAAGGGACAGAGGGGTAAAACCCCCCTTATGTCACTACTATGGGGTGTTGCGGGAAAGATTTCGTGATGCCGTTAACCGGTCCTGGAGGGATAGAACGGATTGCAGGGTGTCAAGGGCCTTATGGCCCGGATTGGACGCAGGTGCAACCAGGGTTCTATTAGGACTGGATAGGAGTAGTCTCAGGACTCTGATAGGGTTCCTGACGGGGCATTGTTCTGTTAGGGCGTTTATGGGTAAATGGGACATTGCGAGACCGGACTTCTGCAGGTTGTGCGGAGATGCCGAGGAGCTCGAGACGGTTGAGCATGTACTGTGCCACTGGCCTAGGATGCACGGCCCCAGGGAGAAATGGCTAGGGGCTAGGTTTCACGACGAACTGGGGTGTATCGCTGGATGTAATCCAACCGATCTGCTGGGGTTTGTCAGGGAAGTAGGACGGCTGTTTCTGTTGGGGGGGCCGTAGGGGGGAGTTTGTCCTGCGCTTCTACAAATATACCGAACCTTAGGTTTTTTTTTTACTTTTTTCCTTTTCTTCTCTTTTTTTTTTTTTTTTTTTTCCTTTTTTTTTTTTTTTTTTTTTTTTTTTTTTTCTCCTGTACTGAAGGGATTCACAATGGACCTCATTGGTCTACGAGTGGAGTTGCGCCCTTGGGCGCATAACCCTTCTTAACCTAACCTAACCTACACTATAGATATCTATACACACATAGATAGTAATTTGTTGAAAAAACGGTCATAAATTTTTCCGGAGGGCAATTAATGGATTGGATTATATGGGACCTATGGTAACCGATTATCACAAAATTGCACGTTCTTATTTCTGGCCATACAAGCTAAAATGGACCAAATTTAAGAACAATATCTATATTTGCTATGGTAGTGGGCTTTATGCGGGGCGTATGGAAATTAAAGAACGATCTACACGAAATTTTGAACTGTGACTTGTCTTATGAAACTCTGACAGAATGGGCTGGGTGGAGGGCATAAAAAGGAAATGTTATGTTATGAATGTGACTTGTTGATCAAAAGTGGAACTTGTGAAGAATTGACTTTTTAGTGAAGAAGTGATTTTTTACTGCAGAAGTGGGTTTTTAGTGAAAAGATGAATTGTTAATGAAGAAGTGAAGAAGTTACTTTGTTATGCAAAGACTTGCTTTTGAAAAAGTTTTGCAAAAAGAGACTTACATAGATACTATTTATTAAAACAAAGAGACTTACATATATTGAAATACCAAATTGATTGGAGTAGGAATCAAAACTTTCGCGTAGCTTAGTAATCAAAAAATTGCCTAGTTCTGAAAATGGAGAATAAAATTAACAAATAGTTGTAGGGATAATTAAAAGTACCAAAACACAGCCCGAAAAATAATTTTTTAATATTAAAAAAGTACATATCGTCACCTAAAATGCAAAAGGGCGTAACAACAAAAAAAAAATTCGAAAAAGAGTTGTTGATTGATTTTTATTCGTTTTATTAAACTACATGTTCACATAAAATTTTAGATCCCTGCGACCAAAAATTACGACTTTATTAAAGAAATTCAAACGCCTAGTACACCTTGTTGTTATCGATTTTGTAAAGTTGTTGCTTCTCCTGTGAAAACATTAAGTGTTGTTACGATCTTTTGCATTTTTGGTGACGATATGTATGTATGTATATAACCCGTAGTTTTATGAAAAACGTAAAGATCAAAAATTTAAATCGGATTTCACAAAAAACCCCTGAAATCGAAAGACTTGGCCGTTTGAGCAAAATTAAAAATGATATCATGTATTTAGAATATTATAAGTGGGAATAGTCAAATGCTCCAGTGGGGTATGGCTTTGCATATCCAGTGCGTAATTTTTGTGACCCGGTCCGCGTTGCTGGCCCTAAGCAAACATTCGTGTTGTATTACCAGACGATTTAAAATGATCTTTAAACGAAATTTACGGCCTTTAAATAAAAATCCATGAAATACCTATCATAAAGTATTTTTACAGAATAACTTACATATGGTGTAGATATGGGTTCAATGAAAAAAGAAACACATGTATTTAAGGCAAATTGGAAATTATATTTATTGATTACTTCATCTTAAGGCTAGCGGATAGACAATGTTTTTTTATTTGGTGTAAAAACGTATAAATTTTTTGGGGTGCCAACTCGGGAGCAAGCCACATACAACTGGCCGTGTGAAAAACATGAATTTTCCAAAATTAAGCCAGCAAAAGTCAATGATTGGCCTTGTGCTTTGTTGATGGTAATAGCAAAGGCAAGACGCAAAGGGAATCGGAGCCGCTTGAATTCAAATGGTAAATCGTTGGAAATCATCGGAATTCGTGGAATAAGTACGTCTTCGCCTTTGAATCTGTCACCGATGATTGTTGCCTCGATTAAATTTGGTGAACAGTTTTTGATGGTCAATCTGGTTCCGTTGCATAACTTTGGTGCGTTTAAGTTGCGAATAAGAATTACCGGTGACCCAACCTTTATTGTTAGTACATGCGGTGGCATTCCGGATGGTTCCAATGAATTCAAAAATTCAGTGGGATAATTGACGGCTTGTAATATTATAAATTAAAATGTTGTTCATATACATATGTTTGATTTACATTTGATTTGAAAATACATATGGTTGTATGTATGTATATATATGCTGTGAATCTTACGAAAAAAGTGAGCGTAAAAGTGGGCGGGGCAACATTTTCTTTTCGCAACACCTAAGTTAGACCATGGCGATCATTTTAAAGAAAAAAAATCGTCCAAATCGGTCAAGCCGTTCTCCAGTTATGCGCTTAATAGAAAAAGTGGGCGTAAAAGTAGGCGTGGTAAATTTTTCTTTCGATGAAAACTTAAAGTTGATTAATACGAACATTTGAAAGAAAAATTAGTCAACCCGATGGAGCCGTTTTCTGATTTTAGGTAAATCAAAAAAAAGTGGGCGTAAAAGTGGGCGGGGAAAAATTTTCTTTCCGTAAAAACCTAAGTTGGACCATGGCGATCATTTTAAAGAAAAAATCGTTCAAATCGGTCAAGCCTTTCTCAAGTTATGCCACGCCCCTCCGCCCCCAGACCGAAAATCAGAAATCAGACTTCACAGTGTCACCCGCCTGAATATTCTAAAGATTCCCTGAAAATTTTATCAAAATCGGCCCAGCCGTTTTGGAGTCCATACGTTACATACATACATACATACATACACACATCCTATTTTATATATATAGATATATAGATTGTATATCACCATGGCTCCATTAATTAATAAAAATAAACAAAAAAAAACTATAAAAATAAGTGAATTTCAATTTTTTGAAGATTTTTTCAAGCCTAATTCTTACTTCATATTTCTTTATTGACGATTCATTTTACTACCACCACCATATCACCGCCGGTTCCTGGTACTCCTGCTTCCAATAATTTGGCCTTAATATCATCCACTGTAATGCTCTTTTCTGCACATATTGATTTCAAAAATTCTTGAAATTCTTCAAAGTCCAAACGCCATTTTCTAAGCAAAGTTTGTAAAATATTATATATGTATATGTATTTGATGAAAAGTTCAGCAATTTTTCACCTAAATTTCATGTAGGTTAAGCCGGTTTCAGTTAAGCTAAATGTTGTTTTTAAAAGTTTTGCTTGATCCAGCCAATAATCGATTTGTGATAGCAATATACAATCATAGACCAAATTATCCAAATCAAATGAAATAACATTGTAGTTGGCATACAGATGAAAAAGTGATTCCAAAGTGTGTTTCTTGGGTTTATCATCGTCATCGGCCATTATAGTTCCTTACTTAGGGAAAGTAAAATAAAACAAATAAAGAAATATAAATTTATAACAACGAATGCTAAAAATTAATTAGAGTTACATTTTGGGTGTCAAGGTAATTTGTCAATAACACTGTACAACATATAACTTTTCATCTATTTGTTATATTATTTCTGAAATTTTACAAAACTAGATTTTAAAATTTCATTTAGTTTATAAATTTTTATATAAATCCGAATGTGTTTCCTAAGTCAAATTACAATTTAAAAAGCTTTTATACTTTAATAGTCTGATTCCTTCAATATTTTCTATGTACTATCACATTTTTGTTTGTTTGCTGGTATCTAATAGTTGTATAAATTTTCTGCACAATTTACTTCATTGCTACCCAAATGATAGCTAAAGTAAGCCTCGTAATAGAAATATACAAACAAATAAAATTGTTATAGTGCATAGAAAATATTCCTGGAAATATTGAAGGAATAAGACTATTAAAGTATGAATGAAAGCTTTTCAAATTCTAATTTGACTTAGAATACACATTCGAACTAATAAATATAAATAATAAATAATAATAATATAATAAATTTAAAATAAAAATGACACAACATGAGAACTAAAATTCCCAGATTCTATTCATTTAAATCTTAAAATATGTATCTTGAATTTATGGTTAACAAAGAAAGTTTTAAAAAAACTATTTTCAGTTATTCTAAAAACTGTCAAAAATTGTGATATTATGGTAGAACTGTTTAATTGAAAACGGTCTTATCGACTGAGCAAAATGTTTATATTTTCTGCTACTAAATTTTGAAACCCTGTAAAAATATACATTTTCAATGTAAACATTGCAACAAACAAGAAAGTTTTGTGAAAAATGCATTAATTTGGTGAATAATTGTGATTAATTTAATTAAAATTAATAAAAATGGAAATAATCATTGAAAATCAACCGAAAGAACAACCACTCAGACCTTTTAAATTATAAGTATTTTGATATTATAAAAAACGAGTTTATATTTATCAAAAGATTTTTTTATCTCTAGCAAGGCTCATCAAATTGTCAGCTTGACCGGCATAAGTTTTGAAAGGAAGAGTATTATTGTAAGTAAATAAACTTCAAAGTTATATGGTGAAATTTTAATATTTCTATTAACAGGGTGCTGTGGAACTTACAATTGTGCCAACAAAAGAGAATTTAAGAATTATAAGGTTGAATGCCAAACAGTGTCGCATATATAGGGTGCTTCTTAACGATGTTTGTGAGGCCGATTTTGTTTATTTTGATCCATTTTTGGATATTTGTCAGAGTGATGCAAAAACGTAAATATTTTTTATGAGTTCCTTATAAACCTTTTCTGTATCGTAAAATTTCAGACGTTCTTTGGAAACGCTATCTACAAATCATTTAATTGCTGCCCAAAAAACAGATCCTGATGTTAATTCGGGAGAGCTGTTTATACAAATACCCCCGGAAGGCTATCATATGATACAAGAAGGCCGTGGTTTGCGTATAGGCATAGAGTTTTCTTTGGAAAATCCCCAAGGAGGTATTCACTTTGTAATACCGCAGACAAGCGAAGATGAAATTCAGCCTAATAGTGCCCATATGTTTACTTATGCTTATGAAAATTCTTCACGTTTATGGTTTCCCTGTGTAGACAGTTTTGCTGATCCCTGTACTTGGAAATTAGAGTTTACGGTTGAAAAACACTTGACAGCAGTATCATGTGGTGAATTAATGGAGGTGGTAATGACGCCTGACTTGAGAAGAAAAACCTATCATTATTCCCTTACAGTGCCCGTGTGTGCCCCGAATATTGCTTTAGCTGTGGGACCATTTGAAATTTATGTTGATCCTCATATGCATGAAGTGACTCATTTTTGTTTGCCTCAATTGTTACCATTACTGAAGAATACTGTGCGCTATTTACATGAAGCTTTCGAATTTTTCGAAGAAACTTTATCCACCCGCTATCCCTTCTCATGCTACAAACAGGTATTTGTAGATGAAGCAGATGCTGATATCAGTGCTTATGCCACTATGAGTATAGCCTCTGTGCATCTTTTGCATACAATTGCTATAATAGATCAAACCTATGTATCTCGCACTCTTATGTCGCGGGCAGTAGCTGAACAATTTTTCTGTTGCTTTATAACTTCACATCACTGGTCTGATACTTGGTTGGCGAAAGGCATAGCTGAGTACTTGTGTGGCCTTTACTCGCGCAAATGTTTTGGCCACAATGAATATCGTGAATGGATTCAAAAGGAATTAGCACGTGTGGTAAAATATGAAGAACAATATGGTGGTATAATATTGGACTGTAGTCAGCCTCCCGCTCCTTTGCCGGTTAGTGGTACTAATCCTTCTTCGGCAGCTGCTAAGCAGCAGGAAATTGTTCATTATTTTCCTATAAAAAGTTTGCATACTGTATCTCCGAAATATGTGGAAGCTATGAGAAGGAAGGCTCATTTGGTTATAAGAATGTTGGAGCATCGTATTGGTCAGGAGCTGTTAATACAGGTGAGATTAAGATGTTTTTTTTTAGAATGTAACACCACAATGATTTTTTTTGGTAAAACATTACTTGTCTGAAAAAGTGATTTTATCGTAAAATATCTGACTAGTAATTTTTTAGTGAAACTGTACATTTTTCGTGAAACATTGAAAAGTTTTCTGAAATTGCTTTGTTATAAATAAGTAAACTTCGATGGAAAATATCCTTACCGAACCACAAATGTCTTACATTTATATCCATTTCCTAGGTCTTCAATAAACAATTGGCTTTAGCCACTAATGCAGCCTCTACTAAAATCGGTTCTGGACTTTGGCATCATTTACTTATTTCTACAAATATTTTCATTAAAGCCATTTTCACAGTAACCGGTAAAGACATGTCCGTTTTCATGGATCAATGGGTTCGTACTGGAGGTCATGCAAAGTTTTCTCTCACTTCGGTCTTCAATCGTAAACGTAACACAATTGAATTGGAAATACGACAAGATTTTGTCAATCAACGTGGTGTTCGTAAATACAATGGGCCTCTCTTAGTACAACTGCAAGAATTGGATGGTACTTTCAAACATATGCTCCAAATTGAGAATACAGTGGTAAAGGCCGACATTACTTGCCATTCGAAAAGTAGACGTAATAAGAAAAAGAAAATACCTTTGTGTACGGGAGAGGAAGTCGATATGGATTTATCACCCATGGAGTAGGTTTTTTTTAAAGTCTAGATGTTACCTATTACTTACATTTGCAACATTTTAGTGATTCTCCTGTTTTGTGGATACGTCTGGACCCAGAAATGATTTTAATACGTGATTTAAATATAGAACAGCCAGATTTCCAATGGCAATTTCAACTAAGGCATGAACGTGACGTTACTGCACAATTTGAGGCCATTATGGCTTTAGAAAAGTATCCCACAAATGCCACACGTTCGGCTCTAACAGACACTATAGAAAGTGAACAATGTTTTTATAAAGTTAGATGTGAGGCGGCTGATTGTTTAACAAAGGTAAGCATTTTAAATTTAATTAATTATATAATAATAACATTAACTCACCTTTTTCATTTTTTCATACAAGGTGGCCAATCAAATGGTTACCCAATGGAGCGGCCCTCCTGCGATGTTGAATATATTTCGCAAATTCTTTGGTTCTTTTAGTGCTCCTCATATTATTAAACAGAATAATTTTGCTAATTTTCAGTTATACTTCTTGCAAAAAGTTATCCCAGTAGCCATGGCAGGTAAGTCTTCTATACAAATGTATTTAATTATATACATTTTTTATATAAAACCACTAAAACCACATTTAGGCCTTCGTACCTCTCATGGTATTTGTCCGCCAGAAGTCATACGTTTTCTATTTGATCTTTTCAAATACAATGATAATACTCGCAATCATTATAGTGATGTTTATTATCGTTCAGCTTTGGTAGATGCTTTGGGTAATTCAATAACACCTGTTGTATCAGTGGCCTTAAGAGGCACTCCCATTACTTCAGATAGTTTATCAGCAGATGCTAAGTATATTTATTAACCCTTTTTCAAATAAATTGCTTGATATTTAACTACCTACAATTTATAAATTAATTCTAAATTACAGATTAGTGTTGGAGGAGGTAACACGTTTATTAAATTTAGAAAAACATTTACCTTCCTACAAGTATATGGTGTCGGTGTCTTGCTTAAAAGTCATACGTAAATTACAAAAATGTGGCCATTTACCATCGTTGCCGAAAATTTATCGCTGTTATGCTGCTTACGGTCAATACTTAGATTTACGAATTGCTGCTATGGAATGCTTAGTAGATTTCGTCAAAGTCGATGGCAGATGGGAGGATTTGGATCATTTAATTACACTACTGGAAACTGATCCTGATCCAGCGGCTCGACATGCTTTGGCACAGTTGTTAATAGATAATCCACCGTTTACGAGAGAATCTAGAAGTCGCTTAGACCGCCCGGAATTGGTGGAAAGATTATGGCAGAATATGAAGTAAGTACTTTATTTGTATTGTAGTTTTGAAAAGGGAGTTTTTGGGAAGTATAACTGAGTTTTTGTAAAATAATCGATTTAATGGTTGAAAATGAGGAAAATAGAGTTTAAGGGACAACAAGAAAATATTTGTTGCTAAAAATTAAGTTTTTTGTTTTTTGGCCCAAAATGTCGAAAAGAAAATTTCTTTCGAATATTTATATTGAAAACGATAATAAGAAAACTAAAATTTGGTTTTGGTTTCAATGTTAATATGCGAAAAAAAATTATTTTCGATATGGTTTGAAAAGGGAATTTTATTTTTGTGAGCGGATTTGCGAATAAGAAAATTTTTTTCTAGTGACTTTTTGTGAGAAAAGTGATATTTATGTGTTAATTTTTTTTTTTTTTGAGGATAGCGACTTTTTAAAGAAAAATGACTTTATGGGGGACAAGGCACATTCATAAGAGAGAGTTATTTTAGCTATCCATTATTTATATGGAATTTAAACATTTAGAGCAACTAAGCTCATGTATAAAAAACGATCAGCTGGGCAGGTGCGTATAACTGTTTTATGTAAATTACCTTATGTGGAACAGATTTTTTTTGTGGGAAGAGAGACTTTTTGTAAAAAAGAGAATATTTTTGCAAATGATTTTTTTAGAAAATAAAACTAATTCTTGTAAGAAGATAGAAATGGGAAAAATTTTTGTCAGAAGAGAGATTTTCGGGAATAAAAAAAAAAACTTATAGGACTGATATCGTTAATACTTTTTTTTTAAAAAAAATTACAATACAAAGTAATGAGACCAAATTAATGAGAAGAAAGTAATAAAGAAATTCTGTGAAAATTCTAAATCTAACTAAATTCTTCTCCCAAACAATCAATAAATAGCAACAAATTGGCTTTTGACACAAAACTACGTTGCGACATGGTGGATCTTTATTATGCTCTTTATGGTTCTAAACGTCCTCTCTGCTTACAATCTGCTGAAATGAATAGCATGTACAAAGATTTTGTACGTGAAGGTTCAATGAAAAAATCCGCCACCATTGTTGCAAAGACACCACCACCTGAAATAAAACCAGAAGTAATACGAAATGATGAAACGGATGGAGTTTTAGAACAAAAAACAGTAATCAACACGCTTAAACGAACCGCAACTGAAGCATTTGCTGTTGAAGATGAAGTTATTAAATTGGAAACCAATGAAGAAATAACAGTAGCAAATGAAATAATAAAAGATGAAGTTTATGAAACAGAAACTATAACAGTGTCTAAGGTTGAGGTGACCTCGACAACACTTTCCACTGAGACAGAGAGCTTCGGTTCCGAGAGTAAAAAACTTAAAAGTGAGGAAATCGAGGAAGATGAAAATTCCATAACGATTATAGATGTATCCGAATCAACGGTAACACGGATGGATAGTAGTTTCGATTCCGTTAAAGCGGATAGTGATATAAAACAAAAAATGGAGGCTTCCTCTAAGGTGAGTTATATATAGAAGTTTATAACAGAAACAAAAATATAGAATCTGAACTCTTTTTTTTAATTTTTCTAGAAAAAGAAAAAGAAGGACAAAAAGAAACACAAGCATAAGCACAAACATAAGCACAATAAGGAGAAGGACAAGGAAAAAGAACGTGATCGAAGTAATAAAAGGGATCCAAATTTTTCTCGACTTCAAGCTAAAGAGGCTACACCAGAAACTCTAAGTTCTGCTGATAGCAGCAACAGCAATAGTAATCCCCCGTTTAACTTCCAACCATAGCACAGGTTTTTAAATCACTCCATTAAGTTTGAATCGTTTTTAACGAAAAAGTTGTAGTTGTTGTAAATAAATGTTTGTTCCATGAACAGCATTTACGCAAAAAAAAATTACTTATTTTAATCAAACAGAAATTTACATGTATATTTTTATAATTAGTAAAGTTGAAGTATGAAATTTCATACAATCTAAAATTTACATACATTTTGTATTTATAAACTGTATATTAAATGAGCAAATACTTTTCTTTTATCTTTTATGGCATTTTGAAACAACATATTTAATATTAAAATTTAAAATTTATATGACAAAGTTTTTAATCTAGATCAAAAATGTATTAGTACCTAGCACATCCGCAGAAAAATATATTTTATTTGATATTTAATGTTATATATAGCGTTAAACATAAGTGGAAATTATTATAAACAAATAAAAAATATAAATATTTCATTCAATGGGTATACATACAGTGTGTTTGATTTGAAATGAAGTTGAAACTCAGGATTTGAATTCATTGCCGAAACTTCATAAAAGATCTAGTAAATAGTGAAAAAATTATATTGCAGAAAGAAAAAAAGTTATACAGTAGCAAGCAAAAGTCAGCTCATGATTGGAAGTTTATCAGAAAAGTCGATTCAAATATAAAAATGAGCAACCAAATAAAACAAAACTTTTCACATTTATATATCGCTCAGTTCTTAAAAAAGATTAACTAAGGCTGGATTTTTGAGATCTCAGTTGAACTAGGTTTAGTTAATCTGAATACAGATTTGTGCAGCCATTACTAAGTTTGTATAAACGATTTTGACGGAACAGCTTTGGTCTAATAAAATAATAAAAAACAGCTAATTTCGCCGGAAAATCCGAGTTTCAGAGTACGTTAAACTAAGTTTAAACTTAATCCACATTACAAAAACCCGGCCTAACAGTATTGAATAGTAACATAGGAATGAGATATAGGGATCAATATAAAAGGTTTCGCACAGAGGCAATTGTAATTTTTAATATTTCGTCCAATGGGTTTAGGCATATTTTAAATAATATTTTCAATAAATGTCCGAGGAATTTGGTTTCCTTCGTGTTGTTTCCATGTCATATGGGTTCCATGTTGCCCGGAGCCCTATGATATTTCCAGCCGCTTTTTTACTGTTGCCCACAGATTCTCTATTGGGTTACGGTCAGGGCGTTGTGCGGGCCAATTCATTACTTGAAATTTTTGTTGTGACAGCCATTCTTTAAAAATTTTAGCGATATGCTTCTGATCGCCGCCTTGTTGGAAGATAACTTGCTCTTCTCTTTTAGTGGTCATGTCTACGAATTCTGGCAAATTGGTCTGTAAAATTGTCAGGTTATGGAGAAAAAAAGAGATTCGATATGAAATCAGCGACCTCAGGCAAAGGTGCACTTACGGGTACGAAAAAAAAAAAAAAAATTGGACCCCCTCTGGAATAAAAAAAGAAAAAAACCAAAATTAAAATTTAAGGGGGCTGAGGCCCCTGGGACCCCATGGATCAAAAAAAGCGGCCCGCTCACTTAGTGGTATGTGTGGGTACTCAAATTAAATGTAATTGTGTAAAAAAGACGAAATTAATAAAACTTAGGTCGAGCGTGACTTCTGGGTCCCTCTGGGGGTAAAAAAATTGCCACTCCCACCCTTATAACTATGTGTGGGTACTCGAATGAAAGGTATTTTGCTTACGATTGTAAATATTTTGTTTTTATTTTGCTTTTTTAATGTTATACCTATGCGCCGTAGACAAACAATTTGTTATTAAAATCGCGGGATTTTTTTTATTTTTTTGTAACTAGAGCTTTGTTGTATAGCCGGCCTTCGGCCGGGCGCAAGGATTTTCTCCTCTATGGTATAACAAAGACCGGCTTCGCTAACTAAAGCTTTTCTGTATAGACGGCCTTCGGCCGGCCGCAAGGATTTTCTCCTCTATGGTATAACAAAGACCGGCTTCGCTAACTAAAGCTTTTCCGTATAGCCGGCCTTCGGCCGGGCGCAAGGATTTTCTCCTCTATGGTATAACAAAGACCGGCTTCGCTAAATAAAGCTTCTCTGTATAGCCGGCCTTTGGCCGGGCGCAAGGATTTTCTCCTCTGTGGTATAACAAAGACCGGCTTCGCTAACTAAAACTTCTCTGCATACCTATAAAAGATACATAAATTAACCTAGAGAGGAAAATATTAAACGAATACAAAAACAAAATACATATTTGCAATCGTGAGCAAATTACCTTTAATTTGAGTACCCACACAGATATACATAAGTGTTATGGGGGGTACACTTTTTTTGCCCCAGAGGGCCCTAGAAGTGCCGCCCACCCAAAATTTTATTATTTTCGTTTTTGTTGCACAGTTACTTTTAATTTGAGTACCCACACATACCATTCAGTGGGCGGGGCGGTTTTTTGGACCCAGGGGTCCCCACGGGCCTCAGCCCCCTTAAATATTAATTTTGGTATTTTTTTTTTTATTCTGGATCGGGTGGCATATTTTTTATATTTTTTTTTTCGTACGCCCCGTAAAGTGCACTTCAGCCCGACCTCAAAATAGTAAAAACAAATTGCATCAAACTTCCAAAAAAACACAAAAAAAGTTCAATTTTGTTCCCTTGTGTTATATACAATTTTTACAGAAGCTGTATTGCGAGGCCAAAAACATTTCGGTTTTTTTCCAAGAGAATGATATACGATGGTGTTAGCGGCAAAGGTTGTTGTTGCTGCTGCTGTTGTTGTGATTGTGGTGGGGAGGGTGGTGTGGCGTAAGAAGTTGACGATTATGTCGCTGGCAGCAGAGGGCAACGTAACGTTCCGACCAATACCTGTTATAAGTAAATCCGGAACAATTCCTGAGGTGACATCAGCCCAAACAAGAGTTGCACCTTTATTGTGTAGCAATGTTGTCTAATCTGTTCTAGCAAACTGTACAGTACCATGGCCCTGGCTTTTGTTCAACTCCGGCTAGTACCAGAATGATGCGGAGCAGTAATGCCGGAACATGCAGCTCCGAGATCCAAAATTATATTATTGTTACTGTTTGGTTGACAGCCCTTGTTCAAAAAATTTCGGGTCATTCCGGTACGAGCGACCGACTGTCGTGGGAATGTAATGATGCTGTTGCTGGCTCTGCGTATTTTGTTTTGTATGATAAGGAATTTTTCTTTGAAATAATTTAATATTATGCCTGTTGAGATTTTTGTGGTTCTACTTATTATCACTGCTGTTGTTGAACAGATCCTTCTCCCGTTTTTTCAATTCAATTTAGATAAGAAACATGGGGAATTTTTATTCATAATTGGGTTGGTTGTTCTATTGCTGCAGCATAATGTTGTTGTTTTATTTGTCTGATTTGAGTGCAGTTTACGATTTACAGTTATCGATAACGTAAACCTTTTAATTAGATGCTTAGCTGTATATCAGTTCTCAAGATCACAAGATCTGATACTAATAGCAAGAAAATATTAGGCCGAGGAATTGCTATCGACAAGATAATCGATTAAGAATCCAGTTGTCGTTAGCAAAGTATTTGTATTCAACAGTACTAAATTTTAGTAAAAATCTAACGATGCATTTTTTATCGAAAATCTATTTATCGATAACAAGCAAAAAATTATATCCGCATTTTATTCGAATCAAAAATCTATTTGCTAATTTAATATCAGGACTGTTCTGAAAATCACGTGGTTTAAATTGCGTACTTTTTTATATCACAGGTGTGAATTTGTGTTGTTCTGAAAAATACATCGTTTCTGTGTTTCTCGGTGTGCTTTTGGCAATTGAAAATCACACCGAAAAACACAAAAACGGAACACCACAATAGGTGTGTTCCACAAGATATCGTGTAAGTTCGGACTAATGACAGTAACTATCTAAATTTGCCAAAGCTACACAAAATTGCTGGAACGCAAAAAACCATTTTTGCTTTTCTTCAAATACTAATGCTGCTTACTTTTGAAATTAAGATCTATTACAGTGATTTTAGATGCTAAAAGTCATTACAAAAAGTCATTGCTAAAAAGTCATTACATTATAAGCCCAAAACATTTGCAGCATTGTCATTTGTTATATTTTGTTTTTTTTTTATTACAGATTAAGGGAAATATGTATGCAATAATGTATTTACCACTTTAATTTTTCATTAAAGCCCTACATTTTGTTTTTTAATATATTTTTTAATAAAAACTAAACTTTTTTTTGCTTGTAAGTTTTCTGATTAATTTATCAGTTTCATATGTAAACTAAAACAGCTGATGGCTTATTCTTGTCCGAATTTACCCAAAGAAAAAGTTCGTGAAAATTTGTACAGGAAATCAAAAAAAATTACTCTCTTAATAGCATAAAAATTGTTATGCGGAATGCTTTTGGGTAACTTTGTGCAAGTTGGAGCAGAGCTGATTTTAAAGGCACATGTGATTTAAAATCAGGTGATTTGAATTAAAGTAATTTTCAGAACAGGCATGTATATTTGTTTTATTATAAAATTTATTTAAATCGATTTTTTAACAAATTAAAAAAGAAATGTACATAATTTATTCGAATAAAATACTTAAATAGAAACTTAATACTTTTTAAATTAATAAAATAAAAATAAAAAATAAAAATGTTGTTGATAACAGTATTCACTCATTTACTATTTCTCCTTTTTCTCTTCGACTTGTTTAGTTTCCACTTCTTGTTTTTCTTCTCCTTTAGCACCTAATACTTTCGTTTCGCTTTCATCTCGAGGACGCCGTTTTTGATTTTCGGGTATTGCCCGTAAGTACGTAACACTACCGCCACCCATTGCTGTAGCAGTTTGGGGTTCCGAAGCTGAGGATAAAATTTTTACCGATGGCTCTGAAGGACGTCCTAACAGAGCTCGTGGATGCGAGGGCCGATGTGGGCCATATTGAGGAACTTGATGATGTTGCTGCAATTGTGCAAAACGCATTAAATGTTCATAATTGACAGGTAATGCTGGTTGTTGTGGTGGAGGTTGATTACGATAATTTGGATGATCTTTGATATATTGCTCATAAGGTACTGGTACTGGTACCGGTACTGCTGTTACTGGATAACCAGCATCTACTAAAGCTTGAAATTCGGCTTGTGTTAAGGGTTTACCGCCTGGCTGGGGTAAATGAAGTTGTTTTAAGTCTTCCAAGGTTTTGGCTTTGGATGTGCTAATAAGGTGAGATGGTGTAGCTATACCAGTTCCTTGTGACACATAAATATTTGACTGTGACGGTGAGGAGCCTGGTAAGGCAAATTGGCGAAATTCTGTGGGAGGTGCGGTATATTTTGCTGTACCTGCTGGTGTTGGTTGTGCTGTGGGCGGTAGAGTTCTATGAGGATCACGTGGACTAGGATAGAATTGTGTTGGTGCTAAAGATGGAGCTGGACCTTCTGGATCGTATAAAGGTTGGCCATATTTGTTATGTGCCGGGTAATTAATTTCGTTTTGTCGTGCCTTTAGGGGAGTGGGTGTTGTGGCGAATTTTGTTCCATACTTCGAACGATATGCTTTAGGTCTTGGTGAAGGTGAATGCGCAGCCTCCTGATAATAAAACTGTGATGCTTGAACAGGAGGCTGAACAGAAGGCGAAGCTGCTTGAGATTGTGGTGGATAAACTACTGGTCCCAGCTTTTTGGCATCGATGACTTGTTGTGAGACTGGAGCAGGATAATTTTGTGAGGATGAAGGATAATTACCAAAACGGAATAAGGAAGGCACAAAGGGTTCATTGTTTGCATTAGTCAAACTATTAGGAGCAACAGTACTTTGCAGATATGCTTTCGGTGTTCTGGCTAAATGTTGTGGCTGTTGTGAGGGAGGTCCTGGAGCTCGTTGATGATGATTAACTAAAGCCGATGGTTCATTCGAATTGTCTACAATTTGTACAGGTGCTACATTGGGCTTATTCGAGGCAAAAAGCATTTCTATTTCCTTCTCAAGGGAAGATTTAGCCAACGGATGATTAGGCAATGTTTTATAGCTGATTTGAGGTTGATAGTAGGCTATTTGGGGCGGTAATTGAGGCAGAGGTTGAGGTGAAGCCGCTATTTCTTGTTCTGCGTGTTGTTCTCTTTGTCCTCCTTGCGGTAAAGGCAAGTATTTCGGTCCTCCCCTGGATCTTTGCACATATTGAATATATTCCCGTTGGCCTTCTTCCTCGGCTTCAAGTCGCTGTCTGTAATTGCTTAAACCTTGAGCCTGTAAAGGGATCTTTTGCGAGGCAGCTGCGGCACCAGCAGCTGATTGTTGCTGCTGCTGTGCGTCATGCTGTTGCTGGCGTTGCTGATTTTGTTGTTGTACAGCCTGGTGTCTTCTTACTTGATCCTCATGATAAGCTCTGGCTTGTAATTCTTCTTCGAGTATTTTTAAGAATTGTTCTTCTGGTATTATTTGATATTGTGCCTGGTGTGGATTTTGTGGCTCTGCATGTTGTTGCTGTTGTTGCACATCTATATTGTAGGGAACTCGTTGCCGATAAAGATGACCTCTTGGAAGCTGAGGTACCGGCTGTTCTACTGCTATGGCATAACGTTGTTCAGTTTCTTCTACTTGACTGCTTTGGGCTTGGTCACGTGCATTTGCGTTAGAAGATTTTTTATTTTGTACTGTGTGCGATTTGCCTTGATTTTGGGTTTTGTGCTGTTGGTTTCGGCTTAAGTCTTGAAGATAAGCGAAATGTTGAATCTGCAAAGAAATGGAATGAAAGGTATTGAACTAAAACACTGAACACAGACAATAAATTAAGTTACACGAAAATATTTTGTAATCGATATAATTTACCGATAAATTTGTTTTAATTATTTAATAAAATTTATTTTTAAATTTCTTTCTACAAAACGAAAATTTAAACCAATATAGTTACTGAAACGTTTAAAATTCTTATTAAATATAATGTTACGTTACTCCCTTTTCACTAACGTTTTTGGTTTATTTCCTTTAATAATAAGCCTCTTGAGTTCTTTTATTGCAACTTCAATGAAATAAATAAAACACTTTATTTATAGCTGTACTATAAACTATTCACACCACTTTATTTAGAACTTAGTCAATTATACCACTTACACTTGCGATCTACACACTTAAATGTTCGTACTAATAATGATTATCGATGCCCACCTTCACGAGTATTTATACTCTGTTTGCTGACATCTAGGTGGCTCTAGAACATTCGACGTTTTCGAAATGTGTGTAACATTTTCGAAATTTCTGGACCATTCGAGCTTTTATTATCTTAACAGCTAATATCATTATCCATTAACACTATGGCTGAATTAAATTCTGCTATTATACATCAATAAACTAAAGCATACTTTATGAGTTAACAATAATATTAACACTATTATGTTATACAATTATGTAGAAAATTATAACATTATTTATTATTTACTTATTTTCATTTTTATTTACTTAATCGAGCCCCATAGGGCCATATATGATTAATACAGTAAGATAATATGATCAAATTAATATACTTTGTACATAAAGATCTAAATTTTTTTTTTTTTTTCTTCTAATCTGAATTTTTAATGTGTTCCAAAAGCTTAGGTCGTATTGTTGATATTTTGTAACTAAAAGTTTTGAGTTGTCGTGGAAGTCTATTCCATATTCTAGCTGATTTCACTAAAAATGATTTTTCGAAAATACTATTATTTATTCGCGGTATAATTATTTCAGGGTTACGAGTTGAGCTGGAGAAACGAAAATATCCTAATACAGATGTAGGCTTCCGTGTTTTTACAATTCGATATAATGTGATTAAAAGCCTCATATTAATGAACTGCGGAAATGTACAACCTATGAAGTTAAATGAATATTATGACACCGGGTCAAAAACTTTAATACGATAAATATATCGTAATATACGATTATATTTTGTCCGCAAATAATTAATATTGGTTCGAGTGGTGTTCCCATAAACTTCTAAACAATAGAGGATATGAGTCATAAGTAAAGCATGGGATAATTTGATCCTAATATTAGTAGGTATGTAGCAGTCCAAATTATAGAGTAAACGCAGAGAATAACCAACCTTAGCAGCAACTGCCGATATGTGTTTCCTAAAATTTAGGTCCCTATCCAGTATTACTCCCAAAAAATTTACTGTATCAAAAAATTGCACATTACATTTGTACTAGAAAATTCTGTACAGTGATTTCTAAATTAGAAATATGCATAACTAATACAATAACAATTTAAACTAATAAAATTACGAGCAAATACAAAATAACTAATAAATTAAACTTATTCCTAACTAAAGTTACTTTCGTAACAATAAGTTATCGAAAATTAGAATTTTTTTTATTAAAAATTAGCTATCGAAACCTAGAAGTCATTGTACTAAAATTTCAGTTACCGAAAGATGGAAATATTCCATAGAATCTTGTTAACGATAACTAGAAATTGTCCTAACAAAAATCTAATTAAAGGCAACTATAGTATTTGTTAGCAATAACTAGAAATTTTTTTTTTGGCTTAACGGGTTTTTTTAATAAACAAAATTGTCACCAATGTAGTCACAATTGTCACAACAGACCCTAAATACTTCATTACATCCAAAAAAATGCACCCTTTGGTGCGGTTTATACGCTGATGGTATCATCGGACACGAGCCACAAGTCTTTCGTATTTTTATTTTTTTCTACACTTGGTCTTAAGTCTTTTGTTTTTCAAATTAAGGAAAAGTAACTTGTGTTTTTATCTTAAGTCTTTTGTTATTTTTAATTTTTTTGTTTGTTTTCTTGTAAATACCTCGAAACAAAAGACCTAAAACTCTTTAAAAGTGCGTGTTATTTAAGCATTAACATCTTTTTCAAACAAATATTTCACATATCACGCCATTGACTAAAGTTATTAACCGAAAATGGTAAAAATAATGAAAATGTTTAGATTTTCCAAAACCTTGGCCACATTTAGAGCTTCATGAAAATTTTGTAAATGAACAATTTAAATAACAATAAAATTAAACTGTTTAAACAATTGTGGGTAAATACTTTTTAATAAGTACTATGTAATTAAATAAACGAATTTATAATTATGTACAAACACACATACATATGTATGTACATATTTTAAATAATCAAAATTAAATAAACAATTTGTTATCTAGCAGTTTCAAAATACAATTTAAATGTAACTCTTTTGCATACACTTTAGCTATAATATTTGTTAAGAAAATTGCAACATCAAATAAACAAAAAAATATTATTGCGAAAATTTGTTTAAAGATAAACTGCTGTTTAATAGGCATAAGAAAAATAAAGCAAAAAACAGAAAACAGCGCGTGGGAAGAAAGTTTTGAGTTGTTGTAATACCCAGTTACCCATTGCTCAATCTTTGTTAGATGCATAATTTATTTATGTGTGATTTTTGTGTCTTTGTGTGAAATAGCTCAACCCCGAGAGATATTTGTATTTTGTTTAGTTTTTTTTTCTTAACTCATCTGGCCCTTTTATTAATAAATTCATGATATTTTGTATGTCTGCTCGTATGAGTGTGTGTCATGAAGTGCTACTACATAAAATTCAAATTTATTATAAGTAATATCTAATGTGAATGATACTACAACTTCATAATAACTTTAAGATTTATGCCTTGTAGTAACTTTTACAAATTTGTTACTTAATTATTTTTTTTCATTGTTTTGATTTCTTTACCAGAGACTTTTGTAATGCAAATTCAAAGAAATTTTTTTAATTTTTTCACAGGAAAATATAAATTTCAATTTATTTAAATTCATTTAATAAAAATAACTTTTTAGTTGTGTATGGCAATAAGCCGACAAGCTACTATTAAGTGGGACGTGAAAAATAGTTAGCAAATATGTTAAATATTTTAATTTAAGTATTAATTTAGATTAACAAAAAAAAAAAAAAAAAAAACATAAATATAATCTACCTAAAAGTCATGCAATTCAGGCAAGTTTTATTATATGACATAATTAATATTTTGTATCACTTTAAAATATGTTTAACAATATAAAAGAAGAAAAAAAAAAAGAAAAATTATGTACCACTTACAACTACAATTAATGTTGGGAGAATTCCAACTAATTGTAGCGGGAAATGTAAGGAAAGATAAAAACTCAACACTGATTTATTGTTTGGTATTTTGTTTAAGCTTTGATATCGTTGCAAACAAGACCTTTTGAGTGTTTGTAGATAATTCTCATTCCCTCTGTAGTTTTGTTTGCTGATAGCTTTGGCTTTTCTAATATTATTTAGGAGAACGTTTCCTGATGATCTGGCCTAAGCAACCAGTGAAATGCGCATAGGAACATCTTATCCTCCAACAATAAATTTCAGTATTTTTTATCAATTATTTAAAAAGGGAATTAAGCACAACAAACAAAATCTTTTAAATAACGATAATTTAATTATACTATAAACAAATTTTAATCCAAAAATTGTTTTTATTCGAAAGAGAAATAAATGGCATTACCATTTAAAAATAAGCCTTAGGACTTTTTCCCAGCAAAAACTTTACTTACCTGGTAAGTCAGCAAGTACTGTTGGAGACATATAAACACTACTTATTTTTCGGCTAAATAACTACTTATTTTTGTTCGAGTTGTCCACAGAATTCGGTACTTACAATACACTTACTAGAAGTGAAAAAATATTTAGTTATTTTCTTACTACCAGAAAGTTGAAGAGTCAAGCAGATCCACTGACATAGTAACAGATTTAATTTAAATATTGTTATAATACCTAAAAAGCCGATTGTAAAATTTCGAAATTGGCGTTAGTTAATATACCTAATAAGTAGCTTTTGGGCTCGTTAACAGGTTATTAATGTTCAGTACTTAAAACAACACAACTCATAAGTAGTTAATCAGCTGATTACACTGTGCTAGAATTTGATACTTTTTTTTTGAGACAAGCGCGGGTCTTGTCGTTTTAACCTAATTCGGGCACGCTGAATCCAGTGGTGCTAACCGTTTTTTTAATGTAAGCTCTGGTTTTCGAGATATACCGTTAACTCAAAAACGGTGAAGGATTGAACCCCACTTTATTTTTCATCTGCATCACTTATCTCTAACATACCTAGCCGCTATATCCATTCATAAAGGGGGCTCCCATGCAATAGTTTCAATACAGACTGGAAATATATTGAAGAACAAGTCTCACAACTACACAGGAGTCGCCCCTAGTGGGATATAATGTATGACCGACCTCAATTAGTTTTTTCCCTAACATTTTCCCAAAACATTCTTGCCCTTTATCTCCACGTCTTAGGGGGGCTCCCGTACAAATATAGTGTTTTGTGAAATTCTTAAATTTAATTAAAATTTCGTCTTTTGTGAATAAAATCAAAAGTTGTAAACAGATTTTAATCATTTATGGCTTATTTTGTTAGCTACTTCGTTTTTTATATGTCTGGAAATTAGAAGGATAACTGCATTTTGCAATTTTTTATGAATATTTAACAGACAAAAATTTCGAAATTTTGGTAAAAAATAATTTTTTTTTGGCAAAAAAAAAAATATGTTTCTACAACGACTGCGCTTTTGAGTTACTCGAATATATGATGTGTAACCTCCTCCATTTTCGTAATAACGGTATATCTCGAAAACCAGAGCTAACCTAAAAAAAAAAAACGGTTAGCACCACTCGATTCAGCGTACCCGAACTAGGTTAAAACGCCAGGTACCCGGCTTGTCTGTTTTTTTTCAATTAGAATATTCAGTAGTGAAAATAATAGAAGAAATAAGTAGTTACTCAAGTCATTACTAGTAAGTACTTATTAAGGGTTTCAGAATAAAGACCATTGCATGAAAACTACTTACCAGGTAACGTATGAAATAACTACTATCTATTACCAAACTTAAAAAAGTTTTTCCTGGGTAGTTAGAGATGCCGGTGTTTGCTATACCATACAGGAGAAAATCTTTGCATCCGGCTAAAGGCCGACTATGCAGATAGGCTCTAGTAAGTTATATAACCATTTAAAAAGTATCGCATTAAAAAAATAGTTTAGAGTCAAATACGGACCAGTCTCATATATTTATTTAGCATCAAAGTCAGCGTTACCGTTGGATATTTTCAAAAAGTATCAAAAAAGGGGATCTTCACAATAAAGTGGCCCCAGAGAGGGTATTTAAGAAATTAATGGGGGCACCTCTTTTAAAATCAAATATAAGAACACAAAGTTATATTTTCTACGTATTTTGTTCAACTTATTTTAAATTGCAAATAACATTTTATAAAGGAAAAAAAAGAATTTTTTGATAGCACTTCAGCAAACAACAAAAAATGGGCTAGACCAATATTTCGCCCAAAATAAGGCGGTTATGTTACTACATTTTAGGATTACTTGAGATCAGTTCTTCCGACGTTGTCAAAACACAGATGATAAGGAAAAAAATTCCTTTGAGTCATTTAAATATTTTTTTTTAAAAACATTTTGAACTGAATAACTATAAATTTAGAAATTATTGGCGATACGTTTTTTAGTTCGATTCTAATTTTATGTATTATTCACTATTGTGGACGTGACTAATATTTTGCCCGAAATAAGTCGAAAATGCTAATATTTATATATTCATCATGCATTGAAAACGATTTGTCCGATTCGCAAAGAATTACCAGCGAATGATTGGGAATTAAATTCCCTTTTAGCCATCTTAACCATATTTTTTTTAATTTTCAACAATTTCGGAGATATTCAGAAAATAACGGCGGCAACTTTTTTAAAGCGAAATGAATGCTATTTTTTGTTTTCAAACATTCATAAATAAAATTATTAAACCACAAATTGTACACTTTATTAATTTATCGGAAAGCTAAATGTTGGTTTAATTCAGAATTCATCAACATTTTTATTTATATTTTTTTTTATTTTATACATATCGTCGGCTGATAATTTAATTGTCGTAAATAAATTTCGAGTAAATTAAGTTTGAAGTTTGAACTCTTATAAAATCCACATACGACATTTTAATAATAAATAAATTTTTTGGTCGTTTTATATGGAAATTTGTCGTATGCGGCAGTTACATACGACATTTAATTTGAAAATTGCTTCAGCAAAGAGCACATACGACAAACTCAACACTCCATATCTCGAAACCCGTATGAGGTATCGAAAAACTGATTACGCCAAATGAAAGATCAGGTCGGAAAACCTAAGGAATCGATCTTAACTCAAAACCGCAAAAAATCCACATACGACGTTTAAATTATCAACCGACGATATGCAAATGCAGTTTTATATTAAAATCAAATTTTGCGACTTTTGCTGAATTTTTTTAACAAAAATCATAAGAAAATTAAATTTGACGAATTTCGGCGATTTTCGGTGGATAATTGTCGACGAAGGTGGACAAAATCAGACAGCCCTGATTTATGCAGACATACATAAGTATACGCCATGGTATAAGTATTTATTTCATCATACGGATAGAAGCTAGTGACACTTACCAAGTGTCACTGCTTTCGAAAATTGAATACATGTGTACATACACGCAGAGAAAAAATATTCTTCAATATGGTCACCTCCAACAAAACTACGGCGAATCAATAAGTCCGCGACTTTTTGAATGAAACACAACTTTTACACAAAAAAATTTAGTTTTTTCTCCTTTTGAAGGTAATCGATGTGGATTATGCCGCGTGTATCCCAAAAAACTGTTGCCATCACCTTATTGGCCGACAAACTTAAACCCAGCTGATCATTTAAAATCGAAACCACACTGCCATATGAAATGCCTATGGCATCAACAATCTCACGCACTTTTACTCTTCGATCGGCCAACACCATATCGTGAATTTTTTCGACATTTTCGGGTGTAGTGACTTCAATTGGCCGTCTTCTTTTCTTTTTTCCATTTTTAAAAAAATCCACGAGGTTGTATGTTTTGGACAGCTGTTAAGCGCAAAGTAAATAACGGAACTTGCTCAAAACTTGACAGTATGTAGTCTATCAATAGGTGGTACTTAATAGGAGCAGTGTTGCATTTCATATAACTACGAGGGAAGTTCGAAAAGTCACGGACTTATTGATCCGCCCTTATTGTTATAATTAACTATAACATGTCTGTAGCTTCTTGGTGGAGGATAAATTTAAACATAATATGGTTGCCGGTGACAATAATATGGTTAAATTTAACAAAAACATGTTTAAAAATTTACTTTACAAATAGTTCTGTTGGAGGTGACCATATTTAAAAATGTTTTTTCTCTGCCACGTAAAACAAAAATTTCATATAATCTTGCATACATATATATTTGAACATTATATCTTTCTTTAAAGCTGAGAGATTTAATAAAACAGAATGTACAAAAAAGTATCTCTTCATTTAGTAAAATGTTTAAAAAAAGTGGCAAGAATTACAAAAAGTATCACATTTGGGTGCATTTTGTAAAAGTAGCAAAAAGTATACAAGCAGTCAAAAAAGTGGCAAATTGCTACTTAATTTCAGAGGTTGGAGTTAGAACTATTTTTTGACGACTCCACAGCCCTGTATCCAAACTCGATAAACCAAAACGAGCCTCATCGCTAACAACAATTTTAACATCAGATCAGTTTCCAACTGCTCTAGAGTCCAAATGTGGATAAGTTGGTAGCATTGCTCAAGCGTGAAGTGTTTAATACAGTTGAGTAAAATTTAGATTTTGACTAAAAAAAGGTTTAATTTTTTTAAACAATAGATTTAAAAATAAAACGCACTATTTTTACTGCTTTTTGCAATTAAAGTTTGTGTCTCAAGTCTTTTGTTTTTAAGCGACATTTGTGTGAAAATTTGTTATACAAAAAAATAAACACTCTATAGATATTCATGATAAATTCAATTATAAAATTTCTTTTCTGATTTACAATTTTCCAAAGTCTCCGAAAATGTATTATTTAAGGTATTATTTCTTATTTTACTATACTAAATTTATTGAATTAACAATAGAAAAATATACTTCTGACTGACTGTATGAAGTTGAATCTTTTGAAGTTGAATAATTCATCAACCTCCAAAAATTCTTGATTTTTTTCATTAATTCAAGTAATTATATACATATTTATGTATGTATATAAATATCTAAAAGGCACTTACTTTTTTAAGATGCCACACAATTCACACACTTAAATATTAATTTTTTTCAAGTTTTTTGCACGTTAAGGCGCTTGAGGGTGCAGTCTATGATGGTGTGTCTACGCTTCGTCAATTCTTTGCCATATTAAAACAATAATCCTCATTGTATTTTGTTTTGGTTTTAATGCCATAGAGGTCTTGTTCATGTCAAATTACTGCAATTATTGTTCTTTTTTCATTACAATTTAAAATTTTGGAAAATTTGTGGTTGATTAAAGCAGCCAACTTCTCTTCAATTTAAGTTTAAAAGTTGTGAGAAAAGCGTTATTTTGTATGTAATTGCAGGAAAATACTTAAACAGTTGTTAAGTTGTCAGCAAATAATTGTTACATTAACGACACTCAATTTGGTGCAAGCAATTGTCAGATTTATTTTTTTTATTGTACAAATTAAACATGTTTAACATGACACAATTTTTGTAAAGCTTACAAATTAGTTCAGGGAAAAAAACACATAGGGGCAGACATATGGGGAGTTCACGCGATAAATCAGAAATAAAAAATGGGCTTAAAAAAATTATTGTCATCTGAAAGAGGCACGGACACCTTTTTACCTAACTTTTATTTAAAACTTTTGGCAAAACTGCAATTTACGGGGTACACGGAACAAATTCTATCCCCTCTGAAATTAAAAAAAAACCAAATTTAGAAGTTAAGAGGGCAGGACCCGTGGGCCCCTCTGGATCCAAAAAACCGTCCCGACCACTTAGTGGTATGTGTGGGTACTCAAATTAAACGTAAGTATGCTAGCAAGTCGAAAATAATAAAATTTAGGTATGAGTAATTAAATTAAAGCAAATTCTCTCAGGATTGTAAATATTTGGTTTTTTATACCATCCACCACCACAAGTGGTGAAGGAGGGTATACTAAATTTGCCAATCCCTGTAAAACTTTTTTATTATTCATGTCAGACTCCATAAAGTAAATTCTGGTTACTTGAGTAATTCTAAGTCGACTTAGCCATGTCCGTCCGTTGTAATCACGCTCACTTTCGAAAAACTCTAAAGAAAATAACAATGTTGTTGTCAAATTGCTTCTAGTTATCATATGCAGTTTGGGATTAAAATTCAGCAAAATCGATTCAGTAGGATAAGAGTTATGAATCCAAATGTGAAACCATCACCATAAAAAAATTGATAATTTTGTTACAAAAATTAACATTAATGATGATATAATGCACGGATTGATTTAAGATTTTGCCCAAATTCGTTATATATGTCTAATTATACTATTACATTTCGTGATGATCGGTCCATAATTTACCATAGGCCCCATATAAAGCCCACTTGCGAAAAAGAGTTTAGTACGGCTAAAATCGTAACCAATGATGATAATAAAATTAAGTACGTCACAGTTTTATAGGACTAGAAATCACACTGCCAAATTTTGTAAGTATCGGTCCATAATTCACCATAAGCCTAAAACCGTAAATAATAACCATAGTTGGAGGAAGTGCACTAAATATTGATTTAAATCAACATTGCACTAGCACTAAATAAAACTGCAAAAAAATTTGTTTGCACTATTTTTTACCAGCTTAAGTGATGGTTGGTATTTTTTTCACTAGCACTAAAAGAATTGAGTGGTATGGCAAATTTTTTCATTATCACTGACGGTGATTGAATGCTCAAAAATGCACTCAATTCAAATAGTGCAAAATTTGTACATGCAATCAAATAGTGCAACATTTGTACATGCATATACACCGACTCTCACGAAAATTAAAAAAAATTTAATTTTGTATGAACACAGAAGAAAAGATTAAATTTCTCCAATCTCAATTCTCAATTCAATCAAATTCTTACCAAATTCATAATATCAAGCAAACAATTTGTTGATTTTGCACCTATTACCAAAATGATTATATTGATTCTAAAAATTTTAAAATTTTGAATATTTTTTTTCAATAAATTATATTTTTAATTTTAATTAACAAAATGATCAAACAACTTTGCCATTTCAAACAATGTGTTAATTATTTTAAATAAATATTGAAAATTCCCAACAACAATTCTACATGTTTAAATTATTTTATTTTTAACGATAAAAGTCCATTAAGATTTTTGTCATTTAATTAAAATTTTAATTGAAAATTTATTTCAAAACAACTAAAATGTTAATTAAATCAAAATTAAATTTCTAATTTTCTTTCAACCAAAAAAAAAATTGATTCAATTATTGATTAAATTTAAATACTTTTTAAGCCATTTTTTTAATTGATAAAACACTTTTTTCTGTGTATATGGTGGTTGATGATCATTGTGATGATATGCATAAGCAAAGGAAATTAAGCAACAGAAAATGTTTTTCGATAACGGAATAGCTCCTGGCTTTAATCAAGAAAAAACAAGTTTTATGTTTTTAAATTTGGTGCAAAATTTAAGTTGCACTTAAATGTGTGATTAACAAAAAAGTTGCAATGAACTGATGATTACTTTATCTTAAATCAAACTATATTTTTTGCAAAATTTTTTAACATCACTATCACTCATGTTTAGTGAGGCTGCTAATTTTTAATTCATTACTCAACATCAATAAAACGATTGCAATAATTTTGCACTACCACTAACTGTAAGTTGAAACTGCAAAATTAGTGCACTACCTCTATCTATGATAATAACGCTTTCTCACAAAAATTTTACAGACACACTTTTTCTGTATATTGGCGATTAATATCCTAACGTGAGAGCAATTACTCGCTAAAATTGTTACAGACGCAGTTAAGTGAGAAAAACAGTTGTTTGTTTCAATTTATGGCATTTTTGTTTTATTTCACACATTTCGTTCGAAAAGTTTCTCGACGCGGGAGTTACAAAACATGGGCACAGCTCTCGGAAAAGAGTCTAGTAAGCCTTAAACCGTAAATAATAACGTAACTGCAATACAATTTTGTACGTCACACTTTTATAGGACGAAGCATCACATTGTTAAATTTCGTGAAGAACGGTCCACAATTTACAATAAGTCCCATATAAAGCCTATTCTAACAAAACAGTTTAGTACGCCTAAAGCCGTAGCAAATAATACTACTGTAATAAAATTTGGTACGTTACAGTCATATAGGACTAGAAATCACACTATCAAATTTTGTGAAGTTCGGCCCATAATTAACCGTATGACCCATATAAAACCTACTCTCGAAAACAGTTTAGTACACCTAAAACCTTAACGAATGATGTTTTTGTAGAAGAATTTGGACTTTCGTAGTTTCATAAGGCTTTAGATCACAGTATAAAATGTAAAGATCGGTCCATTGCTTACCATATTCCCCATACAATGCCCACTCTGGGAATTATTTTAATTCGCCTAAAACCGTAGCAGATATATTAATTGTGGCAAAATTAGGTCCAATTTTCTTTCATATGGCCAAAAATAATCTTATTTAATTTTGATATAGTCGGTTCATAAATTACCTGAAGTCCAATATTAAACAGCCTTCTGAAAACTACGTTAAAACTATAAACCGCTATAACAAATTTCACTTATACATATATCGAAATGTTTTCAAATTTAGAATTTTGAGATGATTGGTTCATAATTTGCCATGGGTCAAATATAACTTCCCCTCTCGAAAATACTTTTAGTTTGGACAAAACTGTTACGAATCATGATATGTTACTCAAATTTATTAAAATTAAGTTTTTTATGACTATAAATAAAAGCATAAAGGCCCATCCATAATGTGCATAAATTAGCTTAAGGTGTTGTCAAAAATTATGTCAAATGTCGAAAAGTACGTCAAATGCATAAGCAAATTAAAAAAAAGACTTTACGGTGGCCATAATGTAAATACTTACATAAACTTAAGATCCATGTTGCATTTTTGTGCAATATTTTGTAGTACTCTTGCGAGTACTTCAATTTAAAAAGTACCAAAAATTACAGCCCTGTATTTGTTTTTTTTATGTTTCATTTAATTTGCAAACAATGTTTTAAAAAGAAAAAATGAGTGTTTGTTGTACATACTTATTAATAAAAAATTGTAACAAAACTAAAATATGTAAAATGTCTCTTTTTCTTTATACTTTTTTTCCTTATCGATTTAAATTTTTTTATTTTTATTTTTTTAACAAAGTACAAACAGCTGATTCCGTACGGAATGTGCGTTCAGTTTGGCACTTTTCTTAAGCAAATGCCAATTGACGAATCTTAACGAAAAGTTTCATTAAGTACATTATAGTTGGCCACATATGTTTTATATGTAGTCGCTTGTTGACTTAAGCCACCTAATGCATATTATGGTTGGGCCTAAAAATTTTCTAAATGTCGGTCAATAATTTAACATATGAACAAACAATTTTAATACTGACGACCGTTTTTATTAAGATATATTATTAATTTTTAGACCTGTGGATGGTGTCAAAGATTCGGTACAGCCGAATATAGCACTCTCACTATTGGTTGTTTTTTTTTTTTTTTTTTTGGATTTTTTTAATGCTTTATGCACAAATTGATTTTATTATTCTATTTTAAGACCCATTGGGTCAAATCACAAATTTTTTAATATTAATTATACTCGTCGTCGTATTCATCGTCGTTACCATCGTAAAGCTTTTCTGCATAGCCGGCCTTCGGACCGGCGCAAGAATTTTCTTCTCTATGGTATAACAAATACCGGCTTCGCTGAATAAAGCTTCTCTGCATACAAAAACAAAATACTTATTTGCAATCGTGAGCACCCACTAGGGTATTTATTTAATCGGGCTTTTGCTTTAATCGGTTAATCGATCGATTAATTAACCGATGTTTTGGTTAAATCGGTTAATAATCGGTTAATGAAGTTTTTTTTATAAATTAAGTAATTTCAATAAATAAAAATTCCTAAATAATTTATTATTTGGAGTTGCTTACTAAAAAAGCAATAACATAACAAATATAATAATTTTTAATCCAAATTTAGATATTTTTAATTAAGCTTAAGTTCATTGAATTTAATTTTCATTAAATTATTTTTATGAAGGCAGGAGTTTTACAACATGAAATCAATTAAAATTTTTTTATTGATAATTTTTCATTCTTGACTGCGCTGAGATTTGAACCCATAATTCTTAAACTAAAACGAACAAACAAAACAAATATTTCAAAAATATGTAATGCATATTATTTAATTAATACGTGTTATGTATTAATTAAAAAATAAACTGTTAGATCATTTTATTAGTTATTTTATTAGTTTAAGGAGATCTTGTTAAATTATCTTTTTAACAAATAATTTGGTTTGAATGTTTAGGATGTAAGCAATTCTTTTCTTTAGTTTTGATAATACTGGATTTGGAGAAAATTCTTTTATTTATCGTAGATGTTGGAGAAATCAAAAGCAACCCATAATACAAAATATAAATTTTCTCAATTTTTTTTCCTGGATTTCTCTCAACATATAAAATCTTCCGATGTGCCATTAGAGTACTGTTTTAATTTTTTTCTTAAAATATTTACACTTCTAATTGCTTCAGTTAATTCTGTTTAAGATTGATATGAGAAGAAATCAATAACTAAACACATACATATAAAAAGTACGTGAAACAAAAAGCTGTTGACAGCAAAAACTTATTAAAAATTAAGATCACCTTCTTTGTGTGTATGAAAAAATATTTTCTAAGCACAAACCTTTTGTATATAAAACGTAACAATTAATTAATACCATAAAAATTATGTTGTAATGCTAAAAAAATTAAAAATTGTATTACATCGGCTAATCGACTGAAATTAACCGGTTTAATCCTTAATCGAATTTTAAATTAACCGAACCGTTAATCGGTTAACCGAATGAATACCCTAGTAGCCACACATACAACATAGTGCACAGGCTGTTTTTTAGATCAAGGGGTCCCCACGAGCCTCAGCTCCCTTAGTTTATAATTTCGGGATTTAATTCTCAATCGGGTGGCATATTTTTATTTTGTTTCTTTGAAATCGGTGCCCCGAAAACTGTAGTTAAGCCAAACTTTTTTTGAATGTAATCCGAGGTTAAAGTCCAAAGTCAAGTAAAAAATTTCCTTTTGAAAGTGCTAAGAAAATATTTTAAAATATATATTTTTGACATGAAAATAAATTAAGTGTATTATTAAACAATTTATATTTTGTTTCAACATTGCATTAGGACGGTTTTTATATAATGGATCTACGTTAAATTATTTTAAAAATTGTGGTCCATTCAGATCCATGTTTATATGAAAAGTATAATTGTAGACTGTATTTTCTATATTTGAATAGTTTAAAAGCGAAAACTTATAGAGATCCTCAATATTCACCATATCAATTCACCACATACAATAAAAAACAGAATTTCTATATTTGCTTCCAAGTGTAACTTTTTGCTACGTTTTGCAAAATTGCATTTTATTACTTTTTTTCACTTAGTACTTTTTATATTTTTTTTCCAACTAATTAAAGTACTTGAAATTAATATACATCTATACTAAAGCTGTGTTCACACCTATTAAATATTTTACGTCCAACATGGTTGTTCAATTGATGAACGAAAATGTCAGTAATCATGGCTCTATAGCGGTCACCATTGACTGTAACGTTCTGACCAGCATCGTTTTTAAAGAAGTACGGAGCAATGATTCCAACAGCCCATGTTTGGTGTGCTAACAGTCAGTTTTTCTGGATGTACACTTGAGGACTATCATTACTCCAAATACGGCAGTTTTGTTTATTGACGTATCCATTCAAGCAAAAGTGAGTTTCATTGCTAAACAAAATTCGTTTATTAAACTCGGGATCAGCGGCAATCATGGCTGACTTCATTAACGCAGTATTGCAATGCAACACTAAAAGGAATACCTTCATAAACTCCAAAACTTTTCTGTGGACAAGGCCTTGAGTTCATTTTTGTATGGTGACGGTATTTAATGCAAAATGGTTGCGAAATTTGTGCCTTGTTTTGATGTGAAGCCTTGTCAATGCATTTGTTTTTACTGATGCTTTGCAATACTGCGTTTATGAAATCAGCCCTTGTTTTGGGCTCATTCACAGAATCTACGCCTTGCTAGGTGGTTCATGCTAAAATGCCAAATCAAACTAAACATAAATCACTTGACAGCTGAAAGAATGAGCGCCAGTAAAAAAAGTATTGCCAACTTTATTATACCTCTATTAAAAAACATCCTTCACATTGTCAATTCTCTTTGAGTAAACTATTTAAGAAGATTAAAAATTTCTTTTTACCAAATAATAAAAAAATTTAAAAATAAAACTTTATTTATTTTTTCTTCTTCATTAATAAAATTTGCCATTCACATTGGTTGATACCATGTTATTAAACCACGTATGGGAGTTTTAATTTGAGATGAAATGGTTATAAATATTAATTATTAAAGGCCGGGACTCACTATCCTCCAAAATCGTTCGATTCATTCACACGAAAATCTGAAGGAATTCCATCCGAAATTTATTTTATGTCTACAAAGTCTGCTGTCAATGCCACACTATCCCACAAAAAAGATGCAAACTCAAATGACTCAGCTACTTTACAATAAAATGCAAACCTGATCGAATAGAATCTATCATTTTATGACAATTTTCATAAACCTTTGCAAGACGAACAGACTTGTCAAAAAAATCTGTCACTCAATTTATTTTTCAGCCACACTATCATACTTTATCAGCACACACGATTTTTTTCTTGACAACTCGTACGGCTGAAAAGGATAGTGGATGCAAAGACCCTATTCCGGAAAGCAGCTTGTATGGGGGCTATATGAAATTATATCCAATAGGCTTGCTCCTTGTGCCAATTAGAGCCAATGTGTTAAACTTCATCAAATTATCTTCTAAATTACGACCTGTACTTTGCGCACAAGTTTACATGGACAGCTAGCCAGCTAGCTAGCCAGCTAGATCGAATCAGAAAGTGATTCTGACCCGATCGGTATACTTTAGGACCAATTTTTTAAAATGTTACACACATAAGCACATTCATTTTTAAGCCACATTATCATACTTAATCAGCACACACGATTTTTTTTTTTTTTTTTTGACAACTCGTACGACTGAATAGGATAGTATATCGCCGGCCTAAGCAATTTTAATTAAAATGGCTTAAAAAATAAATTTGGATGAATCAAACATTTATTAATAATTCAGAATATAAAATTTGTGGTGGTGGTTGTCACATTCCACAAAGATTTTTACACATTCACCAAGCAAATCGACATTTCCAGGCCTGGCATTAGTACACCATTTTTCAAACACACAAAAAATTTACCGTATAATGAGACAACACTTTTGTATGAAAATAACCTACAACAAATATACAATATGAAGGCGAATACGGAAGCAACAGCTGATAACTAACCCTGTGTCAAAATGGTATACCGTTCTGGTGGTTCTGGGATATCTATCATAAATTCTATAATTTTCACTAAGAATTATGAAAGTTAAAACGTTTTTAAATTATTGCATTCCAAAAAACATAATTTAAAATTAAAAATAAGAAAAAATGTTTGCTTGAATTGTTTTCTACACAACTTTAAAGTATTTTACAGTATTGTATCCGTTTTCATAATAATTATTAATTCGCCTTGTACAATATTGTGCAATTAACGATTATATATACAACGAATACGATAATATTACAAGCTTGTGAATTGGAAAATTATACATATTTCAAAAATTTGTAAAAAACATATTAAATATGAACATCAAATTGTTGCTTGATTATACATTTCTTGCTACCCTTTGTCAAAAATCTTTTGTGTCATGAAATATTTCTGTGTGACATGTCGCATAGTGTGAAACAGGTACACACATACTTTTTTAGGAACTAATCACACAAATATTTTTAAATCTAATTTTGTGAGTTTTCCAAAAAAGAAAACTCTTGGACAGGAATACCGGGAAAAAACTCTAGTAATGACACAAACGTTTGGCTTCTAAAACAGTAAAAAATACAACTTGTTCCTAAGTCTTTTGTTTCATACAATACCGAAGCAACATTTTTAATTTAAATTTTCCCTAAAAATAAAAATCATTAACAATCTTGGTTGAAAAAAATTCTCAAAAATCGAACATTTTATTAGGCCGTTTTAAAAAAAAACTTTTTTTTTTAAAACATGGTATCCCGTACTAAAACTCTCCCAAAAGGTAACATCTATGCCTAAGCCTTTAATTGTTCAATACAATACTTGTTGTAAAGCATAATTTATGGTTTACAAACAAAACATTAAACATTTGTAAACGCTGTTGCTTGTAAAGCAACTGATATGAAAATAAATTTAACAAAAAAAAAAAAGTATTACTAAATGCTGACAGAAATAATCGTGTATGAGAAACTAGTCACGACAAAGGCCCCATGAACAAATTAACCACAGTATTGTTGCAACAAACTTTAATTACAATAACAAAAGCTACAATAACAGCCATAACAATAACTGCAACTATTACAATAATAATAAAACATTTACAAAATCATCTCATAGAGCATTTTAAATACTCGCATCACTTGTAGCCTCCTGCTAAGAAAATCTATTAGTGAAGTGTATGCACAAAAAAAATCTTAATACACCATAATCAATGAATGCATCTGATTTGAAATATAATAAGACGTCGAGTGCAATAACAACATAAACTTAACATTATTGTAAAAATATGTAAAAACTACAGAAAAAACCTAAACCAAAAATATTCCAACTTAGCATTGCCACAAAAAAAAACTTGTCAAATGCATTAAACAACGCAAAAAAAAAACAATAACAGCATTACATCGGATAATGTCTTCTTTTTATATGTTTTTAAAAAATATTTTTAAAAACATTCTGTGGTGGGCAAAACATCTCAATATAATTTATAATTAGAATAATATAAATAAAATAAAGAATTTAAAAATATCCAACACCCGACTTCAAAAAAACCATTTTTAATGCATTTAAAATAGTGAAACAAGATAGATAATAAAAAACAAAATTTAAAAAAAAAATTATAAACTATAAACAAAGGTAACGCTACTTCGGTTTAACACACTAGAGCTGAAAGCCAAAGTTAAATACCCCCCGCATTAAGTTTAGCAGATGATACCCATTAATTTTATTTCGGCGTAAAATTTGAATTCCACCTGCTGAACCTAATGAGGGCTTCTTATTTAAGCTTTTGGCTCATAAATTTTTTTTGTTTTCATGGGTGCTCAAGCATAATTTAAAAGCTTAAAGGGTAAAATATTTTTGAGATTTTTTCAGATCTATCGGAAGAGGTTTCGCACAAGTCGAATTTTTGCCAAACATCGGGGTTGCCGGTCTTTTTTTAAGTTTTCTTCATAAATTCTAAAAAATCCACGATTTTCTTCACTTTTGAGGAAACAATTTAAAAGAAAAATGTCCAAAATATATTTTTGTGCTAAAAAACTATAAGTTTATGCAATGAATTATCTCATTTGGTACCATATGTTAAAATTATTTGTAATTCTTACAAGCCGTTAGAACAACATCATATGTACAGCGAAAAGACTGGCAAACTATTAAGAAAGTTATAACTGAAGCTGCTAAGAAGCACATAGGCTTCAAGGAACAAAGACGCAAGCAATGGTTATCTGACCAAACTTGGTCCTTGATTATGGAAAGGAAACTAATAAAAGCGGCTATTAATACCGCCAAACCCCGAAACGAGAAAGCAAACTTACGTTCACAACACACTGCTTTAGACCGTCTTGTAAAGCGAAATGCCCGCAACGACAAACGTGCTTGGACGAACAGTATAGCGTTAGAAGCTCAAGCTGCAGCGGATACAAATCGTTCTGGCGATCTCTATAAGCTCATCAGGAAAGCCCATACAAAACAATGATGGCATACTCATAACATCGAAAGAGGAACAGCTAGATCGTTGGGCCGACCACTACTCCTTAATCTTTGCTCCGGGACCTAATGGGGATGAGCCCATATGCAATTGCGATAATCATAATTATACTGCAAATATTCTTTTAGCAACTCCATCTATTTCTGAACTGATTTCAGCTATAAAGTTGCTTAAAAATAACAAAAGCCCTGGGCCTGACAACATTTCCCCAGAACTTCTCAAAACAGATCCCTCTACCTGTGCCCAGCTTATTTTGCCCATAGTAGATGACATATGGAATAATGAAAGAGTTCCTGCCGAACAAAAGGAAGGTATGATCATCAACATCCCGAAGAAGGGTAATTTAACTTGCCGTAATAACTGGCGTGGAATAACGTTGATGAGTATGGTAAATAAAATAATTACCCACATAATTACGTCAAGAATTTCAGACGTACTAACACCTCAACTCAGATGTCAACAAGCTGGCTTCCGCCCAAACAAATCGTGTATTGACCATGTTAATACACTCAGAATTATAGTGGAACAGTCGGTGGAATGGCGTTCTCCACTGTATCTAGTATTTATTGATTTTGAGAAAGCTTTCGATACCCTAAACCACAACGTTATTTGGAAAGCCTTACAGTGCAAAGGTGTCCCACTCAAATTAATCCACCTTATCAAGAGCCTGTACGCTGATGCCAGTTGCCGCATCGTTCACGAAGGCAAGTTGAGCAGAAGTGTTAAAGTAGGAACGGGAGTTCGCCAAGGTTGCGTAATGTCTCCACTCTTATTCAACATCGTATTGGATATTGTCATGAAACAATCTATGGCAGATAATAGGGATATTTCTTGGGAGTTTAATGGAAGATTAGAGGACTTAGAATATGCCGATGACATTTGCCTCCTCTCTCATCGATACTCTGATATGCAGTCAAAGTTGCAATATCTTTCAGACATGGCCTCGAATGCTGGCCTTAAAATAAACATTGGCAAGACCAAGGTGATGAGAATAAATGCTGAAACCAGCAGCAGATTTACAATTGGTAACAATATACTGGAGGATGTAGACTCTTTCTGTTATCTCGGCTCCATATTAACAACAACTGGCGGCTCGAGCGCAGATATCTCTCACAGAATTAAAAAAGCATCACAAACTTTCGGCCAACTTAATTACATATGGAAATCATCTACACTCTCTCGTGGTGTCAAAATTAAACTGTTTAATTCTAATGTTCGTTCTACTTTGTTATGCGGCCCCTTCTGACATTCAGGCAATGCAAGTATTTATAAACCGATGTCTGAGAAGAATACTTCGGGTGTATTGGCCACAAACGATATCCAATGAGAGGCTGTGGTTCGAAACGCAGCAATCTCCTCTAACCGCTGAAGTACGTAGACGAAAATGGAACTGGATAGGTCATACGATAAGAAAAACACACCCAGACATTGCTAAAACCGCCATAGAGTGGAATCCACAAGGTAGTCGTAGAAGAGGACGTCCGGCCCATACATGGAGAAGACAAGTCATAGCTGAAGCAACAACTCTTAACACCAGTTGGAACGAAGTGAAAATAATTGCGATGGACAGATCAAAGTGGAGAGATTTTGTCGGGGCCCTATGCTCCTTATAGGAGCTTCGGGAACATATATATATATATTACATAAATTTTATTTAATAATCGGTCCAAAAAAATTGGTTATCTTTGATTTGTAACGATGACATTGATTATTGCACTAAGATCGTCTTAGGTTTTTCTTAATACTTTTGCCTTTGGCTGACGAGTCGATTTGGCGCCTAATTTAACAACGTAAAAAACGTGCCTTTAATTAAATAAAGGCAGACGTGGCACCCCTCGATGTTCTTAACCTCTTTATGGCTTTAACACTTAGAGACTTAGAGACAAGTAGCAATTGAAGCGCATTTTGCTAAGGAGCTGGAGTTTTATTATATCTGCTAGCTATGATATTCTGTTTTATAGCAATAGAACATTAATATTTAGTTTTTATTTGACCTTTTTTAATTTAATAAATGTTTATTTTTATTTACGCCCTAGGTCTTTTTAATATTTATTTATTTATTTTCAATATTTCGCTAACCTTTGGTTTGTATCTTCAGGAAATAAAATTTGATTAAAAAAATTTTTTAAATAGAAAATTAAGACAGGTCGAAATTTTTCTTTAGTAAAATAGGTCTCCTTAGCCCTCTATCCGACAAGTTGAAATTTACTCTGACACCTCGTGGTCACCGAGGTCTGCTGTCCAAATCGTAAGACTCTAGGGGCTACCGGTTATCGTGGTGTTAAATTTATTTCTGGTCGGCTGAAGTCTGCGTGATCCAATAAATTTCCATTTCAGTTAAACTTAAGCTTTGATTGTATCATTCTATCTTAAGAATAGAACATTAATAGAGATTGTACACCAATAAATCAAAAAAAAAATTAAAAATTGTCTCTAATCACCAAATTTATAGAATCAAGCAAACAATTTGTTGATTTTGCACCTATTACAAAAATGATTATATTGATTACTAAAAATTGAAAATTGTGAATATATTTTTTTAATAAATAATATTTTTAATTTTAATTAAAAAATGATCAAAAAACTTTTTCGTTTTAAACAAAGTGTTAAATTGATTTAATTAAATATAGCTCAGGTTTTGACAATTCCCATCAACAATTCTACAAGTTTAAATTATTTTATTTAAAACGAAGAAATCAGTTAAGATTTTTTGCTATTTAATTAATATTTTAATTAAAAATTTATTTTAAAACGACTAAAATGTTTATAAATTCAACATTAAATTTTTAATTTACTTTCAACTAAAAACTAATGGATTCAATTATCACATTAACTAAATTGAAATACTGATAATTTTTTCTGTGATGGGTGAAGTCTCAGGGCGTTTAGAAACTTACACTTTGTAATTGATATCCTGTGGAATGGTTGTGATTACGTTAAAACGAAGAGGCAATTATCACGTTGTTCAAGATTTTTTATGTGAAATTAAACGAAGAACATCTTCAATTCTAGTAAAACATCCTGACGTTATACGAATCAGCTGACTCTGAGAAACAGTTAAATTAATCTTGCATTAAATCAAAGTGGCTTATTTTGAGATTAAGCGAGTTTATTACAAGTTTTATGGAAAACTTATAAAACTTTAATTTAAACTGATCTTAAGTCAAATTATGGCACTTATTAAATATTAAATAAAAATTTCGGTAAATAATGAAAATTCTTAATAATTTTAATTTTCTAAATAATCAGTTAAAAAGAAAACTGCAAAAATGTTTTCACAAAAATATAAAACTTTTCAAAACAAGTTTGTCCATCTTCACCTTATACGTTTAACAATAATGGCTTTTAGCTACCATGAATAAAATTTTCATGTTATTAATTTTGTTGTAATGTTGTCGTTGTTGCTATTGTAATTTTTTATTCGTACAGAGTTTTGCTTTGTTTTCCTCACCTTAATTATCCCATTAACCTTTTGATATTTTCCAACTAAAAACATTTATTGACAGACAAGCCACTCTAACTGACTAACTATAATCGATTTCATGCTATGACAACAAACAAAGTCTCACACAATAACCAACAGTTGCTTTAGTCTGGAGCTTAAGCTTAACTTAACTTTGTTTAGAAAATATGTACTACAAAAAAAAAAAAAAAAAAAATAGATGTACAAGTAGATGTAATTGTAATACTCACCTCCTGACTTTGTTCCAGTAGCTGGGTATTGTGAGGCCTTATGGTGGCTGGATAATTTCTCAATTGTGGTGGCAGTTGTTCTTCTTGGAGATGTTGTTGTTGCTGCTGCTGCTGTAATTGGGGTCTTATTAAAAATTGTCTGGCATTCGTTCCGTATACCGTTTCTTGTGGATCTTCAGGATCATCGGAATTTGCATTAGAGTTTCTATGGACAATGGCTGAAGCAGTATCTGATCGATGATTTGTATAGACATTGGCTGCATCTTTTGTGTCTTTTGTTTCTCTTTTATCTTTGGTAGCGTCATTTGTTAAGGCAATTGTTGCAACTGGTTCAGATGCAGATGCTGCTGTATTTGTTGTGGTTGTGTCATCAGCAATTTGTTTAGTTGTCGTTATTTTGCTGGGTTTATTTACTTCACTAGTGAAGACATTTAAAATGCCTGAAAAATTGGGTAATAAAATTAGAGGGAGAAAAATAAATATTACTAAGGCATTTTTGAGTTAATTTTTTTTTTGTTTTTCATATTATTATTTTTTATTATTGTTTTTTATATACATACATATCGCACTGGTTCCTCTAAAGGGGTAGAGACAATAAACTGTTTTTTTTTTATAAGTACTCTTATATCATAAAGGGGGAGAAAATTGCATTTTTTTGGGCAAAATACTAGAGAAAATAATGTAAGATTTTTACAGTGGATAGATATGGCCACTGTACATCGATTTCTTGCATAAAATGAATATTGGAAAATTTTGAGTTGACTCTCTTTAGAGGAACTAGTGCGATATGTATCGGCAAAGGCACAAAACAAAAAAATACGCCATTTGAATTTATATTTTACTGAGATCTAAGGTGGTAAAAACGGATGAACTCGGTAAACGCAATAGATAGACAGTAAAAACAAGTTCTAGTACTATCGCGAATAAAACAAGAACAGCTACACTGATTGCCTGACCATTGTAAACGTAGCTTGTTAAGCTCTAAAACTAAAAAAGATACAAAAAACATTTAATACTTATCGTTATTCATTAGAAAAAAAAGTGGACAGATGCCTGGCACATTTTGCAATTCGGGACTTCTCCGCCACCCCATATATCTTTTAAATCAATAAACATAGAAATAAAGATTATACCAAATTCGTGACAAAAATAAATTTGGTACTTTTTCAAAATTTGAACGTTTAACGGATGAAAATCGTACATATTTTTGCTTCTTTTTTTCAACACATTTTTATGCATTCAATACGAATATGTTAATAACATATAAGTACGTGTTAAATAATGGGCTCCAACTACAATAATGAAAATTTTGACACTTAAAAAGGGAGACAAAAATATCAAAATGGGAAATTATGGGAAATTAGATTTCTTTCTTTTACTTCTGTATTTTTTTCGGTTTTTTTTTGGTACTTTTTTCGTTTTACAACTGGTACTTTTTGTCAATGGCGGTGAGAGCTAAACGGCAAACCCCACTGAAGAGATTGTGTGGTTACAATCGAAACTTGTCTGGGCAACCTGTCCGTGAAAACCTGGGTTCAATTCCCAGCTCAGTCAAGAATAAAAAAACTACGACGAAAAAAAGACATGCCCGGAACATGTAAATTCATATATGTATGTCTACTTATATGAATGTTTTCTTTATATTTGCATAAATAATTATAGTCGAATTTAGACTATTTGGAAAACACTAGTGTATATAAAAAAATGTTAAAAATTGTTAAACAACCCGCTATTTTAATGTTTTTTCTGACAATATGGTTTGGAAACTGTTTTTTGTTTTGTGCAAAATTGAATGTAGAATGGTTAAAAATATTAAAAAAAATTATGATTAATTATATGAAAGCTTAGATGCAGAATTTTATTTGTTTAATTGTCTCCCTGACTAATAAAAGCTCTTAATAATTAGACTTGTCTGTAAAAAATATTTATTTAAAAAAATTATAGTTGGATTTTGAAAATGTTTTGATTTACGAATCGCAACTACACATTTAGTAATCACATTGTATTCTAGCTCAATTTACGTAGACCAGTAGCGTATTTTACAACCCCTTTCCCATGCGCAGAGTTCAATGTGAAAAGTCTTGAGTTTGTTGGAGAGAAAGAGAAAAAGTTGCCTTAAACTTTGTTAGTCTTTTCTGCATAGTTGTAAAAGTAAACTTTGCGTGTGCAGAATTTAAAGAAAGTTAAAAAAAAAATTAAAAGACTTTGACTAAGTAAACTTTGTGTGTGAAAAAGGGGTATAATAAAACCGACTACTGTCTCTGGTGGGAATCGAAATTATAGACCTCACCCTGATGGACTAGTCCATTACTAACTAACCTGCCGGGATATCCAGAATCACGGCTAGGGGGACCGACTTAGAACTAAATTAGTTTAATAAATTTTTCCAACTCTTAAGAGGGTTCATGGTCAAATTAGTAGGTATGCGCAAAAACTTTACCAATAGAAAAAACAACACGCATTTTGTTTGTGCAAAGCATGATAAAGATGTAAAAAACAACCGCATTTGTTTGTGCAAAACATGATAAAGATGCCAAAAACAATTGCTTCAAAACCTTTTGCACGACCAAAAGACAACTCTCCAAAAAATCGGCAGGCTTTTCGTGAAGACCTACTAATTGGACCATAAAAAGCCTTAAGAATGCTTTTTGCTTCAGTGTTGCCAACTCTTTATATATACCCCTCACCATGGTATTTAAAAGTCAATTGTTTCCTAGCCCATTTTGTATGGCCGCTATTATGTTGCAGTCCTTATTTCGGGAGCATATTTGCTTGGTGGAATAAGAGGTCGATTTCGCTGATTTATAAAACCAAACAAATCTCATTTACTGAGAATATTTGAGTTAAATTCGATTAACACAGCTTGTTTTGTATGTACCAAAACTCTTAATTCGGAGGGAAACTTGTATGGGGGCCAGGTGAAATATTGGCTCAATCGTGTTCCGACGATTTTGTTTAATTATAGCCGCTAAGGCTTCTTTGTTGCTACACCTGATTTTGAAGACCGGTCCTCCTTTTTAACGTTAATGCAACAATTTTTCCTTTTTTATATTTTTTTAACAATACTTTTACTGTTGATTTGGGAAGATAATTTTAGTCGATATTTTGCTACAGCTCATGTCCCATTTTTATTTATTAACGAATTATCGAAATTCGTGTTTATTTACAAACTGGCTTACCTCGCTTCATTGTCGAAATTAAAATAAAACCATGATAAAAAAATTCAAATTTTTTGGTTTCTGATGTTGCTTTACTTTAATTATAACGGCACTTTGTAATTTTGTATTCATAATCTAATTATTCTTTCGACTTTAAGACGAATTTATAGACTGTGCGAAATAATCGTGGTCAAATAATTTTCGTATAAAAAAATGAACTTTTGTTTAAGCTTGTGTTTTTTAAACAGTTATTCTAATTTATGCAAAAATCTTTTTATAAATTTAAAAAAAACAAAATTAACTTTTAAGGCGCCGTCTATTTTATCCCTAGAGGGAAGCGAACTGACACCAAAGTAGTTCCGTGATAGGTCTTTGGTATTAGGGACCGGTTCATTTTATAAGAATGTGACCTATCACTTTAACATGGGGTTGTCAATTGACACCTAACAGCCATCATATGACAAGTCACACATATATTCCCAATGAAAGTGTTTTGTGTTAGTTTCTACAATAGAATATTATTATTTCAATAATATAAAATAAGTCCTAGAACAAAATTTAAGAACAACATTTTAGAAAGTCCCACAAACTGTGTCACACCACCGGTGAATACTGTACTGTAATTAATTACTTTTTCTACCTTTTGATTCTTCATAAACCAGTTAACGGATTGGTTTTTCTTTCACTGGTCATGAGTTCTTTCTTTGTACATGTTCTATTTTCACAAATCCCAGGACCAGTCTGCTGGAACAATTGACATAAATTGACATGACATAAATTGCCCGCAGGGATTTTCTAAAATATGGAGCTTCAAATGTCAATTTGTGAAAAAATAATTGGTGTATGAATAAATAGTGGTTAGGGCTTAGGGTATATAAAAAAATGATAAAAACAAAATTAGTACAAAATAAAAAATCTACCTTTTTGTTCTTACGTAATATACCAGTTAAGTGATTAGTTCTCCTTTCACATGTCATTAGTTATTTATTTTTGTTCTTATTTTATTTTAACCAGAACCAGTTCTATTGGGCTTTTACCCGATTTTGTTAACCAGTTTTCGAAAAGATCAATATTGTAGAAATTACAAACGGAATGCCAAACTTTTATATATTCTTTCCACATCCCCCTAGGGATATGTAGGGAGCATCTCAAGAATATTTGATTTTTTGGTGTTACATCCTCTGAGGGAATCAGGTGCATCCAATACCGGGAATTGCACAAGAATTTAAAATTCCAGCCGAATCTCTTGAGACCACGGCTAACTAGAGATCCTATCTGGCACCACGGTAGTAAGTAGCCTTTGGTGTCTGGACTGCAGACTGAATATTGGTTGAGGACCCCAAAGGCATATTATTTGCAAAATAATGCTTTTGGCCACGAAATTATTGCTTTTGCAAGGAGCGTACTTTTCTCTTACTTTTACACAAAGACAGAAGACAAATTTGTTAAGGTAGTCAACATGGGTGATAATGATGTGAAGAAAAAGGAAGATAGGGAAGAAGGATGAAGAGAATTTAAAATACACAAGATGATGGATGAAGAATGAGTGAGGTATTAAGGGCCGAAGTATTCGAGCGTCCACCACCATGAAAGAACAATAATTAAATAAATCGAATGAATTGCTTATACAACTTGTAACTAATATAGTCTTACCCCCATATTCATAAAAAATATTTTTGATTAATAAAAGGTTTATTAAACAAATTTTCATAGAAAATTCGTTTCATAAACCTGCTATAATTCTAAAATATTTTTTATGAATACGGGGGTTAAAATGTATAACCACAAAAACGCACTCATTAGACCCACTCACGAAGCATGAATGATTTAGGAATGGATAAAGAATGAAGATTAAGGAATTCGTATGACATTAGGCGGCATTTATAGAATGATTTTTAAGACATGTTTTTTTATTTGTAGACAAACTCGGTAGAGAAGAAAGAAGGGTAGACAAAAGAACATGATTTCTGATCTTCGTTTTTTTTCTAAATTTATTTTGCTGTCACTTTTAATTTTGCTATTAGTTTTTGATATTTTATTTCCATTCATTTGTCAAATTAAATTTTTTAAATATTCAACCCTGTAAGAGATCTTTTAAAATAGCATGCCTCAATAGTCTTCATGTATATGTAAAATGATTTTAGTAGCAGCATTGAAAGAAAATTAAAAAAAGATATGTTTTAAAAATCATCACATAAATGCATCACATAAATTTCAGAAAAATTCAAGCTGATATTTTTCAGCATTTACTTGCAATCGTAAGACTTGACATTCCTGTTTTATTTCATTAAATATTTTATAAAGATTAATTTAGGCAATAAGTCGAACATCTTGTTGTTTTCCTCAAAGTTGTTGATATATTTTTTCAAATTTTGCAAAAATTATACCTTTCAGTTTCTTGCCCCTTATATTTTGGCAATGAATTGCTTAAACTCTGAGAACTTTTTAAATAATGTTGAAAACTAAATCTGGTTTCGATAAACCAATACAAAGTTCAGCTCCTCAAATTGCGCTTAAATGCGTTGTAATTTGTTTTTGGGTCGAAAATTTTATCATTTTTTTTAAATGGTCAAAAATACTAAAATTGGACATTTTAAGATTTTATTATCTTTTTCACAAGATGCTACATTACAGAAATATTCCACGAAACAGAAGAGAGGTGATGAAGGGTGTAGAGACGCTTGTGAGGTATACAATGTTACATGAAATATAACATCCAGCCAAAATTTTATATTCCTGTTTAAAATGTTTCGTTAAAAATTTTATTTAATATTTATATTTGAAACAAATAGTCAAATTGTAGCTTGCAGCTTACAACAAAAAACGTAACGTCTGCACGAACACAACAAGAAAATACGAATATTGTCACATAGTCTGAAACAGGTGAATATATCCTAGTTTGCATTTGGGGTATCATTTTTCGTAAAAATCACCGAAATGAGTCTACTTTAATCACTTTTGATGCTTAAAAACTAATTTATCAATTGAACGATTGAAAAAGGATTCACATATGATTCATTCATATGCTCAAATAAAAACGTTTGCTCCGGGTACGTTACTAAAACTCAAGCTAAGTGTGGAAGGAGGCTTGTCTTAAGTTTAGTCCCGAAAGGTGGCACTGTTGTCGTAATATTTAATTTTTTTAATTAATGGTATGATTTGGCTGAAATTCACAAAATATATTTATAAAACAAAAATAAGTTTCATGATAATATGAAAAAAAACAGTATTTACATTGTATTTTGAAAACCCAGGTCAAACAGCTAGTGCTCAAATAATAGGTGTGTTCATTTACTTTACTAGCATAAACTTGCATAGAGAGAGTAAATTTAAAATTTATAAAATTTTTCTCCAAATTACTCAAAAAAATAAAAAAGTAAATAAACGCTTTTACAGCAAAAACTATCAAGTTAGGAATATCGACACTATTCAGCTGTACGAGACAAGATTAATTCTATATAAATTCATTTGTTTTAAACAATTTCCTAAATTTTAAGAAAATAAATATTTTTAATTTTATTGAAGAACTTTTCATTTAAAAATTATGAAAATTATTTTTGTTTTGTAAACAAAAACATAAAACAGGTTGAATAATTCTTGCTAGTAAAAATTTTACTATTAGAAATTTTCAAAAATTTTTTGTCTCTCAAATTTCTTTTTTCTCTCCTTGCAAGTTTTTTGAGTACGTGAACACTAACTAGTAACAATTATTGAAAATAAGAAATAATCTTATGTAAATGAACCCACCTAATGATTTCTAAATATTTTTAAATACTTTACTAGCAGAAACTTACAACAAGAGAGTATATTTAAAATTTACAAAACTTTTCTTCCAATTACTTAGAAAAATAAAAATGTAAATAAACGCTTTACCAGCAAAAACTAGCAAGTAAGAAATATTCACACTATGCAGCTGTATAATACAATAAATTCATCTTAATAAATTCATTTATTTTGAACTATTTGTGCAATAATATTGTTCCTAAATTTTGGATAAAAAAATATTTTATTTTATTGAAAAACTTAAATTATTTTTATGAAGAAAGGAATTTTACAACATGGAAAATTAATTAAAATTGTTATTGATAATTGACCTGGGTCAGTCAAGAATGAAAATTATCAATAACAATTTTAATTAATTTTCCATGTTGTAAAATTCCTTTCTTCATAAAAATAATTTAATGAAAATTAAATTTAATGAACTTAAGCCTAATTAAAAAAATATCTAAATTTGGATTAAAAACCATGAATAGTTCAACAAAATAACCACAATACTAATTATTATTGAAAAACTTTTAATATAAAAATTAATTTTGTTCCAGGTGGTTGAATAGTTCTTGCTAGTAAAAATTATACTTTCACAAATTTTCAAAAAATTTTTGGTCTCTCAAATTTGTATGCTCTTTTTCACTCTCACGTTGCAAGTTTTTCGAGTACGTAACAATTATTGAAAATAAGCAATATTTTGAAAAATTCTTGTCAATTATTAAAAAAAAAATTTATTTTAAAACAATTGTGAAAACATATTTGATTGTTGTGAAAATTACGATTTGGGAGCAAAAGTGGAAACGACTGCTTTAAAAGTGAAAGTGACAGTAAAAAAAAATAAGTTTAATTCATGCGACGAGCCGAATAAATGGGCTATTAAATTTAATGTAAGCTTTATGCAATAAATGTGCTTTTAGTTTGAAAGGTATTTTTTTCTTAAGCTAATACCGCTAAGCATTACGCTTGTCTGCAGGTGACCAGAGCCTATGACGGGGCGACCCCCGCACTGATAGAATAGCTCACTACCAACGAGGCTACCGAAGCACCCGGCACAGAAGTGCATGATACATAGGCTGACTTCATAAACGCAGTATTGCTATGCAAAGCTAAAAGGAATTACTTCATAAATTCCAAAACTTTTCTGTAGACTAGGTCTTGAGGGCATTATTGCGTTTTAACGGTTTTTACTCTAAAATGGTTGCGAAAATTGTGCATTTTTTATATTTGTAAAGCCTTGTCAACGCAATTGTTTTTAGTCATACTTTGCAATGCTGTGTCTATGAAATCAGCCATAATTTATTAAAATCTAAAAAGATAAAAAGGTGTAAATTCGGTAACCACAAATCTCCAAAACTAAAAGAGATACAAAAAAATTTAATACTTGCCATTATTCATTAGAAAAATAAGCGGACAGGGATCTGGTACATTTTTGAAATTCGGCCCTTTTGAGGAGTAAACGGGTATAGCCTTTTTTTTGGAGCTTCTTTGTCACCCTATCTATCGTTTAAGCCAATAAACATAGAAATAAAGGTTATACTAAATTCGTAACTACCAAACAAACACGAAGTCAAACCTTTGATATGGAATGACTTTATTATTTGACATCAAACACAATTCTCAAACATTTTTCAATTGTTTGATTTTAACATTTGAATTCTAATTGATAATGATTTGAATATAAGCATTTGCCATACAATGTATTATCAATTCGATATAAAATTGTTATCAAATGCTATTCTCAATTCAGAAATAAGCTCGGCAACACTGAAGTGAAAAATAAATGTAAACAATAATAAATGGTGATTAAAGTGAAGTGTGTATAACAATTAAAGAAAAATTACTCATTAGGTGTTGTGAATTCGCTTTTAGAAAACCTAAATTTCTTGTGGAAAAATATAAATTATTTGTGAGTAAAATATTAATTACAATGAGTAAGAATTCGAATAAAAATAAAACGGAAAAGTAAAGAAAATATTAGTTTGTTGTACGATTGCGGAGCTACGACATGACAATCGTCAAAACAGAAAGGAGGCAAGCATTTCGTCTTTAAAAGAATTTTAGGACCGAAAGAACACTATTTCATCTTTAAGCTATGGTGCCGAATATTTAGCTCAAAGTTTATTTAAATAAATAATGAATTTAAAAAGTATTTTTCATTTATGTTCCACATTGTATTAAATTCTACAATTGATAATAACGTTTGAAAGCAAGTTGGAAATAAATGTATTTCTCAATTTGAAAATAATTTCCCCTTTTTGTTGAGAATGCTATGATTTTCAAATCATTACCAAACGTTTGTTGTTTGAGAAAATGTTTGATTTCAATCATTTCAATTTTAAATCAAACCTCCGTGTTTGTTGGGTTATCCACAAAATACATATATAAATTTGGTACTTTTACGAAATGCAAAATAGGACATATTTTTGGTATATCTTTCACAAAACATTTTTCACTGTTCATTGACACTAATTTAATTATAGGCTCCCACTACAACATTGAAATTTTGAATAGTTCAATATTTAGAAAAAAGTATCAAAAGGGGTAAATTAAATTTCTTTCTTTTACTTGTCCGTTCTGCTTGTCGTAATTTTAGAATTTTCTATAATATTGAACTTAGAAACATAAAATTATAGGTGCAGGGTCCTGAGTGAATGACAGCCTACAAGATGAAAAATTTGGTACTTTTTTGTTTATCAACTGACACTTTTTGAATTTTCCTAAATATTTGATCTAGAAACATAAATTTAGACATGCATGGTCCGGAGTGAATACGACTCTGTAAGAGGCAAAATTTTTGGTACTTTTTTTTCTTAAACTGGTACATTGTGAATATCCATTAATATTGGACCTTAAAACATAAAATTAAAAACATAAAAGAGAAGACTTTTTGGTACTTTTTGTTTTTCAATTGGTATATTTTATGAAGATTAAAGCACCACCAGTTTGGCGTTAAGATCCAATACTTCAGTTCAAGCCAATGAAGTCACAATTCGTAATGTGTGAAAAATTGTTATACTATTGGCGCTTCAATAGATATTAATAAATATGCAGTAAAAACTCGTAAATATGCCCTAAAAATTGTTAAAAAAAAAATATGCCCCAAAAAAATCGAAAATTGCTCATTTGAGAACAAAATATATAATAATTTAAAAACAATTGCATTAAAAAACAAAACAATCTTAAAATTATAAATTTTCATGTTAATTCGAATGTGCATTCTAAGTCAAATTACAATTAATAAAGCTTTCATACTTAAATAGAAAATATTCCAGGAAAATATTGAAGGAATAAGACTATTTATAAATTATAATTTGACTTAGAATACATATTCGAATTAATATGAAAATTTATAATAAAAATGATACGCAACATGAGAATTAAAATTCCCAGATTTAATTTAAAAATTATAATCGGCTCAAACACCATAGTATTTACAGTATTGAAACGATGGGCAGTCATGGGCTCACAAAAACAAAGTTGTGTTATAAAGCTAAAATTCATATAAGAGTTATTTGTGGCGAATATTATCTAGATATATATTATCATCGATATGAGATTTTTTATCTTAAAGGGATTTCAGTGAAATTGTTTATTATTGTTAACATTTAAAAGGAAGTAAAAGCTATTTAAAGATGGGTGCTTTGGGAAAATGTGAGCCGATTCGAAAAGAATTCAATTTGGAGAAAAAATATTTTTGCGGCGAATTTATTCTAAATACCAACATAATTTGGCAAGAAATTTTTATAACTAATATGTGAAATTATAGAGCGATTCTCACCATTGACATAGACTTCGTCCTTCGAACAATTTAAATGTATTCACCAAATGTGACAAAAATATCTACAAAATTCCAACTTGTACTTTGCGCACAAAGTTAACATGGACAGAAAAGAAAAACCAGAATTGTGAAAAAAAAAAATTTTATTTGTGCGAAAGCTCTAGTACGCATTTAAAATATTGAACATGTATCAAAATATGCCTAAAAAAGCAAAATATGTGCTATAAATTTAAGAAATGCTGCCAAAATACTCTTTTAACTAAATTATGCAAGAAATTCTGTAAAGGGTAAAATATGCAAAAATTTGCACTAACAAATCGATGCCGAAATTCATAAAAAGCTCTAAAACGGATAAAACATATTGTTTCTGCCTTCATTGGTCACACAAGGAAAAATATGCAATTGCATTTTTATGGTTTCCATTGCCATAACTTTAATTTTAATCAATCTAATTTATTAAAATAAAGTCTATTATTTAATTAACAATTTACATCAAAAACTCATTTTACGAAATCGCCTTAGATTTTTAATTACTATGACACAATAATTAATTCTTTCCAATTTTTCCACTTCAATTAATCTGATTGTTGTCATTTACTTTTTGTAGTCGGTTAATAAAATAAAAAATTTTTTCTGATCACAAAATTTAATTTACCACTTACCAAGTGTAAAACAAATTAATATTATTAATGTCTTCATAGTCGTTTTTTGCTGTTCAAGTAAATTTTATTTCTTTTAAAAACTTTATTTGTTTTAATAAAGACTAGTTTATGACACTTTTTGACGTTTCTATTTTATTAAAACCTTTTTATTATTTTATATTAAATAAGCAAATAACACTCAACATTTTGAAATCTTAACTTTGGAAATGTTTCGATTTTTTTCGAAATTTGTTTTTATTCAAACTTTATAAAATCATACTTTTAATCCTGGCAAAGTATGTTTTATGCAGGTGAATAGTTTTACTTTTAAATATAAAATTTTCAAAATTTTACGGTTGATCGTTGGTTTTTTTTTTTTAAATATTTTTCTAAATCAGTAACAAGAAAACACCGAAATCACAATACAAGTTGTGTGTATCACGTTCGAATAACGACTCGTTTCAATTGTTTAACGACACTGGCATTTATAAAAGTTTTGCACCTAAAGAAAACAACAATTTTATAAAAGAAGAAAAAAAAAATACACGAAAATTTTTTAAACAACACCATCTGACAGACGGACGGACTAACTGACTGACGATCGAAAAGATACTCAACAATAACAACAACAACAACGGATTTATTCATGTTTAAGATAATGTAAGACCTTTTTGTACAATTGTCTTAACTGTGAAAATGTTGAGAGGAACTATTGCTATTGTTGGTGGATGTTGCAGTTGCTGTGGCGTTTGCAACAGTTAACACTGTTCATAGGCCACCAGTCGTTTTTAATAAGCAGCGACAGCGGCAGCATTTACTCCACCAGTCACCAGTTGTCGGGTAAAGTGATAGTATTTTGCCTCATTTTATTAGACTAAATTATGGCTCTGCCAACGTTGATGTTAATTTTTGTTTTTTGGTAAAGCCGCTTTACAGTTTTACATTTGCTTTAGTTAATCTGCTGTTTAGATTTTAGCATATAGACTGTTAGAAATAAAATAACAAACGGCTTTTTTAAAACAAAATTGATTTTAGAAAACATAATTTGCATATATTTTATATCCTCCTGCCCAAATGATAGGGGTACAAAGAGGTTTCTAATGCAATATTTTTTTCCATATTCGAGAAAATTGGGTTGGTTTCTTATTTGTAAATTCTGGAAATTTTATAATTTTATAACAGTTTTATACGGGTTTAAGTGATTTTTTGTAAAGATATTGACTTTTGAGTATTTTTTATGTACGAGTAATAGGCGTTTTAATTATGGCTTAAATAGTTACTAAATTTGGCAAAGGACAAATATTTTCCTATATGTTCACGGCTTGCAAAGCAATTTTTCAAAGACTTTATGCTAATTTTAAACCATATTTCTGTGACTGAAAAACATATTATGATTAAGTCATTCCTCTATTAGGAAACCACTGGAATATTATGGTTGCCTCCGATCATGTAATTGCTTATAATAACATTAATACGTTTACAAAAAATTTGTTTATGGTTGCTTCAAGAGCAACACGATATGAAGGACTGTCTCAACTTTAATATGGTTGCCCATAATAATAATATAGTTAATGTAACCATAATATTTGTTTAAAATTTCAGTAAAAACTGTTTTGTTAGCGCACAATTTTAGGTCTGATAGGACGAAATGATTTTACAATAAATACGCACTATAAATTGTTTTTCCATAATTGTTTTTCCACAGTCTTTACCATAAGGGCACACGGGTCCCTTGTCTAGGGCCCCCGAAGTCATGGGGGCTCCTACTAATTATTCTTAAATAAAAATTAATAGTTTGACTACACATACAAAATTAAAAATTGTCTCTTATCACCAAATAATCATATAATCAAGCAAACAATTAGTTGATTGTGCACCTATTACCAAAATAATTACATTGATTACTAAAAATTTTAAAAATTTTTAATATTTTTTTCAATAAATGATATTTTTAATTTTAATTAAAAAAATTATCAAAAAACTTTGCCGTTTAAAACAATGTGTTAATTGATATAATTAAATAAAGCACAGGTTTTGACAATTCCCAACAACAATTCTACAAGTTTAAATTATTTTATTTTAAACGAAAAAATCAATTAAGATTTTTTGTTATTTATAAATATATTTTTAAAAAATAATTAGTATTGTGGTTATTTTATTGAACTGTTAATGTCTTCATAAAAAAAATAATTTAATGAAAATTAAATTCAATGAACTTAAGCCTAATTAAAAAATATCTAAATTTTTAAAAAAATTATTTCAAAACAACTAAAATGTTAATTAAATCCAAATTATATTTTTAATTTTCTTTTAACTTAAAAATTATTTGATTCAATTATCACATTCATTAAACTTAAATACTTTTTAAACAATTTTTGTAATTGATAAAAAAGACCTGATAATTTTTTCTGTGTATATATTATGGAAGAGAAAAATGCCCAAGAGTTTAAATCAGAATGTTTTCATGTTTTTTGCAGTACTTAATCACCGTAGAATAAATCAGCGTATTTTAGTATCCCAGACTTACATAATCTAAAAGAGGCCCATTAAGAACAGGAAACTTCTCCAAATGTAAACGTTGCTACAAGAATATTCCTTAGCTTAATGATTACTAATTGTAGTGGAGAGCGTTTATTTTCACAGAGAGAATAAAAAGAGGAATAACGAACAATTATTTTTCAAGAACGTCTCTGTAACTTATCAATTAAGTGCATTGAAAGTGATCTCCTCCAAAAAAATTTACTTTTAATATATATTAGAACATTTTGCTGAGCGGAAGTCGCGAAAGCAACAATAACGGTTGCTGCTTAAGCCAGTAGCATGTACCCAGTGTTGCCACTTCGTGGGTAATTACCCGAATTAGGTAATTAAATAACATTAAAAATTTATTAAAGAGGAATAACGAACAATTGTTTTTCAAGAACGTCTCTGTAACTTATCAATTAAGTGCATTGAAAGTGATCTCCTCCAAAAAAATGTACTTTTAATATATATTAGAATATTTTGCTGAGCGGAAGTCGCGAAAGCAACAATAACGGTTGCTGCTTAAGCCAGTAGCATGTACCCAGTGTTGCCACTTCGTGGGTAATTACCCGAATTGGGTGTAATTTCGAATGGCATGGGTAGAGCGTGGGTAATTTAGAAAGTCTTTGATTTTAAATGAAGATAAAATTTTTTTTAAACATAATGAAAAATTTATGTATTGATGTTTCGTGAAATTAGTCTCTGTAATTCTGTTCTGATATCGAAAGACAATTATACTTAAAAAATGTAGAGTATTTTATAGGTAAGTAAGGTACCCAAATAAAACCAAGATCACAGAAAAAATTAAAGATTGTCTGTAATCAACAAATGTATACCAAATTCATAATATCAAGCAAAAAAGTTGTTGATTTTGCACCTATTACCAAAATGATTATATTGATTACTAAAAATTGTAAAATTATGAATAATTTTTTTTAATAAATGATATTTTTAATGTTATTTAAAAAAATAATCAAAAATCTTTGCCATTTCAAACAATATGTTAATTTATTTAACTAAATATTGAAAATTCCCAACAACAATTCCACAAGTTTAAGTTATTTTATTTTAAACGAAAAAGTCAATTAATATTTTTTGATATTTAATTTAAATTTTAATTAAAATTTATTTCAAAACAACTAAAATGTAAATTAAATCAAAATGATATGAATAATTTTCATTCAACTAAAAAAATAATTGATTCAATTATCACATTAATTCAATTTAAACACTTTTTAAAAAAAATTTTTAAGTGATAAAAAACTTTTTTCTGTGATGGGAATTCAGTGGTGAAATTTATACCATTTTAGATACTGTTGATCTAAAAAATGCACAGTCCTTTCAACCAAAGTCAAAGTGGCAATTACGAACACCCATTAAGTATTGGACCTTCTTTTACGCAGTCCATTCTTCGTCGTTTAGAGCATCTAATGTCGTATTAAAGCATCGATTTCCGCAACATGAAAATTTCCTCTGCTAACAGTTCGAGGAGTTCGTTGGTACCCATCTGCCCTATGCAACCAAATGTGGTGATAGAATTAATTATTTAAAATTTTTGATTCTATTCATTATTAATTTATTTTTGGTTGTGAATGTTTTTTATGTTAATTTATTTTATGTCACCATACAAATGTTAATAGTATACTAATATGGGTTTCCTTAAAGTGAATCTTTTATGTTTTTCTTTTTTGTAAAAGTTTTTTATGATATGAAACGTCGTTAATTGGATATTCAGGTGTCATATCATTTTAATTTGGATAAAATTTTTCTTCATATAAAAAGTAATTCCGAATTTTGATTGTGGTAACACTGTTTGCAACTTACATTTCTTGTTTTTTTTTAATAGATATGACCAATTTCACCAATTTATTTAAACATCAATTCATATTTAAATAAAGTTTTTCTTTTAATATTATTTTTATTTGAAATGAAAAACGAATGTTAAACGTTAAAATTAATTGGATTTGTATCAATTATCCATAATATATTCTTATGATAACATATTTCATAAGTTTTTTTTTAAATTTTTAGTAGGGCCCAAATTCTAAAGTGCCCGTAGGCCTCGGTATACTCAAAGAACATCTAAAAAGTCTACCGAATCTCTTATGCTTTCGAAATACACAATCTTGTGTGATTTAAAGTATTTTAAATTCGTTTTCCTCACAATTAACTTTTTATTAAATTTTCAAATGTTACACATACATACATACATAAATGTATTCATATTTCCTTAAGGTAATCGAAAGAGAAAGGTCCTCCACATCAGTGTAATTTTCTATGCTGACTAAATAAAGTGCAGTCTCAAAGTGGGCCGACTCTTAAAGGTTTAGTTTGATTATGTATGAGTGTGTGTAGGATTTTAGGTAACTGGTCGTTTAATAGTTTTATTGTGAGCTGGTAAATAGGAAGCAATGACATTATGACTGTATACTTTTAAATTAAATATTGTACAATTATTGTGAATGTTTATTAATCAAAAACCATTTCAAAATGTTAAAGCAGCTGTAAAATGTGTACTTGTGTACTTTTTGCCATTTTGGTTACTTTTATCATATCATATGATAAAGATATTCTGTCCTTTGAAATGTAATATTGAAAATAAGTCGTACAGCTTCTAAAACATTTTAGACAGTCTAAATTTTATTTAAAAACCAAACAATTTTAGTTAAGCTGAATTGAATTTAATAATGTTGGCTAAATAATGTACAGAATTTTAGTTAACATAAGATAATCTTTCTAATTTGCCTTCATAAAACAAAAACAACTGTAATAAATACAGTTTTAAAAACAGACTAATTATTGTAAAAAATCATGTTTACTAAAAATATACAATTGAAATCTGTAAACCAAAACAAATTTATCTTAAAGCAGCAAATATGTTTGTTTCAATTAAAAAACAATCTCAACATCTCAATTTTCCTTTTAAAACAAGTCCAAAAATATCTTTTAATAAATCTAGAAAACATTTTCATGTTAAAAAAATATCTATTAAAAGCTAAAAATTATAAAATTTAAACTGTATTTCTCATTGAAATGTAATTGATTCTAATTAACTTTTAATAGTTCTAAAACAATTTACCCCAGATATTTCCAGCATTCTGTAACAAAAAAAAAAAAAAAATAAATTGCATATGCGGATATGTCATTTAATTTTAAATGTATCATTAAGCAAAAAAAAAAAAAATATATTTATACAAAATGTTTGTTTCTTTTATGAATTAAGAAAACTGTTTGCTTCAAGCTGCTGTCTTAAGTCTTTTGTTTTTATACGAGAGTTAAATGTCTGCATATGTATAGGTACTGGGTCTATGTATATTTGCTTTATATTATGAATGGATAAAAGTTTATTGTATTTCTATTAATTTCCTATTTTAAATAATGACATTAAAATTTATAGCATTTTATATAAACATTTTTATTTATAACCCAAAATGTTGAAGACATTTTAGTATTGTCTTTTACATTTTTCCAATCAACAACTGTATCATTTCATTAAATTTTTATTTTTTTAAATTAAAAAAAAAACACATAATATAATTTTATAGTAATAACTGCTTTAAACATTTTTTTATGATTTGCAATACAAATTTTTATACAACTTTAAGAAGATGCTGATCACAGTTTTATCAAAAATGTTAAAATCGTCTTTTAAGAATTGTTTCTTGATTGCGCCAAGCCAGACAACAAATTGTAACTTATTGTAATATATACATATTTAAAATCTACGGGAACTTAGCTTTCTTTTGAATATAAAAGTATCTTAGTAATCTATTTTGATAACATTATAGAAAATTAAAGATTTTCACCATCTTTTGACTACCTTGTGGAGGTCATTTAATAGCATTTCTGGTAATCATCGTGGCATTGCATGGCCAATCCACCTTCATTTCCGATTCTTGAATTTGATATGTATGGATGTATAACGCGTTATTGCCCACAGCTTTAAGTTACAAATTGTATTTAGCCAGGCTATTTCGAAAATACCTCAACAGTGGTTTTGTGCACATTATATGGCAGCGTTCCATGCTTCGCATCCGTACAACAGCACTGTCTTTACACAACTATCAAATATATCACAAATGTATATGCAAGTACATGTAGCTTAGTCCCGCCCCCAAAGTAGTTGGCCATATTATTGTATAGCCTTGTTTTTCCCTTTTAAGACATCTTCGCGAGAGATAACTGATTTTGTTATGATGAACTTAACTGCTTCGATGCGTTGTTATATGGTTAATGGTTGGGTGTGTTTGGTATTTATTCTCATAGCCCTTGTTTTTGAGACATTCTAAGGCCGAATTTTTCTATTATTTCTATTAAAGCTAAATATATAATGGAAATAAAACTGCAGAGTGAATGAGAATTACAACCACTCAAGTCTTATTTGTAACGATATTCACGACAACAATTGGTTGACTATTCTCTCCGACACCAAATGAAGTTGTAAGTGGGTAAAGAAAAAATAAAATTAAACACATTTTGGAGATATACCGTTATTTCGAAAATGGAGGAGGTTGCACAACATATATTCGCTTAACTCTAAAATGGTTATTGAATAAACTAAAAAAAGTTAAACTTTTTTCTAATATGCACATAATTTTTTTTTGGTAAAAAAAATTTTTTTTTTCAATTCAAAAAAAATGCACCTTCCAATTTTTTACAAGTAAAGAAAACAAAGTTCCAAATAAAACCAGCAATAAATGATTGAAATCTGTCTACAACTTTTGATTTTATTCACAAAATATGAAAAATGTTAAATAAATTGAAGAATTTCATAAAACGCTAGAGATAAAGGATAATTATGTTTTGCGAAAATATTTAGGACGAAAGACTAATGGAGGTCGGTTATACATTTTATCCCCCTAGGGGCGACTATTTGGCAGCTATGGGCCCTTTTCTTTAATATATTTTCATTCTGTATTGAAAATGTTGTATGGGAGCCCCCTTTAGAAATGGAGATAGCGGGTATGTATGTTAGAAACAAATAATGTGGATGAAAAATAAAGTGGCATTGGTCATACATTTGACCCATCTAGGGCATCCGAGAAACTACAGGGCCCAAATTTAAGAATTTCAATAAAAATCCATGTTTGTATGGAAGCCCCTAATGTATGGGAATAAGGGGAAAGTATGTATTGAGAAAATGTTAAGCACAAAAAACTAATGGAAGTCGGTCATACATTTTATTCCCCTAGGGGCGAATCCTTGGCAGTTATGGGACCTTTTCTTCAATATATATGAAGAAAATAATTCATAATAATAATAAATAATTCAACATTTTTTATTTTTCGAATTTTATTCTATTAGTTAAATTTCAGTTATGTATTTTATAAAAAAATTTAAGGAATAGAACTATTACAAAAAGCTTTGTAAAATACATAACTGAAATTTAACTAATAGAATAAAATTCGAAAAATAAAAAATGTTGAATATAATAAAGTTGCTTATAAAAAGAAATAATTCCCAATAATAATAAATAATTATATTAATGAAGAATAAACTAAACCGTTTTTGGATTACGCGAATATATGTTGTGCAACTTCCACCATTTTCGAAATAACGGTATATATCGAAAGCAAGAGCTAACCTAAAAAAAACGGTTATCATCGCTGGGTTCAGCGAACCCTAATTAGGTTGAAACGACAGGTGCCCTGCTTATTAGTTTTTTCAACTAGCACAATTTATTTTTGCAATGAAAATTTAACAAATCTTTATAAATTGTTAAAAGAAAGTTACAGATTAAACAGTTTAATGGTCACGCTTGATTCGTCAAAGATTAATTATTTGGTATACATACATACAACTTTTAAATGTTACTTTTTACTTCAAAAATTGCTTATTTTTATTAATACCATTTTTATAGAATATATTATTGTTTTAATATTTAAAAAATTTCATCTTTTTCAATAACTTTTTTTTAACTTTGTGTAATGGATCAATTATAATATACATAAGCTGGCTAAAGCAACTGTGCAAATACTTGTAAATCATTTGTATCAAAACATATTGATTTGGAAAAAACTTTTTGTTAGTCTAATGAGAATGTCATTTGCTTTATGAAAGTGGGAAAAGGATCGCACATTCCGTACGGAATCAAATGCTTTTTTTTTAAATGCAGAGGGATTTCGCTAATTTTTGACAGCAGCTTAAGCTAGATCATGCATATTATAGTAAGGCCTTAAGACTTTCAAAATTAAATATAAAAAATTATTTCGAAATCAACTAGTTTGAAAACTTGTCTCATATTGTCGAAGTTAACGTCATTTTATGGGTAACTTTGAAAAAACATGGGCAAGTAGTTTTCTTCGAAATTTTACATAAAAGAGAAGAGATTTTGTTTGCTAACAATTTAATGAATAACGAATGAATAGGGTTAAATGGATTATAAATATAGTTTAATTAAATCGGAGGTATTTTTTAAAAAACATTCTGTAATTCATAAAAAAATTATATTCAAATAGTAACCGCTGTTATGTAAGCCGTTGTCGATGCCGACTTCAGTTTTTAGACTTTGGCAGATCAAGTTGACAACTAAAGGGTGGTTAAATTTTAAGGGCCGATGTTGATTTTGAATAAAACACAAATTATTTAGGAAATTATTGTCATTTCTTTTTATTAATATTGGTATGGTTCAATTTTGTATGGAAAAAATTTCGGCCAAATGGCCGCCGTGAATCCGGCGGCACACCTCCATCCGATGGTCCAAATTTTCGATGACGCTAAGGCATAATTGAGGTTCTATGCCGTTAATGTGCCGAATGATCTCATCCTTTAGCTCTTGAATTGTTGCTGGCTTATCGACGTACACCTTTTCTTTCAAATAACCCCAAAGAAAGAAGTCCAACGTTGTCAAAACACATGATCTTGACGGCCAATTGGTATCGCGACCACGTGAGATAACATGGCCTTTGAATTTGTCGCGCAAGACCCATTGTTTTATTAGCTGTGTAGCAAGTGGCACCGTTCTGTTGAAACCACATACCGTCCACATCCATATCTTTCAATTCGTGTCATAAAAAGTTCGTTATCATCTCACGATAGCGAACACCATTCACAGTAACTGCCTGACCGGCCTCAATTTGGAAAAATGATGCCGCCAGCCCATAAACCGCACCAAACTCTTTGTAGGTGCCTTGGTTTTTCGACAATCACTCTTGGACTATCATTCGCCCAAATGCGGCAATTCTGCTTATTGACGAATCCACTGAGATGAAAATGTGCCTTATCACTGAGGAGTATTTTCACGATATGCATTTTGATTTGAACGCCAATTTTCATAATAAGCCTAAATAACTTTAACGCGTTGCTCGATTGTGTATCTTTCCATGGCTTCAATTAGTTAGTCTGAAATTGAGAAATGTTAAATGAAATGCAGAAAAAAAACCGTTAAAATGTAACCACCCTTTACATTATATGTATGAATAAAATAAGGAACATAAAAGTCTTATAAATAAATGAGATGAAAATCAGGTACTTATTTGTTAATAATGTTGGCACATGTAGTCTGTTTCTTTCCTTAAGCTTCGTATAGACAGGCGGTGGTCAGATGTTACAATGTTGTAAGCCGGTTGCACGTCTGCCAAATACAAATAAGCTCACACAGTAGCAAGACATTTTTAGTAAATTTTAATGCAATCTAAGCAACGCTGTTTACCAATATTGGAAGATCTGACCACAGTCTATACGAAGCTTTAGTTTTTATTATATTTTTAAAAGAAAAAACTCTTTCCACATTTGCAGATGAATGTGGAATGGCTAAAATTCCAGCAACGATTCTAGAAATGTCAGGAAACATGTGGATATTCAGCTCATTTTGTAAATTAGCTATTGCCGACCAAAAATTACAAATGTTTTCTGTTTTTAACGATTTCAGTTGCTCGACATCAGCTGAAGCTCTAAATTGATTATTGAATTTCATTCGGGAACATTTTTACTAGAAGAGGTACAATACTACTTGCTTTACCTGAAATAACATTTTCAGAAGTAAACTTATGGAACCACAATACAACTTTGTTATTAAAGTTGACCGCTTTATTCCATTGGGTGAAGAATTATTGCGATTTCTTTCCAAAGCCAATAAGATATTAGCTGCGGAATCACCAGCTGAAGCTAAGGATTGGCAAAAAAATAAATTAGGAGGATGCAAATTTAGAAGAATTAAACACTTCATCAGCTACAATAAATTAAATGTAAAAATAGTTATGATATAAATGGATCTAATGTGATTAAGATTAAAGTACAAGTTGCAATTTGTATCACATTTGGTAAATACATTTTAGTTGTAATAAGGACGGAGTCTATGTGAATGGTGAGAATCGGTCTATAATTTCACATATTAACTAATTATTAATACACTCAAAAGAAAAATCAATCCTTCCGTACTCAAATCAATCCGAAGCGGTATCAAAAGTACGGTGAGTACGGATTTTCTTGAATCAAGTACAGAAAGATTGATTCAAGTACGGATTATTCAATCGCTAAATACTCAAGTTATCCATATTCAAACCCCGATTCGTACTTAAAATAATCTGAAAATGAGATTGATTTAAGTAAAACTGAGATTGAATCAATCTCAAAATGCGCTTGATTCAAGAATTATAAAATTGATTAAATCCCGAATTCGTACTTACAATAATCCGAAAATGAGATTGACTCAAGTAAAACTGAGATTGAATCAATCTCAAAATGTACTTAAGTCAAGAGTTATAAAGTTGATTTAATCCCGAATCCGTACTTTAAATAAATCAAAACTAAAATTAGAAGAAGAATATTATTATAATTAATTTAGTTACTTTCTACAGGGACTTTCTGAGATATCGCGAGTGAGACTCGACAATTTGGTGAAATATCTCAACGCAACGGGATGCCTTTAGCCACCTCCGTACTATCCTGGGTCACGCTTGATCCGAGATTCCTCTTCTTGACGAGTTGTGTGGTGTCAAAATGGAGTCACTGTCGACTCTATTTGCAGCACGCCTATTTCTGTGCGTGCTACCACGTTAACCAACCAAAAACAGAGCTAAAAATTGAAGTCGACGTCGACTTCGACTTGGAACCAAGTGCCTTTCCATGGTAGGCGATTGTTGTCAAAAACGACTAAGAATATACAATTATTGTCCCGTTGCCGTGAATACTATAAATTTTTGAAAAAAATTATTAATCAATACTATTCCTCACATTTTCTGAAATTAAAAAAAGACTATTAATAAATTCATTTACAAATTTAATGACTTTATTTTTACATCCAACAGATGTCGAAATAATTGATATTAAAGCATTTATTATAGTTTGCAAAACCAGCTATTAGTGAAATAATTTTGATTATAATGATCGACCACCTGTTAGGCAGCAATGAAAAACTCTCATATTTTATCTCTTAATTTTTTTTATTTTCTATTAATCAAATACAACAATTAAAAATAACATTAAATTTAACGTTATTTCTGTAAGCAAATCATTAATTGTGATTTTAATTAACACTTTAAATAAAAAGAGCTAAATTTTAAAACGTGTTTGAGGGGTTTTTTTTATGAAAAATGTTGGCAAAAGAAAAAGGAAAAACTGCTCCAGTTAATGTGTAACAGAAACCTTTAAAAGACGTTTTAAATGAACATTTTTTCCCCTCTCATTGATTCGTTTGTGTTTTTATGGTTTCAAATACAAGTTAATAAATTTAAAATATTCAGACAGTCTTTGAATGAGTTTAAGTCGTATGAACGTATACGTAATCTAAACGAACGAGTACGACATACGAGACGTACATGTCCAGATAAATGTTAAGGTTGACGTTTTAAAGAAGGAAAAAAAAACCAATTGAAATAATGGCCATATTATTTTGTGGCCAGTAGCTAAATTTGACTTGATGCAAATTGTCTAAAATTTAGTTTAAATGTGTATTTTAATTAAAAGTTTGGAGTTCAACCAAAACACAAATGTCAAAACTTTGTTGAGATCAAGTTAAACAAAATAGTTGTTTAGCTCTTTAGAAAACCTGGGTAGAAAGAAATGTATCTCTCTTAAACGTAAGAAAAACCTCAAATATTGCCCTAATCTTAGGCTTTCTACCAGGGATGTTAAAGATGGTACAATTGGACTGTTTCTGGTACATTTTGACCTTCTAAAGTACCGTGGTACTACCGTGACTTATTTCGTACAATTTAAAAATTTGTCATAGTTCCCTCTTTTTGAATTTTTCTCGCAGTATATCAAACAAATTATTGAGTTCTTTTCATTGCATTTATGCTGTGTAGTATTGTGGTGTATGGACTTAGTCCCCTTAACAATGTGGCAAGTGAAAGGCAGACAGACAGGCGAGGTTTGTTGGTAAGGGGGCGACGCTGTATGCGTGACACACTCGACTTTTTTCCTCTCTCGCCTACAAACTTCGTCTGTCTGCCTTTCACTTACCACATTGTAAAAGGGGACTTATGGTTCCCACAGACAATGCAAAATTAGTCAAAACCTATGTTACTACTTTTGTTTCCTTTTTACCACAGACGATGACACTAAAAGAAAAGCATCAGTACTTCAGTACTACTTAAGGTGCCCGTAGACGACATGTTTCTTACATCTGACTTGTCAACTTTTCAAGTCATATGTAATTGTGAATGTCTGTCAAAATTGCTGTTTTACAGAAGGTTAATAACATTTGGTCACAAACGTACATGTAATTGCTTCTGACATTGTCTATGTTTTTTCTCTGTAGCTATGGAATAAAACAAAGTAGTTCTTGGTTTCAAAATAGCGTGCTGCCGGCACAATCATTTTTATTTGCGCCGTAAAAAAGTTTAGCCATCTAAACATTTTTTTTCTTTAAATTCGAATATACCAATTTAAGATATTATAATGATGCGTTTTTATTTATATATGTACTTAATTTCTATTCAAAGGTGAAATTATTATACATATATCGGTATTGTTAAATATTAACTTAGGCCGGCTAATGATTCCGTCAGCAGTGCACCGCCGCTGCGGGTTTCTTCCCGGCATAGATTTCTGACACAGCTGATGTCAGATGGTTTGTCAGAAAAAAATAGAGCACGCTCTAATTGAAATTTTGTCAGATGACTTTGCGCCTGACTTTTACAGATGCAATGTTTTAAAGGTAACATACGACATGTATGTATTTTGCAGTGGGAAATTTGACAAGTCAGATGTAAAAAACATGTCGTGTACTTGTTTTTTTTGTTTTATTTTTATAACTTTCAGATTTAACGTCCCATAATTCTGTAAAATTTTTAAATCCATTTATAAAATTTCTCCATTTTTCATTGTTTTCAATGTTCGTAATTTTTTCTTTATTGTTTTTTCTTTGTGTACAATTGAATTTTTATGTCCTTGTTTGTTGTTTTAATAAATTAAAAAAAATATTGTACGGTGAAGGTCCAAAAAGTACATTTTTTTGGAAGTTGGTACAAAATGTAAAACCCCATGTAAGATCCCTGCTTTCTACGTAGTTGCTTAGATTTTTGGCGAACACGGCGGCCAAATGTAAATGCTGCCTCTTAAATAATGCAATCATTATTTTATTTCCAATTTCGCTAGTTTTCTTTTTATACCCTTCACCAAAGTTAAAAGGGTATATATAACTTTGTCATTCCGTTTGTAATTTCTACAATATTGATCTAAGACCCTATAAAGTATATACATGCTGGCTTCTTATGAGAAGGGAAGTTAAAATCTGGTTGTCCGTCTGTCCGTCCATTGAAATGGGTTTTCCGAAGACCCCAGATATGTATGATAGAGGCTAGGCTGTTATAAATTTATGTCGCATATAGTCCGGAAATATTTGCTATGAAATTCAGAAGATCTGTCCATAAATGGCTGAGAAATGAGCTAATAACCACGACTACCTCTAATTTTTTCCATAAATACCATGTTGTTGTTGTTTTTTAAATTCTTTTTTTCTGTATATCTCGAGAACGGCAAGAGCTAGGGCTTTCAAATTTGGTACAAACATCTTAGTTGCCAATACACCAACTTTCTAAAAAAAATATATAATTTAAGCTCCTTCGTTTCTTTTTGATCACCCTGCACATCATACATAGGTGTTTTTTTGCCGGGCATTACTTTTTTTAGGTTAATATTGCGTCTTGAAAGTTATTGAGTGCACCTAGATCGATGAAACTTGGTAAAAATATGTGTTTGGCATAGAGATCAAAAATAAATAAAATCGGACCAAGGGGGAAAAAGTTCCCTTTAGAAGAACTAATTCTACCTCTGAAAAATTCTATTTTTTTAAATATTTCCCATACTTTTGCCTAGAAAATGGAACTTTAAATGTCGGCGAAAGTTAAAAAAGCTAAAATTGAAGAGCTAAAGATGAACTAAAACAGAAAAAAGGTGCAATTTGCAATAAATCATCAAAAAAAAAAACGGCGCAAAGTTGCTTTTTTTAGTCTAGAAGTAGAAATTTAAAATTTTACCGTGATGTATAACATTTTTAGGCTAGCGATGATTACCTTCACTTTAAAAAACTTCTTAATTTTTTTTTACAAAAAAGGGAACAAAAAAATCGTTTTTTTTCAATTTCGAACGAATATGTTTGTAATTTTTATTTTGTATTTGTAAAATACAAAATAAAAAATGTAGAAAAGTGATAAAATGTAGAAAAGTGATAAAATTAAATTTTTTGGTTTTTTCATTTGGGAAATTATAAAAAAATAATATTTTTTACTTTTCACAGAAAAAAGTGTTTTATCAATTAAAAAAATGGTTTAAAATGTATTTAAATTTAATTAATGTGATAATTGAATCAATTATTTTTTTAGTTGAAAGAAAATTAAAAATTTAATATTGATTTAATTAACATTTTAGTTGTTTTGAAATAAATTTTCAATTAAAATTTTAATTAAATAACAAAAAATCTTAATTGACTTTTTTCGTTTAAAATAAAATAATTTAAACATGTAGAATTGTTGTTGGTTATTGTTAATATTTATTTAAATAAATTAACACTTTGTTTGAAATGGCAAAGTTTTTGATCACTTTTTTAATTAAAATTAAAAATATAATTTATTGAATATATTTTTTTAAAATTTTTAGTAATCAATATAATCATTTTGGTAATATGTGCAAAATCAACAACTTGTTTACTTGATATTATGAATTTGGAATAAATTTGGTTATTGGAGAAATTTAACAATTTTGTCTGTGTTTTAATGACAATTAAAAAAAACATGGTTTTTGTTTACCTTCGCAAAATAATGTTGCTTAATTGCAACTAATAAAAACGTTAAGATTTGAAAAATCGTGAGACAGATAATATTAAAACATGTAAAAATTTTCGTGTGAAATAATCAATGTTGCACAACAAGTCCTAGGCTTATATCCTTCCATATCCTTGAAATTTTTACAAAAAATTTTTTTAAAAATTCGAAATTGTATTGGTTTTTCTCTTAGTTTAGAAGGTTTGATTGTTTTTTTCTTGGTGCAAAATTAATTTCTTTGTAGAAATTTCATTCACTAGATAATCCCTTTAAATATTCGCATACAGTTTAGCGAATGTGAGTGCGAATGCAAGTAGCAAAAATAAGAGAATATTTCGCAAATGCGAACCCGAATATTCTTCGCGTCCTTTTTATATATAAGTGGGCGACGAATATTCGGGTATTGTATATGAAACATTTTAATTTTTAAGTGAAAATAAGACGAATAGTTACGCATTTTTACATAATATATTGAAAATTAGATAATATTTTAAAAATTTCCTAAATTTGCTTAAAATAACATATATGTCCCTTTTTCCCTACGCTTGAAATTTTCCAAAAAAAAAATCCCTACAAAAAGTGAAAATTTCCTACATTGGCATCACTGCTCGTGAGTCACGCATGAGTCACGCTTGATCGTGGTTATATATATTATCATAGAGGTAAGGGACAGAGGGGTAAAACCCCCCTTATGTCACTACTATGGGGTGATACGGGAAAGTTTCCGTGATGCCGTTAACCGGTCCTGGAGGAATAGAACGGATTGCAGGGTGTCGAGGGCCTTATGGCCCGAATTGGACGCAGGGGCAACCAGGGTTGTATTAGGGCTTTTATGGGTAAATGGGACATTGCGATACCGGACTTCTGCAGGCTGTGCGGGGATGCCGAGGAGCTAGTGCAACTGTCCTAGGATACAGGGCCCCAAGCAGAAATGGCAGGGGCTAGATTTCACGACGAACTGGGCTGTATCACTGGATGTAATCCAAACGATGTACTGGGGCTTGTCAGGGAAATATGACGGCTGTTTCTGTTGGGGGACCATAGAGGGGACTTTTCCTTTGTGGTATTTACCTATCTGTACCAAACCTTAGGTCTATTTTCTACTTTCCTTCTTCAATTCTCTTTTTCCTCTTTTCTCCTATACTAAAGGGATTCACAATGTACCTCATTGGTCTCCAAGTGGATATGCGCCCTTGGGCGCATTACCCTTCTTAATATAACCTAACCTATTATCATGAATTAAGCAAATGAAGTGCGTGATTTTAAAAAATTAATTTTAAAGTTAGTTTAATGCCCAATTTTCAGGATAGTATTTCTATATTATGTTAATTTTCATAAAAACTTAAATCGTATTTAATTACAGACTGATTTTTTTAGTTTTATATGAAAAGTCTTATTTAATTAAGATAAAAGTATGGTAGCACTACTAAATACAAAAAAATATTAAAAAAAAGTGTAATTATTTACAAGGTGATCTCAAAAAACAGCTGGTTCTTATTACTTTGTCTGTTGTTTTTGTATTGTTGTGATATTGAGGCCACCTTGCTAAGTTAATCCAATGGAAACTTAAGTTGAATTTAAATGTACCACATCGGTGACTTAAGTTTCATTTAAGTGTTTAGTGAAGAAGAGAATTTTGTTTTAATGTCAATCCTGAAAATTGGCCATAACTTCCATAGGCTTGTTAAAAAAAAATGAATTTGTAATTTCGGTATCCGTCTCCCTCCTCCAATACCTCCAATATTTTGTTGGAACATGCAGTTTATTCTAAGAATTACACACATGATATTTAGTGTGCCTCAATACTGCAGTTGAGGAAATATCGTGAGAATTACAAATATATTTTTTCTTTACATTAAATAAAAACTCATAAATCAGAAACAGAATTTCCTAAAAATGGGTTAAATATCTAAAATTTCAAAAAACACTTAACAAAAAAAACATCATCATAATTTTTCCAAATATTGGCAATTCAAACAGTTGGAATCGATTGATGTTTTCTTCAGCTGGTGTTTTAAATTATTGGTTAGTAGTGGCAGGGTGCTTAAAGAAAACGTTATTGGTTTATAATACTGATCTACTAAAAACCGGATAGTTGTCTTAAGACACTCAAAAAAATTTAAACAAAAAAATTTGAAAAATACAAAAATGCACACAAATCTAAAAATATATACATAAAAATAAATAAATGAAGATCACTTTGGTACACTTTACAAAACAATGGCAACGGACTTGGTTGCTAAATCTACAAAATATTTGTTGTCGCTGTCATTCATCCAATGTACTATTTATTGTAGTAAAAATATTGTAGAAAACAAAAAATTGCTATTCAACAAATTCAAATGATGAGAGATAAATTTTTTTTTCGTTAGCCCCATAGTCATAATACACATTCATGCTACTAGTAGTCTGACTTTAAAGAGTCTTCTTTGTACTATCAGCGATATTATAATAAACTTTTTTTTCAAACGATTTTATATTTTCGAATTTAAAACACTTTGGAATGCAATTGTTGCACAACTGCAAACAGTAATACTTTAAAACTCGGCTTAGTACTGAGGCTGATGACAATAATTTGTTTTGATTCCGTTGGTTTTGTGTGCAACGTTGTATTTTATTATGGGATGAATGGCTGGCTGATGATTGGTTGTGGAGATAATGCTATCATTATTTACTCAGACTACTGGATTGCCCAACAAGTTTAATTATTACAAATGCAATGCGTTTTTTAATGCATTCAATAGTTTCAATTATTTTGCAAACAGTATAAAAAGGAAAAAGTAAAGCAAACAAAAGGTGACAACATCTTTGTCATCTTTTAACCATGCAACAGACGTAAAACATGTAACATACTGTAATTTACGTTGAAATTTTCTTTATCCTTAAAATGCAATAATTACCAATAGATTGAATTAAATGAGTTGTTGAAACTTTAAGAAAAAAATCCGTTGATAAACCATCAAAAGAAGAAAAAATCTAGGAAATTTATTCAGTTGTTTTCTTTGTGGTTTTTCAATTACAAAATATCTTAAACAAGCCGTTTACAACACTTGTCTGTATGTTGTCTGTCATTTGATAACACGACAGACGTGATCTTTGTTAAAAAAAGAAAGCAGTTTATTATGCATCTTGTTTTGAGGCCATAATTCCTTATATTTTTTACAAACACTTTGTTTGCATCCGTATATATGTAGTACATACTGCGTAATCTTTTCTAGGGTTACCAAAATGCATATTCTACGTTTGTTTCAAGAAAACTGATTTTTTTTTATTTTTTTCTTTGTTGTAAAACAAGCTTGACGCGGTGCGCTTTGCTTTCTGAAGGCCGGTATTCACTATCCTACACAATTGTACGGTTCATTCGCACGAAAATCTGACGGAATTCTATCCGACATAAAAAAAACGTCTGCAATATCTGCCAAACTATCCCACAAATAGATGCAAACTCAAATCACTCAGCTACTTTACAACTCTGATCGCATAGAATCTATCATATTATGAAAATTTTCATAAACATTTGCAAGTCGGACAGACTTGTCAAAAAATCTGTCACTCAATTCATTTTTAAGCCACACTGTCATACATTATGATCACACACGATTTTTTTGATGGAGTATAATAGTGTATCGCCGGCCTTAATAAAATTAAAAAATAATAAAAATTTTTAAACAAAACCTAATTTTGATACATACTTTTCCAGTTCTGCTTGCATTTGACATTTGTTGTATAAATTTAAAGAAGTTACTGTTACCGTTCTCTAGAGATACTTAGCATAAGGTGTGCCACGCCCACTTGGAATGTGACAAATATTTATAGACTTTATAGCGAAGTAATCAGGAAAATACTGTGACAATTTCAGGAGTTAAGGTTCAGCCAAGACGAATTCATACAGGTGACATTTTCGAGTCATCTGTTTATTGTTTATTTATTTGTTTGTTTACCGAATGTCAAGCTTTGTTTATATTTTGTGAAAAAATTAGCTAAAATTCAATATTAAAAAAAATCTAAATACTTGAAAAAAAGTTATTTAAATTGTATAAAATAAAATAACTGAATATAAAATTAGGGAATTAAAAGTGCGTAAGGAATAAGTGGAGCCAAAATAAATTTGCAATACAGGAAAAAGATTTACCTTCTAAAGCAATTGTGTATATTTTATAAACAAAAAAATTCCCTTGCTTATAGTATTTTGAACAAATAATTTTGACATTCACTCTAACTTTTTACAAAAACAAAATGCAAAGTATTTAAAACAAAAAGGATTGCTAGTATGAATTCGCTTGAGTTCAGCAGCTTAGGAGTCTATAGGAAACAAACAAACCGATAAAAGCATTTTTATTTTAAATATATATAAATACTAGCTTAAGCCGGTGCGCTTTGCCAGCCCCATCGAAATAAAATTGGTAAGATTTTTTTAAAAAGTAAAGCATCTTGGACTTATTTTGAATGATTTTACAGTAACCGTTCAACACATGATATACAGAAATTTCCAGTGTCTTCGTATGGGAGGTGCCATGCCTACTTTTCCCATAAAAACTACCTTTTGAAATATGTTGTGGATTATTATCTAAGGTATTTGTACAAAATTGGAATTGATAAGGTTATTTTTATTGAATGGTTGTTGCCACGCCTACTTGATTAAAATATATTAATAGCCTATGTTAAGCGCCGAGTTATCAGGAAATTACTGTGAAACTTTCAGGAAAATCGGCTCAGTAGCTTAGGAGTCTGTAGAGAATAAACAAACATACGCTTTTTCATTTATATATTATATTTTTATTTTTAAAGGTGTAGTTTACCATAAGAGTGGGTCCTACAAAGCTTGAAGACTTTTGTCTTCAGATATGAAGCATATAATATTTTCGTCCTATGGAGGGTATTGCTCCTCCTACGTCTACCCCACCCATTTTTATTTTGGAATTTATAGCTTACCATAATATTGGATTTAACCACATTTGAAGACTCTCGCTGTAATAGTTTTTCAGTTATGCGATATTAAATATATGCTTCCTATGGGGAATATTACTTGCCCTGCGCCTACCCCCTTTATTTATATTTTTAAACGTTTAGTTTTCCATAAGAGTGACTAATACCAAGTTTAAACATTCTCACTATAACAGTTCTTACGATATGCGATATTAAACATTGGCGTCCTATAGGGGGTAGCACTTCCCCTGCAGCTATATTACTTCTCCCAACACCTACATACGTGAAACACTATCGAAGATAAGAGGATTATAAATTTTGAGTTGATTAGGCATGCCACAGCCCCTTTGTCCAACCACAACTTTACATAGCCTAGGGCTCATAAGTCATAACAACAGCCTACTGTGAGAATTTGATGACGATCGGTCCAGTAGTTAATTAGATATAATCGACATAAAGGGGCGAGGCTCCTCCCACTTTTTTCGTGCAACGTATTTCTATTCATAACAATATATACCAAATATCATCATCATACGTCAAATAGTGGCTAAGATATGAGGACTTTATGTTTTGGGTTGTATGGGCGTGGCGCCGCCCCTTTTTCCAACCACATCTTTATATAGCTTAAAGTTCAGTAACTCAAGGCAGTCGCCTACTGTGGAAATTTGATGACGATCGGTTCAGTAGTTTATTAGATATGGTGGTTTTTACTTTTTCTATGGGCGTGGATCCGCCCTCTTTTTCAATGGAGCTTATTTCTATATATACTAACACCATATGATCTAAATATCATCATCATATGCCAAAAAATGCCTAATATATAACGATTTTAAACTTTGGGTTGTATGGGCGTGGCATCGCCCCTTTGTCCAATCTCAACTTTATATAGTCCTATGTCTCTTCCAGGGTCACAGTTATATTCTGTGAAAATTTCAAGATGATCGGTGAAGTGGCTTGGCCTCCTATAAGGCACAAATATATATATATATATATATACAAACATACATTCACTTTTATATATATAGATATGAATATATAAATACAGGGCTATCATTGTCTGTCTGACAAGGCTGTCATTTTGTCATCTGAAGTGTTATTTATTTAGTTCAAGGTTTGCCATTTACGAGCATGGATAGTTTACAACCGAAGAACGCGTAAAAATACCTAAAACTTACTACAAATGCGGTGGTTCAAACGTGGCAACTTTACGAGCACTACGGGGTGAATACTGTGCAAGGAATTCGCAAGACCATTAAGAAAGTCGAAGAGACTAGAAGCGTTACAGATGTGGTCAAGCCTGTGCATCATCGCTATGTGTGTCTGCCGAAAATATTGATAGAACCGTTACTGTCAATTCTGAGAGCTATTGAAGATTATGAACTGGACGATATGTTGTTTCAACAAGACGGTGCCATGAGGCAAAAAACACGACCGCGTTTGGCTTTATTGCACGGGAATTTTCCAGAACGCGTAATGTCACGTCCTGGCGCAGCATTGTATTTCGTACGTAATGCCAAGAACCAAGAATTATAATGAAATAAAAGTATCATCGAAATAACAGCTTTTTGTGTTTTTGGCTGAGTTCCAAAACATCATAATACTCTGCAGCACAAGTCAAAAATGTATCATCTAGTTTAACGATGCACAGTTCGCTTATTATGTAAGCAGCGAATACTTTTTTGGTGTATTTTGGGATAAATAACATTGTAAAAATCTACACGTTTGCATTGTAGCATGCACTTAAAAATTAGAGTTGGGTTTCGACCGACGTTTTGGAACTCAGCCTTTGTTTAACTTTTCTTTTGAAACAGAATTTAATAACCCTTTGCATAAATATAGGTAAGCGCATAAGAAACATTATGATCACCAAAAAAAACTTTAGACGAGCTGTGTGAGCTGCGGCTCCATTTGGTTGGAACCACAATTCTGGATTGTTCTCTACCTCGGGCCTTAAATCATTGCCCGGTATTGAATGCCGTTCGCATTAAGGGCATCTTGTTCGTCGTTTTCAAAAATATATGGTCCAATGATCTTTTCTTATTCCACACCTGAGTGGGTGCATTTGATGTTCAACAATTATTCTTGAATTTTGGGTGCCCCATATTTTTTATTTTTGTGACTATTGAGGTGAAAATGGACCTCATCGCTCATTAATCGATATGATCTTTGTGTCTGAATAATCGATTGCAGACATGCAAAATAAAATTGAACAACTTTGGTTCTTTGTTCTGTGCTAAGTCTTTCCATCATAAATTTTTCAAAGTTCAATCTAAATATAATTAAACAAAAAATGTATTCACCTACTTAATCATAACGTTCATTATGTGCTACGCACTAGATTTTATTCTTTTAAAATTTTTACATTGTCAAATTATAAACATTCGTTTTCATTGGGTGAAATTTTAGGGGTTAATAATTACATACTTAGAAAATAATACAATTTGAAATCTTAGTTCTTTATTATGTATACTAGGGTGGGGCGATTTGAACATCTTAATGGGGGCTTCGCGTTTCTGATTCTTGGGATTGTACTGAGCAAAAAAGTCCACAAGACCATACGTCTTCGGTGAAAATCGAGCTTCCAGATTTTGACTTGCAGTTTTTTCTCAGACTTTTGTCACGTTTTTTTTTGGAGATTTTGGAGACAATAGTTAAGAACTCTCTAGTACATCGCAAAAGCATTGGAACGCTCCTTCAGGCAGTTTTGGCCTTGTGAAATTTTTCGTGAAAATATTGATAAATTATCATTTTCAGTTTTTCATAGCGCAAAATCATAAAAAAATTTCTATTTCTTATTTCTATTCTACTTGTGTATTTTATTCTATTTATTTTATTTCTTATTTTTTATTCTTCTATTGTTTTCAGTTCATTTGACGCATTTTTGTTAGTTTATTGTAAACGATAACAGCATCAAATACACATTAAATTAAATACGCATTTTAAAATATCTGCCGCAAATGTAAGTTTTAGAAATAATTGTTTCGTGTATAAACTGTGCACTGCTAATAAAATACATTTTTTTAATTTAAGATATAAAAAATATGGATAATTCAGTGGATTCTGCTAATACAGAGAATGTGGAGATGGAGACGCAGCCAGAATCATCAGCGTCATCATCAAATCTAGAACATATGCTTTGGCAAAACGTATTGGCATTCGGTTTAGAGGCTGAATTAGACTATATTTCGCTTCCAACTACGAGCGACATTTTGAAACATTATTTGTTCTTGGCCGCTCGTTGCAAAAACGCAAATAATATGTTTCCATACGACGCATTCACCCCACACGTTTGCGACAAATTGATACAAATTTGGAACAAATTAAATATTGAGGTAATTGAAAAAAAAAAATATTATTAAGAAATTTGGCAGATTATTTAAAAATTACCGTGAAGCTTGTAAGAGACAAACAAAAAATGATGCTAAATTCAGAGAATTTGTTGACAGAACAACGAAAATATTTTACATCGGAAAATGTAAATGCCAGCTCAAAACAGCTCGATGTAATTGTGGCAAAATTCCTGACCGACTCCATGAGTTCATGTTGGATCAGCATAACGAACGCAGACTTACAATACCTGAATATTTGCCAGTCGAAACAGAAATATCGACTGTGTTACCATCTTTACATTTTTTATTGAAATAATCTAAACATTTTTCAGGTTATCGAAAATTTTCCACTTATTCCACATGAACACATTCCTCCAATGAGTACAGATGCTGAAAATCAACTTTCCACGGACGTTAAATATCTATACCAAATTGGCCAAGCCGTTTCAAATGGTAGTTGCTCAATTAATCTTGCAAACATCAAACCTGGACCGGTAGGACATTCGAGATAGATAACAAAAGCTAGTAGATTGCTCCGCGTGTATATTGCGACAGAAAACCCATACAGGTATACATTGTATACCCTTCGCCACAGTTGGAAAGGGTATAGGTATACAAGTGTGTCTGTCAGTCCATTTGTAATTTCTACAAAATTGATTTCAGATCTATAAAATATATTTATTTTAGGTCCTTAATAAGCGCAGCTAGACTGTTGCTATGGGGTGGGCAAATGCACCCTGTTTAGATAGATATTCTTAAAAATTTAGAATTTAATCTTTGTGTTAAGGAAATGTATAAAAAAATACATATTCAATCGGGCATTAAAAAATATGATTACACTTATTTCAAACGAAAACAGCACTTAAAAAAAAGAAAAAGACTGGGGTGGACAAAAGCGAGTCTGCACTGATAGCAAAGGCGCCATTACGCTAATGTACTTTGACATCAGGGGGGCTTCTCTCTATTGCGATGCGAAAGAAAATTGTAGCAAATCTAGTGAGTGGTACTCTTTAATGCATTTGCCTTTCCCATTTTTTTTTTTTCGCAAATCGTCATTATTTCTTTTACTTAAACTTTCAAATTTCGTTTACATATTTTGGCTTTTCATTACTGGAAATCTGCGATTTTTGATTTTTATTACCATTATACCAAGTTGGCATTTATCTTTCGCTTCGAAATTGTATTCGCATCGCAATAGAGAGTAGCCCCCCTGTACTATGACAAGTGTCTTTGTTTTTGACCCCATGACACTTTTCATCATTGTTGTGTCAGCCTTAACATCACTTGGCCAAATTGTCATCAGGGTCAAACATTGAAATAATATCATCAATGGGATGCACATCGGCAACACAGAAATGACGAATCGGAGTGAATTTAATAAAACATATCATCAGTGCGATTAATCAGTAACATCAAAGAAACGACTCATTAGGCTCAATTAAATGACAGTTGGTAATTGATATTGACTTAAGTTAAAGTGAAACAAAATGTATTATTATTCACTAGCCCTTCACATGTTTATTTTAGATTTGTTGTATTCCGCCCTTTGTTTACAGAATACCTCTAAATTATACCACACCAGCAGCATGCCCGATATGGTTTTCGTAATCATTCTACTTCGACAATTTTATGTACTTAACTAAATAATTAAAAAAATGGAATATGGGAATTTTTGCTTCGCATTTTACTTTTTAAACAAGAAAAAATGTTAATAATACACAAAATATGGAATCGAATTGATGTCACTGTAGTCATATTATTGATGACGCTTAAAATATGACACAAATTTATGATGACGTTCGTCATTGGATTGATGTCCCTTGTTGCCTTTTTATGCCTTTTGTACTATCATTGATGTCACAATTCTGATGTTAGGGCATCATCAATATGAAGATGCATTTTTCTGTGAGTGTAGATGAAATCATCATGGAAAAATTTGTAGTTCCTTTGAAAGAAAATTTATTTTGATCCTGTAGGATAACTGCTTAGTGCCATGAATCCATTATTTGTATATTTTTTTTGGTGGGTCAATTTTAAAATTTTTGTAATTGAGGACCTCTAGTTTCAATATAAATTAGCACACATCAGCTATATACTAAAAATAAAATTGTACTATACGCCTACATTAATTCGTTTTCGATGTTGTGTGTTTAACCCCATGCGAGTTCCTCGTGGCCGGTTTGAAGAGTAGAGTCTACGAGGCCAAGCCGTTAACGACTGCTTAACTAAAACAGGAAACTCGACGAACCATAGTTGATTGTAGATATCCCGTATAGAAAGTCTCAAGTCAATACTATTTTGTAGACAATTTTTGTACTCCCATCGAAAAAGGGAAAGTACTTCAGTATGTTTTTGTCTAAAAATATCGACATTGAAAAGTGCTCAAGATCGTGTGATTTGAACCCTCGCTATTTCCCTCTATTAACAAGAGGAGGAGAACGAACGAACGAACTCGTTATATATGATTTGCATTTATACTACTAAATTACGGCACTAAAACAGGGGAACGTGACTCGAAGTTTTAAGAGGAAAACCTACGAGGCGGAACCGAATGCAATTGATTACCTACAAATCTTCTACAAATTTTTGAGAGGCAATTTTAAAATGTTTGAATTTTGTTAACATTAACAGATTTAAAAACCGCCACAATGTTTTTTTTTAAATGAAATTTTTTTTTCTACAGCAATTTTTAGGGAAGAACCATAGTTGCATCACTAAATACTACTCGATTTTGCTAATGCAAAATGAACCGCTAATAAATGTAAGCAATTGAAAATAAATAAAAATTTGGAAAATCCCTCCGGAAAAGTCGAAAAATTGGAAAAATCGAAAAGCGAGTTTTTGTATGAAATTTTGTGTGAAATTATTCCTTAATGGCTTTCCAAATTAAACAATAGAAAGTTCTTAGTGTAAATCATGGAAAATTGTGGAATATTGGAAAAACTCTCCGCAAAAGTCGGAAAATTGGAAAAATCGAAAATTGATTTTTTTGTACGAAATTTTGTGTGAAATTATTCCTTAATGGCTTTCCAAATGAAAAAAATAGAAAGTTCTCAGCCAAAATACGATATATGGCATTATGCATTGTAATTTTCGGCTGTGGGAAAAATCGCCCAAAGAAAAATGGCCCATAAAAAGAAATGAAAAATCGCTCAAAAAAATTCCATGTAAAATTGGGCCTAAATTCATATGAAAAGTGACCTAAAATTTTTGGGCTATTTTTCGTTATTGTTGGGTGATTTTTCGTTTTTTAAATTTTCATTATGAAAAATCACCCAAAAATGTTGTATGAAAAATGGCCCATTTTTTTGATTTTCTCCTCTATGGTATAACAAACACCGGCTTCGCTTACTAAAGCTTCTCTGCACAGCCGGCCTTCGGCCGGGCGCAAGGATTTTCTCCTCTATGGTATAACAAATACCGGCTTCGCTAACTAAAGCTTCTCTGCACAGCCGGCCTTTGGCCGGGCGCAAGGATTTTCTCCTCTATGGTATAACAAACACCGGCTTCGCTAAGTAAAGCTTCTCAAATCTGCCTTGTTTCCAAATGAAAGCCGACTATGCAGAGAAGCTTTAGTTAGCGAAGCCGGTGTTTGTTATACCATAGAGGAGAAAATCCTTGCGATCGGCCGAAGGCCGGCTGTGCAGAGAAGCTTTAGTTAGAGCAGTGTCCATGGACACTATGACACTTTTTGGAGTGTCATAACACTATGACACTTTTTGGAGTGTCATAACGTCCATGGACACTATGACACTGGACGTTATAACATGCCACCGGGAAAAAATTCGTTTTTGCTTTTTGGGTCATTTTTCATTTTTTTTTTGGGCCCTTTTTCGTTTCTTTTGGGCAAAATTTCATATATAACTTTTTGGGTCATTTTTCATGTTCTGTTGGGTGATTCTTCATTTGGGCGATTTTTCATTTTTTTTTTTGGGCCATTTTTCTTTGGGCGATTTTTCCCACAGCCGTAATTTTCTACAGTAAATGTGCTATTTTTCTTGCTGCAATTTATACGAGTTTTGTGTATTGTTAAACTGATTACGGATTATCGTAAATCACGCATTATATTCATATACGGTAAAAGTGCAATATTTATTAAAACATTCATTCTTAAAGAAAATAAGTTTGTGTGAAAAAAGTGAGTTTATCTAATTGGATTGCGAGCATTCATACAGAAACATTTATTCCGTAAGTTTGTATCTTTAAACATAATTTTCTTTTGAATTGGATTAGTCAAGAACGAGTTTATTGTTTTTAAGGGAGACTTATTTGCATCACTTATGCCTCCTATTAGACGATCAAACCTTGGACGACGTACACGTCGTGCAATAATTAGTCAGAATGTCCGTGATAATCAAACAGAAGAGGAACATGCACAACAAAATGAATGGGGACGAGCCCATTATGCACAGTTTCGAGCTGTGTTGTATTATTTCTCTAAAGTTTGTCTAAAGGCTTAAAATTGGGGCGAGGCGAAGTTCGCCGGGTCCGCTAGTTAATTTTAAAAATAATCGATTTAAAAATTATTAGTATTGTGGTTAATTTATTGAACCCTTTATGGTTTTTAATTAAAATTTTAATACTTCATTCAGGCTAAAGTTCATCAAATTTAATTTTTTAAAATTATTTTTATGAAAAAAGGAATTTTACAACAATAAATGAATTACAATTTATTGATAATTTGATAATCGTTATTAATGCAAAACTGTGTTCAGGGGTGAGGCTAAATTTTGGCTTAAAGGGTTTGGTAATTAACAAAATTGCCGCATATGGAGACGAGTCCACAATTGACCCTACAGACTCCTTAACATCCGTTTGGTGCGGACCTTATTTAATCAAAAAATAGACAGAAGCTCGTGTTACAGTCAATGGAGAGCGCTATTGTTTCATGACCACAGCCGCAACTACCGACTTATTGGAATACAAAATTTTGCGATAAGTTTATTTCGCGAAATGTGATTATTTTTTATTTCATTAAAGACCATTTTAAGCAAAACAGCTGTCCGTCAAAATTTTGTATAACAACTTGGTAATGGCGGCACAAATCTGTTTTCAGATTAACTAAACCTAGTTTAACTGCGATCTCAAAAACCCAGCCTTAGAGTACTTACAGATTTGTTTATAAGGTTAATAAAATCTTACGAATTAACAAATTAGTGTCTGATACTGGCTTACGCGGTGGTTTTACGTTGCACTCTTGGGGGAATAAAGGCGCAAGTATTTACAATTGTTAAATGGCTTGAAATTGCCAAACTTTTTAGACAAGTATACTTGTAATTATATACAATTGTTGGTGACGGACCTTCGGGGATCACGCTGCGACATCATTTCATAACCACAAATCGGGTAGGGAGATCTTAAAATAACAGAATTAAAAACCGATTTCTGGAGCTACCCAGTGGGTTAAGGTAGGCCTATTTCCTTAGTAGGGTACATAGTGCTAAAATTACACTTAAAAAGAATACTCTTTACCGCAGTTATCGTTGTAAGACCTATTATATTCGCCTAGGAATAAGTTGTACTCAAGAACATTTTTAAGCACATTTTTCTTTATAGATGGCTTTTTTCTGAATATACGGGTTTTACAAATTAGTTAAGTTAAGTTAAGTTAAGTTTAGTTTATTTGAGACTTTAAAACAATCATACATAAGAAAAAAAAAAGTATATAAGTCAAATTACAAAGAATACTTAAAACTATAATGTTTTGTATTAATAAATATTATTGTTTTACAGTAACAAACTTATCAGGTTTTGTGAAAGATTACTAACAATGAGGTTTAAAGTGCTTGCTCCCGGCACAACATTTTGGGGAAGTAAAAATTTATTGACTTAAAAACTAAACTTAAAGCTAAAAATAATAAAAGGAAAAAAAAAAAATAAATTATCCCCTGTGGGCACCTGTAATTTTTGAAACGTAAAATTTTGGTAATAAGATATTTACACATAAAGTTTCATGTTCCACATAACCTAAGGGTGAGTAATAGTTGGTATTGAGCCAATTGAATCCTACTTGATCATTTAAGACGTTTTGAATTAAAACATTATCCAAATTATGTAAAGAGTCAATAAAGCGTTTCATTAAATCAAAACCATACGAGGATAACGGTTTAATCTTAGCTAAATCATATATATATTCATTAGAAAATTTCCTATGAACCCGCTCAAAGTGTTTGTTAACGCAAAGTCTAAGAATTTTACGTTCAAAAATTTCAAATTCCTTCATTACCGAAGGTGAGAATGAAAACCAAATGGAAAATGCATACATAAGAACCGGCCTTATACTTAATTTATAAATTAACAATTTTGTCTTTTCTGGTAAATAGCTGCTTTTAAATAATTTTTCAAAAGAAATTTTGATTCTTCGGGCTTTGTTAGGACAAATTCTAGCATGACGGTTAAACTTAAAAAGCTTATTAAAATGAACACCTAAATATTTAATGTTGTCTACAAAAGGAATATCCTGTCCATCAAGGGACAAACTAAGCTGCTTGCTCTCAGGTACCACAAAATATTTGCATTTTCCAGAAGCATTCCTTAAACAAATGGCTTCGCTTTTAGATGCATTTATCTTTATACCCCATAATTTATAAAAATTATTAATCGAATTTAAATATGATGAAATAGAACTCAATGTATTCTTTGGTGAAGTTCCATGAGCGTAAAGTAGCGAATCATCAGCGTAAAGAATACCAGTTGAACAATGAAATTGATATGGAAAATCATAGATAAAAATGTTGTACAAATGAGGAGCCAAAATAGAACCTTGCGGTACACCGTAAAAAATATTACCATACATAGAATTTTCGTTTTGTAATTGGACACAAAACTTTCTATTTATTAAAAAAATTTTGAACCAACTTAACAATGTGAGGTTCGAAGCCAATATTAATCATTTTAAAAATTATGCCATCGTGGTAAGCATGGTCAAAAGCCTTTTCAATATCAAGGGAAACCGCTATAGTACAACATTTTTTTCTCAAATTATTCACTACATCATTTTGAAATTTTAGTAAAGCATGACTAGTAGAGTAAATTTTTTAAACCCAAACTGATGATTTGGAATATATGAAGTATCTAAATTTATATCCATCTTAACTCGAATTACCTTTTCAAAGAGTTTCCCTACGTTGGATAAAAGTGAAATTGGTCTTACATTATCTAATTCAAAATTGTTATGTTTTTTTGGGATTGGGCAAATTTTCGCTATCTTCCAAGAATTTGGAAAGTATCCATTGCTAATACAATTATTGAAAATAATTGCTAAATAGTCAAAAGCTTTGGCTGGAAGTTTTCTGATGATGAAATTTGAAATACCGTCTAAGCCGAAGGATTTTTTATTATTTAACGATTTAGAAATTGACAAAATCTGATCAGTGGTAGTTAATTAACTATCATTTTGAACATTCGTTGATGGAAATTGATTATTGAAATTTAACAAAGTGTTTGGTATCTGGGACAAATTTTGTCTTATTGTGTTTTCAACATCAGATACATCCCTATCAGGCACTAAACCTGAATAAATTGAAGAAAAATGATTTTGAAGATGTAAAATTTTTGATTATTTTCAGTTATCTCTGTGTCGTTTACTATTAGTTTTGTAAATGCAGACCTTTTAGAGACTCCTAAGATATTGCGAATTTTTTTATTGAAAATTTCGGCTTGTTCAATTTGAACTTGTTCTTTAATAATAATTTTAATCAGATGAATCTGCTTTGATAATAAAAGATAATTTGGCTGTGTCCTATCTAAAGTTCTTCTAAAAAGCCGCCTTAACTCCTTTTGCCAAGCAAACTTTAACTTATATAAATTCTTAATTCTATCCGAGATAAAAATCCGCTTGTTTTTGATTTCGATTTTCTCACAGTGATTATCAATTACTTCATTTACAACAGAAGAAAACTCTTCAACAAAATTGTCAATTTCTAAATTTGATAAGTTAAGTTTCGAAGGTGGAAAATTTAAATTTATTTTTGAAGTTGCTTCACTTTTGAAAGAGTCCCAATTAGTATTTCTGAAAGAAGTAAATATACGTGGTTGTCTTAAAACAAAAATTGAAAATATAAAGGAAAATGATCCGAAAAAGATGGAAGAGATTTAACTGAATTAGCATTAAACGTATCAACCAAATTTGTACTTATTAAAAAATGATCTAGGAATGAGTTTCCATTAGGGAAAGAAGGTTTAGAGTCAGAAAGTCTGACAAAATCTGAGCAATAATCTGTCAACCAATCAAATAAAGCAATACCATTACAATTATTCAATATATCACCCCAAGAAATATGCTTTGCATTAAAATCACCGCCCAAAATGACACCTTCATATTGCGAAGAAATTGCCTTGATAGTAGATAAGCCATTATTAATTAAATTATAATTTAAATTACAAGGAAAATATAAGGAACCACATAAAATTTTTTAAGGCAAACCGTCAACAAACAAAAAAACTTCAATAAAAAGATTTGGGAATAATATAGAATCTAAAGTAATACGACGAAAAGAGTACTTTTCCTTCAAGGCGATAGCAACGCCTACGGAACTATTATCTTTTACAAATGAGTAACCTTCCAAAACAACTCTATGAGTTGGACTAAGATGTATCTCCTGTATAAAGGCAACATTAATCTTATTGCTTTTCAAAGTATTAACTAAATCTATTCTTCTACTGGAACTAACTAGGGAGCGAACGTTAAAAGTTAAAATATCCATATTTCTAATTACCATAAATAGATTCAATCTCCTTAAGGAGCTTCAAACAATCAGATTTTGCTTGCGGCTTAGAGCAATTTTTATAGTTTATCATAAAACTTCTTATTTTATCCTCTAATGACATTGTTTCCTCTTTACATAACTCATAAGCAATTTTCAAAAGTTCCTCAACCAACGGCGGTTTCTTAGACATTTTGACAATTTTTTGAGAAGTATTAAAACAATTAGCAAATGTTTTTTAGGTGAAATAAAACTTGAATTAATATTAACATTTTGTGATGCTAATAAATTTCTTTCCTTAATAACATCAGCCAATTCTCTTTTACGTTCACTGTATTGCAAAAAGTATGGGCAACCTCGCCAATTTGCTGGATGCCCTAAATTTTTACAATTAACGCAAAAGGGTTTGGAATTATCATTAGCTACCAACTTACACTCACCCAGGCCATGTTTTTCAGAACACTTAACACAAGCTTGAGGCCTGTTACAGTTACTGGAAAAATGTCCCCATTGTTGGCAACGCCAACACTGAACCTCTGTAGAGTTTGCCTTAGGCGATTCCCAAGAAACGGATTGACTAAGCAAATATCTAATGTGAGTAAAATCATTTGCATTTTTTCCGGGCAGCAAAGTTACAAGAAATAATCCGGTGTCAACATCAAATTTTCTTGAAAACTTAGTATGGAATTTTGCAACCACATCTACAGTATTTGGGATAATCAAATCAAGTTCTTTCTTAATGTCACCAATATCTGTTTTAAAATAAAGGCCCCGAAGAATTATATTTATCTTCTTGAGAGCTTTTGGAGTGAATGAGTAAGAATCAATGTTTTTTTTCTTGAGCAACGCCATCATTTCTTGGTGGACATGAGGATCTCGCACATACAGTTTACTTTTGAATCTTGATTTATTGATAAAATCAACATTTTTGGCTTTTAATTGATCCACCAGCCTTTTGATATTTAAATTATAAATAAAAATAGGAGGGCAATAACTTTCGGCCGTATGTTTCACCGATTTCTTTTCTTTGTGGACATCTTTAAACTCATTATTAGTTTTGTCCATTTCAATTTCACCCAAAATTTTAAAACGGTTGTTATTATTAACACTTTGAGTTTCAAATGTGGTGAGATCCAATTGAATTGGGTCATTGCATCTTCTTTTTTTACCTTTTACTTTGACGAATTCTTGAAGCTCATTTTCCAAAGTATCCTCCTCCATAGAAGTTAAAGAAAAAGAGCTTGGCAGCGAGACATCTAGAACATTATTACTTGCTGTATCTTGAAGGTGGGTATTTGAAGCTGATTGGAAAGTCGATGGTGAACAACTAGTGTTCCTATCAGAATGCTGGTTTTTATCCGGAGTCAGTTTTAAGGTAAGCGAGCCGCCATCCAATTGATTGAATTGCAAACTCATTATTTTAGAACTATGTATTTTTCAAAAGTTCTCAATCAGAAAAAAAAAAGTTTTTTTTAGGTATGTATATGAAAATTTTATTATTTTCTATTTAACTAAAATACGTCTGCTCAGTACGATATTTTAAATTTCCCTTTTACAAATAAGTTAATTTATAAATCACTGATATTTTTTAGATCAATATTATAGGAAATTTATTTCGGTGCTTGCTAATTGTCTGAGTTATAAACAAGAGAATGTTAGTAAAGCTATCTGATACCAATTCTCAAAGTTTTCTTTGGCATCATTTAAAATTTCCAACGAATTCGAGTAAAATTTAAATCAAACTTTTTTTTTAAAACAATCCTGTGCTCTAAGTTTATTACAACGACCACTACTCTTTATCAGAACTATTCTTACAATTAACTCGATTTCTAGAACAAGGACGTATATCGTATTTATATCGATTTGGACTATCATAATCGGACATGTTTCAAAAATCGAAATGAAGTTGTTTTATAAGCGAACAAATTAAAGTTCAAAAAATACAACAATAACAATTTTTAAAAGTAACTTGTCAACGAGTATCAAATAGCCAGAACTTTTTGCCTAAATTGACAAATGCAATTTTTAACCAGTTTTTTTACACTAAAAACAAAAATTTTATTTCACTAAAAATTTACACTAAAAACAATTTTATAATTGTTATTCATAAGTATACATGTAGATATATTAACCACACGTTAGCACGACGTCTAGATCTTCCAGCTCTTTTCAAACTAGTTTTACGTACAGATGATCTTGCACTGCGTCTACCAACAGTTCCACACATTGCACTAGACATATGCCTTCTACGTTTTGGTGCGTAAAATACCTGCAAATAATGCAAATCAAAATGTTAATAAATTACAATGTCCTAGAAACCCCTTTACGTACCTCTTCTATATAGCGCAGCTTGTCCTCTTTGCTTAAACGCTTCCACTCTTTTGCTCCCTGTCGTACTGTTTCTACTGGCGATAATCCACAATTTTGCTTACGAAATACACTAGATTCAGACCGTGATTTAAAAATCATGTCTTTTTTTAATTCCTTTTGAAAGTTGCTTCCAAAAACACAACAGATTCAAACGAAGATTTTTTCCCCATGATTTTAGGGTTGATTTTTTTCCCCCATTATCGGTAATTCTTCTTTACTTGCTTATTTATAAAAACAAAATATTTTAATGCGCTCCATGGTTTGTATTGTAAAGAGATGTTGCCACATTGAAATAAAAAATAAAATGAAGCAACATAACAAAAATACGAATGGGTGCAAAGAAAAATATAAAAAGAGACACATGGATCAGAAAACGTGTTTTTTTCTCTACCCCGCTTGCTTTACTACACCGTTCGCCAACAAACACCAAAAATAATGTCTTAAAAAACATGGAAAAAATCACCGTCTGAACCGCGTGATACTCTTAAAAAATTCATGTATGGATTTCGCCCAATTGGTCCAGGCCGCAAACACCGGCCTCGGGATCTCCCGGATTTACTTGGACGACAGCTTGAAGGCATATTTTCGCTTGATTTTTATTCAATTTTTTTTTGTTTAAATTAACTAAAATTTAATAAAAAAATATATTATTTAAAATTAAAAAAAACGATTAACTTTTATTATATTTTGTAATTTTGAATAAAATTTTTAATGAATTTAAAAACTTGGTAAACTTGGATTATAAAAATTTAAATTTTTTTTGTGTTGATCAAAGTATATTTATACAAGTACATACTTTGGTGTTGATAAAAAGTTTTGAACAAGACGAATTCAATACAGGTAGTGATACAACATCGTTCCGAAAAACATCGATATTTGAAACATCGATGTTGTAATTTTTTTTATTGTTGAATGATTTAATATGTACCCAACAAAGAAGTCGGTTAAGTAAACTTTTGAGGAATTTTCTTGACTAAATTACATGAAATGCAAAGTATTTTCAAATAAATATTATGTATATAATTTCAGTAATAAAAACCATTTTAATTAAAAACTTCATTGCGTTTGGCGCGTGTACTTTTTTAACGATAGCAAAAAACTAAAAATTTAGTTCTTAATATTTTTCCATGCCCTACACGATTTTACCTTGGGAGAACTCTTATTTGCAAAAAATTCAAAAAGTACAGGTATGTACATACATTTGTAACGCTATCTTTGAAATGCAATTTTTTATATTTTTTATATATTGAAAAAATAAAAATTAAGAATGCTAAAAATTTAAAAAAAAAATTTTTAATATATGACGTTATTAAATGGACGATGTCGATGTTTTTTAGTTTTGACGCCGATGTATTGGCCATCAAAACATCGATGCTTATGTATCTTTTGCATCCCTAAATATAGGTAATCTCGGTACTACAACCAGTACAACTCGTAAAAACCACAAGCAATTTGTTTTTGTAAAATCGTTGTACAATGTCAAAAACATAAACAAAACGAAACAAAAACAAAGATAATAACAAAATTTTGACATCCAACAATTGAAGCACATCCGCGAATAACGTTGTAAAGGCAAAGACTGTTTTTTTCTCTGATAAAAAAGGCGTCATAACGCTGATGTATTTTTATATCAGTACTATGACAAGTGTCTTCGTTTTTGACCCCATGACACTTTACATCACTGTGATGTCAGCCTTAACATCACTTGGCCAAATTGTCATCAGGGTCAAACATTGAAATAATATCATCAATGGGATGCACATCGGCAACACAGAAATGACGAATCGGAGTCAGTTTAATAAAATATGCCATCAGTGCCATGAATCAGTAACATCGTAGAAAGGACTAATTAGGCTCAATTTAATCGCAAACTGTCATTAAATTGAGTCATTGGGATTGACTTAAGTCAAAGTGAGAGAATATTATTACTTACTTACCCGTTACACATGTTTGTTTCACTTTTGTTGTATTTCGCCCTTTTTACATAAAAACTCTCAATTATAAGACACCAGCAGCATGCCCGATAGATATGGCTTCGTAATCATTCTACTTTGAAAGTTTTATGTATTTACCTAAATTATTTTAAAAAAAATAGAATATGGTAATTGTTGCTTATCATTTTACTTTTTAAACATGAAAATAATAAAATATGATAACATTTTATGATGACGTTCGTCATTGGATTGAGTCACTTTGCGTCATTGATTCCATTTGTAATAAAATTGATGTCACAATTCTGATTGATGATGGCCAAATCAATATGAAGATGCATTTTCCCACCCCAGCCTCCCCGATCTGCGCTAACGTGGTTCTTATTAATATAAGAGTTGATTTAATGATGTCCGTATTTCCGCGTGTTGGTTGAAATGGATTTTCGAATAACCCAGATATTATTGAACCTAGGTTGATAAGTAGATATTTAAATCACATATAGTCCGGAATAGTTTGCTATTGATTGTCAGATCAGTCCACAAAATACTGAGAACTATGCAAAAAAATCCAAATGCCTCTAAATTGTACCCATAAATCTAATTTTTTGCCACAAACATATACTTTTTGAAATCTCTCTATAATCTATGAGCTTTTAAGTAACTTAAGTAGAAATGATCGAGTTCTACACAAATAACTTTTTTCTTCTAAATATAATAGTTTTGCCACAATAGCGTCCATTGCATATGATCTAGGGAACAATTGGTGGAAATTAGTGGAAAACATTAACCTGACCACCTTCCTTATGTCATGGTGGATCTTAGCAACTGGGTAACAAATAAAGCAGATCTCTTTAGAGATCTGTAAACTTTGGATTTTTGGCGAATCCCAGGTGTTATTGGCTGCACCTTATTTCCCCGTATGTTAAAATATCCTTAAGGTAATGCCTACAGAACCCCGGGGGAGGGGGGAATTCGGCACAGTACCCATTTTGCCTTACTTTTGTTTTAATAATGATTACACAAGGCAACTAGTTTTTTGTTGATCAAGAACTAAATGTTGTTTTTAAGGTTATTTGTGACGCTGAATCCAAATCTGCACTTAGTTCTTTTTTATCAGCTCGACTTTTCGCGATATACCGTTATGTCCGTGTATATTGGTTTAAAATTTCGCAGTAGTTTCAGAGATCGTTGTAGTTTTGGAAAAAAAGAACAATTAAAAAAAATTGTTGTTCTTTAAAAATTCACTAAAAATAAGAATGCAACAAAAATCACAGTTTTGATCTAAAAGCAGTATGTTAAACAAATTTATAATGAAATGAATTTTATTTTATTGTAATCGGTGTACATCTTTTTATTTTATTCACAATTTACTGAGAAAACTGAATTGATAAAAATCGGGTGATTTCCGTACAAAAATAACATTTTTTTAATGTGTGTGTGTTTGCTGTTGTTCTATTTATCGACGTTTTTCCTTCACTGAAAAATGAGGTACCTTCACTTAATTGTGAGTAAAAGCGAAACGCATTCATCGATTTTTATGATCTATATCTCATTCTGTTTATAGGTTACGTGACTCAAGGTACATTTACACAAGGTAGACTCATTTGGGAGAGCATTACAGAAATTCCCGACTTGTCCATATAAAAAAAGAACAATTTAAGGCACACATGCATATACGAGGGCGGATCAATAAGTCCGTGACTTTTCGAACTTCCCTCGTAGTTATATGAAATGCAACACTGCTCCCATCAAGTACCACGTGTTAATAGACTTCTGTCAAGTTTTGAGCAAGTTCCGTCATTTACTTTACGTTTAACAGCTGTTCAAAACATACAACCTCGTGGATTTTTTTAAAAATGAGATTTAGCTCCAACGTTGAAATTATTGGTCAAACAAATGCCTCTTTTATGCACCTCGAAAAATCCTATTTTTTGGAAGGACTATGGAGGAGATTATGTTGAAAAATAATTTTTTTTTGTAAGAAAAACTGTGTTTCATTCAAAAAGTCACGGACTTATTGATCCGCACTTCTAATTTGGCTCATACCTACGAATTTTGGCAATTCGATTTTATGTCTGTCCCTTGTGTAAATGTGAAAGTAATAAGACATTTACTTTTTCCGGTTTTAAATTTTTCATGATTTTAAAAATACAACGACCTCGAGAATTAGTAAAAAATTACATTAAACTGCCAATCGACACAAAATAAGTTCAATTTTGTTCCCTTCTGTTATTGAAATAATTTGACGCGTTCTTATTTTTAAGTTGCAGCTTTTTTCCTGAGTGTACAATCGTAGTTCTTCATGCGCATGTTTTAATATTTGTCTTGATCCCAATTTTTCATTCGTTTCGTAGATCTTATATAATCCTTGATCGTAGTTTTTTTTATAGGGTCCATGTTAGAGTATCTACTCAATTAATCGATGTTCAATTAATCGAAGAAATTATTTGATCGAATAATTAAAATAACCAATTTCAAATAACGAATAACTCGAACCATTTATGACGATTAATCGATTAAAATTAATTTCTTAGAAAATTTTACTTTTTTAATATAAAAATTATTTTTTTTTTAGATTTCTTACTAATAAAATACATAACAACTAAATAACATGTTGTTATATTCTGTATCTATTGTGTTACTCGGACTTCTGAACATATTTTAAGTCCCTTTTTAGATGTGGGTGGGTGTGAGACAAATCATGTAAAATACGGTTAACTACTAATTCCATACGTAAGAATTTTCGTTTTTCATACTGAGTTTGACGTTCATTGTACAAAAATTTATTAGCTTTTATAAATATGTAAACTATACACGGTCAGATTATGGGTTACCTGCTTTACCCGACCTTAAATTTCTTTATTGCCTTTATGGCTGGATTGTAAGAATCGATTTAAAAACCGATGTGTCCTTGGATAAGTAGTTGAAAACAAAAACACGGATTGTTGGGGCAAAATAATAATATGATAAAAGAAACAAATTACCCAAACCTATAGAGTAGAGCTTTAAAATGAAGAAAATTAAAGCTATCAGCCATGTTACATAAACCGAATGCATACGAGTGAAAAGTTTCTTGATACTTTGAGTTCTTATCTTAACCAGAAATTCTCTTGAATCAGGAAAATACGGTCAATTGATTTCAATTTTACTTGATTTTCAGGAATAATAAATAAGTAAAATTGAATTACGAATAATAAATTTGCTTAATTAGGCTGGACCTCTCATAAAAATGCCGCGACAAAAAAGTCTAAAATGCTTGTCATGCAGGCGAAGTCACTCGTGTACTTGTTCTGGACGTAACATTCGCCGTCATATCTAAATTTTTTTCTTTTCAATCCAGCATCGTCGGTGTCACAAACACATTCTCAGTAATACTACCATAGCGCTCGATGAGAAATGCTTGACCGTGTACAGACCCCTTAAATATATGAGATGAAGGCCTATGATGAATTCCCTTATTAAGTTTAGCAGGCGCGACATAGTTGCAAATTATACACTGAAATAAAATTAATAGACCCCGATTGCTGCTGAATTAAATGCATGTCTTAAACTTTGGCTTTAAAAGTTGTATGTTTTGCAGCAGGGTTTTTGATTTTTTAATTATTTATTTAAAAGTTTTAGAACTGTATACGTGGTATAAATGAATTGTTATTTTATTGTTTATTGTTCAACTATATTTTTATTTTATTGTTTTTTTCTGTTTAATATTATAATAAAAGTATGTTTTTTCCATTGGACATTATTTTATTCGAGTTATTCGAACAAATTAAAACTCTTATTCGATTAATCGAGCAAAATTTTAATTTAAAAATCGATTGATTCCTTACTCCAACAAAACCAAAAGGCAAATAATTGCATACTCTAGTCCATGTTCCGCCGATTTTTACACTACCTGTTAGTTTTAAAAACTTTTCCTTGACATTACTTTTCTCATTCCAGTTTCTTCATATTTATTTTACCACCTGGCAATCCTTGAAACTCTTTTATACTTAACAAGCGGTATAAATTTAAAATGGTTACATCTAACCAAAACTAAAATTAAGTGGAAAAAGAAAATACTTAAAAAAGTGTGCCTGTTGTAAATGTTTTGAGATGTTTTTTACTTCACCCCACAATTTAATGTGATAATTTTCCGTATGATAATAACAACAATTATTAATGTTATGCATTTGTTGTTGCACTTTTTTTAAATCTCCTCAGAGTTTTTATTTGATTGTTGCTGCTTGATAATGGTCATTGTGGAAATAATGACCATGAAGTGTTAAATTGTTACAACAAAAGTGAAAAAAGAGAAAAAAATATATTTCGTTTATACAATATTTAGAGTAAAATATTTTGTTAAAACTTGAAACAACTTTGTTCATGAATTTTTCTATTGTCAGTTAATAAAAACGTATTTTATATTTCATTATCATAAAAAGTTTTTATAAAACGAGATTTTATAAAGATTACGGCAATCGTTTCTTTTGATTTGATGAAAAGAAAAAAATCTCTTTTTTTCTAAATATTTATTTGTTGACATGAAAATGGTCATACGCTTAAATATTTGCAATTCCGGTTGTATTAATAAAATATCTATTAGTTTTATTGCCTAAACATACAATAAATGCTAGCAAAGCTGATAAACTATCCAATTAACGATTTTGTTTAAATGTAATGGCCATAATTTTTAATTCAAGGCATTTTTGTTTATATAGCATTTTTTCTATACCAAGTCAAAATATTTTCTTAAAGTCGAGCTAATTTTTTAACACTTGTAAATGTTAGTTTTGTTCCGGCTTAGGAAAGTATATAACGATCGAAAACTTCCACAATTACACAGAAAAAAATATCTCAGGAAAATTGTTATCAACGGTTTGTTACAGCTGAAATTTTAAGTCAACAAACTTTTTATTTGATTCAATGAAAATATTTATCAAAATTGCACTTTGCAAAATAGCACTCAATAAAAAATATTAAAGCTATGTTCACATTATGTGTATTTGTCATGTGGAATGTCACTTTTCTTCACACATGTAATTTCATGCGTATGTCAAAGTTTGAGAAATACTTAACCCTTTCAGGGTCAAAAATAATTTTTGGCGAGATAAAAATCTGAAAATTTGTATTTAAGGTAATGTGATGGCGCTGAAGCTGGGAAAAATAATAGTTTTTGCCTCATGCAGCTCCCCTGGTTTTTAGGGAATGCCAAATATATTCAAAATTGACCTTCAAATGTCCACAAAAGAACCTACAATTTATTTTTGCAATATTTTTTTTTTTCAAGAAAATACTTATTTACGCATGTATCAATATTAAAATTTTTTTTTATCGCCTGATCCCTGAAATTATTATTTTTTTCTTCTTCCTAAATCTAAGCTTTTTTACAAATTTTATGACTTGGGTACGACAATGAACTCAATAATAAGAAAATAAAGTCAATGTCTACTATAATAACAATTTAAAATATCAAAAGTGTCCATCTTTCAGATCAAACAAAAAAATATAATAAACTGTATATTTTTATACAGTTAAAGTGAGTAGAAAGAGAAGACAATGCAATGTCGAATATATTCGACAAAAACACTGAAAGGGTTAAGGTTTATAATTTTCATGTTCAAATGTTGGTATGTAAAGTACATCTGACATTACCTATCAAGAAAAATCATCTTAAAACAGTTGAGTGGTTATGTGTACAAAAATTAAATTGAAATTTGTTATATTTTATTGTTATTAATTGTTATAAAAACAAAAACATACATACTTACTTTTGTTAATTCCTTTTCAATTTTTCCCTCCGTTTTTATTTATTATTTGTGTATTTTTTATTATTTTTATTATTTATTTACTATTATTATTTATATTTGATAAAATTACAATTAATTTTTGCCGTCACAAACAATTTTGTTAATACGAACCAGCTGATGTCAGATGCTTTGTCACCTGAAAATAGACCACGTTCTTAATGAAAAATGTCATATGTACTGTACACAGAGAAATAACACATGATATTGTTTGGGGTTGTTTAGACGATATGTACAATCTACATGACAAATACACATAATGTGAACATATCTTTAATAATGAAATAATTAAATATTTCTTTATATTCAATAAAACAAATTTGAATCAAAGTGAAAACAGTATTTTTACAACACTTGTTAATTTTTTATTTTTAATAGCTTTGATATCGTTGCAAATAAGGCTTCAGTGTTTGTAGTTCTCATTCGCTTTACAGTTTTATTTGTATCCATTTATTTGATCCATTCCGAGGTTCCCTACTTTATTTAAAGAAAAAAAACACAGAAAATTCAAATTTAATGGGGAATGTTTATTATCATTTGAAAGAACATTCTTTGGCATTTATTTTTTGAAGATTATGTCTATCAAATGTTGGCCGTTGCTACGTCACAGATGGTCCATCCGTTGCGTCCAGTTTTCGATGACTCGTTCGAGCAGTTCGACTGGTAACTGGCGAATGACACGCGTGATGTTTTCCTCCAAGGCTTGAATCGAAGCGGGTTTGTCCGCATAAACTTTAGACTTTACATATCCCCACAGGAAAAAGTCTAACGGTGTGATATCACACGATCTTGGTGGCCAATCGACCGACCCAAAACGTGAAATTATGTGCTCACCGAAGTGTTCTCACAATAAATCCATTGAGTGGCGCCGTCTTGCTGAAACCAAATGTCGCCGAGATCACGAGCGGGTTTGTCCGCATAAACTTTAGACTTTACATATCCCCACAGGAAAAAGTCTAACGGTGTGATATCACACGATCTTGGTGGCCAATCGACCGACCCAAAACGTGAAATTATGTGCTCACCGAAGTGTTCTTACAATAAATCCATTGAGTGGCGCCGTCTTGCTGAAACCAAATGTCGCCGAGATCACGAGCTTCAATTTCAGGCATCCAATAGTCGGTTATCATGGCACGATAACTGTCGCCATTGACGGTTACGTTCGCACCAGCATAATTTTTAAAGAAATATGGACCGAAGATTCCACCGGCCCACACACCACACCAAACCGTTGTTTTTTCTGGATGAAGTGGCAGTTCTTGAATCTCTTCAGGTTGCTCTTCGTCCCAAATGCAGCAATTTTGTTTGTTTACATACCCATTGAGCCAGAAATGGGCCTCATCGCTGAACAAAATTTGCCTCAAAAACGTCGGATCTTCTTGGAACTTTTCAAGAGCCCATAGTGCGAAGCGATTTCACTTGGGAAGGTCGAGCGGCTTCAGTTGTTGCACAAGCTGTATTTTGTGCGCTTTTAATTTAAGATCTCGACGTAAAATGCGCCAAGTCGTTCCAAACGTCAATCCGAGTTGCTGCAAACAGCGCCGAATCGACTCTCCACGGTCTTCGTGTACACTCTCAGCTACGGCCGCTTTATTTTCTTCACAGTGTGCAGGACGTGGTCTATTCGGTCGAATATTATCCAATAATGAATGCTGGGTCTCAAAATGGGTGATGGTGTTGCGAATAGTACGCTCAGTAGGCCGATTATGTTGACCATAAGTTGAGCGAAGTTTTCGAAACGCATTCCTCACGGAACGTGAATTTTCGTTATAAAGTTAAACGATTTGTAAACGTTTTTCAGGTGTAAGTCTTTCCATTATGAAGTGCCAAACAATACTTAACAAAAATAACATGACAGCATGACACGACTCACACGTGATCTGTCAAAAAAAGGAAAAAAGTATCTCTACTTGAATCACCCATTATAATATCTTTATTTTTTTCAAAGTCTTTGGAAAAAGGTTTCCTGATGATCTAGCCTAAGCAACCAGCGAAATGCGCATAGGAACTAGCTTATCCCTTAACAATAAATTTTAGTGTATTTATCAAAGAATAAAAATTGGGAATTTGGCACATCGTAATTAATGAATAAATAAATAAAGATTCGATAAACATTTTGTTTGATTTATTCAACATTTCCAACAATTTATTTTACCAAATCACGTGAACATTTTATTAAAAAAAAAATTATTTTGGGTAACAACTTTTTTATGGACTTAATAAACTTGGTTGTTGACTAACACCCAATTTTCACGAGCTCTTTTAAGACGTCGTTTTTTTCTTCATTCCCTTTTGAAGCAACTTCCAAAAACCCTTTGCATTTATACGATGATTTTTGGTTGCATGTCTTTTTTTATTTACTATAGGGCCTTGATTATCCGTAATTCGACTAACCGGCAGCATCAATTAAACGGGAAATACAAATAATTTGTTGGCATTGATTTACATTTTTTTGCAACGATTGCCTCTATTTAAATTGCTTGTTCCCCATATTATTTAAATATTTAAATTATACATATATTTACATAAAGTAAGAAACACGAAGAATTTATAATCCAGAAGGTTGCCGGTCCCGCCTTTTATTGATAATCGAGGTCTCATACCATTTTCAACCGGACACTTCAAAATAAGAAAAAGAATAAAGCGGAGCAAGAAGGAGTTTAAAGAGAAATATAAAAAAAACGACATGAAAAACACAAACTGAGTCTTTTTGTTTACCCCTCTTTCTTCTCTCCACCCTTTGCCAACAAACAAAAAGCGACGTCGTAAAAGCCTCCGTGAAAATTGGGTGTAAAAATTCAATAACTATACCTAAAAACATGTTTATCAAAACCGCAAAAATCGGCATCGCAGAAAATTCCAATTTTTTTTTTTTCAAATATGCGATTTTCGTATTAAATATGAAAATGATTTTTTTCTGTGTACTTAGTTAATTCAGAAACCATTTTAACCATTTCGTTACTGTTCCAAAGAGTTTGAATGTTCCGATTTGTGCTCTAAAGAAAAGAAAATCATGTTAAAAAATATTCAATGAAATATTTGTAATCTAATAAAATTTTTTTGGGCAAATTGAATCTTACTAACAACACAATAAAATTGTTTATGGGCACAAAGACTCGATTCCGGAAAAAAGTTTGTATGGGAGTTATTTGAAATATTGGACCGAATAAGGGCCATATTCAATAAGCTTGTCACAGTTGGAACATTTATACCAAATTTCATTAAATTATCTACAAAACTGCGATCTGTAATTTGCGCACAAAGTTTACATGGACAGTCATCCGAACGGACGGACGGACATCGTTAGATTGAATCAGAAAGTGATTCTAAGTCGATCAGTACACTGAAAGGTGCGTCTGAAACCAATTTTTTAGGCGTAACACACATCAGAGCACACGAATAATATCCCCTCTACTATGGTCGCATGGTATAAAACAAGTACAAGTGCTATATTTGGCTGTGCCGAATCTTTGATACCCTACACCCGGAATATTTTAGGATTGGGACCAATATTAATAAGAACTGACATCACAATTTTATAATGCGGTGCGGCTTAAAGCTTACTAAAGTGTTTTTCGAAAGTTTTATGTGGGGCCTATTGTTAATTATGGACCAATCTTTACGAAATTTAGCAGAGTGATTTGCTATCTTATGAAACTATGACATTTTAAAATTTTTTAAAATAGAATTATTCGTTACGGTTAAAGGCATACTAAAGTATTTTTCGAGAATGGGCCTTATAAGGAGCCTATAGTAAATTATGGGCCGATCTTATAATTTCCAATCATATAAAACAAATACATTCCATAAACGGTACATTCCATCACCAATTTAAGTTAGTTTTTATAATAAAAATATCATGTTTTGAAGGAGGTTGTTCCACATTTTGGGCTTATAACTCTTTTCATTCTAAGCCGATTGTGCTGGATTTCAGATCCAAACTGCTTAGGAGAACTAGATCAAATTTGACAACAAACTTGTTCTTTTCGGTTGAGGCTTTCGAAAATGAGCGAGTTTTCAACAGAAGGACAGACAGACAGACATGGCTAATTCGTCTTCGAATTTAATGGAATATATATAAATATATATTTTATGCGGCCTTAGATAAATATTAAAATCCCTAATTCGCCACTAGTGATGGAGTGCTTGAAAATTACAATATTGATTTGAAGTTGCTCGTCTTTATTTTAATGTTGGACAAATAAAAGTTAGAACAAACCAAATGTTCTTCTTAACGAGCACTGTCAAACTAAAACTGTTTTCAAATCGAAATTGAAAAATGTTTAATTAAAGTTTGAACACTTAATATTTACCCTAAAATATCGGAAAGGCGAAAGTTTTGCGGAAATTTCTTCATGTGGCATTGGCATAACTAAAGCTCTAGTAGATATGAATGTGTGAGCAAATATTTTTTATGATGTTTATTTGCCTAGTAATGGGGTGCTAAGTGTTGCCTTTTTAAAAAAAATTGTTTTTTTTTAATTATCGTTTCGAACTAGAAACAAATGAAACATTAAAATTTTTCTTATAGGAAATCGTTTAATCTTTTCAAAAATATCGAAAAAAAAAATGTAAAACCGGAAATGGTCAATTTATGAAAATTAAGGATATATAGAATAAAAAGTCCCATAACTGCATAGGAGCCCCCCTTAGAGGGGTAAAATGTTTGACCAACCTTCATTAGTTTTTCGTCCTTAATAGATTCTCAAAACATACTTGCCCATTATCTTCACCCCTTAGTGGAGCTTCCATACAAAAAAGGCGGTTAATAGAAATTCTTAATTTAGCTCCTGCAGCGCCTAGGATACCCTCAGACGAGTTAAATGTATGACCCACCCAACTTTAATTATTATCACGAGCATTTGTTTTTAACATACCGAACCGATATATATATATATATTCTTTAAGGGGGCTTTCATACAAAATTTTCAGTACAGACTAGAAATATATTGAAAAAGTTCCATAACTGCATACAAGCCCCTCATGCGGGGGTAAAACCGACCTCCGTTAGATTTATGTCCTAAACTTATTTGCAAACATTGTTGCCCATTATCTCCACCTCCAAGCGGGGCACCCATACAAATATGGGAGTTATTGAAATGTTTAAATTTGAACTTAAATTTGCATATTTTTTACTTATGGAGACCCCATTTCAAGATTTTTACAATAAAATAAGGATACCGTTTGCTAATTTGGTTAAAAAAATGAAAGAAAAACAGGTATCATAATCAGAAGAGTTTTAATTTAAATTGGTCACTTCCGTTTTTGCAGTGCAATAACTTTGGATAGTTACGTATTTTTTAAACTAGTGCATACACCCAGAGGAAAAATATGTTTATATATGGTCACCTCCAACAAAACTATTTTAAAAGAATAATTTTAAATATCTTAAGTTTAATTTAACCATAATTTTGCCACCGACAAACATATTATGGTTAAATTAGTCCTCCATCAAGAAGCCACAACCATATAATGGTTGCCTCCGAACATGTTTTGGTAATAATAACTAAAATATGCTTACCACTTATAATAGCATGGTTGGTTTTCAGCCATAGCATGTTGCTCTTGGAAAAGAAGAAAATACTATTGCTAATTTAAAACAAATTATTGCCATATTTAACCAAAACATGTCTAAAGTCAACAAAAGTATGGTTGCGGCTTCTTGTTGTAGGTGACAAAAATATGGCTAAATTAAACATAATATGTTTAAAAATAGTTTCGTTGGAGGTGGCCATTATTTAACATATTTTTTCTCTGCGTGTATCCCACTTGAAAACGCTAACAGTATTATAAATATGATATACGCTTAATTTAGGGTCTAAAAAAATATGGGCTTAAGTTAGAAAAATTGAAATTCAAAATAATCACTTCCGGTTTGGAAATGCTTTGCACCCGTAAAGAAATTTTCATAACTCTTAAACATATGGATTTCCCATTCTCAATCTTTTACAGTATCTAAAATTTTACAGTATAAAACCAAAATTTGTTTGGTATGTCCACATCACGAATTATGCCTGATAAATTAAATTTATTAACACATTTTGTTTAAAAACTCTGTTTAAATATAGCTAATGCATTTTATATGTATGTATGTAACTAAATTCCTACTAATGCGTTAAGTTCTTTAATTATGGGATCAAGGTGATGGGAAGTATTTTTCCCAACAAAAGCTGCCATTGGCTTTTGTGACCATGAATGTAATTGTACGTTAAGATAAATACATATATTTACACAATTAATTTCTCTTTTTTTTCTTTAATTTAATATTAAAGAAACATAAATGCAATTATCTTTTACACATTAATTATGATGTATAATTGTTATTTAGATTTACATGAAGATAAAAATACTATTAGGGACAAATGATTTCGGAAATTATATATTAACCCCCATATTCATAAAAAATATTTTTGGCTTATAGCAGATTTATGAAACGAATTTTCTATGAAAATTTGTTTAATAAACCTTTTATTATTCAAAATTTTTTTTTATTAATATGGGGTAATATATTATTATGTTTAATATTTTTTTTATATTTTTTTTTTTTTTGCTTTAAAAATAATTTTTTCATACCTTCACACATACAAATTCTTAAAAATCTTGAACAAATGTAGAAATTGCAAATTTAGTAGGGTATTCATTTAATCGGACTTTTGCTTTAATCGGTTAATCGCTCGATTAATTAACCGATGTTTTGGTTTAATCGGCTAATAATCGGTTAATTTTGTAATTGATCGGTTAACCGATTAATAAAGTTTTAATAATTAAATATGCTTGTATTATTTATTATTTGGAGTTTATTAGTAAAAAAAACAAAAACATAACAATTCAAACTTAACAATTCTTGGACTAAAACGAGAAATAAAAAAATATTTCATAAATATGTAATATACATTTTTTAATTAATACAAAAATATTATGTTGTAATTGAAAATTAACATAATTTTTTTTAGTTATTTCAATAGCTTAAGGTGCCCGTAGACGACATGTTTTTTACTTCTGACTTGTCAAATTTTCCACTGTAAAATACATACATGTCGTGTGTTGCCTTTAAAACATTGCATCTGTAAAAGTCAGACGCAAAGTCATCTGACAAAATTTCAATTAGAGCGTGCTCTATTGTCTTCTGACAAATCATCTGACATCAGCTGTGTCAGAAATCTTTGCCGGGAAAAACCGGCAGCGGCGGTACACTATTGACGGAATCATTAGCCGGCTGAAGTTAATATTTTACAATACCGATGTATGTATGATAATTTCACCATTGAATATTAATTATGTTCATATATTTAAAGAAAAACGTTTTATTATAATTTCCTAAATTGGTTCTTCGAATTAAAAGAAAAAAATGTTAAGATGGCTAAACTCTTTTACTGAGCAAATAAAAATTTTTGTGGCGGCAGCACGATATTTTGAAACCGAGAACTACTATGGTTTCTGCAATAACTATGCGAATAAAGAGAGACAATGTCAGAAGCAAATTACATGTACGTGGGGTGACCAAATATTATAAGCCATATGTAAAACAGCAATTTTGATAGTCATGCACAATTACATGTGACTTGATAAGTTGACATGTCAAATGTAAAAAACATGTCGTGTACATGCACCTTTAAGGAGACCTTAAAACATAATGTTTTAAAAATTAATTTGGTTTAAATGTTAAGAACTTGAGCGATTCTTTTCTTTAGTTTTGATAAAACTTGACTTGGAAAAAATTTTTACACTTATCGTTGATGTTGGAGAAATCGAAAGCAACCATAATATAGAATATCTATTTCCTCAGTCATTTTCCTTGATCAGTAAAAACCTTTCTTGTTTGTATGAAAAAATATTTTCTAAGCACATACCTTTTGCATATGAGACGAAACAAATAATTAAAAACACAAAAAAATAAGTTATAGTACTACAAAAAATTAATCGGTTTAATCATTAATCAAAAATAGCCAATTTTAAATTAACCGATCAGTTAATCGGGTAGTAATTAATCGGTTAACCGATTAACGGTTAACCGAATGAATACCCTAATATTTAGGCATATTTTGCTTTGTTGCTTTATAGTTGGCAGAAAATCGAAATATTACTGCCAAGATTTGCTCTAGACAAACCTTGAAAAAGAAAAAGAAAGAATAAGCAAAATAGATGTATTTATCTTATTTAATTATTATTTTCGAATATTGCGGGATGCACAACAGATGGCATATCTTTTACACAGAAATTGTATATTTAATAAATGATATGGCATTTTGAAAGGTAAACGTCTGTCATTTGTTCTCATAATAAAGTTTTTTTTTCCTTCGAAAATTTCGATCTTTTTGCTAGAAGCATTATTTGCTGTAAGTTTGGCTTTACTTCTTCCACATGAAAACAAAAATTGCTGTTGAAGGACACCGAAGATTATCCTAAATATGTTTCATTGATGTAACCGTACGAAAGTTGGTTTGTGCCGCTCAGAAGTGATAAACAAATTTTTTATTTTTTTATTCATTTAAAAACTTGTCTAATAAATATGCAATTGCACGTTTTCCTTGTGTGACAAATGAAGGCAGAAACGATATATTTTTTGCTTTGGAGCTTATGATGAATTTTGGGATCGATTTGCTAGTGCATATTTTTACATATTTTACTCGTTGCACCATTTTTTGATTCATTTAGTTAAAAGACCATTTTTTAGGCATATTTTGGTGCATGTAACATTTTTTTTTTTTAAATGCCTACAAGTGCTCTCGCAGGGAAAAAAACAAAAAATTGTCAGAAATTTAAGTTAAGGGATGACTTCCCTGTTTTAAGTATCTCTCTGTATACATAGAAATTTAGATCCTTATTTTAGCATACCGATCCACAAAGTAATCTAACGATGTCTATTCGTTTGTCTGGTTGGTTGTCTGTCCATTTAAACCTTGCGCGCAAAGTATCTACAAGTTGCAATTTTGTAGATAATTTGAACATGTAAATGGTAAGAATATGTCTATAATTTCACATAGTAAACATACAAACTTCTTTTCAAAATATACTCTGTGTATCCATAAACCATCTATTTATGTACATATTAATTAAATTCGATTAAATTGGCCCCAAACATATTTTAGAGCAAATTAAATTCTTTTTGGAATCGGTTCACATTTAACCATTGCTCCCGTATGTTAATAGCTTTTAATTTCCTTTTAAATGCTAATATGATTATAAAATTTAGGGACCAGACAAACTTGTCATTGGAATTGACTTAAGTCAAATTGAGAGATTATTATTATTTACTTACCAGTTACAAAAGTTTGTTTAACTTTTGTTGTATTCCGCCTTTTATGTACAGAAGAATTCTCAATTATAAGACACCAGCAGCATGCCCGATATGGTTTTCGTAATCATTATACTTTGAAAATTTGATTTATTTAACTCAATAATTAAAAAAAAAAGAATATGGGAATTTTTGCTTCTTATTTTGCTTTTTTAACAAGAAAAAAATGTTAATAATACACAAAATGTGTCATCGAATTGATGTCACTGTAGTCATAGCCTAGACGACGCATAAAATATGACAAAATTTTATGATGATGTTCGTCATTGGATTGATGTCACTTTTTGCCTCAGTGATGCCTTTTGTAATAACACTGATGTCACAATTCTGATATTAGGGCATCATCAATATGAAGATGCATATTTTTATGAGTGTATAAATGGCGTATCTGGATCGTCAGCCTCATTACGAAAGTCGTTGTCGGGTTCGAAGTCGTTTGTAATGTTTACCGTTATAATTTAAATTTCAAGTCAACGAAAACGCAAACACATAGAAAGTTTGTCGTATTTATGTCGGTTTCGACAATACTTATACCAATTTCTAAAAACGATTGGTTTTCGATCACGACAACGACACTCATTACAACGCTGAATATTCGGTAGAAATAACTCTTTTTTAACTTAATATAATCGGCTTTACCGATTATAATTTTTGTCTTGTTTCTTAAATGCTAATATTATTAAGTTGTTGGATATTTGGTTTTCGTGTAAACCATTTTTTGTTTTTTGGGGCATATTTTAAAAAAAAAAATTCGGACATATTTTCAAGTTTTTGCTGCGTATTTAATGACCATAAGACACATTTTTAAAGAGCATATTTTCGGTTTCCCTGGTAATCGCCTTTTAATTTGTTTAACAATAACAGGCTATTTTTTATAAAATTGTAAAAAAATTATAGTTCCTAAAAAACGCTTATATCGAGAAGAATACGTAAAAGATATGAAGCTCAATGGACGTTAGTAAAGCTTTAATCGGGAAAAGGAATCTAATACGGGATCACGCTTGTTTTTCCAATAACAAATTTAATTTTTTCCACATGCATTGCAATTTGAGATTTGACATATAGTATTTCCGTATATATTTCAATTAACAATTGTACATTTATATTCAAATTTTAGTTTTAGCTTCTAGTCTATATTTTTTTTTTGGGCTAGACTAATATTTCGCCGGAAATTAAATTAACATATGTCCGCCTATTTTCATGATATATGTCTTATTCGTTTATTGGCGTTCTGATAAATAATAAAAACTGTATACATTTTTGAAAACAGAAAATAGTACTTATTTTGCATGAGAAAAAAAATTTATTATTACTAATTTCTGAATTACTCAGAAACAGTTAAAAATACTCGTATAAAAAAAGGTTTTTTTGGAAGGCTCAAAGAAAATTTTATTAATAATCTTTTGAATGGGATTAATATCGGACAAAGTTTTCTTAAGTTATGATGAAATGTATTAGAATAACCGCTTTATTTCGGGCGAAATTAAAGTTCAGCCCATAAAAAACAAGACTTAATAGAAAAAACTGAAAACGTATTATTTGAACTTAGAGCTTTTAAATCTTTATATTCCATATATTTTTATTTAAAACAATTTTTCGCTGTCGACCAGTTTAATTGAATGTGTTTATATATTCCAATTTTGACTGTTATCGAAGGAATCGCTACAGGCAGTACATCAAGTACAATTTGGGTTCCTTGTTGAAAAAGAAAATTCCCGAAAATCTGCAGGAAAAATAAATTTGAAGTTTTTATGAATTTTTTGAATATTATACCAGCTGTTTCACCTTAAACACCACTTCGTTTTGTGAGGCGTAAATAAAGTTCGTTATCGTGCCACGGTAGGCTAGCTGGAAGTGAGCTAGTCTATCAGTACCGGGGTTGCGGGTTCGATTACCGCCAGAGACTCTGGTCTTCTGCAAAACGAACAAAAAACCAAATATAAGCCCCCTTCGTAAAAAATCTTAAAGGCAATAAAGGGGAAGATATATGCGTACATATAACGTTCACCTCCAAATTTAACGTATTTTGAAAAAAATACCCCTAAATGTAAAAACTTAAATAATAATTAAATTTTAGTTAATTTTACTTGGACCAGTCATAATCTACGTTTTAACATCTCCATCACTCAAATAAAGCAAAAATTGACAACATTTTTACATTTTACTAAAATGTCCCCAAAATTAATTTTTTTAAGTTTCTTGAATATTTTTATTTAATAAAATTTCTAAAACACAATTTAAACCCGTTTAAAAAGACTGTAAAATGTATATGTACATACATATATAAATTACATATGTATCTGGTCAAAATAGATTTTGTAGAAATCTGCTTTTTAAAATATTGGAATCAAGTATCTTCAAAATATCGAGTGTTGCAAAATCATTTTTGATAACGTTGAACATATTATCGGAATTAAAAAAGTTTGAGCATTTCTGGTGTTGTATTTGAGCTGTAACATGTATTATTTAATGAATACTTCACACTTAAAACGATTTTTTATTATCTTTTCAAAAAAGCTTTACTAATTTATTATATTCAATGATAGTAATTTACCTATTTTCCCGTGAAATCTAGCGGTTTGAAGATACATATAGCGGAAGTCTAGCAATTTTTGTTCAATTTAAGACAAGCTTTAAAATATTGCACTACTTAGTTTTTGATATGTACAAACAATCAAATAGTGAAACCCCTAAAACCACCTAAAGCAATTTGTGTGGTTTATTATGCCCTTTAGAGGGTATTCTTTATGTATTCTAACTTAAGTTTTTTAACATAGTCTATATAATTAAGTTAAGGCTTTAGTCATATCAAGCCATAACCGCAAAAAAGCTCAAGCGACAAAAATAAAATTTTACAGGAGAAGGTTTTTTTTATTATATTTTGTAAAAATTTTATATGAAAATTGGCGCTTAAACTAAAATTGTTTTTGCTATAAAATCGGAACGGTACCTTCTGCGACCATGAGATTTTAGGAGATGATGCAAGTGTGGCCAATAGATTCATGAAAATGTTGTCGCTTAAGTTTTTTTGGCGGTTATGGCTCGATATATCATGATAACTTTCAATATAGGAATCATAGGTAGTCCTATTCGGGATTTAGTTGCAGGTCTTTACACAGAAAAAATTATCAGTAGTTTTTTATCAATTAAAAAAATTGTTTCATGGTATTCCAACTTAATTAATGTAATAATTGAATCCATTATTTTTTTAGTTGAAAGAAAATTAAAAGTATAATTTTGATTTAATTAACATTTAAGTTATTTTTATATAATTTTTAAATTTAAAATAAAATAATTTGAATCTAGATGACCCGTGCGAATATTTCGCACCGTTAGTTGTCATTTTTGTAACATAAAATGAAAATAATTAATAGAAATTTTAGTAACTTTAATACATTTTGTTAAAAGTATAAAAATATTAGAAATCAAAATATATATCATACATATTTACATACATACATACATACATATGTTTAAATGCTTTTATAATACATCTTTGAATACAATGTTAGAGGTAATGACATGATCATCGTTAACTTTTTGCCCGTACGAATCCTTAATACAAACAAAAATATCTTTAAACGTACGCAATTATATATAACTGACTTACAGCCGTACCTAAACAAGAGCGGAAGGCGGAACGTTTTCTTCAGCGTAGCTTTTACGCTGATATGCCATACCTAAATAAGAGCGTCAGCGCTGTGCCATAAACAGTAGTGTTAACTTTCGTGCCGACTAAAACCCTCATAAAAGACATAAGAAATTGAATTAAAACCGCTTGTTTGACCTAAAAATAGCTTATTTGAAATTATTTATTATCAAACTGTAAAAACAGGGTTGTCAAAACAACAAATATAGCAGCCCTGTTTATTTTAACGCGCTGTCAAAATCGGATTTTCCAATTGCAAATTGCCGTCGCGTTGTTTCGGTATGATACATACAAATTGTATGGGCATGAGGATTTTTGACAGTTAGAAAAAGCGTTCCGCTCTTGTTTAGATATGGCTGTTAGTAATAAACGGCATTATAGTAAATAGCGGTATTGCCAGAATGGATTTTAATACATACTATATTATGTAGAACTGCATTACTATTAAGCGACCCTGTATTACCTCACTTGAACAAAAACATATAATCATAATGACAACAGTAGTATCATGCAGTTCTATATAAAATATAATTTTTATCAATGAAAATATTAATTTTTCAATTTATAATTATTTTTCGCCATTAGTGTTAGAAATAAGCTTTAAAATGAGATATCATTCATTAAATTTGATGCGGTGGTGTGGAAGATATTTGCAACCGACAAAAAAAAGTGCGTTAGAAATAATATATGTGATTTTAGAATTGTTGTTGGGAATTGTCAAAACCTGAGCTATATTGAATTAAATCAATTTACACATTGTTTGAAGTTGCCAAATGTTTGATCATTTTTTAATTAAAATTAAAAATATTATTTATTAAAAAAAAAACACAATTTTAATATTTTAAGAATTTTTAGTAATCAATATAATCATTTTGGTAATTGGTGCAAAATTAACAAATTGTTTGCTTGATTCTATGAATTGGGTATGAATTGGTGGTTAGAGAAACTTTTTAATTTTTTCTGTGTAGATTAAAGCTCTATATTTAGTTTAAATCGATACAATATTTTTAATTTTATATGGTGTAATTAAATTTTTAATCTATATTATCAAATTAATGTCAGTATATAGGCTAATCTTAAATTTAATTTAATTCATATATTTAGTTCTTAATATATTGTCGGTTTAACATGCAAACCTGCTAAATCCACTTTTTAAGTTAATTGAGATTTTGATGCCGTGTGGTAGAGAAATATACGCCTCGTCGGCCAGCATGTAGTTTTTATTCAATTTGAGTCTTGAAGTGTGTAACAAGGTTTGATTAGAAAAACGTAAATACACTCATAGAAAAATTTTTGTAAAAAAAACTGCTAAATACAGTACATTATTAGTTCAGTATTTATTACCCAGTAAAAAAAAATTTTGTTTGTTGAAGCGCATAATCGAGCGCTGCAATAAGAGAGCTCTTATACAGCAGTAAATTATAATGAATTGAATATACAAAAAAGCTGCTATTTTAGAGCTGACAACAAAGAAGGGTTTAAAGCAAAAAAAAAAAAAAAAAATAAAAATATATTATGGTATACGAAAATTATTGAAAAAAGGAATTTAAACAAGGAAAAGCAAAACATTAATGAATATGTTATCAAAGTTGTTTGTGGGAATACTATTATTTATTAAAAGATTTTGTTTGTTGTGCTTAATTCCCTTTTTAAATAATTGATAAAAAATACTGAAATTTCAGTATTATAAATTTCAGTATTTTTTATCAATTATTTAAAAAGGGAATTAAGCACAACAAACAAAATCTTTTAATAAATAATAGTATTCCCACAAACAACTTTGATAATAAATTTTAGCAAGTGCACGTGCATAAAAAACTGAACTGGCAAATTGTTTTTATTTTGATTTCTTGCGAAAACAATAAAAGCACTTTGTTTTTGTTTTTAATATGTTTTTTCTTTACCCATTTACAACTACAATTAATGTTGGGAGAATTCTAACTAATTGTAGCGGGAAATGTAAAAAAGATAAAAACTCAACACTGATTTATTGTTTGGTATTTTGTTTAAGCTTTGATATCGTTGCAGACAAGACTTTTTGAGTGTTTGTAGGTAATTCTCATTCCCTCTGTAGTTTTGTTTGCTGATAGCTTTGGCTTTTCTAAAATTATTTAGGAGAACGTTTCCTGATGATCTGGCCTAAGCAACCAGTGAAATGCGCATAGGAACAGCTTATCCTCCAACAATAAATTTCAGTATTTTTTATCAATTATTTAAAAAGGGAATTAAGCACAACAAACAAAATCTTTTAATAATTAATGAATATGTTAAAATATATAGCACTTAAAAAATCACTTTAGGAGTGCTTTGCTTGCATGTTTTATTAGGTTAAAAGAAACGCATATTGTCAGCAGAAAACAGTCCTCCAAACCGGGAACACCCCTTACAAAAATCAGGCATCCCATCAGCAGGTTTGAAGCGATTTGAGTTATGAATTGAAACATAAAACCTGCTTTTGGAGCACGCTTTTTACTGGGTACTAACACAAGCTGCAAATATGAAGTATAAGAAGTTTTTTGATTCTCCTGTAAAATGTGCTAAAAGGGAGTTAGCACGTATGCATGTTAAGCCGACTATATTTTATATTAATTTTTAGCCATATTTTACTTTCAGTGTAGACCTCTTTCAAATAGATATTTAACTTAACTTATAAATTTCAGCTTTTAATAAAATAAGTTAAATGGCAATTTAATTTTAGTAAAAAAAAACTCAAATTTAAAAAATCTATAAACATATGCCTACAACAAAATTAGTCCATTGAATGTAAATTACAAAAAAGGTGTTAATATACAAAAGAAATGTAATGAACATTTTCTTTTTTGCTTTACAATGTATTTTAAGTTTGTGCAGAATCATCATTAAACTTTGTATTCACTTCATGTGATGTAATCGGATTAAAAAATAAGCTGAAACTAAAATAGAAAAATCGATTTATGATTTAATATTTATTTGTTTAACTCATTATGTTTTTATACATAACAAATTACACATATTAGAAAGAAACATTATTGACCAGGAAGTTTCAAAAAAAAATACAATTTGTTTTAAAATAAAAAAACCCCAACTGAAAACGGATTTTTATAATGTGTGGCACCATTAGCAACTATTGCCAGCTCCACATCGCATAAAAGAGACCTCTATAGCATCATTATAACTACAAGACACTTAGCCAACCATTCAATACGTTAATAAGACACCCGCTTGGAGTCGTGTTAATAAAGCATGAATTAAAACTATAGTTGTTTGATTTGGTCATATTATTAAACAAACAAAAAAAATACAATAACAACCCAAACAGAAAAAAACCAACTAAAAATCATGGTCATATTGACATGCGATGATAAATAAAAGACTAAGACCCAATTTTACAGTCATTAGTTAATTATTAGAAAACTTAATGGAAAACTATTGGTTAACTAACATTTCATACTTACATTATATTGGTTAACTAAATATTTTTATCAGAGCAAAAAGAGGTAACTCTATCAAAATATTAAATTTAAATGATGGTAGCAGTGTTTTTGTTTACATTTTTATTATTACTAAAGATGAAAACAATACCGAAATGTTATAGAAAACAAAAAAGTGACGTGTTACTGCTAAACAAAAAGAAGATGCTTGACAGCTCCTGTGTACCATAATTAAAAAAATAAATAAATCATAATTTTCATCGGAACAGAAGTTGAATATCTAGTAGTTAACAAATAACATTTGACTGTTTAACTAATGGTTAGCAAAAACCTGTAAATAATATTTCATTGATTAAACTATGATTATAAGCTAACTAATGACTTTAAATTTGGACCTTAATGTCTTTAGATTTGTGTTTTTTTTTTCAAATTCAAAATTTGTAACATGAGAAAAAAATAACGTAAAAGAAACACCCAAGATTGCAACAAAAAAAAATTATATAGTTCAAATTTTGTCATTGCCGTTAAATACACACAACGGTTGGTATTAACAAATATCGCTATTAACAATCTTTGTAAATATGACAAAGACATTTCTGCTTTAATTTACTTGCTGTAATCGGTTACTCGATTAACATCTTATTAACCTTAACAAACAAATTAATTAAAAATTACTATAATTTTTGCTGATTCAAAATAATTACTCATTTTATTTCAACAGACAACAAATCAATTATCACTAAATTATATAATCCCAGCAAAACCTTCAGTTACTTAGAAAAGTGTTAAGTACTATTGCAAAAGGCTTATTAAAAATTGTTTAATAATGATAACTGAACCCTTGTGATAATATTTCTTGTATACAATAAATTTACAAGTCTAATTATTTTTTTTATGTAACAGGCCGACAAATTTATATGTATGTTTCACTAGAATCAAATGTTGTAAAAAGCCAAAAAAAAAAAGAACTTTGTTTTGGTAAAAAAACTAAACACTTTGGGAGTTAAAAATTAGTAAGGGCAGGACAGAGTTGTTAGCAACAGTCGGGTTTGGGTGGTTCGGTCCTTCCCTATCCAATCTCTGGTTTCAATACAAGATTTATTGAAGACTCCCTATTTTTACGGACTACGGTGGAAGAACCAGAATGACTAGACTATCTTTATTTAATATAATTCTGCCCCAAATCTAGCCATATTGCAATTAATAACGTATGATGGTTTTAATCGATGTAAAAACAAAAAGGTATTTCTAAAGATGTTACTAGATATTTGGCTTCACAACCCCCACCAACCATAGTTTCCTGGCTAGTATTAAGGAAACACCTAACGACCCTAATGAGCTTGAACAACTTTCTATTCAGGGAAGTGAATCTCTATGGAGATGCTAGAACTGCGATGAGGTTGGTCACCACTGGGAAAATGGTTTACAATACCGAACCATATTTTGTTATGGTTACGGCGCTAAAAAAATATACAAGCCAAATTGTCGAAAATGTACAGCTAGGAAAATAGTTGTCATCATGTTAACAATAAGCTCACATTCGTAATATTTTTGTAAGCTTAAGGGCACTTTACACTATCACACAAGCTTGCATGGGAGCTATGTGAAATTGTGAACCGATTCTTATCATTCTCTTTAGGCTTGGTCCATGTGAATAAGTATACATGTACCGTTGGATTGACTCAGAAAGTGATTCTAAGTCGATCGGTATACTTATAGGTGGTATAAAAGTCTAGAACCAATATATTTAGGCGTTACAAATATCAGCACGAACGCACAATACCTTCTTCGCTATTGTGGTGTGGGTATAAAAAGTAGATGAATATGTCAATGAATACAATACATGAAATACTTTATTTCTTATTCGTCAGTCTTGACGCGCTCTTTTTTCTCTGCCGTTCCCTTCCAGCACAGATGCTCTGCCGGTTCATATGTCAATAATTTGCAATTATTTTTTTTTTAATTTGACACTGTTTAACTTTCTAGTAAAGCTCTAAACTTAAACAAATAAAAGATAGTTCAGGCACGCCTCAAACTACGGGACATCATGTTAAAAGAATACTTACAGAATTATAGCGGAAAATTATATGGGAACAAAATGCCACAATGTATCGATTCCATTCGGTCCAGTTTCATGCTATTTGTTTGACTTCTATCAAGATTTTATTTAGTTGACGATGCGAGGTGTGTGACGGTCTGCCTACTCTTCGTGTTCTACCCTGTGAGTTCCAGTCAACGGCGGTTTTGGCTAGTGACATCTGGAGGCCCCCGAATCATGTGAGTAATCCAAAGCCATTTGCGGCTTAATATTTCGGTTTAATTGGTCACTAGTTTGTTTGGCACCGTATTACGCATGGTGTTACGTCTAAAAACTTTAAGGATTCTTCGAAGAAATCTATTCACAAAATCTAATAGAGAATTACCATTGTGTTCTATTGTACGTCAAGACTCACATGCATAGAGCAGCACAGACTTAACACAAGTGTTAAAGATGCTAATCTTTGTGTTTTTGAATACGGCAGAAGATTTTCATACTGAGCGAAGGGTACCGAATGCTCTGTTGGGTTTGGAGATTTGGTAAGCTACATCCTTGCTAGAACCACCTGTATTTGCTAGGATGCTAACTAAGTAGCAAAATGATGTGACTTCCTCCAAATCACAGTTCTCTATACTGAAATTGTTGTGTATACCGTGTTGCAATGCATTACTTTATTTATGCCTATGTTTATTTTTAAACCAGCTTTTGCACCCTCCGTCTCGGGGAATTTTAATTTTGATGCCATATATTTATAGCTGCGTGAAAGGATTCAGCTATCAGCTGCATACTGTAGACTCTCTAGTTGCTTGTTGATTCTCTAGTTGCTTAAAGACCCAGCTGATGCCTCTCCTTGTTTGAATTGCGTTGAAAAATATACAATCTAAATCGATGTTAAAGAGCAATGGAGACAGTACGCATCCCTGAACACCAGCTACGACATGAAAGCTACAGCTCTGTGCATTATTGTGGGCAAGCATAATTATTGCGATGTAAAACATTTTTAAAACAATATTTTAAAACTGTTAACCTTTTGTACTGTAATAAGCTTATTATAAATATGCTTATAACAATTTGTAGGAAATCTCTTATCATAAGTTTATTCTATAACACAGTACAACTTTTTTTAGCTCATTGATTTGGGACTCAATTCTGACAATTGCATTGTAAAAGTAGCCCCAAAAATAAGAACTTCTGTATCATCAAGTTGGCTCCATTAATAATTTGATGACCATACTCAAGGTGAATTTTGATCACTTTTTCTATATCTTAACACGGTTATATATCGGTATAACGTACGGAATATCTCTTTTGTTGATATTGAATAGGAGAAAAAATAGCGGAACATACCTACCCGAAAAAAGTTCAACCAGCGCCTCAAAAATCGCAAAAATGCCTATTTTTTACAAATGTTCCCCATTTTTCACTTTTGCTCAATAACTGGATTACAAGTCCACAAATATCCGATCCACCTAAGCCCCCGAGTATGTATACTGTGTCCCTGCAAGCCGAAACCGTTTTCACCAATATGACCAATGTGAATGGTGCAGATTGGACACCCGATATTGTAAATAATGCACCACAACCGCTAACACAAATCGAAATGGATTACATTGTGGCTAAGATGGGAATATCACAAAAAAAATTTAGAATGGTTGACATAATTTTTGAAGCGTAAAAAACTCAGAGCAACTGTCAGCCAAGCTGAATTTCAGAAATTTTATTCCATTGAAAAAAATGGGAATGGATTATATCGCTGGCGGCTGGCATTTATTCATCGACGGTTCAGTTTCAAGTTTGAAGGCTGTGCTGCTGCACAAAACAAACAAAAAACCGCCCGTTCCATTTGGATTCAGCACAACTATGAAGGAAACGTATGAAACATTGGGCGAAATTTTGGAGAAAATCAACTACAATGTACAGAAATGGAAGATTTGTTGTGATCTAAAGGTTGTCAACATATTACAAGGTATTATATTAAATGGCGGTTTTACTTCTATACTTCTGCTTCCCTTGTAATTGGGATTCGTGATACGCAGGGAATCAATATCAATGAAAAGATTGGAAAGCAAGAACTCCCGAGCTCGAGAAACAATTAAAATTTCGTAATGAACTCTAGATAAAGGATGTATAGGGTTAAATTTTAAGGGCCGATGTTTTGAATAAAACACAAATTATTTAGGAAATTATTGTCATTTCTTTTTATTATGATAATATTGGTATGGTTTAATTATGTATGGAACAAAATATCGGCCAAATGGCCGCCGCAATCTCCGCGGCACACCTGCATCCAATGGTCCAAATTTTCGATGACGCTGAGGCATAATTGAGGGTTTAATCCGTCAATGTGCCGAATTATCTTATCCTTTAGCTCTTGAATTGTTGTTGGCTTATCGACGTACACCTTTTCTTTCCAATAACCCCAAAGAAAGAAGTCCAACGGTGTCAAATCACATGATCTTGGCGGCCAATTGACATCGCCACCACGTGAGATAACACGGTCATTGAATTTGTCGCGCAAAAGAGCAATTGTTTCGTTAACTGTGCGACAAGTGGCATCGTCCTGTTCAAACCACATATATAATCGACATCCATATCTTCCAATTCGGCCATAAAAAGTTCGTTATCATCTCACGATAGCGAATACCATTCACATTAACTGCCTGACCGGCGTCATTTTGGAAAAAATATGGCCCGATGATGCCACCAGCCCATAAACCGCAACAAAAAGTCACTCTTTGTGGGTGCATTGGTTTTTCGAACATCACTCTTGGATTATCATTCGCCCAAATGCGGCAATTCTGCTTATTGACGAATCCACCGAGGTGAAAATATGCCTCATCACTGAAGATGATTTTCACGATATGCATTTTGATTTGAACGCTCCTTTTCATAATAAGCCTGAATAACTTTAACGTGTTGCTCGATTGTGTATCTTTCCATGGTTCAAATTGAATTATTCTGAAATTGAGAAATGTCAAATTAAATGCAGATAAAAACTAGACGTTAAGGTGTGGTTCACACTCAACATCGGCCCTTAATAGATGATATTTTGTTGCCATCGTCCCACATGAAATTAGGAATAGCTGGGAAATTCGTTGAAGTGGTAGTCAATAATATTGAAAATCCATCTTTCCAAAACACAGTAAAGCTAAAATTAGAAAAGGTACGTAACGTTGTCTGTATTTAAATATTGTCATATCTAAATTTGTTCACTTCGATATATTCGCTTTACCAATAAGTTTTTCGCAAATGCTTTTTTTTTATTTCAAACAGGTACTCTAAATGGACCGGATATACGAAAATTAATGAAAAGCAAATCTTTTACAAATATCTTTTTGAACCATTATAACCATTTGTGTGCATGGGAGACATTGAAATAAGTCATCGGAGGCGTTTTAGGAAAGAACCGTGTACAGCGAGATGACATACAGACACGAGTGAACAAGTTGCTGTATTATTTTGAAAAAAAAAACAATACATCCATGACGTTAAATTTACATTTCATGCATTACCACCTTGATACGTTTTTCGCACAATTGCCTTAGGAATCGGACGAACAAGAATAGAGCATTGCTTGCGGAGGTTTATTGGTGGAGTTCTTAAATTATGCAGTTTAAAGATAAAAGCACCGAAGATGAAGATGACACTGAAATTGGTGGACACACTGAAGAAAACATGCCCTTGAATATTATGTCTAACTCGGATGATGATGCAGACTCAGAACATGAATATGAACAACATACGAAGAAAACAAGACGCTCAGAACCAAAAGCGTCAACTTCAACGAGGATGGATATTGACAATAATTGAAAATGTTCTAAATTTTGTTCCCATGCATAGATAACCAATAAAAACCTCATATTTTCTGTGTAAGAAAAGCTGTAATATGAATCGGAATTTTTATTTTCATTTAAAATAAAGGCCCTTATCATGTAACGCCAAAGAATTATAGTGAAAGCAAAAACAAAGTAGTTAATATTTTGTAATGTTTTTGTTGCTTTCTACAGAAATTCACATTGCGTTTTAAAATTTCAAACGCTGCATAGCTTGTGGCGTTGAAAATTTTAAAACGGTACATGAATTTCTGTAGAAAGCAAAAATAAAATTACAAAATATTTAACACATTGTGTTTGCTTCCAATGTAATTCTTTGGCGTTGCGTTTTACATGATTAAGGTCAAAGTTTATAAAGAAAAAAATAAGTATATTTGTGTATTTGAAATCCAGTTATTGAGCAAAAACGGTGAAAAAGGGGGAAAAATTGCCATTTTTGCGATTTTTAAGGCACTGGATGAGATATTCTGTACGGTATACCGAGATATAACCGTGTTAAAATATAGAAAAAGTGATAAAAATTTACCATGAGCAAAAAAAATTCGTATGGCCATTAAATTATTAATGCAGCCAACTTGACAAAATTAATGATGCAGAATTTCTTATTTTTGGGGCTACTTTCACCTGCAATTGAGTCCCAAAATCATGTGTTGTACTGTGTAATTCAGTGACATTTTGCTTATGGAATGGTCCGTAGGATTCTTACCCGTAAACTAATGGATCGATTACGAACTTCAGTTTTCTTGCCAGTTGCCAAATTTACATTACGTATGACAACTGTCAACCTACAGCTTGTTATTTCCGTTGCCATATTGCTAACATATTGGCAATCACAAACTAATAAGTAGGTATATTTTTTATAAAATGTTTGTGTTTTTGAAGTTTATGTATTGGTTTCTTTAATTGTAGCTTTATAAATGGTAAAAATTACAACTCGAAAATAGTTTAAACTTTTAATCCATGAAATGGAAAATAATAGTCAAATTGCTTGCAGTGTCCGGTCTTTTGGGGAAACTAAAGCCATCACTGAAGCAACATGGAAGCGTATCGCAGAAAATTGAACATTTTAGCAACGAGTGTGGGTATATTTAAAGGCAAAATTAAAGGAAAAAATTTCTCACAATAAATAAAATCAGCCTAATTATGAATAAAAATTCCCTGGAAGTTTTTTTTTCTCCCATTTTTACAACTGAATTTAAAAAAGGGAAAAATTAAATTTTGTTCCCTTCTGTTATAGACTTTGTTCGTTCGTGTCAGCCTGAGTTGAATCCCGGTTTTGTCAAATTAATGGTTTTTTAGGTAAATGATTCTTTAAAGAAAATATATCCTTAGGGGAAAGGGAACTAACACTAAACTTGTCACGTGACAAGTCACTTTAGCATGGCAATGTCCTACGTGGGGTTAATTGGCACCTTTTTGACACTTTGTAACAGGTCACTTAAATAACCTTGGGCACATCCAATTTCGGTTAAAATAATGCCTGTCGCAGATATTGTCCCAAATGAACCATGTCAATATGATAGATCCTCTTCATATTAAGTAAAAGAACTAGAGAGAATCAGCCACTACCCGCACAAAATCCAGCCACATGAATAGTTTTGTACCAATTACCTTTCCTCTGGACCAACTACACTCTAAACACATTATCACCAGTTAAGTGATAGGTCTTGTTTTCAATTATCGCAATTCGTTCCTTTTATTTATAAAATTTTGTTCACTGGTCACGGGATAATTGCTTTAAGACAGGGACAGGGATACTCTGTAGTAAAAAAATATGCATTTGAATGTAAAAATAATGATTTATTATTAACGGAATTTCTTGTTACAAAATAAGTTACTTTCTAAGAGAAATTTTTCGCTGGGATAAAATCGTAATGGTCACGAACTTATTGCTTTGTGTTTGCCATAAAAAATTGGTATCAATAAATCCAAATAGTTTTTTAAGTATTTGCCAGTTCAAAAGTATATAAACTATGTAGTTTTATTTTTAAATCCAGGATTGAAATTCTGTAATTTTTTAACGATAACAAATTGTCGTTAAGCTGTCAAAATTCGTTAGTTAGCAGTAGGGAGATCGAACGGTTATTATTCGACCGGTTTTAACCGGTTATTTTAGCTTCGCCCAAGTCGGTTATTTTAAAATGCGCATTTTTCGAATATCGAATAAACCGGTTATTTTGATATAATATACCGGTTATTTTAATAATGTATAATTAATATAGAGTAAGGAACTCTTGTTGTAGATGTACCCGTAATTTAAGTATTTTCTAATTGAATATTGGTCAAACTTACTGCCCGTTCGCCGATGTCGAACGTTAACGTTCGCATAGTAAATAACATTTTAAACAAAAACAATATTTCAAAAATTGTTTTTGTTTTAAATTTAATTTTCTATGCAAACGTTAACGTTCGAAAGCGGCGAACGGGCAGTTAAACTTTTAATGAAGAATGTCAAAACAAAATGTAAATCGCTTATAAAAGCGTGTGTTCCTGTAAAAAAAACCAAAAACTTTTCAAAATACTACAAAAACGTGTGCAGTTAAAAAGTAAAAATTTGTGCGAGAGTATTCTAAACATATGAAATATATTTTTATATAGAGGTTATCTCTAGAGATTTTTCGAACGCGATTAAAAAGACAAAGTTAGGTGCCTGAAGTGCCCTAAAAAGAAAAGTTACAAAGGTTCTTTCATGTCACGACTTATTAATCACCTTTAATTAGTCCACATGCTTGACATTTATGTGCTCCAAATAAAACTTAACTCCGTTCGAAGTAGTTCTAAAGAGACAACAAATAATACTTTACTAAAATACGCTGCCAACAATGAATCATTAATGAAATATTAGCCCATTGTGTTGCCGAGGACGAAATGCCCTTTAAGCCACTAAAAACTCTTAAGTAGTTCTAGCAACTATCCATGCTAAAAACTACAACATTCCGGCGGAATCCACGATATGGGAAAAAGTTCTAGCCGTTTTATTTATAAAAACAATAAGAACTAAAAAACTAAATTAAAGAAATTCAACAATGTCATGGAAGGTTTTAAATTGTAGTCGACGAATTGACAAATATTTCACACACAAAGCATGTTCATTTTACTATTCGCTAAAGAATGTTCATTTTACTATTCGTTTCTATAACGCTGAAACAAATTAATTTGAAATAGATAATCGTGGCGTTTGCAACTTTAAAAAATATGGTTGATTTATATACTCGTAGATAGCTTAACCACCAACAAATTAAAAGCCATTCAAAATAAATTTGAGAGAATATTTCAAATAATAACTTTATAAAATTCCTATAATTTATTTGCTTTTGCAAAACTTCAACAGTTTCTAAATTACATTATACAAATATCTTTTTACAAATAAAGTTTAGTAAATCAAAACAAAGCTGTTGAAAATTAAGCTAATGTTTGATCAATTTACTGGTCCCACTTTTCTTGGATTTTATCGTAAAATATTTGTTAGGTCTGATCTAAGTCATATCTATGTATTTTGTTGGTTTCTTACCTTTGCAAATTGTTTTGTTTTTATTCAATTTTAAAAACTTATTTGATTTTTGTGTTTTTAAGTATTCGAATTAAAACCGGTTAACCGGTTATTTAAAAATTGCTTAACCGAAAACCGGGTTTTTTAAAATAGCAACTATTCGTAATATTCGAAAACCGGTTATTGAAAAAAGTCGAATAATCGATCTCCCTAGTTAGCAGTAATTATCGTTAAAAGCTATTCTGTAATAAAATTTCAAAAATGTTTTGTCGTGAACAATATCGGTAGCTAACGACTCAAGAAAAGTTCTTATTAAAAAATAACGATAATAAATGTACTGTTAACAGTTTAAAGGCAATATTTATAAAAAAAAATAAAACAGGTTAATAAAGGGTCGGATTTTGTATGAAAATTTGTTTAATAAACCTTTTATTAACCTGTTTTATTTTTTATAAATAAGGCAGTCAAAATATAAAGTAAAAAAGCCAATCTAAATTTTTTCATGACAAAGAAGCTATCGTAAAAGTCATCGTCGCCAATTACTAACATTTATAAGAAAGTTATGGCATTAAAAATAGTTTCTTTTACTTCCATTTTAAAAATTTGTCTAATTATCTTGTTTTTTATTATTTACCAATTAAATTAAATTTAATTTTGTAGAATTTTGTAAAAAAAAAACAGAACAAAAAAAAATACAAAAACAGTACAAAAAACAGCTGACACTGAACACATGAAAAACAGACAAGTTCAAGTTGTTTTGTCTTAAAATATAATAACATGAAGAATACCAATAACATATTTACAACTGTGGTATAGTTTTAGCACAAACGATAAATACCATACAATCCCTGCAGATATCGAGACTAGTCCATACATGCGTGTAAAGAGTAGTCCATAAAGGAGTAGGAGTACTCCAAAACTACTCCAATTATATGGTAAAAAGGTGGTCTATTTAACATTACGATGTCCTAGGAGTGGACCATATAACCAACCGAAGTAGTCCCTAAACTACTCCATGGAGTACTCAAGTGGGTTAGTTTCAAAAGTACTCCATGTTACTACTTTTTCACTAATCGCCTTTTATGGCGTGCACTGTAATCCTTTAATGCTATTATATATATATGTATTTACTTGGTATTTTGAATTTTTTTATTTTTTTCCAAAATCTTAAAAAACTTTCCTGTTTCACTTTTAAATAAACAATTAATAATGGACAACATCAGGGCTACCAATGTGTAATACTGTAAACTATAGTATAGTATACCTATACATCATGCTGTTGTTGGCAACACTGCATGTTAATTTGTCTAATATGGTCCATACACAGTACACCGGACCATGTTGTAAGTAGTCCATTTAAGCCACAATGAATAATAATATTATCTGCAGGGATAGTACACCATGTGAATTCCCTAATTGTTTTTATTTTGTTTTGAGAGAGTCACTGCTCTAGTAGTTTCCTTAGGACTGCCTCGCTCAATTGTCTACCAACTGAAAGGCAAAAATAAGCAAGGGATGCCGTAGATAAACCTTTGGGTTTGAAAACGTTTTAGACTTAAATAATAATAACTTGGAACTCGATGCTTTGCGCGTATCTTTTAAAAATCCGATCGCTTGTTCATTTGGGTATGTCATTTACTTAACCTTTCGGACTCTAGTTACTCTTCAGAACATCTTATAATTTTTTTCCGCATCTAGCCCTTGCTTCCTTTAATATTAAGCAATTCACAACAACAACATCTTCAGCGATGGTAAGGAACAGGTGTCCTGACAAGCGGTAAGATTTGTCGGTCCTCCATTAGAGTTTGAGGCATTTAGATTCCAGCAAAACTGCAAAACTGTCAAACATGAATTAGCCTAATTAAACTTTTCCTCTCTCGTCAATTATTGAATTTTGTTAACTATTTCCTGAAGGCCTTTTCAACTGGTGATAGAGGTCTTTAGGGCTTAATCTCTCCCAGATAAAAAGTACACATTGGGAACCTGCAATTTGTGCTACAATTATTATGAGATTAAAATCCAGATGCACAAAGCTGCTATTTTCGCAGAACTTTCAACTGACAACTTACTCTTTGTAATTGCATGTTTAGGTTTCCCCAAAGTTACATATTTCTGGATGCTTGTAACAGTTTAAGGAAATTCGCTACTTTTCTATTCTGGTTCCCAGTATAATTTAATTGGCTTTTGCCCGACCAAAAACAAAATGGGGAGATTCTTTTTAACTTTTATTCAACTGTCTGTCTTATATAGCTTTCGTTGGGTTTTGAAAGAACAACCGTCCAATGTGGCAATTACTGGTTCTAAAGGAGCGCCAAATGTTTAAATAAATATTTGGAACAGAACGACCGATAGCCACACCATAAGAAAACACTAGCTCATCATAATAGCTCATCATCGGTCGTCTCTGACAGAACAGAGCCATTGGTCTTTAAATGTAACTTTGCGAGAAGATGCCTATAAATCGCAAAGCTCTAATATTTTTATTTTGTAATTTAATTTTTTGTTTTCTATATACATATTTCAATTTAAAATTTAATAGCAGTTATTTGCAACATCCTAATTAAGTTTTCAACTCCAACAAAATATAATTTTACCCTTAACTACTTTCCTTTATTATCAATAACTTCACAAGCGAACCTTGTACTTCACAGTCATTATTTTGCATGTAAGTACATATAAAACCTTTAAATTGTTTTACAAATATATATTTCCGTTTTATTTAATTAAAGAGGAAACAATCGAAATTTCCATTTCTTATAATAACAACTACTGAATCATGTTTTCCTATTTATTCCTCTCCAAAAAAAAGAAGGCAAATGAACTTTCACTTACAGCACGTCGGCTTGTGGTAGGATGTTTCTTTTTTTCTTAACCTGGAAAACATCATCATCAGCAGCTTCATCCCGTCATAATCACTAATCATCATAAGTATATGAAAATGTAGTTTTTTTTTTTGGGTACATCAAATATATGGAAATGTATATTATTACATAATAACGTTTGTTATTTACTATAATTGTTATTGTAATTTTTCTTATTTATCTTTGTTTTTAATTAAAATACACAACATTTTGTGTTTAGTTTTATTTAGTTGATATACTAATTTTGTATTATGTTGCATGGTGCAGATTTTTTAAAAAAAAATTTTATGCATTTTCATTGTCATTGAAATCTGCTTTTAATTGTTGCATCACAATCAACCAACCGTCTATATACACAAAGTGTACTCCATTGCTTTGCACTCCATTCAACTACAACAACATTTATACATACAACCACTTTTATGTCAGTTAATATTAAAATGAAAAGAAAAAACTTTTAAATACTCACTTCCATGAAAAGAAATGCAAGTGGTTTTCCTACCGGTGGCAATATTATTATGATTCTTCAAAAGATTAAATATTTGTCTTCAAGATTTAGGTAGCCTAGTATTTGAATAAATAACAAAAATGCAACATGTTACCTCCTCTTTCATCTTCCATTTTTAAAACAATGTCAAGTTGATATTGCTGCGATACCAACCACTCGCTTGCATATCGCAGCAATATCTAATTTTTTTTATATTTCCTTTCTGTTTTTTAAGTTTAAAAAAAAACAAATGTTTTATATATACTTGTTGGTTTAAATAATAATGCATAAAAACATTAAAAGAAATGGAAGTCATGTTCAAAACAATCGAAGAATGTTGTGAGGAAAGAGGACAGTTAAATACTAACCCATTACTTACCAACAATGTTATCGATTATTAGGTATTTTGAACACCCTTCAGTAGACCTGGCAATTAAAATGTGCCTTGTGAATTCTTTGGCCAGATTCACAATGACAGTAACATTTTCACAATTAAGCAAGATTTTTTCAAAAACACATACATATTCCATCAAGAAAAATTATTATTACTTATCGGCAAACTCACCAGTTGTCGAAATTCGACCATAATGATGTATACAAATATGAAGAAAATATACAGATAAGTATATTTAATTAACATGTTTCAAGCTTTTTTCCCCCTCGTGGATTGATTTGGCAAGGGACCAACCTCCGGTCCGTATGTTCTCTTTCACTCAAGTCCGTAAATATTTAATTTAGTTTTGTAAGTTCAATAATATAAAAAAATCAGAGAGTAACAATTGAAAAACAAATATCTAAGTACCAAAAAATCTCCTCTTAGGTATAGTTTCTCAATCACTCTAGGCTCTGTATGTTAAATTTTATGTTTCTTGGTCCAATATTAAAGAAAATAAAAAAGGTACCAGTTGTAGAATTTAAAAGTACCATATTTTTTCTTCCCATTGAAGTATCAAAAATTTCAATATTGTAGTGGGAGCTCAAAATAATACGTACGTATTTCAATACATAGAGAACAATGTTTTGTACAAAAAGTACCAAAAATATGTTCGATACGTAATGATAAATCTTACTGTTAAATTTCGGGAAGATCGGTCCATAACTGACCATAGGCCCCATATAAACCCTATTCTCGGAAAACAGCTTAGTACGCCTTAAATCGTAATAAATACCGCTATCATATTAAAATTTGGCATGTCGCAGTTTTATAGGACCAGAAATCACACTGTTAAATTTTTTGAAGATCGGTCCATAACTAACACTGGGCTTCATATAAACCCTAATCCCGGAAAACAGATAGGTATTCCTAAAACCGTAAAAAATAATGCTATCATAATGAAATTCGGTACGCCAAAGTTTTATAGGACGAGAAATCACACTGCCAAATTTCGTGAAGATCGGACTGTAATTTGCTCTAGGCCCCATATAGGCCCTACTCCCGGAAAACAGTTTAGTACGCCTAAAACCGTAATAAATAATGCTATCATAAAGAAACTCAGTACGTCACAGTTTTATAGGACGAGAAATCACACTGCCTAGGCCCCATATAAACCCTACTCTCGGAAAACAGTTTATTGCGCCTTAAACCAAATAAAGCCCACTTTGGGAAAATAATTAAATTCGTCAAAAACCACAACAGATAAACATAGATATTGCGGTAAAATTTCTTCCAAATTTGATTCACATGGCCAGAAAAAATATCATGCAATTTTGTGAAATTCACTGTTAACGCTAAAACTAATTATACTGCTGTATTGAAATTTATTCTAATTTATTTTTTGTAATACCAGAAATCAGTCTTCAGAATTTTGGGATGATTGGTCCCTAATTCACCATGGGTACAACACAAATTCCCCTCCTGAAAATCATTTTGTTTCGGCCAAAACTGTTACAAATCGTGATATTTTACTCAATGTACTAAAAAGAAACGCATAACACTTTCTGTTTATCGGTCAATAATTCAATATAGGTCTAAACCGCAACCAATTTTAATGCTGACGTTCGTTTTTGTGAAGCTTAGTTAAAAATATATATGTATTTATCATATAGAGCCCACTCCTGTCGGTGGAGGGTATCAAAGATTCGGCACAGCCGAATATAGCACTCTTATTTGTTTTTAAAACATATTGTTAACATTTTAATTCAAAATGGTGTCTATCATTGTAAACGAAGCTTTAACTGTAAACACCTAAATAACCGATTGTTTGTAGCAATCATATACGAGTAGTAGTAACCTCCATAATAATTGCAAGCCATTAAGTTTTCGATAGTTTGTGATAAAACTATTGATGATGATGTGCCGCTATTTTTCAGCTTGGGAGCAAACGGCCTCAATTAGCGATTTTCATCTGGATCGTCAGGGGCTATTTGTACAGCCTCGTTCCAAGTAAATTGTGATGATGCTGGTTATTTTAACGTTGATGTACTCCAGGTTGTCTTTGGTCGTCCTCGTCGATGGGAACGTTGTGGGTTATACTTCGGAGCAGTGTGGCCAAGCCATCCGCATTTTCGTCTTAAGTCCGCCTTTACACTGTTGAAATTGAAAGGCAGGCATTTGTTTTCTCTTTTGCACTTGCCTAAACCTTTCACAATCGCGAAATTAATAGACAGGCAGAAATTATTCGTTTCCTTTTTCGCTGTTGACGGAGATGAACATTTAATAGGCATTGATACTAAAGTAACATTGATTTGAGAAAATTTATAGCATCAACCATGGTGAAATAATACAGGTGGCAGCGCTACGGCAACAAATACAACATTACAACAAAAATAAAAATTAGTCTCAGCTATCGTCAAAAATAATTTTATACAAAAATCCAAACCTGCCGCTGAACGTGATGAGATAAATAAATTTTTTGTCAATTTTTATTTAATTATGGTCAATTACTATTTTATTTTTAATTAAAATTATTAAAAACTCTAATAAAATACACTAATCACAACACAAAACGTGGAGTTTTTGTAAACGTAAACAAAACTTTGACATTATACTAGACAAACAATTCAAGAGCAAAAAATGGACATCTGGCGTAGTAATGCCACCTGTTTATTTCAAAAACACGAAAAATGTCTAGTACAGATAGTCGTGTACAACACACTCTACCTGTTCAACCTCTCGCCCTCAAACTTCGCCTGTCTGCCTTTTAATTTCCACATTGTAAAGGGGGGCAGAGATGTCGTAGCGGATTGTTGTCTGCCTTGCCGCATTAAGAAGCTCAGAGTTCCTGATCGTGGCCAAAGATTGGCGAATATTTGGAGCCTGTTTGTGGGGTGATTATTCAGACCCAAGGTTTCACATCCATAGAGGAGGATAGTCTTAATGCATGTCCTATAAATGCTTAGCTTGAGGTCGCGAGAAAGATAATTTGATATCCATACTTTTATCAGCAAGTACATAGCCTTACTAGCTTTGTCTATCCCATTTTCAACGTCTTTATCTGTACCAATGTTTGATGAGGTTATTAGGCTAAGGTAGCTGAAGGATTGAATATATTCTATAACAATACCTTTAACCCTAGAAACCTAACGTTATTTTTTTATAGTAAGCACATCATTAGTCGAAACGACTAACATGTATATACCGATTTTACAGTATCTATAAATGCAAAACAAAAACAATATTTTGTAATTTGATTTTGTTTTAAAGGTAAGTTAAGCGAACGAAGAAATAGATGAACAGGCAGTTAATTACTCAATAATTTTAGTTTGGTACTTGTATCCCTTTGCTTTTCATCCCCTCAATTACACTGTACAACAATTTCAAACTTTTTCCAAATTACGGGGTTCTGACAACGGATTCTGGTAGAGGAACAAAAAAAATATATACGTGTGTCGGCGCTTTGAAAGATCACATCGAATATTATTTTAGAGGTGGTTAAAGTTTCCCAGCCTTGGACTGTTCTTGCAGCATATCGGTATATAAGACTATGTTTTCTTTACAGCTAATAATGTGGAGATGATGGCCATATCCTTTCTTCAAATTGTGTAAAAATGTCATACAAATATCTTTTATACTCAACTCTAAAGAGAAGAATTAAATTTTACGGTGCTAGAAATTTCAAATTTTGGCTCAATACAGTGAACTCGCGATAATGTGAACTAATAAAAAACAAGGTAGTTCACGTATTCGAATTTGTTCACATTTTCGATTGTAAAAAATTGTAGCGCCATTTTGTGTTTTTTTTGCTTAAAAAGTCTAAAAATCAGTGTGACCAGAGCTTAAACATTTTTGCAGCTCTATCTACCATTAGACATGACTAGAGTTTCTTCCCGGGAATTTCCGAGATTTTCAATTGTTTGCAATTCCCGCTTTCCTGGGAATAAGTTGCGGGAATCCCGGTAAATTTTGAAGTTAATCTTTTTTAAAACTTTAGTAAATCTAAGTCGGACTAGTCTATTTAGTAGTTCAATCCAACTTAATTTCACCAAAATATTTAAATTTACTACAGTTTAAGGAGTATTAAGCTCATTTTTAAGAATGGGCTTTATATAGGGCCTATCATAATTATAGGGATATCTTAACGAAATTTTATTTCTTGTCTTAGCACACTGAAGTGTAAATTTTACAATAATATTATAAGGTTTTCCGGCTAAGAGCGTAGTAAAGTGTTTTCCTATATTGTGCTTTATATGCGGCATTTCAAGATATTTTGAGTCTTATGAAAGTAGAATATGCTAAATTGCACCACAAGAGCCGTAGGTAAATTATGGACCGACATTCACGAAATTTGGTGCCTTATAAAACGAATTTGTGGAAATTTAATGAAAAAAGATGCATTTCGCCACAAATTTATGTTAGTTTTTGTGGAGTTTTTAGGGAGGTAGCTCCACGTTTGGGTGCATAACACTTTCCCTACTAAAGCGATTATACTGGAATTCACTCCCAAACAGGCTAGAAGATCTAGAAACAATTTGACACACATATGACGAAATCGGCTTAGAATTAATAAAGGATTCACAATAATATTAAAAATAGGATTCACATGGAATGACAAACTTAGTATACCTTCATAAACCACTGCTGATTAAGGGTTATAACATTGTAAAAAAAAGTTTTTAAATATATGTAGTAAATAACATTTCTCCTTCCTGCTGAATTTCGTAATGTTGTGCTTTTAGTTCCTAATCGCCCTTTCAGAAATGTTATTCCACTAAGACTTCAATACTTTCATTCTAATTATGCAAATGAGATCTGAATTTGACAATGTATATACGTATATTGATTTCTATGATCCTATTGGCATCAAAATAACCTCTTAAGTGTCTTAAAATTACTTGAATCTTAAATGTTTACATTTTTGTTTTATAATAGATACAAGATTTAAATATTTTAAGCCTAATAGCCAGTACGAAATATTAGTTGCTTTGGAAAAATAAGTAAATAAGTAAATAAAAAAATTTGGGCGGGAATCCCGGGAACCCGGGAATTTGATATATATTTCCCACTTTCCCGGGAATCCAAAAAGTGCGGGAATAAAAAAACTCTAGACATGACCAAAAAATGCTAAAAATTATTTTAAAAAAATACTCAAAATAATGCTAACATTTCTTAAAGATGTTTTTTAAAAATTTATTTTATTCTAAACTAATAAAAAAAGTCACTAAAATAGTGACTTATTTATTTATTATATCAAAATAAAAACGATTTTATTTTAATGATATACGCAATTGTTTAGAAATTTTATTTAAGAAAAGTTGAAGTTTTTGAATAATTATTTGTTCAGAAGTTAGACCATAAAATATTTTCAAAGAATCGAATTTTTATCTAAATCAAATGGCAAATAATTTTTACAATCAAAATGACGAGGGCATTTCTATATTCCCTGAATATTATATTTTTTTTAAAAAGACAGGTAAGATGTTTCTTGAGATAAGAATTATCCATTTTCATACGAAATTTCATTTTGAGTACAACTATTATTTTCAACCAGGGACCGAAAATAACAGTTATTTTTAAATTTTAAAACAAAAAAAGCATATAGAAGTAAATACTGGCAATCTGATTCAAGTTTACCATATTGATCCTTATGAGCTTTTCTATGAAAAATATTATGTTTTTTAAAGTTTTGATTTTATTTTTTCGATCAAAAATTACAGTTATTTTTTGATTTATATGTTTTTGGACAAAAATAAAAGTTATTTTTTTATTTTTATTTTTTCAATCAAAAATAACAGTTTTTTATGATTTTTATTTTTTTGAACAAAAATAATAATTATTTTTTGATTTTTATTTTTTCCAGCAAAAATAAAAGTTATTCTTAAAAGAAATGTACGTGTTATAATTATTGAGTTAAAATATTTATTTAAATGTGTGATCATCATTCAGATTAAAATAAATATTTAAAGTTAACTAAATAAGTATACCACGTACATTTCTTTAAAGAATAATTTTTACTTTTACTCGAAAAGATAAAAATCATAAAATAACTGTTATTTATGATGGAAAAAATAAAAATCAAAAAATAAGTGTTATTTTTGTTCAAAAAAATAAAACTCAAAAAATAACAGTTCTCATCTGACTTTTATGAAAAAAGGAATAACTGTTACGGTCCCGGTTTTTAACATTTATTTTACCTAATTTATAAAAAAAATTTTATTTTTAGTTGATAAAACTATTCGCCCAAATTTTTAATCCAAACTTCGATATTTTAATCAGGCTTAAGTTCACTGAATTTAATTTTGAAAATCATGCTAAAAAAGCTCAACACCTTTTATAAAAATGCTTAATAAAATGCCAAGTGCTAAATGAAAATTTTGCAGCTAAATAAAAATTGTTAATGCTAAATTTAGCTGCAAAAATGACAAAATGTTCGCACTACTAGAAAGTATTGAAACGCTTGGCATTTGTAACATACATAGCACTTGCTCCTTTTTCCAAAAGTTGCATAATTTCATATTTTTCATTGATGGTTAAAAACATTCAGTTATTCTTATAAATTTTGTTAATATACAGGTATGTATAAAAAAAATTAAGTTCAAGTGGTTTCTATGTGTAACGAAATACAACTAACCTTCATTAATAAAACTCAAATTATGTATCGTTTTAATTTTTTTTTCTATCGAGGGATTCCCAAAATTAGAAAACAAACAAAAATCGCCAACATTGTTTTTCACTATTTAGAGCCATTACACTTTGTTCACTATTTAGAGCGTTAACATAAAAAAATAGGTGTTCAAATTACTAGATAGTTCACTATATTGGAAGTTCATATTACCGAGAGTTCACTGTATGTAGTTGTTCGGAAAATAACAATTCGCTGTTAATGGTTGTTAATTTTTTATTACAGCCAATAAAAATTAAGTTGGTTTAAAAAAAAAATTGATGTATGCAGATCAAAGTAACGTTAATTTGCTTAAAATGTATGTAATAAAATTAAAAAAGATTTCTTTTGTCAGTTTTCATTTAACCCTTTCCGTGTTTTTGTCTAATATATTCGACATTACATTTTACTCTGCTTCTATGCGCTTGAACGATATACAAATTTAAAGTTTCTTATAATATAGAGATTGCATGTTTCTTTATTTTTGAGCGGAGATGGCCAAGAGGAAATCTAAAATTTTTTCTGGCTTCAGCACCATAATACTACCTTAAATATAAGTTTCTAGATTTTTAGCTCGCCTTAAATTATTTTTGCCCCGGAAAGGGTTAAGCACATAAAAAAATTTAAAAATTTTTTAAGCATTATTTGTGCGCATATTTTCCACAAATAAATGCATGAAATTTTACGCCCTACTGATAAGTAAACTAACCCTTTACATACAACTAACTGGTTTTTAAAGTATATCTTACAAGTACAATAAGAACATTTACAAAAACCTTAAAACCCCTTAAAGTAATAAAATGTTTCTAAACCTCAAAATAACCACATTTTTATTAGATTTTCTTTAAAAGAACAGCTTTTTGCATAATTTAAAACAATTTTGTTTTTTTTTTATCTTGGCAAAAACGAACATAAAATACAAAATGTATTTGATTGTGGCTTTTCAAAGATTTAAACGGCTATTAAAAACAACAAAAGTCATGCATAAAAGATTTATTTTTCAAGATTTATGTTTGCATTGTTCTCATCTCTTGACTCAGAAAAACAATCCGGTTTACCTTTGGTTTGAAACTTTGATATTTAAAATTAATAAAAAAAGATGATCAACTTACTGTTATTGTCTGTAAGAAAGATAAATATGTATAAGTTTTATTACAAATTCCAGCGGTTTTATTTTTGTACAAATATTTAGACATTCGAATGCGTTCTTTATTTATGTACATATTATGTATGTATGGATATTTCATTTGATTAATTCCCTAAATAAATGAATATAATTTATTTGTATTTAATTGTTGTCATCATTAGAAATATTGTTCTAAATTTTAACAACCATTTAACGTCAAACAAAAGAAAAGATGGAAAAAAATTAAGACAAGCGTTAAAAATCAAATAAATTAATTTGACATTACATGGGTAAATAATGATAACTCTTCCTAATAAACCTAACCTGTACTTATTATACTATGGTTTTCATAGGATTTCAAATTTTTTTTTTTTTGTTTTTTTTTTTTTATTTAAAGAGAATGATTTGTGTTTAAATTGGCTTAATGTAAATGTCAAGGTACATTTTTGAACTATTTGCTATTGCCGATTCTGTTATTTACGTTAAAAAGTAAAATGAATCAAAAAGTGTAACAAACAAATGCAATTAATAATTTAGTTGGTATACAACGAATTTAAAATAAGTGTGGACTTTTTCTTTAAGTTTAGGCCTTACCAATTTAAAAAAAAAATATCGACATCTTTAATTTGGGGGTTAATGGAAAAGTGACGCGAATACAAATGAGCTATCATATTGTACACACAGCCAATCCTTTTCAAATGACAACCTCACCCTCTGTCCAGAAAGGACTTGGTGACCCCTGTTTTTGACAAACGAGGCCCTGTCGACCGATCTTAGGCGGTATAACCTTAACAACCGCACAGAGGAAATTCTGTTGCCAACCTGGAGTGTCAGCGAACCCTGAATGGCCAAAGTGCGTCTCAGGAAGTAGGAGATCGCGATTACTGGATCCTCTGAAATACTGGCTCCAAACACAGCACGTTTGGGTGCTTAGATAGCGCCCTATCACCAAACTAGGGAACGAAGGCTAGCAACCTACGTTTCTGAACTTAAATTGCTAACGAATCGTTAAAAATAAATGAAAATAAACCGAATTTGGCGCCCTATGCTCCAGTGGGAGTTGAAGGAACATATATATATTAATTTAGTTAACGAAAAAATCGGGTAACTTGACTTTGTACTAGTGTTGACAAGTAATTTTTTTTTCTCTTCCCCCCAAAAAAAAATTTAAAAATCCCTTAAATTTAACATATATTGTTAAGTTTAAGATAATCAGCCATGTCACAGAGTACAATTCCGTTCGGAATGATTCCGTTCGGAATTGAAGAAAACATATTTGTTTATTGATAGAAAGTATATTTTGATAGTTTTTTGGTCTTTGAGATTTTCTGAAGCACCAAAATACGGATTTCCGTTTCCGAACGTAATTGTACTCTGTGACATGGCTGAATAACTTAATTTCAATTAATTTAACTTGACTCAGTTTTAAGTTACGTTCTAATATTAATACCTAAATAAATCAAAAATCGCAAGATGTTTAACATTTTACTGAAATTCCTTAAAAAATATTTGTTTTTAAAATTTTTTGGAACATTTAATAAAATATTTTTAAAACAATTTATAAACAGTTTTAAAAAGACTGTAAGATATGTACAATCATATATAAACTATATATGGGCATTTCCATGAGAATGTCAGCCACGACTCAAAAAATAAATAGCCTTGAAACTTTAAAAATATATAAAGAAATTGCAAATTATATATAACACTCGCACTTATAAAAAAGGTTTATACATTACAGCCGGCAAAAATGGAAATTGTTTCAAAAATTCTTAAACTTAAAAAAAGTACTCAGTCGTCGGTTAAAAATAGAAGGTTCTTTTGTCGAAATCTTAAATAATCTTGTATTTTAAGGAGAGCTCCAAAAGGATTTATTTATAAATTAAATATTTACATTTTTTTAATTTTTTTTTTAAGATTTTTTTTTTTTGTATTTTTTTTTATAGTATGGAAATTAAAAAAAATTACTCAAAATGTCAAATTAAGATATAAAAAAAAACGCAAAAATATGCAAAAACAAATCGATGACATTTTAACGCAAATTTAATGATTCGGAAAGACAATTGGTCGACATCGTTTATAGACCATCGACAAAAAACTTGCATTTGTATGGAAATCACAGTTTGGCAGCATATTAAACCTTTTTTACTTATTTTATTATACTAAATTTATTTTAGAAATGTCTGAACTTAAATCTGGAGTTTGAAAACATTTCAAATTATCAGCAAGATTTGTAAGAAAACCCGAACCGACCCCGACCGGTTTTAATCAGTTTAAAACCCGAAACCGCGGTTTCACATTTTTACGGTTTTTAGCAAACTCTACTTTATAGCTTACTACAATTTTTAAAGAGCAAAAAAATAAAAATTTTTTTTTTTTTTTTTCATTATTTATTTATTGAATCTTCATATATTAAATGTGAACTAACAATAATTAATCAAATCTTATACTAATACTTAATTTTTGTCCTGCCAATGCTAGACGAAAATTTTTCTCCTCACGGTTTCCGTTCACATATGTAGATGTTTAGCGGTCTTCCCTTCGGATGAGTCCTGCGGTATCTCTTCTCCTTAATCTAGAGTGTCCACTGTCATTTAAAATATTTCGAGCAAGTGGATTTGGGTGCGACTCAAGCCTTTTTAAATATTTTGCTGCGTACTTCGTAATAATAGTTTTTACTAATGGCACATTGAGATCCTTATGAATATTAGAGTTTTTAACATACCAGGGAGCGGCTGTGATTATTCGAAGAAGTTTATTTTGGCGCCTTTGAATTTTTTCGATATTTGAGGCCGAGGCTGTGCCCCATAGCTGAATACCGTAGCACCAGATTGACTTCAATATAGAGATATAAAGTAGAAGTTTGCAATCGAGGCTAAGAACAGAATTTCTTCCAATAAGCCAATTAATTTGAATTGCTTTTAGTTTCATTTGTGTTAGTTTTGCTTCTATATGGCATTTCCATGTCAAACGCCGATCTAGATGAATACCGAGATATTTTACATGCGATTGCTGGGGCACTAATTGATTATTGATTTTAATAGGGGGACATGACTCCCGACGCAAGGTGAATGTTATATGTACGCATTTTTGCTCATTGACCTTTATCCTCCATTGTTTTAACCACTTTTCCAGTTCAAATATATGATCCTGCAAGTAACGGCATGCTTCATGACAGTTTTCGTGTACGCTTAGAAAAGCTGTATCATCAGCAAATGTTGAAGTAAGGATGTGGTTGTTTGTTGGCATGTCTGAGGTATATATAAGGTATAAGAGTGGGCCCATGATGCTTCCCTGAGGGACTCCAGCGTCAATTGGCTGAGGAGAACTTATAAAATCACATTCTTTAATAATAAACTTTCGGCCTACTAAGTAGCTTTCTAACAGCTTGTGTGTGTTTACTGGTAAGTTTAGCTTCAATTTATGTAATAACCCTTCATGCCAGACTTTATCAAAAGCTTGAGAAACATCGATGTAGAGGGCGGAACAATATTTTTTTTCTTCAAAGGTTTTTCTTATGGCGTTTACTATACGATGGGTTTGTTCAATTGTGCTATGTTCTCTTCTAAAGCCGAATTGATGGTTAGGAATACATCTATTTACATTTAAAATTGGGGCTAATTTTGACACTAACAGCTTCTCAAACAGCTTTGATATATTAGACAATAAGCTTATAGGTCTATATGACTCAACTTTTGCAGGATCCTTTCCTGGCTTAGGTTTCATTGTAACTAAGGATACTTTCCATTCTTGTGGGTAGTATTCAAGGCGTAAAATAGCATTAAAAATTAAAAGAATAATTTTCTTTGCTATGCTGGGTAGCTCTAAAAGCATTTTGTTGCTGATCTTATCAAAACCAGGGGCTTTCTTGGGGTTTAAATTATGAATAGCCTTTTCGATTTCTTTTATCTCAAATCTAAGTGGAACAGCAGCTCTAACAGCAACTGGTGGCAACTCGACTACAATATCGGGAGATGTATGCGAGGTAAATACGTTTTTCAAATGATTAACAAAAAGATTTCCTTTTTCTTCATCATTTCGTGCCCAACTTCCATTTAAGTTTCTTAATGGTGGTTTAGTGATAACTGGTCTATTAAGATTTCTAGCTGCACGCCATAATGAGTAGTCTGATCGAGAAGTTGCATCAAGTTCCTTAAGATATTTTTCCAGGGAAGCCGTCTTCTGAGACTGCAGTAACTTTCTTGGCCTTTTTGTGCACTCTTTTAGTAAATTCTTAAGTTGAGGGGATCCATGCAATTGCCATTCTCTTCGAGCTCTCCTTTTTTCAGTCAAGAGATGCTCAACATCTGCAGAATATATTTTACTATTTTTGGTTTTTTTGAGGGTTATACTAGAATGTTGAACAGCTAGTTTCAGACAACTGTCAAAATTTACAATAGAAATATCCACATTCTCCGGTGTACTAAGCGGAATATTTTCAGTGCAGTGGGTACTGAGATATTTTTTATATTTTAACCAATTTATTTGAGTGGCTGACGTCACTAAGTTATCAGACGGAGATACAATTCTATTAGGATTTGTTATTGTAAGAATTGTTATTGTAAGAAAAATTAAAAATTAAAACTGACTATCTCTTTGATTCATTTTTAGTAACTGCAATCAACGCTTTTCTGCCGATTAAATACATATACTGGTAACATTGGAATTATACCTTAAAATTAATGTTACAAAAACATTAAACATATTAAATATTTTTTGGCTTGTTTTGGATGCTATTCCAATGTCACGTACGTGGTGCAAAAACATCATTTGTCTTTGTCATTGGTATTTGATCAGTCGTACGTGTTTCAAAATAAAAGTTCAAAGCAAGATATTTGTTGCAAAAAAATATTGATCGGAATTTTTTTTTAAATAGGTATAATAAACTTTTTATAAGCTATTAAACGTCGTCTCGTACGATATTGTATGTACTATAAATGCAATTAAATGTGTCCTCTTGTTATGTTGGTATTAGGTAGAAATTTGATCAAAAATTATTTTTTTGCAATCTTAATCATATAAACAAATATAATTGGTATCGGTCCTTATTTGACCATAGCACTTATGGTACTCCAGACCATAGGTACTCCAGACCATAGCACTTATTCAAATACTACTCCAGAAAATAGTTTTTAATGTCCCATATAAACCCCCTTCCTAAAATCGTTGAAAGGCAAGCAAATCTCATATACATGAAGATATCTGAATAATATTCGGCACAAATAACTTTTATATAACTCCTAATGAATGATATTACACTTGGTTCATTATAAAACCATCCAGAAAAATGTTTTTCTTTCCAATTACGGAATATAACGGAAAAATATATGGTTTAATGTAAAAAATTTATAAAAGGAAAAATACCTCCCACAATTCGCAGATTTTCGGATTTTTTTTACATTCACCCCAAAATCACTTCCGTTTTACGTCACGTAACTCTATCGCTCCGAAGGCGTACAAATGTCACGAACCATGACATGGAAATGCACATGTTCAAAATAGGGTTAGTAGAAATTTGCAATTTTTTAAATATTGGAATATAGTTTGAGGGAGTTTACACGCGGTCTTTTTAGACATGTCTAACAAACATGTTTGCATTGTTTGTAGGGGATCGGGCTTGACAAACAGACACGAAACGAGTTTTCATGTTTGTTTTTATGAATTTTCATGTTTTTAATTTGTATGTATATGTTTATTAGACAATTATATAGGAAAAGTGACATGTTTGGAATCATGTTCAAAAGAGAATGAAGAGAACAGACATGTCTGAAAAGACACCGTGTAAATGCCCCCTTTCTTCAAAAATATCGAGTGTCGCCAATTCATTTTCGTTAATTTTGTACATCTTATCGGAAAAAGTTTGAACATTTCAGGTGTTTGATTTAAATTGTGACACGTATTTTTCAATGAATACTTCACCATTAAATCGCTTTCTTTTTTTTAATCTTTTCAAAAACAATTTTTGCTCAACCAAAAACAAGATGTAAAATATATCTTGTATTACTTAGCTATTGTTATGTACAGACAAGCAATTAGTGAAACCCCCTAAATATAAATTTATGCTCCCTAATTTCCCCCCTAAGAATTTGTACCCCGAAATTTGCCACTAAATTAAATAAAACCCCCTAATCTGCTTTGTACATAAAGTACAGTTCGATTTTTTGATCAAATGAAACAACGAAACAATTCTCGCCAATTTGTTTTCAATTAAATTATTAATAAAAAATAAAATCAGTTTTAATTAAAAGTTTACTTATATCAACAACATAACTACTACACCATTTTTCATTGAAAATGAGAAAATTCCAGATGAAATTGAGAAAATTCCAAATGAAAATGAGAATTTCAATTTGAAATTGAGAAAATTCCAATTGAAATTGAGAATATCAATTTGAAATTGAGAAAATTCCAATTGAAATTGAGAATATCAATTTGAAATTGAGAAAATTCCAATTGAAATTGAGAATATCAATTTGAAATTGAGAAAATTCCAATTGAAATTGAGAATATCAATTTGAAATTGAGAAAATTCCAATTGAAATTGAGAATATCAATTTGAAATTGAGAAAATTCCAATTGAAATTGAGAATATCAATTTGAAATTAAGAAAATTCCAAATGAAATTGGGAAAATTTAATTTGAAATTGAGAAAATACCAAATGAAATTGAGAAATTTTAATTTATAAAATTGAATTATATATATTTTTTAATATTCATACAACGAACGTACATTTCAAACATAATGATGGAAAAAATTAAAATAAATACAAATCGCAGTATTATTGACCAACAGGCACATCTTTCAGATCCAGAGCAGATTGGTAAAACTTTGTAGTATGTTGTATGGCTCTACTGCAATATCCAGTAGTTGTACATGTCTTAGAAGCATCACCTCTTCTAAAAAGTCAAGTCTCTGCTCTTCTACTAAATTGGGGGAATAACGTTTGGTATCATCTTTGTTTTCACAATACTCTCCAGCTACACTCCTGCGTTTGAGCCCCTATTGACCGATGCTTAACCCCATTGAAATTATTTGGTCAAAAATAAAAAGTAAGGCGAAAACAAATATGAATGTACCGAACATAATTCCCCCCCAATGTAGAAGAGCAAAGGCTTGCCTTTTTAGAAGAGGTGATTAAGGCTTCTAAGTATACATGTCTTACTGTCTACTGGAGATTGCAGTAGAGCCATACAACATACTACACCGTTTTATCAATCAGCTTTGGATCTGGCAGATGTGGTCAATAATACTGCGATTTGTATTTATTTTCATTTCTTCATCCTGATTTTAAAATTAAAATTTCTCAATTTCATTTGGATTTTTCTCAATTTCAAATTAAAATTTCTCAATTTCAAGTTGATATTCTCAATTTCAATTGGAATTTTCTCAATTTCAAATTGATATTCTCAATTTCAATTGGAATTTTCTGAATTTCAAATTGATATTCTCAATTTCAATTGGAATTTTCTCAATTTCAAATTGATATTCTCAATTTCAATTGGAATTTTCTCAATTTCAAATTGATATTCTCAATTTCAATTGGAATTTTCTCAATTTCAAATTGAAATTCTCATTTTCATTTGGAATTTTCTCAATTTCAATGAAAAATGGTGTAGAGTATCAAAGTATTTGGTTCGAGTAAGGAATTAATCGCTTTTTAAACTTTAATTTTGCTTGATTAATCGAATAAGAGTTTTAATTTGTTCAAATAACTCGAATAATTCAAACAATGTTCTCCAATGGAAAAACATACATTTTATTTCATACTTTTATTATATACTCGTATGTATGTAAATAAACCGAACAAAACAATAAAACAAAAATAAAAAGTTTAATAGCAAACAATAAAATAACAAATAATCTGTACTACGCAGGGTTACCGCTGGGAATTTTTGAAAAGTCGCACAAAAGGTCGTTTCATAAAAATAAAGTCGCACAAAAAAGTCGAACATCTTTTTTTTAACGTTTTTTTAATAATAAAAAGCAAAGCAAAACAAAAAAATTAAGCAAAACAGTCAGTTTCACTCTTTTATTTTCAGAAGCCTCTTTTGCATAAGAGTTTTCATGATATCGCTTATAAGTCTCGAAACCTGGGCAAACTGTATATTTTTACACTCTCGCAAATGAACTGTCAAAATTTGTATGATAATTCAATAACACAAACTTCGTAAATTTGCCTAACAATTGCGCTTATCAATTATGCATTTATACAAACAGATTTTTTTTTATGATTACCGTCGTTTTCAACGAAAAATTCAACAATTAAAACAATAAATTCTTGGACTAATCTGAGCAATTTAGTCTTTTGGCTTTATCTAGTTATTTTTAAGCACGCATTAAATTTTTAGACACAAATTTCTAGTTTCTTATATATATATATACATATATATTTTTTTTAATTTTATTATTTAATTTTTTTTTTTGGATTGGCGTTTCTTAAATATTGACATTAATTGTAAAAAAGTTACACAATAGTTAAAAAGGCGATTCTAGAAATAAGTCTCGCAAGTTTGTCCATGAAACCCCCTATTATTATTCGGTTTTTTTTCCATGTCTCTGAAGATGATTGTTTTGGTTCACTAAAAGCTGTTTAAAACACTGCAAAAAGGCCGCTTTGACTCCATGTCTGGCTTAAGCCCAGTCTCTTGAATACCTGCAGCGATGTTAACGTTATCCGTCTCAGACTCCGTGGTTCTATCTGCCTCTGAACGCGTATTTCTAGCTCCAATATATTTTTCGTTTTTAAATTTCATTTCTTTTTAACAAGAAATCCTTTTTTAAAGAAAAAAATAAATTTTATTTTTTAAATTAAAGCAAAATATTCTCATGTTCGTACATGCCTGTCCATGTTTTACGAAAACTTCATCTTTCATTGACTCGGTGGCTAAAAATTATTTTGTAAAATAAACACTGCAATTTTTTTAAAAGCCTTTTTGCTAAAACGTTATTTTGAAACTTTTACTGAAAATTTGCGAAGAATTTGTTAAACACATCAAAAGGTTGCAAAAAAGTGATAAAAGTGTTGTCAAATGAAAAAAATCTGTGAATTGCTTTGAAATTTTAACAATTTTTTTAACGATTTACTACAAGTTAGATGCTTTACAAAAAAAGGGTAAAAAGTCGCAACAAAATTAAATAAGTCGTAAAAGTCGGTGATAAAAAAAAGTCGCAGACCGCTTAAAAAGGGTCAAATTGCGACATTAGTCGGGCAAACGGTAACGCTGGTACTACGTATACAGTTCTTAAAAGCTTAAATATAAATAAAAAATAAGGTAACAAAATAAAAAATAAACTAATGGGTGGTTAAATTTTAAGGGCCGATGTTGATTTTGAATAAAACACAAATTATTTAGGAAATTATTTTCATTTCTTGTTATTGCGGCTGGTCCACATTTTCAATGACGCTGAGGCATAATTGTGGTTCTATGCCGTTAATGTGCCGAATTATCTCATCCTTTAGCTCTTGAATTGTTGCTGGCTAATTGGCGTACACCTTTTCTTTCAAATAACCCCAAAGAAAGAAGTCCAACGGTGTCAAATCACATGATATTAGTGGCCAATTAACATCGCCACGACGTGAGACAACACGGACATTGAATTTGTCGCGCAAAAGAGCCATTGTTTCGTCAGCTGTGTGGCAAGTGGCACCGTCCTGTTGAAATCACATATCGTCCACATCCATATCTTCTAATCCGGGCCATAAAAAGTTCGTTATCATCTCACGATAGCGAACACCATAGTAACTGCCTGACCGGCCTCATTTTGGAAAAAATACGGCTCGATGATGCCGCCAGCCTATAAACCGCACCAAACAGTCACTCTTTGTGGGGGCATTGGTTTTTCGACAATCACTTTTGGATTATCATTCGTCCAAATGCGCCAGTTCTGCTTGTTGAAGAATCCACTGAGGTGAAAATGTGCCTCATCACTGAAGATGATTTTCTTCGAAAATTGATCATTCACTGTTACCATTTCTTGCCACCATTCTGACCATTGACGACGTTTGGAATGGTCAAGAGGCTTTGGTTCTTGAGCCAATTTCACCTTGTAAGCGTGTTAATGCAAGTCTTTATGCATAATGTTCATCAATGACGAGCGTGAGATGTGCAATTGTTGGGCACGACGACGAGTTGAGGTGGACGGCTCTTTAGCCACACTATCGCGAACAGCAGCAATATTTTCTGCAGTACGAGCTGTACGAGCATGCACTGGTGTTTTCACATCTCCTACAGACCCGGTTTGCTCAAATTTTTGCACGATTTTTCCGATTGTACGCACATTTGGACGATTAAATTGACCGAAAAATTCACGAAGTGCACGATATGCATTTTGATTTGAATGCCCATTTTCATAATAAGCCTGAATAACTTTAACGCGTTGCTCGATTGTGTATCTTTCCATGGTTCAAATTGAGTTAGTCTGAAATGGAGAAATGACAAATGAAATGCAGAAAAAGCTTGACGTTTAGATGTGGTTCACATTCAACATCGGCCCTTAAAATTTAACCACCCTTTATAAACAAAGTGAACACTATTTCGGTTTAAGAGACTATAAAATTATCTGAAAGCCAAAGTTTAATACACGCATTAGGTTAAGTAGCAGACGGGATCCATTAGTTTATTTCGGTGTATAATTTGCAATTGTGTCTCTCCTGCTTAACTTAATGCAGACATTTAATATAGTCTTTCAGCTCATATTTTTTTTTTTAATTATTTTTAAATGATTTATTTTATTTTAGTTACGAAAACTATTTCAACCGATTTATTATTCGTTATTAAATTTTACCAATTTTAAGCTCTACTCTACAGGTTTAGTTTATTTTGTTTTTTAACGTACTACTTTTTCCCGCCAAAAATTCGTGATTTTGTTTTCAAATAAATATCTAAGGACACTTCGGTTTGGGGTTTTAAGATGAATCTAACGGTTCCTCAAATGTGAAAATTCAGACGTTTGGATGGTACGAGAGAAAAAAGAAATTTACGGTCGTGTAAAAACAGATAACCAATCATCTGGCAGTGTAATGTTTTACACATTTATAAATGCTGAAGATTTTTTTTACAATAAACTTCAAACTAAATACGAAAAATGTGCTATTTTAGGACGAAAATTCTTACGATTAGAATTACACGTTTATCGTTTATTACATAATTTGTCTTACACACTCACCCACATCTAAAACGGGACTAGATCCTGTTCAAAAGAACGTGTAACACAATAAACGAAGAATATATCAACATGTGATTTACTTGTTAGGTATTTTTAAGCAGCTAGAATTTAAAAAAAATATTTTTATATTAAATAAGTAGAATTTTCTAAGAATGTAGTTTTAATCGATTAATTGACAGAAATTGTTCGAGTAATTCGTTATTTGAACTTGGTTTTTTTAATTATTCGATCAAATAGTGGCGAAGAATTTCTTCGATTAATCGAACAGCGATCGAGTGAATAGTCTAATAATAGGTTTATAGGTGTGTTCATTTAGTTTACTAACATACACTTGCAACGAGAGAGTAAATTAAAATTTTACAAAATGTTTCTCACAATTACTCGAAGAAATAAAAAAAGTAAATGAACGCTTTACCAGCAAAAACTAGCAAGTTAGGCACATTGCCCGTATCCAGCTGCAAGATACGCAATTCTGTCTTCCTTAATTGAATTACTTTAAGCTATTTGCACATGGTTATTGTTCCTAAATTTAAGAAAAAATATATATCTTATGTTATTGAACAATTTTTAATTTAAAAATTATGAATATTATTTTGGTACACATTTTCAAAAGAGTGTTTTTCTCTAGTCATGTTGTTGATATAAGTAAACGTTTAATTCACTTGATTAAATTTTTGATTAAAACTGATTTTATTTTTGATTAATGGTTTAATAGAAAGTTAATTGGCGAGGCACCCAGCCTCGTATAAGGAATGCGAAAAATATAAGGAATTGCAAAAAAGAATTAAAGCTAAAAAACTTGAAGTTTTCCAAAAACAACCGCGAACCTCCATTAACACAAACAATAATGTAAGCTTCGCTAATGCTGTTAAAACTAAATAATTACAATATAAATAACAAGCTTTTTGGTCCCGGCTTTCCAAATAATATTTATATACTGGTTTTTTTTTATTGATCTAATATATAAATCTGCAAAGGCAAAACAGTTAAGAACACTTTCCTCCCCTGTTTACCCAACGACTAGAAAAAAAGATACACCATTTCAAAGGTATTTACGTACAGAAGTGCACAATATGTATATTATTAAAGTCCGTATATTCGGAGTTTAATTACGGAGTCAAATTTGCTACTAACACATATGCAAAACACATAAATAAAAAGTTGGTTTTTTCCAATTAAACAAAGTTTTTTCTATTAACTATAAAAAATAGTGATCGATTGTTCGACATTTTTCTTAATATTTTAAATATTCGAAAACCGGATATTTCGACTATATAATTTGAATACTGTTCTCTTTCCAGGCCCTTTTTATATCAAAAAATTATTTTTGCACCCAAATTTAAAATGTTAAAGTTACCAAATTTCATGTTTATCGATTTTTCACACACAGAGAAAAATTGTTGAAGTGGGCGTGAAACAAGGCATGGTTGGGTTAAAGATATATTCTCGTCTACATTTCCGATTAATATAGACTTGTGTCTTGTTGTTGCTTGAGATCATACTTGCATCATCATTTTTACAATTATTTTTCAAATACCTTTTTTAAGTACCTAAAGTACAACATTAAGCGTGTTCCACAAGGTCCAACCATAACATGCATGAGATCGCTTAAGTCAACTTTAGCAACTTTGCGAATAAATATAAAAATTATGTGGCCAACTATAATGTACTTAATGAAACTTTTCGTTAAGTTTCGTCAAATGTAATTTGCTTAAGCAAAGTGCCAAACTGAACGCATTGTTCAAAAAAAATATAAATTAATTTAAATGGACAAAAAACGAAAAAAGAAAAAGAGGAATTTCACATATTTTAATTTTGTATCCATTTTTTATTAATAAAACGTTGCCTGCAAATTAAACATAAAATAAGCAAATACAGGGCTATAAATTTTGGGTACTTTTTAATTTAAAGTACTCGCAAGAAAACAAAATATTGCACAAATATGCAACATGTATCTTAAGTTTATATAAGTACATTATGGCCACCTAAAAGTCTTCTTAAATTTGCTTATGCATTTGGCAGACTTTTTGTAAACTTTTGACAGTACCTAAAGGTAACTTATGTATATTATGGTTGAGCCTTTAAGCCTAGTACTCTGTTCAAATCTGTGAAAAATGTTGAGCAACATCTATTATTTCATACGATAAATTTGACATGTATCAATGTTACCTATCTCGAGAGTTTGCACAATTTGAAGTTTTTAATTTTTCAAAGTATGCGCCATTGTGTTGCGTATATAAACAAAGCCTACATGTATTTTACTAAAAAGTGTTTTTTTTTTAATAAAAAATTAAATAAAATATAAAGTAATTTTCAAAACACATTGCTGGTTGCTGATAATCTTTTAAAAAACTTTTTTACAGCTGTCAAAATTCCATATGAAATAAAGATCATTTGCTTTATTTCACAGTTGTAAAAAAATGTTGCCAGAAACATTTCGCAACTTTTTCACAAAATGAACAGAGTACTACTCTATCAACATTATTATTTCATAAATATTCCGTACAAGTTTTTTTCATATGGGTTTTGACAGCATTTCACGTGAAATGTTGAACAGAGTATCATGCTTTAGATGAAAATTACTCGCTAAATTTGCCAAAGTTACCCAAAATTGAAATACTAATGCTGCTTACTTTTTTCATTAGCATCTCTTTAAGTGATTTTAGACGCTTAAAAGTCATAGCCTTATAAAAACAAAACATTTGTATCATTGTCATTTTTTATATATTATTTTTTAATATTAAGGCCACTCGTAAAACTGCTGTGAGTGGGGAAGCAGCTCGCGCTCGTTGTCATTATTTTTTAAGGACAATCAGATCGTTCTTGTTTGTCTCTTTTCTTGCGTTTTGCGTTGTCACCTCGCATTGGTTAATGGCTTGGCGTCGTATAACTGTACCGGGTTACAGTTTTTGCGGTTGTCAGCATTGACTTGGTGCAATCGTTTTTAACCTTAAATTTTTAACGTGTTTGTCTGGTGGAGAACCATTTAGAACTCGATGTGACTGGTGGAGTACCATATAAAACGCAGACGTTTACTCGTGGAACCAAAAAAATACTCTGAAGTTGATTCTGGAAGCTCTCGGTTTCCTATACGAAGGTTTAGGTCGAACGAGGACTTGTGGTTGCGGCTCCAAAATTTCGTGGGATACCCTGGCAATATGACTTAAATAGTCAGCCAAAAAATTTAGTTTTAAGAAAAATCAAAAAAAAAATAATATTAAGGAACAAGGGAAATATGTATGCACTTTTATTATCATTCAAAATTAAAATTATTAAAACTTTAAAATTTGCTTAATAAAAACTAAACTTTTTCTTTTGCTGATGAATTTTCTGATTATTTTATCAGTTTCATATGTAAAAAAAAACCACTCATTTTTCAATTCTTGTCCGAACTTAACCAAAGAAAAAGTTCTAGCAAATTTGTACAGGAAATGAAAAAATTACTTTCTCAACTAGTCCACTTAGTTGCACAAAAAATGTTATCTGAAACGCTTTTGGGTAATTTTGTGCAAGTCCGGACTATTTCGTTATGCATGTGGAACAGAGCTATTTGCATCATTGTCATTTTTAATATTTAATTTTTTTTTTTTAAAGATCAAGGGAAATATATATGCACTGATGTTTTTACCACTTTGACTTTTACATTTAAACTTTCCATTTTGCTTTTTAATTTATTTTTTCAATAATAACTAAACTTTTTCTTTTGCTTTTAAATTTTCTGATTAATTTATCAGTTTAATATGAGGAGTCGCAGAACAAAACGTGCCTTTTTGATTTTTGATCAAAATATTGGGAAATCCAAGATCACTTTTTCACCCGATTATTATATAGCATTAACCCAAAAAATATGTAACAAGTCTCTTTCTTACCATAAAATACATCAGACCACAATAAACCGCTACATCAAATGTTAAGGATGTACGAAATTAAAGGACTTTTAATTTGAAGCACGTTTTATTAAAATAAAAGTAAAAAAGTACGTTTTGTTAAAAAAAATTTAAAAAAGAACGTTTTGTATGAATAACGAAACGTTCTTTTTTATATTATTCCTACACCACAATAGTAAAGAGGGTATTATATATTATTAAAATATTGTTCGTAGACCCACCTTTAGGTGTACTGATCGGCTCAGGATCACTTTCTGAATAAATCTAACGATGTGCGTCTGTCCGGCTAGCTGTTTATGTCAGCCTTGTGCACAAAGTACACAACGACCAAGCTTATTGGTGAAATTCGGTCCATAATTTCAAATAGCCCCCATACAAGCTTCTTTCCGGAAAAGAGTTTTTGTATCCATAAACCATCCGATTATGTAGATTTTTATATAAAATTTGGTCCAAATTTATCTGATTACAATCCAAATCATGTATCCAAATTTTATTGGCATCGGTCCATATTTATTGCTGGTAGGTCCAAAATTAACCATAGGTCCCATCCTAAAATCTCTTTAAGATAAATAAATAATATTCGGCACAAAGAACTTTTACATGAATCTTAACCTCATAACATAATTAAGTTCTGGCGGGTTTACGATTACCAATAGGTCCCTAATAGGGTACACTCTGGGAAATTTGTTTTTAAATACTGTGGTGTAGGGTATCATATGGCTGGGCTTGTTGATTATACTTTATTACTTGTTTTTATATGGAATATTTTTGATATTTTTTGTTACTTGAGCTTGAAGGTGAGAGCATTTTCTCTTACTGAAATTGACTTTAGATACCATGTTATTTTTATTTTCATTATAAATTCCAATGAAGATCAGTGTATTTTGTACGTATACTAGATTAAGCCATTTCATTTCAGCATCAAACAAACAATGAAAGTAACAGCCATTCCTAAATAATTAGAATAGGAGTAACTTTTCAAAAATCACATTTAAAGTTACAAATTGCTCTCCTACAAAAAGTAAAAATAAACTTAAGTACTTTTTTCTCATTGTCACAGGTTTGCAATGGTACTGAGAGATCAAGTGAAAGGTATCTCTGATTCGTTTCGGATCATATACGTACAACCTTTTCACCTACTAAATACGTTCAATGACTGCCTAGAATTGGAAGTCACTCAGTTTTTTTCGTTTCTTTTTAAATTTATTTTTTTCAAATTATAAGTTTGTCATAAAATACCAACAAAAACACTTTACAATGTGCAATTGTGCTTTAAAATGTTAGTAATAGCTTTAAGGTTATAATAAAAATTTTTGTTCTGGCGTGTTTTTGTTTAACTCTGTCTAAAAGTCTGTTATAGTTGCAAAAGTGACTTCTTTTTGATGGGGTTTAAATAAAGACATTTATTTTATTTATTTCTTGTAACTTTTTTTGTTTTTTATGAAGACAACATCGTCAACATTAAACACAGAATTTGACAATTAGACAAGTATAATGAAATTTATTAGTAAATAAAACCTCGTAACTAAATGACAATGTTTTTTTTTTATTTTTATATTTATTTGTTTTATGTTGTAAGACATAAGTATAATATAAAAAATAATTGTTGTTGGCTGTACTAGTATTTGTTATTAGCCATCTGGTTGAATTAAAATTAATTTATGGAAAAAATTTTTGTAAAATTTTAAACAAAAAAATAACAAGTCAAGAATTTGTGTTTTTTTTAAATAATTCACACTCAACTTAAATAAGATGCATTTATTTTTGAACGACATGAGTGATTTTATGTGAAAATCACACAAATCATATACGAATTTGAATAAGAATACTTAGTAATCGTGTGAACTTAACACATGTTGTCTGTTTCCCTAAACGTGTGTTCACAATGTGTAAATACAGTATTGACACCGTGTTGATGCACTGTGTACTTAAATTTTTCCCAACGTTGTATAGTATCCTCCTTATGTGAAAAAAAGTTAAAGTTCACGTTAGTTAACCAATACATTAACCCAAGTTTTCACGACTTACCGATTTTATCAGGCGTATAAAAAGTGTTCCTTTATTACAACTTTTCTTTAATCTACCAGGTAGAATGAAACTTTTTATCTAATCGCTCACTTTAGATTAAAGTAAAGTTATAATAACAGAAAAAGCGTTCCATTATTACAACTTTTCTTAAACATACAAGGTAGAGTTTGACTTATCCCTTACTTTAGGTTAAAGTAAAGTTGTAATTATGAAACTCTTTTTATACGGCCTATCAAATCCAACCTTTAGCTTTCGGTAAGTTGTGAAAACGGACCTAACCTAGCAAAAGTGTATGAGCTTTCACTCATAGAAAAATGCATCTTCATATTGATGATGCCCTAACGTCAGAATTGTGACATCAATGTTTATATAAATGGCATCAATGAGGCAAAAGGTGACATCAATCCAATGACGAACGTCATCATAAAATGTTGTCATATTTTATGCGTCATCTATGCCATGACTACAGTGACATCAATTCGATGCCACATTTTGTGTATTATTAACTTTATTTTCATGTTTAAAAAGTAAAATGAGAAGTAAAAATTCCCATATTTTATTTTTTAAATTATTTTGTTAAATACATCAAAATTTCAAAGTAGAATGATTACGAAAACCATATCGAGCATGCTGCTAGTGTCTTTTAATTGAGAGTTCTTCTGTAAGCAAAAGGGCGGACAACAACAAAAGTGAAACAAAAATTTGTAACGGGTAAGTAAATAATAATATTATCTCACTTTGACTTAAGTAAATCCAAACGACGAACTGTCATTGAATTGAGCCTAATGAGTCGTTTCTTCAATGTTACTGATGACATGTGTTATTGAACTGTCTAAGGCCGGGTTTTTGAGACGTGGATTTAGTTTAAACTTAGTTTAACGTAGTCTGAAATTTGGGTTTTCCGGCGAAATTTAATTTTTTTGTCTTATTTTATTGAAGACCAACATTTTAGGTAAAACTAAGCTGTTCCGTCAAAATTGTGTACGAACTTGGTAATGGCGGCACAAATCTGTTTTCAGATTAACTAAACCTAGTTTAACTGAGATCTTAAAATCCCAGCCTAAGATTCGTCATTTCTGTGATGCCCATGTGACAACTCATTGATGAAGTTATTTTAATTTTTAAACCTAATGATAATTATAAAAAGTGTTATGGGGTCAAAAAAGAAGACGCTTGGTATAGTATTGATCTCAAAACACATTAGCGTTATGACGTTTTTTCTATCAGTATAGTGTATAGATTGACTAAAGTCATTTTCTATTGAAACTTCGTTATACCTTCGTTATAATTATATATAGTTATATAAATAGTTAATGGTTAATGATCTAACCATAGAATCAGAGAAGGTTGGGTTGAAAATTAATATCAATAAAACAAAAAAAAAAACGCTTTAATGCAGAGTCAACTGAACCACTAAACATCGGCAATGAAGTAATAGAAAGTGTAAGTGAGTTTCAATACCTCGGCAGTATGATAGATACAAACGGGGGTGCCCTTCTTGACGTCACGACAAGAATACGAAAAGCAAGAGGCGCTTTTGCAATATTATCAAAAACTTGGAGGTCAAATGAATACAGCAAAAAGACGAAGTTAAATATATTTTCGGCATGTGTGCTGCCCATCTTATTATATGGATGCGAAACGTGGTTTGTAACTGAAGACATCAAGCGTAAAATTCAAGTTTTTACCAACAGATGCTTCCGAATAATACTTGGAATTTATTGGCCTAATACAATTACAAATGCTCAACTGCTCGCTATAACAAATATGAAAGACATAAACTGTGAAATCCGAAGGCGTAAATTTGGCTGGATAGGGTACACACTTAGAAGAGAAGATGACAACATATGCCAAAGAGCGCTAACATATAACCCCCAGGGTGCAAGAAGACGAGGAAGGCCGAACAACTCTTGGCGACGTTCAACATTTAACGAAATTAACAAGCTGCCTGAATTTAATTATAGAAAGATAGTTAATTTGACGGAACTGAAAAGTACTGCAAATATACGCTCCAGATGGAGATTTCTTATTGAGAGCCTATGCCCACAATGAGGTAGCTCTAAAATAATTTTAGAGGAAGGCTTATTATTATATAAATGTATTATATCTCACACTGAACCGAAGTCATAGAAAAATATATTTTGTTAAATCAGTACATAAAAGTACATTTTGAAATTTGTATGCATTGATCCCAAAAAAGTCCCATCTGCGATTATAATCAACGCTGCCATGTTTGGTTATTTCTAACCAAAATTGGTTATTTTTTTTTCTCAATGTGGAGATGTGAATATTTTTTTCATTTTGGTTACTTTTTTTTAAAAAATATAAAATAAGTATGAATATGTTTTTCTTGACACACTTTCAATTTACGTTTTTTTAAATTTTTAACCTTTTTATTTACATGGGGGGTCAATTCGAAGGAAATTATTTACGAATTCAAACAATGTGTACTTTGCACTACGATTTTCTCATTAATTGATTCAAATGAACAGAAGTTTTTGATACTTTATCGTTAACAAAATATCCCTTTCAAAACAGAAATTTTTTAGGACTTTTGTTAAGAAAAAAATTGCCAAATGTGATTTTAATATTAGATACTGCCATGTTCTGAAATGGAAATCAAATGAAGTTTTATTGATGGAGATTTACCATAAATTTTTTAAATGAGCGTAGTTTTTCCTGAATTTAAGAGTTCACTACTCTGAAGTGGTACTCAAAGTAGAAAGTGTAAATATCACGCGGAATCGATTTCAGAACATGACTGAAAAAGTAGACAAAAGTAGTTTTAGTGCTTCTAAAAACTTGAATATAAGTAAAATGTTCTAAATTTTCTTTATTTCCATTAGTATATATTAATATATTTTAAGGATTTTTCAAAATAAATTGATATATAATTTATAATTTTAGAACTTATGAAATTTACTGTAAGAAAATGGCGAGAATTTAAGAAATTTGAAAGTTTACTTATTATAACCTGTCGATATGTATATTTATTTAATGTTGTTAAGATACTAGTTTGGCAATATTTTTAATTTATAACAAAACAACCTTTGACTGTAAGTCATATTCCCCATTAAATTTATGTTCTGAAATACGAATTTGTTTATATTCGTCATAATATAAAACAATACTTCACAAAATATTTCAAATATAACAATTCTGAAACAGTAATATAACAATTATAATTTTAAAATAAAACTTAAAAACAAGAGAAACAAGTTATACCCATTTAATTGATATTTTAGGTATATGTAAATTTTAATATATTCACAAAAAATGCATTTCCCATATCGCCAACACTTCCCAACTTCGCCAAAACAATCGCCAGATCGCCAAAGGTAAATGTTAACCGCCAAAAGAATTTAAAAATCACCACATTTTACAACCCTGCCACTGACAGTTAAAAAGCGGAAATACTTTAATATTTTCCTCTTTTTTTATAACTGTGAAGTACAAATTTCGTATATTGTAAGCACATATTCAAAAAAATTAAATTTATTAACTTTCAATATACTGTATTTTGTATAAAATTTTGACGGGCTTAATCTTAAAAAATAAAAATATATTTTATGAAAATGGTCTCAAATAAATAAAAACTTTTAATTTAAGTTTTTCGTTATGTTTTTAATATGTACAAGAATTATATTTCATGTTTTATTTTCTTAATTTGTAATTTATATTTTCCATTAAATGCAATTACAATGCAACTTAAAATAAATTTTAATGTTTCTCTCAATAAACAAAAGGTTTTTCTAATTTGGTTATATTTTTCCACATTTGGTAACTTTTTCAAAAATTTTGGTTGTAAAAATGTTGTTAGTCGTGGCAGCACTGATTATTATAAAAGTGTCCAGCTGCAATTAACAGTTGCTCCCTGGCAGCACTAGTTGGTGGTATTGACAGATATTTCTTTGCGTTTCCATACACAAATATATTAATGCTAATAACAAACGCAAAACCCTTACCATTTAATATAATAATAAGAATATGTGTTCTGTAAATCGCAATCGCAAGAAGTTTGGAGTCTTCAAACTGCGAAACTATGCTGAAGGGATCTAGAATATTTCGTCAACTAAAATGCAAAAGGGCGTAAAAAATATGCGAAATAAAGTTTTTTGACTGATTTCTGTTCGTGTTATTTAACTACATGTTTATACAAAATTTAGATCCCTGCGACGAAAAACGGCGACTCTATTAAAGAAACTCAAACGTCAAGTACACCTTGTTTTTTATTGATTTTGTAAAGTTGTTGCTTTGTTACGCCCTTTTGCATTTTGGTGACGATTTGTAAGAAGCTATGGCAGATCGCAAGCAACACGCACGAGTTTTAGAACACCTTAAAATAAATCTAAAGCTTTACGATTTTAAGTCGTGAGATTGTCATAACAAGGCAGAATATCTCAAAACCTAGAACTTAGGAGATCAGTTAATTGAATTTTGCAAAAATATTAATAAGTATGCAAAATGAGTACAGTTTGATGCAGTTTTTATAAGCGTGATTTTCCATGTGTAAATAAAACAGAATACGGTAAAATGTTGTATTCGATTTTTATTGAAACATAATGTTACTTCGCCAAGAAATTAAGCATATGATAAATGTATTAAAAGTTGTATTAAAATTGGATATTTGGAATTGGATGGGAATACATAACGTCATCTCAGTTTTCTAAACAATTTTATTACATGAATTTTTTTTTTTTTAAATATAATTTCTTACCCAGATTCGTTTTCGATTCTATATAAAATCAAGGTTTTTCAAAAATATCTAGTAAATATTTTTTTTTTTTTAATATTCGAAGTCATGTTTAAAAGAAATTTTTGATTTTATTTCGTAAAAAATTGAGTCAAAATATATTAAAAAACAAGAAGTTATGCGACTTCAAATTGCAAAAGTGTGCTCAAGAGATCTATAATATTTTTAAGAAACTCTGGCAGAACAAAAGCAAAACGCACAACGTGCGATTGTCAGAACATAGCCGATATATACTGAACTCCTTATCTAGAAATATCAATGTAAGGAATTAAGCCCTGCTTTTCCCATATAGAAGCTTTAATTTCTTTTCATCTTTTTTTCTTCCGCTATTACTTACTTATTAAACTTTCTAAGAAACAATACGTAATTCAGAACAACCGAACTTAGGAAAAAAAAAGTTTTAGTTGATTATTTTTGCATGGTTTTGTAACATAACATTGGTAACCACAATACTAATATTGTTAACAGATCAGGCACGAGCTATGTTTACATTTGTCCTTCAAGTTGATCTGGAAAAGGGCAACAAGAAAAAAGAAAGACAAAAACATGAAAAACAAAAAATGTACTTTGGATTTCAAGAAGAATTCTTGACAAAAAGTACGAAAAAAACGAAGTTAGGAAGAACATTAAAATAGATAATCATTCATTCAAAAGCAAATTTCGATCTACCAAAGTGAAATACCATTTAGTTTAAGGATTGATGTTTGACTTTTGACGTCATCCGGCTGCAATAGCCGAGTGAGTAAAACGGCAAACCCCACCGACGAGATTGTGTGGTTACAATCGAAATTAGTATGGGCAACCTGTCCGTGAAAGCCTGGGTTCAAATCTCAGCGCTGTCAAGAATGAAAAATTATCAATAAAATTTTAATTAATTTCATGTTGTAAAATTCCTGTCTTCATAAAAATAATTTAATGAAAATTAAATTCAATGAACTTAAGCCTAATTAAAATATCTAAATTTGGGTTAAAAACCATTAACAGTTCAATAAAATAACCACAATACTAATTTGCATATAATGGTATAAAAAAAGTTCGGCGTTCCGCAAAAATCGGCCAAATTAATGCCGAACACCGATTATTGACCGATTAGCAATTTTTGGCCGAAACCGAATCCGATTATCATTGGTAAAAAACCCGTTCTTTTCTTCTTTTATTTGGATTTAATCCATACTTCTTTATAGTTGAATATTTTTCAAATAATATTTCTTTTTCCTAAGAAGAAACGCTTTATTAATAAGAGTTGTCTCTTTAATATGTAACAAGTACAGTGCACACTGGTTCCAAATCGATTTTTTTTTTTTTTTTTTTTTTTTGGGTAAAAATTAAAATTAAGTACATATGTCCCAAAATTTCACCACGACAGTTAAAGGTTAGTTGCTGACCAAAGTAATTTTTCAAAAAGGTCCTTGTTGCACGCGCTGTATGCCGTTTTTTTTTTTTTTTTTTTTTAACCAGAGCTCACCGAGACCATGCGCTTGAAGTTTAGGAAGCCCGTAATCCGTTAACTTGGTGCGATAACGGTTACCATTGACGGTAACATTCTAATTTGCCTCATTTTTGAAGAAATATGGACCAATGGTTCCATCAGCCCATAAACCACACCATACCGTAGTGTATGTAATTGAAGCTCTTTAGCCCAAATACGGCAATTTTGTTTACTAATGTATCCATTGAGCCAAAAAGGTGCTTCATCACTAAACAAAGTTCGCGCGAAAAACATTTTTTACAGAACGCAGATTTTCGTAATACAGCTGAAGAATTTAGAGACGCTGTTGTGGTGTGAGTCTTTCCATGATGACTTGCCAAACGATACTGAACAGAAATGAGAAAGAAGTTTGATATGTGTCACGCGTGATCAAACCTCACGATGAATCACCCTATATTGGAGCTCTGCTCTTGTTCAAAAACTTCTGCTAAGTTTGTCCAAAAGACATGTCCTTTAGGATTTACTGCCAATTCCATCTGTAAAAGCTCGGCTGCAACCTGTTTAATCAGTTCCAAGCTTATTTTCTCTGACGGTTCTCCGCCAGTAGTGCATACTTCATTTTTTTTTTTGTGCGACATTTTTTTTCTTTAACTTTGAATTTAAATGAACCCACACTCGTTGCCAAAACTGTTAAATTTTTGTGCGATACGCTTTCATGTAGCTTCAGTGCTGATTTTTGTTTCCCCAAAAGACCGAACACCACAATCAATATAAATAATAGTCAAATTTTCCATTTCATGGATTAAAAGTTCAAACTGTTTTCGAGTTGTTATTTTAACCATTTTTAAATCTAAAATTAAAGAAATAAACATAAACATACAAGTATGTTCTGTAAATCGAAATAATGTGGATTTAAGATCGAAAAATTTTTGAAAACAAGCCTGTAAAGAAAGTTCATAAAAATATTTCTCTTTATATACTTCATTCTTTGAGTACCAATTATATTTATAAGAATAACTCTTAAAAAAAGAAAAACTACAGTCATCCTGTAAATAATTGAAATCAAAATCTCATTCGATTTCAATTCCACTTCATTTCGATTTGTAGAACATGCCCGATAAGCTTAATAAGTAAAAAAATATTGTATAAAAAATAATCATACTTACTAGTTTTGCCGCCTTCTTTACTTTAAAAGATAATAGCAACAACTATAAGTTTGTGGTTGCCAATAGCTGTGTTCATTTGCTAAAAATTGTTACGAATTTGTAACAATTGTTACTGGAAAGTGTTCACTAACCCAAAAAATTTGCAAGTTGAGAGCGTCAAAAGAGAGAAAAAAATTGCGAGACAAAAAAATTCTTGCAAATTTTTACTGGAAAAATTTTTACTTGCAAGAAATTTTTAAACAGCTGTTTCATGTTTTTGTTTACAAAACAAACTTTTCCAAAAGAAGTTTTATATAAGGATATTTTGCAAAATTTGTAAGCTAATGTTGATTTTCAAAATTATTAAAAATATTAATGCCGTAAGAAATCATACTTTTGTTTCACTTAGGACACATATTTCGATATTTTTATTACTAAATAAAATAACGAAATTGTTAAAAAAAATCCCTTATGTATTTTGTTTTTCTTTTAACCGATCAGCTGTTGTTATTAGTACTGTGAGTATAATGGTTGCCTAGATACCCGATACTTAACACTATTGTAGTATAATATCCCATTAGTTAAAAAATTTGTTTGCAAATTAAATTACATATTTACAAAATTAAAGATTCTTATTAATTATAAAATAATTTGAGATATTCTCATTGTTTACTTTATGACCGTCTTGTTTATTATGAAACAAACACCAAAGGAATCCATTTGGACCAAATAAAACGGCCATAAAGTAGATAATGCGAATATCTAATATTATTTTATAATTAACAACATTTTAACCCGCTACCTCGTTACCTTTCTTTCGTGGTCATATTTAAATGTCAAGTTTATGTTTCTAAGTCTCAGAAAAAATGTTTCTAAGATCTATTATAGCAAATTAAAAAGGTACCACTTGTTGAACGAATAAGTAAAACAAAGACATTTAATTTCCCGCATTAAACCATTTTTTATATTTTTTCCCCCCATTGAAATATAAAAAAATCATTATTGTAGAGGAAGCCAATAATTGGGAATATATTGCAAAGAATGGAGAAAAATGTTTTGTTAAGAAAGTACCAAAAATATGTAAAATTTTCACCCCTTAAAATATTTGAATTTCGAAAAAGAAACAAATTTTTATTTTTTTTTTTGGACAAGTTACGAATGTAAAATAGTTTTTATTTCTATGTTTATTGGCTTTAACTGAAAAATAAATGGTTAAATTTTAATTCTTTCTCAGAAAAATATGAATTGCGATGCCACTATTTTTCTAATTGTACACAAAAGTTGAATTGAGCTGCCACATCATATATGTAGTGCTATAGTGCAACAATTGTTTTTTTTTTTTTTTTTTTTTGCTGAATAATTAAATAAAAAAATAAATATAATAAAAATTAAAAGATTTTGTTTGTTGTGCTTAATTCCCTATTTTTATCAATTATAAAAATAGGGAATTAAGCACAACAAACAAAATCTTTTAATGAAAAATTATTTATTCCCAAAAACAACTTTGATAATAAATTTTTGCAATGGCACGTGCATAAAAAACTTGCACGTGCATTATTTTCTTGCGAAATCAATAAAAGCAATTTGTTTTTGTTTTTAATTTGTTTTTTCTTACAACTACAATTAATGTTGGGAGAATTTCAACTAATTGTGGTGGGGAATGTAAGAAAAGATAAGCTCTCTGTTTTATTGTTGGTATTTTGTTTAAGCTTTGATATCGTTGCAAATAAGACTTTTTGAGTGTATGTAATTCTCATTCCCTCTGTACACAGAAAAAGCTATTAAATTTCTCCAATCACCAAATTTATACCAAATTCATAATATTAAGCAAACAAATTGTTGATTTTGCACCTATTACCAAAATGATTATATTGATTACAAAAATTGTAAAATTTTGAATATTTTTTTAATAAATTATATTTTTAATTTTAATTAAAAATATGGTCAAAAAACTTTGCCATTTCAAACAGTGTGTTAATTTATTGAAATAAATATTGACAATTCCCAACAACAATTCGGCTTGTTTAAATTATTTTATTTTTAACGAAAAAAGTCAATTAAGATTTTTTGTTATTTAATTAAAATTTTAATTGAAAATTTATTTCAAAACAACTAAAAGGTTAATTAAATCAAAATTAAATTTTTAATTTCCTTTCAACTAAAAAAATAATTGATTCAATTATCACATTAATTAAATTTAAATACTTTTTAAACCATTTTATAATTGATAAAACACTTTTTTCTGTGTAGTCTTATTTGCAGAAAGCTTTGGCTTTTCTAAAATTATTTAGGAGAACGTTTCCTGATGATCTGGCCTAAGCATTCAGTGAAATTCGCATAGGAACAGTTACCCTCCAGCAATTAGTTTCAGTATTTTTATCAATTATAAAAAAAGGGAATTAAGCACAACAAACAAAATATTTTAATAAAAAATATGTATTCCCAAAAACAACTTTGATAATTAATATAATTAAAAATAATAAAATCACTTTCCTTTTTTCGTCCATTTTCTTAACACAATTTTAGAAAACAATTCAATATACTAACAGCCGTATTCATAACGAAAATTTGGCATGAAGTTAGCACAAAGTTCATTTATAATACACTAACCAAACTCTGGTTAACGATTTGCTAAACTTTTGTTAACGAGCTGCCAAACGTTTGCCACCTTGTGAAAAACAGGAGTTTAATGTGGAATAAGTTTGTTTGTTTTTTTTTTAATTCACTGTCCTTTTTTTAATTAAGTCCTTTTTTTAATTTATTTTAATTTAAAAACATGTGGCACCCTGTCACCACCAGTAACTAACTACTTAGGTAACCAGTTTCACAAGTAAAGAAAAATGCACATGTTAGTATGATAGATAAAAAAAATAAAAAAGAAGTCGGCCTGTTTCCTGTCGACTTCGGTGCATTAAAGACATACTTACTTTATCAAAGAATTGTTCCTTAATTAATTTAAATTTAAATAAATATAGTTTTTATAAATTAAAAGGACAAGCGTTTTTATTAATTCTAATTGGGTAAGACACAAAAAGCAAACCCCAAATTGGTGACCCCGACACAAGAATAATGGCAACCAAAGATTTGTCAACGGCAAGCACTATACGCATGCAAAACAGCGACGACGATGAAGCAGCAGTTTTCCGCAACGCTAACAATAGAAACGCTGCTACGGCAACTGGTCATGTTTCAGCAATTTACGCTCGATTGCCGTTTCCAAAAATGTGCAACTCAAACATTGAAGCTTGGTTCATTTCTATGGACTTTTGGTTCAGTGCGTCGGGCATAACTTCTGACAAGCAGAAAGCCGCCACTGTGTTTGCAGCATTGAAGCCCGAAACAATCGCCCAATTAACCGATGTTATAGCATCGATGCCAGCATCTGACCGCTTTGAATACGTCAAAAAACGAATTATTGACCATTTCGCTGACAGCGAACAACGGCGACTCAACCAGCTCTTATCGGAGATGCCCCTAGGCGACAAGAAAACCTCAGAGCTGTTCTATGAAATGAGACGAGTCGCAGGTAATTCTTTAGGGGAAGCAGCGCTTAAGGGTCTATGGACAAAGCGACTTCCAACATTTGCTCAGCCTGTAGTGGCAGCGTCAACGGGTACAGCAGCAGAGTTCACAAAAATTGCCGACTCAATAGTAGATGCTGTATTCCCATCTGCAGTATGTAAAGTGAGTAAAGAGCCTGATAGTGAAATGAAAGAACTACGAGCAGCAATAATGGAGTTAAGCAAGAGGTTTGAGCAGTTTTCTACACGATCACGCTCTCGATCCCGCAGACCTACTGTTACCCGACATCGTTTTCACCATCGTCAATCGTCAAGCGACGGAGATAGGAACACGAATTTTGAAGAATGTTGGTACCACAAAAAGTACCGTCGTAATGCACGTAAGTGTCGCAGCCCGTGTAAACACAAACAACAACAACAGGTGCATACTATCACCACTCAGTCTTCAAATTGACTTTTAAGGCCGGTGGAGAGTTCCAGCGAAAAACGCTCCACTGAATGCCAAATTTTTCGCCTCCAAGTGACTGATATAAATACTCAGCAACGGTCATATGCAGCCTTTAGCTTTTTATTCTAAAAAGCTGACAGCGACGCAGCAGAAATATTCCACGTACGACCGAGAGTTAGCTGCCGTCTACCAGGCTGTCTGCCATTTTCGGTACGCAATAGAGGGTCGTTCCTGCAATATAATCACGGACCATCGCCCATTAATTTTCGCCTTCAATCAAAAAATGGAGAAAGCGTCACCACGCAGGTTAAGACAACTTGATTTTATCAGCCAGTTTACAACTGATATACGTCACACCCCTGGAAGACAAAATATAACAGCTGACGCACTCTCTCGAATAATGACATTGTCCAATAACAACGAATCTGCCTTACAAACAAATAATTTAAACGATGTAGCAGCGGCACAGAAGGGTGACAAGGAGCTACAAGACTTTCTACGTAAACAAGGTACGTCTACTAATTCACTAGTGTTAAAACCTTTAAATGTTATAGGATGTGATGAAGAAATTGTGTGCGATACATCTACTTCACGTATTCGCCCTTTCGTCCCAAAAGAATTTCGACACAAAATTCTAAACTCATTACACAACTTAGCTCATCCTGGCACACGCGCCACAACGATACTGGTGACTTCAAGATTTTGCTGGCCTGGTATGAAAAGGGACGTTGCAAATTTTGTCAAAACGTGTTTAGCCTGTCAACGCTCAAAAACGCACCGCCATACTAAAACAAACCCCGACATGTACGAGCAGCCACACGAACGTTTTTCCCATATTATTATAGATATAGTCGGGCCATTTCCTCTATGTGAAGGACAGCGATACTGCCTTACCATTATCGACAGATTTACACGTTGGCCCGAGGCTGTTCCCATACCCGACATGTCAGCCGAAACGGTAGCCAAAGCCCTGGTTACCCATTGGATTGCTAGGTTTGGTGTCCCTCAGCGTATTACGTCTGATAAAGGCAGGCAGTTTGAGTCTTCAGTTTTCTGCGAACTTATGCAAACGATTGGAGCCACTCATTTACGGACCACACCATATCACCCTCAAGCTAATGGTCTCATAGAGAGATGGCATCGGACATTAAAGTCTGCTATATTATGTCACGATTCATCGAGGTGGACATATCATCTTCCGATAATTCTGCTTGGTCTTCGCGTAGTATTTAAGCCCGATATAAACGCATCGCCTGCAGAGCTCGTGTACGGTACCACCTTAAGAATTCCAGGAGAATTTTTCTTTAAAGGAAAAAGTACAGAACCATCTTGCGATTTTTTAAACGTTTTTCGTAACTCAATGGCAAATATTCAGCCAACTCAAACCTCACATCACTCTTCTAATCCAACATTTATCTCAAAAGACCTACAAACATCAACACACGTTTTTGTTCGAAACGACTCGATACGTCCCTCGCTAACACATCCGTACGACGGCCCGTACATAGTTTCAAAACGTTTTGCGAAATATTTTACAATAATTAGGCATGGTCGAAATGCAAATATAAGTGTTGATCGTTTGAAACCTTGTTTCCTTCCAGCGTCTGAGTTCTTAAACCAAACAGAAACAACGACAGTATTACCTGCGTCAAATGTTTTCAATTCTAAATCGCCAAATGTTACCGAAGATATTCCCAGTAATAAACCCACTTCAGAACCAGCAACTCAAAATGATCTCAGCTGTGCCACTCCTTCGACCCGACCACCAATCATCAAATTACCTGAATCAGTACCTAAAACAACTAGTGGTAGGCGTGTAAAGCTCCCGGTTCGATTTAGATGACCTTTTTCCAGCGAGGGGAGTAATGTGGCACCCTGTCACCACCAGTTACTAACTACTTAGGTAACCAGTTTCACAAGTAAAGAAAAATGCACATGTTAGTATGATAGATAAAAAAAATAAAAAAGAAGTCGGCCTGTTTCCTGTCGACTTCGGTGCATTAAAGACATACTTACTTTATCAAAGAATTGTTCCTTAATTAATTTAAATTTAAATAAATATAGTTTTTATAAATTAAAAGGACAAGCGTTTTTATTAATTCTAATTGGGTAAGACACAAAAAGTAAACCCCAAAAACATTTAACATTTTTATGTGGGTATACAAAAACAAAAAAAATTATGAAATGATATAACAAAACCAGCGATGATTTATGCAAAACGTGTTGCATTTTTGAGCACTATAATGTGGCAACATTAATATTCAGAGTTGATTTATTAAAAGTTAGCAGACGGATAAAATTCGTTATAAATAAACTCTGTGCTAACAAGCTGCTAAGCTTAATCGGCATTATAGTTAGCAGCTCGTTGTACGTAGTGTACAAACTGTGGCTAACTTTTTGTTATGAATACGGCTGTAAGTAGTTTGCTAGTTGTGCTGCCAGTTTGTATAATTGTTTACATCTGTAAACCATATGGTAGCTTTGTTTTTCCGGGCAAATTTTCCGAAATAGGTATACCGTTCTGAAGAACACTCTCAGTAAAAAAATTATTCTTCGTACAAAAATATTGTTCGGAACGCATGGATGAATCCACGGTTAGTTTAAGAATTATGAGGTTAGCGAATTTACTAGTCTTTACGTTATTTATCCCCTAAACATTCGAATTTCCAAAAATTCCATCTCACCTAGCATTTAAATATAAAAGTAGTTTCTTGCAAGTCGCAATGCACTAAATTTGTTCACTAACGCACACACATTTTTCGTTCTATTAGGCAATTTCTTCGATTTTTAGTGGATCGATTTAGCGAGATACCAACATCCGGTATATTCCTAATCAGCTCAAAGAAGAAGTACGGGCTACTTCGTGCAAGTAGAAGAACAATATTTTTCTCTTCAAAGGTCTCTAACTTTACCAAACTTCGAGTACGGAAACAGTTTTCGGTAAGATTGGGATTCCGCGGGCTCCCAACGTTGAATACAGTACATTTATTGTTGAGCAATGCATGAATTGTACTTTTTGATTTGAGGAGAAAAATGGGACTAAATGTGATATCGAGCGGACAACCCACCTACTGGCCTGTTGATCAGCAGAAAATACCAGATGTCATAAATTTTCGCGTTGTTAAAACATCGTGGTGGAAACGATTTGTGTCTTCCCATGAATAATCTTCTGATCATAGACCTCTCTATTGCCAATATCAATAGAAATCTCAAACAAGCTGTCGAACATTCTTTCATAGCCCCTTAACAAATTACACATAACAAAACGACTCTAGGTTGAAAAAAGAAGAGTTCGAAGAGAATGGCGAGTCCACAGATCCCCTCATCTTAAAAATCTGAAAGAATGTACAAACTAAGAAAATTACTGCAGTCCCAGAAAATATTATCGCTGAAAAATATATTAAGGAACTTTATGCATCTCCACAATCTGGCTGCTCATTATGGCGTGCAACTAAAAATCTAAAAAGACCGGCAATTTCTAAACCCTCCTTGTGAAACTCAAATGGAAGTTGGGCAAGAAATCATGTTGAAAAAGAAACCCTGTTTCTTGAACATTTAAAAAAAATATTCACCCCTAATTTACCAAACGATACACGATACCAATCGAGTAGCAACCTGTCATTAGCGGAACAGCTATACCCCTAAGATTTAATATAAGGGAAACTGAGAAGGCTATTGTTGTTTTAAAGCCCAAGAAAGCACATCGATAGGATAAAATCAGTAACAAAATGCTTATCCAGCTTCTCCGCAATTTTAATGCACTTTTATTAACTGAATAATACCCTTCAGGATGGAAGGTCTCCCTAGTTTCCATGATACATAGGCCAGGGATAGATCACACAAGAGTTGAGTCATATAGGCATATTAGCTTGTTATCTTACATATCACATCTTTTTGAAAAACTTTTGGTTTCTAAATGAATCCCCATATTGGACGAAAATGAACGCAAAATACAAAAAAAAAAATTCAAATTAATTGGCTTATTGGAAGAAACTCTGTTTTTAGACTTGATTGTGAACTTTACAACTCTATCTTAAAGCAAATATGATGTTATGTCATTTCTGCCCCGGCACCCAACATAAAGAAAATACGAAGGCGCCAAAACAAAATTCTTCGAATAGTTACGTTCGCTACTTAGTATGTAAAAAAAACTCGGACTTTCACAAAGACCTCGATGTACCACCAGTAAAATCTGTAATCATTAAGTATGTAATTAAATGCTTAAAAAGGCTTGAATGGCATCCAAAGCCACTAGCTCGAAATATTTTAAATGATGGCGACCACACTCACTTAAGGAGAAGAGATACTGCAGCAGCTATCCACTCAGAAGAGCCCTAAACACCGATGTGAAAACTTAACACCGATGTGAGGAGAACTGCTGTCTGGCATTGGCTGGATGCAAACTTAATAATTAGATTTGATTAATAATTGTTAGTTCATATTGTAAGAATTAATTGTTAGTTCATATAATTTTAAATATGTCTGTTTAAACAACTGCGTGTTTAAACATTAACAGTAAATGGGTTAATCTCTTTGAATACCCTTTACCCAAGGTAGCTTGTTACTCCGCCCCAATTCAAGAAGTTGGCGTTGTATTGGTAATGCCTTTGAGCATTTTACTATATACATTCAGCCTCTAAATTGCAAAGAATACAATGACGTGGTTTAATGTTGCATTTGTTGACAAAAAAATAATTTCAATATCGATTAACAAACTAGAGAAAGAACTTTTCCAACAATTACACAGCTGGAAAGACAGAGTTATGGTATAGGTTGCCCATATCCTACTATGGCACAATCGGCTTAGTATTTAAAACGGAAAACCATTACTGGAGCTTTATGCAAAAATATATAAGCAGGCACGTTTCCAAAATATAAAAACTCATTTAGGCCCAGACCGTAAACCTGCCAATCCCATACTGCTTCAATTTACACTAATAGAGCTGTAAAACAATCAATTCGCGATCATCATTTTATACTTTTTATTGAACTCCATATTCTTTCGGTCCTATTTAAATAGGAATGGATTGTACAAATTAGTCTTTTAATGACTCAACAAATGTTTACGATGCCTTTGCCGTTCTTATTGTTTTATCGTGGGTATTGTATTTATAATCTTAAGGATATTTTACCTTTTGGTGTTAGATACTCCGGGGCAAATCAGGTGCAGCCAATACCTGGGATTCGGCCAAAATTAACAGATCTCTTGAGATCGCGTCAGTAGCCCACGGTGAGCAGGCACTAGACTGCCGATTGTTTTAGGCCTCCATAAGTATGCTTCTTTGGGGATATACTTCCTATCTTTCAGGATGATTGTATTTGTGGAAGCTTTTCTTATTAGATATAAAGCTGCTTTTAATAGAAGTTGTTCTCCGTCCGATGGGGAGGGTTTTTTTAAGAAATGAATTCACAGTTGGATGCAACAGCAAGATACTTTCGGGGATCACGTGGTGGTTGTTGTTTTAACCCAAAGTCACGGGAAGGGATATACAAAATCACACTAAAGAGCCAGTTTAAACCACTTGTGCGAAATTTCGGTCTTAGGGAGGATTTTTCCAGGGTGCTGTTGCTGTATAACAGATGCTACTGACATATTGCAGTGCGGCGTAGATAGCTCCAGCTCCTAAACAAGAGGCGAGTGTATAATTTTGCCGGATTATACACTTATGGGCAATTTTCAGGATTGACATTAAAACCCATTTATGTTTAAAATCGTTTTAAATACAAAATTCTCTTCTTCACTAAACACTTAAATGAAACTTAATTCACCGATGTGGTACATTTAAATTCAACTTAAGTTTCCATTGGATTAGCTTAGCAAGGTGACCTCAATATCACAACAGTACAACAACAACAGGCAAAGCAAAAACAGCCAGCCGTTTTTTGAGACCACCTTGTAAATAGCTACACTTTGTTGTGATATATTTTTGTATTTAGTAGTGCTGCCATACTTTTATATTAATTAAATAATAGGGCATTTACATTACATCGAAATCTAGTAGATTTCATTTGAAATCTTCCTCCAAATCTAGTTCGTTTACATTATACTTGTTTGACATTAGCGAGATTTGGTTTTCACAACAAAAACCGCCGACTGATAGCTTTTTGTGTAACACATACTTACACCCAATTTTCACGATGATTTTTTCCTCTATTTTAAAATCATGTCTTTTTTTGTTTGATAGTGAGCGGGGTAGAGAAGTAAGCAGGGTAGAAAAAAAGACATGAATCGTATTTCTGTGTTTCTTTTTTGACATTCCTCTTTGCACTTATTTGTGCTTTTTAATTTCTGTTTTATTCTTATTTCAAAATGACATGTGTTTATTAAAATATAGAAATATAAAAAATTTTAATTAAAAAAAATTCAAAATATATCAAAATTATGTGGAATAACGAAATTTTAAATATTGTTACGAATAAGAAACTAAGAAAAAATCAGCTCTGACTGCAAAAAAAGAAACATGGTGAAAATTTAACAAGTTTTTGGAAGTTTCTTTAAAAAAGAAATACAAAAAAGACATGTCTTTTAAATCATCGTGAAAATTGGGTGTTACATATAATGAAATAGGCATTTAAAAATTTACATTACATTTTCTTTATAATCAACTTCATTTATTTGATCAATTTTTGTTTTGTTTTTTGTTAAAATGTCATTTTTTTCTTGTGCACGGAAGTAGTTTTTAGTGCTATATGGGGAAAAACATAGTGTCATCAATAAGTACTACTAGATTTCGAATAGATTTCGTCAAAATCTAGTCATGGAATAGATTTTGTTTTGTACGGGAAATCTAGCCAAAAACAACTAGATTTGGCTCGAAAACTCGAAAGTACTAGATTTCGTTGTAGTGTAAATTGGCTATAAGACTTTACAAATAAAACTCAAAAAATTAATCTGTATTTAAATACCATTTAAGTTTACATGAAAATTAACATAAAATATATTTAAATACTATCCTGAAAATTGGACATTAAATTGCTACCTGTGTGTGATGGAGCCTTTCACTCACGGAGGCGGTTGGTAAGCGCATAGTTTGTCACACAATGGTTAGGATCCACCATTAGGTTAGGCCGGCACGACAGGTACTCATGTAAATTTTTTTCCAAATCGCTCAATACCTTATCCGTTACTTATATCTTGTCTACAAGATATATTCACTCATTTTCGGTAAAATTAAATTCCTCATTTAAATGGTTCATAGTGTATGTGATAATCATTACGTATTAAAATGAAGTTATAAAAAAAAAAATATATCCAAAAATTTATTTTGTTTTAATTTATACTTTCTTAATTATTACAATAGAAACAAACTGAAGCCTCCATAGAATGGCTTGTGCTACAAACCAGCAAGTTGCTCTTATCTGTGTGATAATTTTGCTTTCAGTTCAAAATCTTTTTAGTAAATACACAGTGGGTTTTAAAACATCCCATTAAGTTAACAATGCAGATTCCATCCACTTCATTAAAATTTTTATAATTTTTTTGTTTTTATTTTTATGGCTTCTGTTTTGGGCGTGTGACTTTCATTATGAGAAAATTATAAAATTAAGAAGAAAAAAACTAGTACAATTCAGTACAGTATGTAGTAGACGATGGTGGCATGTGATTAAAATCAAAAACAAAGAAACAAAACAAAAACAATGAAAAAAAATTCATCTACTAAATTAGGTAAAACATACACATTGTTTAACAATTAAGATATTTTTTCTATTTGTAAGTATGTGTGTATGTATGTTGACGTCAGGTTATACATACATACATATGTAAGTATTATTCAATTTGTTTTATGAGAAAAATTGTTATGACAATTTTGTCATAATAATTTTCAAGCTTTTTTACCCTACAGCATCATATATACATTTGTACATACATACATAGATGTTTGGTACGTATAAAAATATAAATTCTAAAGCCACCGATCGCCTCATAATCACTTTCAGTGTCGAAATAGCGATTTTATTTTACTGGCTGACATAAAGTTCGGTAGAATGAATACTTAATGAAATTTCGCACATAAGCTTTCTTTGACTCAAAGACAAACCTATTAAAATTTTTTATAATTTTCAACATTTGTTATTTTTCGAATTTATTCTATGAGTTAATAAATTTCCGTTATGTATTTTATAAAGCTTTTTGTAATAGTTCTATTCCTTAAAATTTTTTAGGAATGACTTTATACACTACCAGACTATTATATTGCATGTTCTTGTTACATTTTACCTTAGCTTTCCGTTGGATAGCAATGAAGTATATTGTATGTACAGAAAAATTAACAATTATTAGACACCAGCACAATGTAATGCATTTTCTGTCCCGCTAAGGCCTTCGTCAGCATTCTTTGTGTCACACAAGATAGTGATACTTTATAAATTGAATGTATTTAACTCAACTATCTTAACAAATAGATATTGGGAATTATTTCTTTTCATAAGCAACTTTATTATATTCGACATTTTTTATTTTTCGAATTTATTCTTTGAGTTAAATTTCAGTTATGTATTTTATAAAGCTTTTTGTAATAGTTCAAATTTTTTAGGAATGACTTTATACACTGCCAGACTATTAAGGAATATAACTATTACAAAAAGCTTTATAAAATACATAACTGAAATTTAACTCATAGAATAAATTCGAAAAATAAGAAATGTTGAATATAATAAAGTTGCTTATGAAAAGAAATAATTCCCAATATCTATTTTTTATAATTATTATTTTACATTATTTTACGATTCTTGAATAGAAGTCTGAAAAATTACATCTCATCACTATGGTTTATAGTAATTTTTTTCAACTAGAGTTAAGCCGTAAACCGGAATAGCGGCATAAGTCTCGTACGACCTAAGTTATAAAAAACAAGGTAGAGTGTTATATTCGGCTATGCCGAATCTTATATACCCTTCACTATGGTACGATAAGAACAGAAAGTTATATAAATACCATTCTTTAGATATCAATTAATCTTTTTTGTGCCACGCCCACTTCTACAATCCCGCCCACATTTTCTCAGATGGTGTGTATTGAAAACCACGATAATTATACTTCGATCGGAAACTTTTGCTCTTTCCTTTCTCAAGATACGTAGAAAAACAAACTTACAGACGTACATCGTTAAATCGGCATGATCAATATTTCATTAATATTAAATGTTTTCTAAACTATTGATCTAAGACCCTTTAAAGTATATAAAGGTTGGTTAAATTTTAAGGGCCGATGTTGATTTTGAATAAAATACAAATTATTTAGGAAATGATTGCCATTTCTTTTTATTATGATAATATTGGTATGGTTCAATTATGTATGGAACAAAATATCGGCCAAATGGTCGCCCCAACCTCGGCGGCACACCTCCATCCGATGGTCCAAATTATCGATGACGCTGAGGCATAATTGAGATTCTTGTGCAGAATTATCTCATCCTTTAACTCTTGAATTGTTCCTGGCTTATCGACGTACACCTTTCCTTTCAAATAACCCCAAAGAAAGAAGTCCAACGGCCATTGAATTTGTCGCGCAAAAGATATATTGTTTCATTAGTTATGTGGCAAGTGACACCGTCCTGTTCAAACACCATCCACATCCATATCTTCCAATTCGGGTCTCATTTTGGAGAAAATATGGCCCGTTGATGCCACCAGCCCATAAACCGCACCAAACAGTCACTCTTTGTGGGTGCATTGGTTTTTCGACAACCACTCTTGGATTATCATTCGCCCAAATGCGGCAATTCTGCTTATTGACGAATCCACTGAGATGAAAATGTGCCTCATCACTGAAGATGATTTTCACGATATGCATTTTGATTTCAACGCCCATTTCAATAATAAGCCTGAATAACTTTAATGTGTTGCTCGATTGTGTATCTTTCCATGGTTCGTATTGAGTTAGTCTGAAATTGAAAAATGCTAAATAAAGTGCACAAAAAAACTTGACGTTTAGGTGTGGTTCACATTCAACATCGCCCCTTAAGACCCGTTGTATTCTGTGTCCTTATGAGTAGCGCAGTTAATTTGCCGATTTCGGTCTGTCCGTGAAATTGGTTTTTCAAAAACCGCAGATATGATGGAGACTCAGTAGTTATATAATTATGTAACATGTAGTCCGGAATTGATCAATATTTCAGAAATATGCAGAGGTGTTCTGGAAATCGAAAGCGCAAGACGCAAGAATTTAGAAGTCGTTTTTTTAAATAGAATTTTTGTAGTAAAAAAAGACAAATTCAATACAATACAAATATTCCTCTATTAAACAGAATTCTATACGAAGATTATAAAAAATTGAATAAGGTGTGTATTAAAGAACTTAAAAATTCTTGCGTTTTGCGTTTTCGATTTCAAGAACAGCCCTGAATACCGCACTTTCGTCTGGAATTTGGCCGATCGAAAGCAATATGTCAGTTAATGAAATGGTGGCAGTTCTAACATCTAAAGTAAAGCTAGCCATAGTTGAAAAACGTAACCACTCTTATTTTGAGCCAAAACAGAATTGGTTCGATTGAAAATTATTTCGTACTCGATAGCTTATGTTAAAAAACCTAATGTCCCATTCTTAGGATAGAATTTAAATCTATAAAGGTATTCACGTCAATTTTTTTTACCCTTGCAACTCTGCAAAATGAAAAATTTACCACGCCTACATTTACGCCCACTTTTTCTATTAAGCGCATAACTGGAGAACGGCTTGACCGATTTGGACGACTTTTTCTTTGAAATTATCGCCATGGTCCAACTTAGGTTTTTACGGAAAGAAAATGTTGCCCCGCCCACTTTTACGCCCACTTTTTTCGTAAGAAAAACTTTATGATAGGTATTTCATGGATTTTTATTTAAAGGCCATAAATTTCGTTTAAAGATCAATTTAAGTCGTCTGGTAATACAACACTAATGTTTGCTTAGGGCCAGCAACGCGGACCGGGTCAGCTAGTTGAATTATAATTCCAGTTAAATTTAACAAAACTCAAGTAGAGTAAATTGTAAATTATACAAAATTACAGTGTAAGATATTTAAACTTGATATTAATAAAATTTAAAAAACAAAGAATAAAATTTTAATTCATGGTAAAATTAACAAAAATAAAGTATTTGTTTAAAAAATATTAATAAGATTTTTGTTTAATAAGCAAACTCTTATCAACTTTTGCGAAGATAAACGATTTCACAAGTCTGTTTTTACCAGACCTGCAGTGGAAATTAGTCTCTTAGATGCGACAGAACTCATATGAAAACTAAAGAATTCTTACGCTATTTTCTTCAAGTTTGGGAGTAACATATCATTGCGCCCGTAAACAAGCGGAACTACGTCTCTAAAAATATTGGGAGAACTAAGGCATCACTCGACTTCTTCTTTGGCATAATCACAGCATAAGATGGAAAGAGGCTCATCGTCCTCGAATCCTCTTATAATTTTTCCCAAACGCTCCTAATGCCAGTCTTTCAGACTTATTAGAACTTGTACCACCTGTTGGGGTGACCGAGTTTTTAACACTTTCGGAATGCAGAAACATGTTAAGTAGCTCAATAAGACGTTTTTTCGATAAGATTGAAGTTAATTGTCTTTGAAACATTCGAGCATTGTATCGAGGGCAAACATTGTAAATAAACAATAGGTTTCATTATTTTCTAAGTCCTTAAATCTTTTAGTTAGAGCTAAGTCAGCCGCTAAATTTTGAGACTCCGAACTATTTTATTTTTTAGTTGGTATGCAAGAAATAAGCATAGAAAATTTAATTATTTGTTCAAAAATTCTCCAAAAGTAAATAAAAAAGTTTCGTCGTATCGACAGCAAAATTTTGCCAATACCGATATATTGGAAAATTTTAAGTATAGCCGATATATCGGTATCAGTATTCATTACATCCCTAATTTTAATCTAATAAGATAAGAATAATACCATCTATTACATATACATATACTCAAAAATTACCTTTGAAGTAAGGAAAGTCGGACTTAAGGCCGTGTCAGATACAACTTTGTCGCTTTGCGTGACGTTTCTACCTTTGACAGAAAAACGCAAAGCAAAAAGTGTATGATACAATGGGAACATTCATAAGACGTAGCTGTTGAGCTCAACTGCTAGAAAACTGTTGACAACTGTTGAGCCGAACATTTTCGTCTTAGAAACGGCATTATGAGTATAATGCAAAATTAACAGCTGATAAACATAAACAATTGAAAAAAAATAAAGATTGAGGTTGAGCACAACATGTTGACTTTAGGTAGCTAAAAAATTTTATGATGGAATAAATGGCCTCAAATACCCAACTGTTGTGTTGAGCGGAAGTGCTCAACTATGCGTTTCTAAGACAAACACTAAACGGTTACACAACAGTTACGCCTTATGAACGTGCCCAATGAAAACTTTGACAACACTTACGCATTGTTTGTTTACTTATAAAAGCGGTTGGTAATTTGTACATTTAATTATTTGTTATAAAAGTAAAAGTTGAAAATTTAATTGGACGGTTTTTTGGAATTGAATTTGGCAAAAAAAATGAAAAAAAAAATTATACTAGCCAATTGTCAAAGCGCGCCAAAAGATGAGAGTTGGCTTACTTTTTGCTTCGCTCCGCTTTGAAAGTACTTTATGTGACATGTTTCGTATAAGTTTGTATATTTTATCTTAGATGTCAAAGCGAATCGGTAACGCAACGCGAAGCCTTTATACCCCTTGCGCTTTAACTTTTACTAACATTTTTATATAAATGAACTTGTACTTCAAAAGAATTCCAGCAGATATTTAATAAGAACACCACATAGACTAAATTAACTGCCTATTTCCGATGTGCGAAAGATTTCTTTCGTTCGTAGAACTACATTTAAAACAAAAATAAATACTAAACATTTTCAGCCTTATTCAAAAAAAGTTACTTAAGGTTTACCAAGGCTTATTAAGTAAAAATCGTTAAAGTTTTATTCAAAAACAGTTATTAGTCTAAAACACCTTTAGTAACTCAATATTAAATGTAGGAATTTTAAAGTACCTTTGGCCCTACTTTAAACCTTAATTAAAAATATTACATATTTGTTGTGACATTTTGAAAATTTATAAAATAATAAAAATAAATAAAATATAAAGTTTACAATATTTTATTTTGGTATTTAAAATGGAAACACTAAATTTTATAGAAAGAATTGGTAAGTATTATTATTATTTAATAAAATAAGTACGTTTTGACTTGTCTTCTATTTCAACAGAATTTTTAACGCAAATATCCAACTTCAGACGTCAAAGAATTTATAAACATAGGCCTGACCCTTTTTCCCTTTCTGACATCGAATTGAAAAATAAATATCGGTTTAATAAGCAAACCGCGAAAAATATTACAAATTTAATAAAAATATGATATTTCATACTGAAAAGAAAGTACCTATGATGTCGCGAAATAAAAGCAATATTTTGCACAATAATTCTTATGTATAATTGGCTGTGCACGTTTTTAAGTGGAAAATGAAGCGGCGAAAATTGTTAACACTCTAAAATAAGTTCGGTAAGTTATCTAAGTGTTTGTGTTCATCAGCTCACAATAGTTATGTACAATATTTTGTTTGTGTAGAAATTCACAAATAAAAAAAATAAGATTTAGAGTTTGTGTGACAAGTACACTACGTTAGTGTACAGTTTATTTTCGAACACTGTTTATACAGAGCGGATTTATTGTTTCTAACGCAAACTAATTCATTAGTGTATGTTCAAATATTTATGTGGATTTGCGTAGAATAAGATTTGATTTTAGACCTATGGGTTCTTTTGAAAAGTTTCTCATTCCGCTAATCTGACTAAGAACGGTAGTGATTATAAACGAAAAGTATTGCAATATTGTTTGAAATAACGGCCAGCAAAAACGTTTTTAAATTATAAACGTTATAAAGCAGTAGTGACCATCATATATTAATTTAAGCTTTTTGAATTAATGTTCCTCAGAAAGTTAATAGTATATATCACACACAAAACAGTGTGAGATTTCAAATCGATTGTTCGACATTTGATTTCCTTCTTTTCTATCACTATTTTTTAAGGCCAATGTGGTTGACAGCAGTGCCGAGATCGCTAACAGCTTCCCTCTGACGCCTAGTCCGTGCAAGCCGTCACTGCGCGAGATGGTCCTTTCCTATACACGCATACTCGTGGGACTAAGAAAACAGAACAATTTTAAAAAACAAGAAACGGACGTAGTGAGAGGAGTTGGTGTAGGGGATATCCTCAGCAGGTTCGGTGTCAGATTCAGACTTAGATCGGCTGGGTATTCACAGAGATATTCTGCTACAAGAAAGTCAGTTAATGACAGGACTGACTGATACTAAGTGGATAGAATCCCCAAGCGACTCCCTATCTCGTACTGGGGCCTCGGAAAGACTCCGTGATCTGACCTTGGTCTCTGATGATGCGCACGAAATAACTATGATTTCGCCTCATGATAAGGGCCAGAGGGTTGAACCACCGACTTCTGCGGTCACACTCCGGACAGAGTGGAAATTTGCGAGTGTATCAAAAGCCATTGTTCGGCAGGATGCGACAGAACAGGTCACATCGGAAAGCCGGTCGAGTTATGAAAAAGCCAAGAGTGTTGTAAGAGTCTATTTAGCCTTTCTAGAAAAGATGGCTAACAAAGACTCTTCATTGCACGATAAACGGGATAGGCGTCTTCTAAGGAAGCGCAGAAAGAACGTTGCTAGATTCGAAGGAATCCACGGTTATATCGGCGCCATCCTAGCGCAAATGCTGCTATTACAATTAGTGAAGTCATGCAAGGGGCGATGGACGCACTGTTAGGATGGGCGATTGATAAGGGTCTGGGGGTAAATCCGAGAAAGACAGAGTTGGTTCTTTTTTCTAGGAGGTAAAAGGTGAAGAATTTTAGGCCGCCGGTACTAGGGGGAGTATAGCTTATCTAGGAGTTTTTCTGGACAGTTAGCTTTCCTGGAGGATGAATACTTAGGAGAGACTAGGAGCTGTGGACTTCGGACGTCAGTAGTGGGATGGCTGTATACTTCGGTGGTAAGATCCATTCTTACGTATGGATGCTGTGTTTGGTGGGAGGCATTGAGACTGGCTAGTCGAATTAATCTTCTATCTAAGACTCAGAGGTGTGCTTCGAAGGGCATGACGGAAGCCATAAGAAGTACTGCTCAGGCGGCCCTGGATGTTAGGTTATATCTTCTGCCTATCGAGCAGAATGTGATGGGAATGGCAGCCAGGGGCTATATTACCGGGGGTAATATTGCCGTCTAGGGAGAGCTGGACAGGTAGGGGCAGTTTGTATAGTGGACTATATCAGTAGGTCGTATAGGCTTCCTGACGACTGCAGTGATTTTTAGGCAGATGTTCTAGGGGTCTTGAGGGTCGTGGAATTGGTATGGGGCAACATTCCTAGGGGCTCAGAGGTCACTATATATGTAGACAGCCAGGCGGCTCTTAGGGCGTTGATGGTCTGTTATGTGGACTTCTTCTTAGGGGAGTAAATGTTAAGGCTATGCTGGGTACCAGGTCACTGCAACATCGCCGGCAATGAGATGGCTGATCAGTTGGCGAGCATGGGCTTGGAAATGAAGAATGCTGACTATGTGGGGGCAGTCAGGCATACAATAGGCTTCCTTTTTGGAAGGATCAGGAATAGGTTCTGAGCGGGACTAATCGTGCCTGGCGGAACCGAAGAGACTGCCGAGTATCGTGCACGCTGTGGTCGGTGCTTAGTAAGTCAAACTGTTGGCAATCACAATAAGGCTGTGTTGGGTACCAGGACACTACAAGGTGGATGGTAACGAGGTTGCGGACGAACTCGCGAGGGGGTTCGAATCTGGACTTAGAGGTAAGGGACAGATGGGTAAAACCACCATTATGTCATTACTATGGGGTGATACGGGAAAGTTTCCGTGACGCCGTTAACCGGTCCTGAAGGGATAGATCGGATTGCAGGGGGTCGAGGGCCTTATGGCCCGGATTGGACGCAGGGGCACCAGGGTTATATTAGGATTGGATAGGAGTGGTCGCAGGACCATTATAGGGTTCCTGGCGGGGCATTGTTCTGTTAGGGCTTTCATGATTAAACGGGGCTATGCCACACCGGACTTCTGCAGACTGTGCGGGGATGCGGAGGAGCTAGAGACGGTTGAGCATGTACTGTGCCACTGTCCTAGGATGCAGGGTCCCAGGCAGTAACGGCTAGGGGCTAGATTTCACGGCTAACTGGGGTGTATCGCTGGATGTAATCCAGCTGAACTACTGAGGTTTGTCAGGGAAATAGGACGGTTGTTTCTGTTGGGAGGACCGTAAGGGGGACTAGTCCTACGCAGTTTCTGTCTATCTGTCTTAAACCTGTGGACTATTTTCTTTTCTTCTTTATTTCTCTCTTTCCTCTTTTTTCTATACTGAAAGGATTCTCAATAGACCTCATAAGTCTCCGAGAGGAGATGCGCCCTTGAGCGCATAACCCTTCTTAACCTAACCTAAGTCAAAATCGGATGCGCTACTAAGCAAAAGTAGGGCCTGCGTTAGAACTATAATAGGTATTATCACGGGCTACTATATGAAAGGCAGGATGACGGTGGGAATGGGATCTAAGCTGTCTGATATGTGCGGGTTGTGTGAGAACCCGGCGGAGCTGGACAGTTGACCACATTTTAGCCCCTATTACGGTTTACAACTCAGTTGAGTAATTTCTTAATTTTTGTATTATGGTTTACAACTTTGCTATATTGCGGCGAACAAAAACATCAACTGGGTTGAGTTGTAAACCGTAATAGGGGCCTTTCTTTCACTGTCATAGGCTGCAGAACAACAGGCTAGTCAGCAGATTCTTAGTCGAATTGGGAGATGTCTCGGGGTGTGGGCTCCAGAATCTTACGGGATTCGTAATGGGAACGACCTGGCTGCGCAAGAGGATGCTGGGCAGTTTTTTTTTTTTTTTTTTTTTTAGTAGAGTTATTTCTCTTTTTAGTTCGATCTTTTATATTCCACTAATTTCTTCTTTCACTTCTTATTTAACTTTACTGTTCTGTCTCTTCTATCGAATAAGTCGTCACAATGGACCATAATAGTCTCTTGGTGAGTGTTTGAAGTTGACTTCACACCGGCCTTTTAACCTTACATAACCTATCATTTTTTCTTCTTCTATCATTGTCAAATCCAGATGAAAGCATTTAATTATTTTAGATTTGGCAATGATGCTACAAATTTTAGACCAAAGGTTAACCATTTCTATTGAATTCTAATGTCTGACTAGATCACAAGCAAAACAAAACCCTTAATTTCATCTGATTAAATAACTTTTGTTGCTTAAAACAACAAACAATTGCAAACATCTGCTAAATCTATTCAACTTTTACGAATTTTTAAAAAGAAAAATTTTGTATGTTCCTGGAACTTTTTTTGGGATCAATAGTCTTTTAGTATACCGATCGACTCAGGATCATTTTCTGAGTCGTCCTAACGATGTCCGTCCGGCTGGATGGCAGGCTTCCTGGCTGGATGTCCATGTAACCTTGTGCTCAAAGTACAGGTTGCAATTTTGAAGATAATTTGATCAAATTTTGTACCTACATAGGTTATAAATGGCACATTGACCAGGGCGAATCGGTCCATAATTCCCTATAGCCCCCAAACTGCTTTCCGGAAAGGGTATTTGTGGCCACTATCAAACCAATTTTTATTAAATTTAGGTAAATGGCAACGCAACACCAAAATTACATTGAAAGCAACAACAAAGTCAAAAATATTTTATAATTTTATTGTTGCTTTCTAATGAAATTCATATTGAACTTTTAAATTTCAAACGCTGCATATCTTGTGGGTGCAAAACACCAAAATTACATTGAAAGCAACAACAAAGTCAAAAATATTTTATAATTTAGTTGTTGCTTTCTAAAGAAATTCATATTGAATTTTTAATTTCAAACGCAGCATATCTTGTGGCGTTGAAAATTTTAAAACGCAATATGAATTTCTGTAGAAAGCAACAACAAAATTATGAAATATTTTTAAGTTTGCTTTTGTGTTGCCAGCAGCGAAATTAGGCAACGCCGCTCATGTTAAACTATACAAATTATTTTTCATTTATTATTTTAACATCAGCGGCGTTGCCTGATTTTGCTATTGGCAACACAACTTCAGTTCAGTTGCCATCCATAATCAATCCATATTTATATGGATACATAAGTTATGCATTTTTTAAAAAAAAGGAGCACGACGGGAGATAGGGGCGATTTCTGCCGCTCCGAAACTATCTAACATATTTTAATTAATTTTAAATAAAGATAGATCCTTATTCAAATAGCCACATTAGCTATGCATTTTTCAAAACTAGGTCCCAAATAGGTACACTGGCAAAAAGTTTTTCTAATATGTGGTGTAGGCCGTCATATGGTCGGGCTTGACTGACTATACTTCCTTACTTGTTTTGACTTGGTTTTATTAATGTGCTGTTTTCACAACACAAGTGCTTGAACACAACACTAGTGCTTTTTCATATAAAATTTATATGAAAAAGCAATTTTTTTAAGTGTCACCCGTGTTGTGAAAACAGGGGGCTACTCTCTATTGCGATGCGAATACAATTTCGCTGCAAAAGCTAAATGCCAACTTGGTACTCTTTTACTTTCGCAAATTGTTTGAAAATTAAGCAATTCTGGTAATAAAAACACTATGCTAGTTGAAAAAACAGACAAGCCGGGCACATGGCGTTTTAACATAATTCGGGTACGCTGAATGCAGTGGTGCCCGCGGTTTTTTAGGATTGGCTCTGGTTTTCGAGATATACCGTTATTTCGAAAATGGTGGAGGTTGCACAACATATGTTCGCGTAACTCAAAAACGGTTTAGTTTATTAAAAAACTTAAAAAACCGAAACTTCGCACCGCTGGATTCAGCGTACCCCAATTATGTTAAAACGCTAGGTGCCCAGCTTGTCACGAAAAAAAATTGTCAATTTCTTGCACAGTGAAATCAAAGATAGCGCAGATTTCCAGTAATGAAATGACAAAATATTTAAAAAAAAATTTAAATTGGAAAGTTAAAATAAAGGAAATAATGATGATTTGCGAAAAAAAAAATAAAAAGATGCGAAAGACAAATGCGCAAACGCATTAAAGAGTACCAATCACTAGATTTGCTACAATTTTCTTTCGCATCGCAATAGAGAGTAGCCCCCCAGCACATGATTTTCATTTAATAAGTCACTTTAAATAGTACATAGTTCCCCTTTGAACATTTGAAGTGGTTTCATTTCGAAAAAAATTTTCGGAATTTAAAGCACTTTCTATCGGAATTGCGTTTTGTGACATGACTATTTAACATTGTTTCCCTTTTTGTTTATCTCAAAAAAGTCATTTTATATTTAAATTAATATTTTCTTTTTTCAGAAATAATTAAATACCTACAATTTTTGGTTCTAAAAAATTAAATAAAGCGTTTTTATATCGTCCCCTTAATAAAACAATAGTGTATAATTTTTTTGCCATTTCGAGATAATAGAGTTTAAAATTTTTGAGTTATTAGACAAATGGGAAAACACTAATATCTCAGAAAATAATCGATGTTGTTGAGTTGTGGTCATTTAAATATGTGATGAAATAATCAGGCAACTAGTAGATGATATGTCATTAATTTAAAAGTGCTTTAATTGCAAATAAATTTGATTCAAAGTATCATGATGTCACTTAGGCTATTTTATTTGTTTTATAATATGTATGAAAATCATAATACACTATTTTATTTTGTATGGTATACACTATTTTATTTGAATATTTTACACCAAATATATTATTAAAAAATTGTGTATATCAATATACGTAATTTTTCGATTTTATTTTGTTATGAAATAATAAAAATAGTGAATAATAAAAATAGTGTATGCTTTTTATACCCTATTTTTCTTTGAAATGATATTCAGAGTAACAACTAATTAAAACACCATACCTGCACTTACACAATTATTAATGAAAAATTTCAAACACGCAATTATACAATAATATTTCAATAAATTTTTTGACCCACTTTGTGGAAGTAGAATTTCACCAAATTTTGACCACATTTGGAATCAGTTATGAAGATTCTTTTTATGCAATAAAAAAAATAATGGTGTAAAGGGGACGATATATTGTTACGAAATTAGATTTGTCTAATAATTATTTATGGTTTTAGTTATAAGTTATCTTGTAAATTATAGTTTTATGTCATATTAATTTCTATTTTTGTGAACGCCACTGTACTAAATTTTCTAGCAATTGTAATTGTAGACTTTAGACTTAAAATAATTCGAACATAATTTTCTAGAAACTACTAGACGGTTCTTGAACCAACTAGGAATAGTTTTGAACTATAAATCCAGGCTAACTCATAAAAGTTTAGTTTAGTTTGATCGGAGACATTAAACGGTTCAAATCGATACTTACAATAGTGTTTAAAATTTGTGAACATTATAATTCATTTCAATAAAGTTTGTTAAGTTGAATTCGTGTGTGCATCAATTTTAATTTGCAATTAAAAGAACTCAAAGGTTTATTAGAAATTGAATAAACCTTAACGCGTTTTATTAAGTAAAAACGTAACAATATTTTATAGAAATAAAAATAAAGCTTTGATTTGTTTAAGGCAATTAAAAATTTGTTTGAAAATGTCAAAAAAGCTCGTTTTAAAATGTTTTAAAATTACTTTTTCATTAAAAAAAAGCTTTTCTAATCTCTGTTTGAAATAACAAAAGGTCGCTTGATCATAGAAAACTAATTAAATTTACCAAAAACTATCAAAACGTACCTCGTATAATTGTTTGTGCCCCACCACTTAATAAACATTTTACTTCAAATTATACACAATTATATTTGTATTTAATAACAAACAGATGTTATAAGGAAACCCAGCCTACTCTTTAATTCAAAAAACTAGCCGCTCATAAAACACATATACGTACATAAGTACATATCAAAATATACCAAGCCGAACAAAAGTTTTAATCTAGAAAATTGCTTTAAAAATGGTTAAAAATATGCTGATGTAAATGTAACATTAAATCACAAACTTAATTTGTTAACCGTAAACAAAAGTGAAGGTTTTTTCAAAAGCCAAAATACTTGCATATGTGAACTTTTTTTATGATAATGTCCGGAAGTTTATGTCCGTAAAAACGGAAAGAAATGGTACACAAAAGAAAAGTTCAAAACGTTTTGTTATGGTAGGAAAATTTAAAGATTTTTTTATAAATGTTTAATTAAATTGAACGTTGAATTGCCACTATGATAATGTATAAGAGAAAGGCAAATAAATAAATAAGCTGCAATAAATGGAAAAAGATGCTGGCTTGTATTTTTTATGGTTTTATTATTTTTTATTATTTTTATTTATATGATTAAATTTAAAAATAAAAACCTGAACTTTATTATTCATTCACAAGTTAATATGTCTATTTGTTTGCTTATTTTTTTTATAAAAAAAAATTTGTTACAAAAAAATGTTAGATAATTTTTAAATACCTAAAAAAATGACTGGCGCAAAGATGATTGCGAACTGGAAAGCGGAAAAAATAAAATGATCATTTGTAAAAAAGAAAAACAAACTGCAAACATTTCAATGTCTTATTAATTTTAGGAATTTATTTTTTAGCTTCAGCTTCTTTAGCTGATTTATTTGTAGACGCTGTTGTTGGTGTTTTAGAAACACGCTTAGGTTTGGGTTTAGGGGGCGCGGGGGTAGCTACAACAACCTTTTCCTTCTTTTCTTTCTTTTCTACTTCTTCTTTTTTGTCATCTAATTCTTCTTCTGCTTTATCCTTAATAACTTCTTCTTTTTTGCCATTTACTTCTTTAGTTTTATGTTTTTCACTGTACAAAGTAAAAGAAAAAAATGGGTTTTGTTCGCTTTAATTCTTTTTTACATATCGATAGCTAAATTCTAAAACAAGCTAGTTTTTCAGGAGAAGCTATAAAAGTTTACGGGATATACAACATTCAGTTGTCTGCTAAGTACATTTTTGTGCGTAACTTTGGATTGCAGTAGCCGGTCAACACCAAAATTTGACAGAATTTAAGTTGAACAATACTATATTTAAGAACGTAAAAAAATTAAAAACCTCAAGTCTACTAAGCATGTTTTAGAACTGATCTGTCGATATTTAAATACTTATTTATAAAAAATCCTTTACCTTTCTATATCTATATTTAAAACAGAATCATTTTCTTCTTCGTCCTCATCGCGCTCATGAGGTGCCACTTCTCTAAGCAAATCGCCCAAATCTTTGTCAACATCTTCCCATAGTTTATCTTCGTGACCTTCTTTTTCTTCAATTTCATGATCTTCATCATCTTCGGCACCGTTGGATTCATGTGTTTCATGATCTACAGCTTCCCCCTCCTCCTCCTCCTCCTCCTCCACCTCCTCCACCTCATGTTCCTCAGTCATTTCTACTTCATTTTCCTCTTTGTCTCCTCCTTCAGTTTTTTCCTTTTTGTCAGTTTCTTCTTTTTTCTCCGATTCTGATTTCTTACGATCTCTAGCTTCCTTACGTTTCTTGGCAAGTTTCTCTTCCTCTTTATGACGCAAAAATGCTTTTAGGTGGGATCTTTGTAGACAATGTTTCTTGGTGTAGGCCTCCAATGTGCCCTTATCAGCCGAGTAATGTTCACAGATTTCACAATAGAAAGCAGTAATTTCCTTAACAAATTCTGCTCCTATTGGTGTCTTATCCTTGTCATCGCCTTCTTCACTGTTTTCCTCATTTGTTTGTGTCTCATTGATAAGAGCCTCCATATCAGCGTCAATATCTTCATCGATTTCTCCCACAGAATCGACAGTCATGAATTTGTTTAAATCTATTTCACGCATTTCCTCATCACCGCTGTTTTCGGAATCGGAATCCTGTTTTCGAGCTTTATTCTTTGGAAGAAAAAAACGATAATAAAAAACAATTTAAATTCCTGTTTTTTTTACTTACTCTTATGTGTTCCAAAGAACAACGATGTGTCTCGTACAATATCGGGCTCTTAAAAGCCAAATGACAGGTGGAACAGTAAGGCATAAGGAATTTCTTCATAATTTTATGATGTTCCGAAAGTTGATGTTTTGCCTTGGGTTGTCGGTAGTGTAAACGGCAGAGATGACAGAATTTCGATTCATAACTCTCCTTGGATTTCTCTTCTAGTTCCTTTTGAGCGGCTCTTTGGCGTGCCCTTAATCTTAAAAGGTGAGCTCTTTGACGCATAGCAATTTGCCTTAAGGCCATTTTATGGGTACGAGAACTCAAGTGATAAGAATATTCCTAAACAAATTAATTTTGTAAATAACTCGTTTTCATACTTAAAGAATAATTATTCTTACCTTAAAAGTTACACACTTCATGTGACAGTGTATACAGGTTAGTTTGATGAAACGAGAATTGCCTCCACGTCTTGAAGGACTGTTGCGATCGTCTCGCCTTGAAACGCGTGATTTGCGATCTTTGCCACCGTCATCTTCATCATCACTACGTGTCGATTTCTTACTTTTCCTTTCTTTATCATCCTTATCTTTGTCATCCCTTTTCTTCGAGGAGCTCGTTGAAGATTTCTTAGCACTTGTTGAAGATTTATCTTTTTTGGATGAGTCTCCTGAATCCTTTTTCTTACCTTCTTTCTTTTCAGCCTTTTCACCATCAGTTTTTGCTGTCTTGTCTGCGTCTGCAACATTACCATCTGCATCATCAGCTTTTTCGGCTCCCTCTTCACCCTCTGTATGTTCTTTATCCTTATCGGCTTGAGACTTACTGTCACCATTCTCTTCATCTTCACCTTCCTCGTCCTCATCATGCTCATCGTTATTACCTACATTTTGCGAGTTGGCCTCATCGTCCTCGTCATCTTCTGCGTTGGATTTTTCCGACGATTTCGAACGTTTAGATTTACTACGTTTTTTCGTTTCACCACTATCTCTATTCTCATCCTTATCCGCCTTGTCCTCATCATGATCCGCCTCCTCGTCCTCCTCATCTTCGTTGTCACTGTGTTTGCGTTTTGATTTCTTCTTTTCACCCTCTTCATCCTCATCTTCGCTAGAAGAGGCATTTCTCTTACCACTCCTTGAGGTTCTACGTGGACTTTTCGAGGAATTTCTATCAAGACGACGGCGTCTAAGAGAGCTATATGAAGTATTATGGGGATTTGTTTGATGGTGGTTTAATAGGCGTAAATATTAAAAAAAAAATTGTTTAACATGCATTTTTCTTTTAGAAACATTTGCAGTCAAATGTTAAAATTAAACGGCAGAGACAGAGAAAGTAAGTTTAACATGGCTGTTTTGCTTTTGCGTTAAATCAATAGACAGCCATTTTGTTTGTAAAAAATTTGAGATTTCAAGATACGTTTGTGTGAAGTTTCTAAGGAAATATTTTTCTTAGAAAAACTTACGACAGTGGGGAATTTATTTAATATAATAAAATCATTAAAATATTATTTATTTGAATAACAAAAAACAAAAATCTTAATATTTTCTTGTTAATTGGTTGAAGAACTTGTGCCTTTTTCAATACTTTGGATAACTTCCCTGTTACTTTAAGCCTCAAAATTTTTAATTTTAATTAAATTCATAATTGCATTTTTATGCTTTTATTAAATGTGGTTTGGTATTTACCTCGTTAGGCGTGCAATTTTCAATACACGTGCACGATCTTTTTGTTGGGCGTACATTAGTTTACGTCTCATAATTCTTAAATCATTCGATTCACGGCGCACAATACGACCCGAACCTCCACGTCCTGTTCTCACACCACCACGACTGCTAGAACCACGTATGCGTGACACAAAACCACTGCGAATAGGTGCTCTTTTTGAAGGAGGTCCCATGGGTGAACGATGCCTGGATTTGGAATTATCACGATCGCTGTGTCTGGATGTGTTGCCGCCCCGTGAAGTTGAGGATACTACGGGGGGTGGTGGAGGTGGTGGAGTACGATTACCTCTAACCGTTGATGAAGTACGTCTATAATCCTAGATGTATAGCATGATGAGAATAGATTTTTGTAGTAGACCAGTTTACTTGGTTATTATTTTTGTGTTTCAACAAAACAACAACAAGAATTTGTCTTAAAAACACTTCTGTAGTCGAATTTCTAGTGTTTTTTTTTAACAATTAATACAATTTAGATTTATTACTATTCATTTTTATGAATTTAAGTAAATGATTGTAAGTAAATGTAATTCTTGTCATTAATATATTGCGTTGTTTCTAGTTCTAACTAGTTAATGATTGATTGATTGATTTGTTTTTTTATTAAAGGGAAGTAGTGGTAATAGTAGCTTTCGTTATTTGATATTTAATTTGATAATAACAACATAAGAGGGTGTGTTAGGAGCTTCATGAAGCCTTCATACATATATTTATAAGTTTTTTATAGTTTCTATATTTAGGAGGAGATTTCAATCAAACCAAATATTATATTTTACCATTTTTCGCATACAACTTAATGTTTTTGTTTCTACTTTGAAAATTGTTTCGTTACATGATTCATGATGGTCATTCGAATGCACTCTAGCTTTTTAATATTTTTGTTTATAGCAATGATTACACAGTAGTAGTACAATAATATTGTATTTTATAGGAAAGTCTTCATTCATATTTTGGATTGAAATTGATATGTAACGCTCCGGCTTTAGAAGTTACACAAAATAAAAAATGTTTTGTTTGCTGGTATTCTCTGCGGGCAAACAACATTATGATTCTAGGTGGTACGTATCAATTTTTTGCTAAGGGTTGTCATAATACAATCAAACGACTTACAATAGTAGGTAGAGTAGAGGTAGTTTAGGTAGTAGATAGTAGTTATGTTCTGCTTTAAGTTTTTAAAACATTTTACAGGTTCATTTATAAACAATTAATTGCTTTAACACAGTACCAAAACCAATGAGCTCTCTTGCGCATATTTATCAATCACTGAGAGGAGAGCATAATTTTGGAGTGGCTGTTGTTCAAATGTTTTAATTTTACATTTTATATTCACATAAACTTAATAATTTCCTTCTGTTTTGTTCAATTTTCATACAACAGCGTTATTTTACATACAGTTTGATTTTATATGTGCTCATTCTAAATAAAACTCTATGGTTTTTTTCGATTACAATAATAAATACACAAAATAATAAAATTATTATCATAATTAAATAGAGTTGTTAATTAAGTTTGTTTATCTTCTTAATGTTAAACAAAACTGTACTATTACAATTTTTTTAAAAATATTTTGGTGGGTTTAAGCATTTTATTATGAGGATTACTAAATTTATATTTAAAAAAATTTATGTACTTACGTCTTGGCGAGATCTTTTTATATCGGATGAACGATCACGGGAAGAATCCTATAGTATGATAACAAAAACAATGCAATATTAGTATAGTATTTTTACACTTTTTCTTTTGGTTACATACCCTATTATAACTGCGTTTATGACTTGAATCATGACGGCTACTACTCGAGCTATTAAAACGATCTCTATTGCGGGAATCGTAATGGCTGCTACTACTACCACCATGACCACCAGAATTATAACGTCCACCACCGCTACCGCCACCATAGCGATCAGAAGAACGCCCAGAATTATGTATGCGTCCACCACTGTTGTAATTGGATGACCGATAAGATGAACCACGGTAGGATGAGCTGCCGCCACCGCGGTTGTTATATCCTCTATTAAAACCTCGTGACATTGTCTGGAATTTTTTAAACAAAAAAATTTTAAATTCAGTACAATCCTGTCATTCGTAAACGTACATCAAATTATAAATTTATGGATTTTCTATATTCACTTCTCCTGTCAAAATAAAATATCCGACACCAAAATAGTTATTCATATTTTTTCCCCCCAATTTTTAAGCATAGTTACATAAATCAAATTTTTAACAACTCACTCTTAATGTGTACTTTACACTATTACACAAACTTTGCGATTTTTGAGGAAAATACAAACTTGTCATGATAAGTTGTTATTGTTTTTTGAAAATGTTAGACCAATAATAAGATAAGAGACCCATTTTCGTAAAAATACGTAAGACTTGTGTGATAGTGTAAAACAGCATTAAACCATATTCAGTTTAAGTTTATCCAATGCAAAGCTGACAAGATATATGTTATTGTTATTACCACGGAAACAGTAAATATAAAGTTGCTTGTTATTCAATGTACGGCCAATGTAAGCAGGAACAATATATTTATCCGCTGTAGAGATTTTTATGAATTTTTGCATCGATTGGCTTTTGTTAAGAGTATATTTTACACATTCCATCATTGTTGCAGAATTTTCCAAGTTTCTTGCTGACATCCATTTATAATTTAATCATGTCAAAATAATATTGAATATAAGCAAGTGAGAAAGTGTAGTCGGTCAAGGCCAACAATATAACACCCTACACCGAAGTACATAAAAACAATTTAAACACAGGTACCACATTAGGACCCATGGACAATCATGCACCCGCCTGAACAAAAGTATGTTATGAGGTTAAGATTCATGCAAAAGTTCTTTTTGCCGAATATTATTTAGATATATATATTTATATATATGAGATTTTAGAATGGATAACATTTTGTCATGACATAGTAACTATTGAATAAGTAATTATCGCCAATTTGTATGTTACGGTACGGCATTAAAAGCTATTTTCGGGAGTAATATTTGTATAGGAGCTATGGTCAAATATGGACCGAGTGCAATAAAATTAGATAAGATAATTTTAATTGCAATTAAATATGTCTGGACCAAATTTAATCTAATTACCAACATAATAAGATGGTTTATGGGCACAAAGACTATTCCGGAATCCAGCTTGTATGGGGGCTATCGGAAATTATGGGCCAATCCGCTCTATTTTCTATCAGATTGGTGCTTGTGCCAAAAAGAAAATATATACCAAATTATCTCCAAAATTTCGACATGGGGCTAATTCTGGCTGTCGTGATCAATACTTTTTCGATTCGAAAGCAATTTTATTTCTATATTTTCAAGTCGAAACTGAAGGAATCGAAATTATTTTTTTCAGTATTGTGAAAAATCCAATAACTGCTTTACAACACAGGAAAAAAAATTGATTCATACAGGGGGCTAGTACTTTGCTCACATGGTGTATATGGACAGCCAGCCATCATGTCTGCCAGACGAACATCCTTAGATCGACTCAGAAAGAGATTCTAACATACATATTAGCGTGTTTATTTTATTGGGTTTTATTTTATTTATTTATTTATGTAATAAAGTAATACAAAGCATTCCAGGCCAAAATATAAATATGTAGGTATTACATATGTATTACACTAACAATATCCGAACTCAACTGTAAATGGGTTTTTGTGAGAAAATAGAAAGCGAGATTTTTCTTTTATCAAAAATTATGGTATATTCTTTTCTGCAAAAAAATGTGACATTTTATTTAAAAAAAAAATAAAATTTGGTGTTCGTTTCTTTAAAATGTTCTGCTCTCTAAAAAGGGTAATAGAAAGCGTGATTTTTCTTTTATCAAAAATTATGGTATATTCTTTTCTACAAAAAATGTGACATTTTATTTAAAAAAAAAATTATATTTGGTGTTCGTTTCTCTAAAATGTTCTGCTCTCTAAAAAGGGTAGCACATGGTTTATTCTAAAAAAATTGGGGCTAACAAATAGCATTAGAAGGTGATATTTTTTGTATAGCAAAGAAAACACCATTAATTGCGTCTAAAATAGTTTTCAGGCGTCTGCCCGACATTAATATGTAAGAGACTAACTGTACATTAGGGATATAACTTTTTTTTTTAATTTTTTGAGTAAGCATAAAAACAAATTTATTAATTTTTTTCTAATTATTTAATATATGTATATACAAGGGTAAGGCTTATATTTAATCGAATTATTAGATATATATTCTGCCTGCGAAGTCGTGACCATGTATCCAACTATGCTCACAAATTTTTAGAATGTTCATTTCAGAATTATGTTAAAATACATGCATTATATTCGTTTTACAAGATCATAATATCTCGTTCCATCATGTACATAGAGCCCTATTACCAGTTTTCTAGATCAACTAGAAATCCGAACTTAATTTTGCCGAGAATTAATAATTCGTACTATGAAAGATCATTTATGGTGAGATCATGTAGACTTTATAATGATCTTCCTATCAGCCTCAGAACCTTTGAATTGTCACCGTCAAGCTTTAAACGGAAACTGCTCAATTTGTATCATTAAGTATTCATATTTGTCTTCAAAGGATTACCCAATTTTTAAAAATTAGTTAGTTTAATTAGTTATTAATCATTAATTCTTACTTTAAATTTACGGTTGCATAAGAAGTTTTTGATTGTTAAAAACATGTTTTTTCCTATTTTCCATTCATCTAGTTGCTTCAAAATAATGTGAACGCCAATTCTATCAAAAGCTTTTTCAAAGTCGGTGGACAAGATAGTAATATGGTTTTTGCTCGACAGCGCTTTAGCTATGAAATGTTGGAGGTAAAGAAGGACATCGTCTGTACCCTTCTTCTTCATAAATGCAACTTGATTAGGTGTTAGAAAGTTATTTGATTGAATGAACCACATTAATCTTCTAGCGATTATTTTTTCGAAGATTTTGCTGACACAAGAAAGCAGAGAAATCGGTCTGTATCCAGAGACAATGAGGTGATCTTTGTTAGGCTTTGGGATTGGGATAACGATTGCAGTTTTCCATGCTTGCGGGAAAATATTTGACGTGAGTATATTGTTGTATACCGAAAGCATATGTCTTTTAGCTGTCGGACATAGATTTTTTAGCATCGCATATGAAATACGGTCTTCACCCGGCGTTTTACCAGTTGCTGAATGCATGGCGTCCTCTAATTCGGAGAAGCTGATGGGATTTTCAATTTTTTTTGCATGTTTATTGTAGTTTTGGTGGCTGTAAAGATGGTATGTAGAACTTGCTTTGTTGTCTCGAAACAAACTGGAGAAGTTCCTGTCATCTGATTGTTCAGACCAATGTGTTGCAAAAACATTTGAAATTTCCACTGAATCTGTAATGCGATTTGAGCCTGATTGTAGGATGTTAATTATGTTTGTATTTTTTGCAGCCTTTCTAAAACTTCTCCACTAAACAACGGGATCCCTCAAGGATCACCATTGTCGGTGATATTATTTATTATAGCGTTCAACGAATTTAGTAAAATCTTATCTACTCAAAAACACATAGAACACACAATTTATGCTGATGATGCAGTTATTTTTACAAAACTTAACGACAACAACGAAGTTAAGAAGATCTTTGAAGATACTTTAAAAAAAATAGATGATTGGTGTTTAAAGTCTGGAGCTAAACTCTCGATAGAAAAATGCAATGTTCTGCACATCTGCAAAAAACACAACTGCACGTTCTCTGACATCGAGTACAATAACGTAAAAATTAAACGCGTTAATAACTTACGAATCCTTGGTATAGTTTTCGACAAAGGCTTTACTTTTAAGGAACATTGTCTACAACTGCGTAAAACCCTAAACTCAAGACTAAATATTATAAAATATTTAACATCTAAAAACTTTCAAATTCACATTTCTACTATGATAAACATAACGCAGGCAATTATGCTCTCTAAAATAGATTACGCACTTCCTATATATGGATGGTGCGCATACTCGAATCTCAAATTAATACAAGCACCTTACCATGCCGCAGTACGTCGAAGCATCGGAGCTTTTTCAACCAGCCCCACAAAAACTCTTTTGGCAGAAGCTGGTATGCCTTCTATCATTGACCGAACTAGCTATCTAACGTGCAAACTTATTCCCAAACTTTTCAATTGCCGGAATAAAATGTTATTTGAAGAGGTTAAAAAAACTATAAATGGAGCTAGAATACCTAGACTTCAATCTTCAATCAGACGGTGCATAGATTTCACAAAAAAACTAAACTTAGAGCTTCGTCCTTCACTTATGACCCATTATAAAGAACCACCTTGGCTGCCAAACGAACATTCATTTATTCTATCTTTGGCAGACTTGCCTAAGGCCACTACCTCCTCCCACATATACAAAGCCATGTTTAAAGCTATCACCGAGAGTTTTTCTGCAAACAGCTGGAACTTTCTCTACACTGATGGATCCAAATCAACTAACTACACTACCTTTGCTGTTGTTACTCACGAGGGTAGCCTCATAAACACCGGTTTAATCGACGATTATTGCTCCAATTTCACAGCTGAAGCATTGGCCATCCTAGTTGCAGCACAATACGCGACAAAAAATAGTTCCAAGTTTATAATCTGCTCCGACAGTCTCTCAGCAATCCATGCCGTCAAAAACTCTGGGTACGAATCGCCGATAATCAACCAAATAAGAAATATTTGCAACCAAAACCTAAATAGCATCAAAGTTATGTGGGTACCTTCCCATGTTGGCATTATAGGAAACGAATACGCTGATTCTGCTGCCGAAGAAGCTAAACTGCGACCTTTGATAAAATATTCGACTATGGAAACCAAGGATATCTTTAATACCATCAATACCTTTTTGACATCTACAAAGGCACAAAAATGGTCCAATTACCAGCACAATTATAAACGCATCAACCCAACGGGAGACAAACCATTATACCCCAAAAACTGCTCCAGAAAGGAAACTATTCTATTTGTTCGCCTTAGAATCAGTCATTGCAAATTTTCCCATCAGCATATTTTTGAAAGAACTCAAGCTCCAGTATGTTCCACCTGTAACACACACCTCAACATAGCCCATATTCTTGACGAGTGCCCTACATACAATTCATCCAGAACACGCATTTTCGGAACGAATACACCAACTGATCTCCTTAGACTCACGTGTGATAAAAATATTAAATTAATCTACAAATTTGTAACCACAAATTGTTTACAAAACCTTATTTAAAATGTACATACATACCAACAGAGAGTCGAAAGCCTTAGTTGCTAGTACTCCTCTTTCTTTATTAATTATTATAATTTAATTATAATTATTAATTTTCCCAAATAAAAAAAATAATAATCATTAATTAGTTATTAAATTAAATTACTCATTATTGTAATACTAATATGGCCCATAGGGCCATATTTGCCCTATGGGCTCGGTTAAATAAAGAACATAATAATAAAAAAAAAAAAAATATTAATTTTGGTATTTTTTTTTTAATTCTGGATCGGGTGGCATATTTTTTATATATTTTTTTTCGTACGCCCCGTAAAGTGCACTTCAGCCACATTCTTTCCCAGTGCACTTCCGTAACATTTCGACGTAAAATGAAAAAAAACTGTAATGTGAACTAGAGTTTAAAATTTTGAAATAAATTATGTACCTATATTCAGACAAATCTGTTCAAGAGCTTTAAAATGATACCAATATTGATCATATATGTTTAGAATTGTAGTGGAAAACCGCATATTTATATGAAAACTTTAAACGTCCATAACTCAAAAACTAAGCGTTTGCGCCGCGCCAACTTTCTTATTTCATTTTTTTTTTTTATTTGGAGCTGCGTCGGTAAACTAGATTTGTTCCTTTTTTTGATTTGTATTGATTTAGGATACAAATTTGGTGCATGATTTTTTTAAATAATCAGAGATAATGTAAATAAAACATTTCCCACCTCGTGGTACTATACGAAAAATTTGGCAACTACCCTACTGTACATACATACAGCAATCTACAATATCCTATTAAAGATACCTCAGACAAATTCTTAGTTTACATCTCAAATTATTTATTTCCATAATTTAAGATGGCTTTAATTTTGAATTCCTTAAATAACAACAGGAGACTTTTTTGTGTCCCACTTAAGATGTAAGTAGCCGGGCATAATAAAAACAGTACCGGCAAGCTATAACCATTTAAAAAAACTATGTATGTACATATGTACAAGTTTGCTACTCGCGGGCACATCGGCGTTAAACTTAAAATAATTTTATCATTAAAATACACAGAAAATATATAACTATTACACCACATTAGGTAATTGAAGTGCTTAACAAAAATTCCAATTTTAAAATGTTAACAAAAAGCATTAGTTTTGTCTAATTCCTCATTTTATAGCGTCGGTAGCAAAAATCGATATGGTTTTTTTATTTCAAGTGCTTAAAACTAATAATTTCTAAACAAACTTACCTTTGTTTAACAAACTTTGATTTATTTGTAAATAATTTTGAACGTTTTTATATTTTTTATGAGTTTTATGCACAATTCTGTAAAATATGTATCTTAAATTTTTCTTTTTTTTCACTTACAGAAATTGTCTGTATGCCGTCGAAAAATAAAATGGCGACAAATTTAATCGCACGAGTCGAGTACAGGGTTGTCAGGCTCTACACCAAATGTTGCGATTTTAAAATTTCGATTTGGCGACTAGGCGGTTAAATAGTTGGCGATTTTATTGGTTACTACCTGTCTCCACTATCCATTAACTTGGTAAGAACATCATGTCTCACATGAATTCTGATAGTGTAGACTCTTCATGTTCATGTTTCGTCCATGTGCTGCCATCGTTGGCTAAACATTTGTCTTAGAAACCATGTTCGCCATGATGGTCGCCTTACAATGTCATTTGCTGTATACAACCAAACGCATAACAACAAAAATTGTGGTAAATCAGAACATGAACATCAACACGTATTCGCCACATACAAGAACATGAACAAATTAAAACCGTTGCTCTGCCGGCGTTATGTTCATGCCTTGTTCAAATCGATAGCGCATGGATACGTGGAGAAAAATACGTCTTAGAAACCATGTTCGTCATGATGGTCGCCTTACAATGTAATTTGCTGTATACAACCAAACGCACAACAACAAAAATTGTGGTAAATCAGAACATGAACATCAACACGTATTCGCCACATACAAGAACATGAACAAATAAGAACCGTTGCTCTGCCGGCGTTATGTTCATGCCGTGTTCAAATCGATAGCGCATGGAGACGTGGAGAAACATATGTCTTAGAAACCATGTTCGCCATGATGGCCGCCTTACAATGCCATTTTCTGTATACAACCAAACGCACAACAACAAAAATTGTGGTAAATCAGAACATGAACATCTAAACGTATTCGCCACATACAAGAACAAAAACAAGTTAATACCGTTGCTCTGCCAGCGTTATGTTCATGTCTTGTTCAAATCGATAGCGCATGGAGACGTGGAGTCAGAAGCAATGTTCGCCATGATGGTCGCCTTACAATGTCATTTTCTGTCTGCAACTAAACGCACAGCAAAAACAAGTTAGAGTGCTATATACGGCTGTGCCGAATCTTTTATGCCCTCCAGCGACAGGAGTGGGCTCTATATGATAAATACATATATATTATTAACGAAGCTTCACAAAAACGAACGTCAGCAAAAAAATTTGTTGCGGTTTAGACCTACTTTTAACCGTCAATTAGAAAGTTTTATACGTTTCTTGTTAGAACTTTGAACTGGCTTGACAAAATATAATGATTCGAAACAGTTTTAACCGAAATAAAATTATTTGTTGGAGGGTAATTTGTATTGGACCTATGGTAAATAATGAACCAATCACTCCAAAATTCTAAAGACTGATTTCTGGTAATACAAAAAATAAATTAGAATAAATTTCAACACAGCAGTGCAATTAGTTTTAGCGTCAACAGTGAATTTCACAAAATTGCATGATATTTTTTCTGGCCATAAGAATCTAAGTTGGAAGAAATTTTACCACAATTTCTATATCTACATATGTTATGGTTTTAGGCGAATTTAATTATTTTCCTAAAGTGGGCTTTATTTGGTTTTAGGCGTTCTTAACTGTTTTCCGAGAGTGGGGTTTATATGGGGCCTACGGTAAATTATGGACCGATCTTCACGAAATTTTAAAGTGTGATTTGCAGTCACATAAAACTGTGGCGTACTGAATTTAATTATGATAGCAATATTTATTACGGTTTTAGGCGCACTAAACTGTTTTCCGGGAGTAGGGTTTATATGGGGCCTAGTTTAAATTATGGCCGATCTTCAAAAAATTTTACTGTCTGATTTCGGATCCTATAAAACTGTGACGTAGGAAATTTTAGTATGATATCATTATTTATTATGGTTTTATGCGTACTAAACGGTTTAACGTGAGTAAAACTGTTTAGTACGATTTTCAGGCATATAAAGCGAATTCGTGCAAAATGTTTTATTATTCCGTGCATTATTCCACCATTAATGTTTTTGTATCAAAATTATCAATTTTTTAGAGTGGTGGTTCCACATTTTGATTCATAGCTCTGATCCCACTGAACCGATATTGCTGGATTTCAATTTGAGACCAAGTTTGTTTTTTTTTTCTTTTGCGTTTTTTAAAAGTGATAGTGTTTTCAACAGACGGACAGAAGGCCAGACACACGGGCATGGCTAAATCGACTTAGAATTACTCAATGAGCCAGAATATATTTACTTTATAGGGTCTTAAACGTATAATAAAAAAGTTTCACACGGAATGACAAACTTAGTATACCCTCATTCACCACCAGTGGTGGTGGAGGCTATAACAATTGTTGTAAATTAGAACATGAACATCAACACGTATTCGCCACATACAAGAACATGAACTAATTAATACCATTGCTCTGCCGGCGTTATGCTCATGTCTTGTTCAAACCAATAGCGCATAGAGAAGTGGAGTGACGAGCAGATCTGTCAGATATGGCAACTTCTTTCCTATCTTGGCGATTTTTTAAACCAAATTGGCAATGGAAATATGCGTTAATATGAGAGTTTGTCTTTTAGACGATGTGCGTCTGGCCAGCGAGAATATCGGCCGATTATTGTTAATATGTACCCATTGCCCCAAGATATAGGTAAAGGTCCAAAAATATGTAAATGGATATGAACGAATCTTCCCTTAGGTATTTAAATTTTTACTATGGATTTAGTGTATCTAATTATTTTTGATTTTTGACAGTTTGAGCTGCTCTGATACCCGGAATTGCAATAATATGTAAGTTTTCAAATATATTTTTTTAAATCGAACATAAAGGTAGATGTATCTAGTGTGCATTTACATCAAATATCTAATTTAAGAACTGGAATTTTAAAGAATTTTAGATTGAGGTGCTTATTTTTATCAGCAAGAAGTTTCAAAATATCTCTATCTTACTGCTGTTACTCAAATAAAATTCTAAGATTAAGGTCACCGGAATTGAATGCATCAACCTCGAATGCCCTCGATAAGGTATCAGCAACAACATTAGTTTCACCGTTTATGTGTCAAATATCACTTAAATTGGGAAATACATATATTCTATTAAAGTTTGTTTAAACCAGCAATTCTCCTATTAAGTAAATATATAAACTATCCATGAACGCATAAAATTGGGCGTTTAAACTACCAAAACTGACCATATGAATTTGACAAGGTTTATCGTAGTGCTGCCACCTCTTATTTTTTTCACTAGATATAACATATGGGGCACTAATTTACACAGTCTTAAACACATATAAATTAAAGTTTAGTTCAACTAAACCAGCGTTTAAACATTCACTTATTTATTAGGCATAAGTGTCCAGTGTGTCTTGGAAGTCTTTCAGTTTTTGATACCAAAGCAAAACCCAGTTTTATGATCTATATACACAACAAAAGATCTGCCCTCTAACAAATACTTGAAATGTTTATTATTTAAATATACCAATAACAATTCACGGTCAAATGTACTATATTTAGATTCAGAAGATGTTAAATTGTTAGAGAAAAATGCTAATGGTTCTGATTCCAATTAAAACTTGTTGTAAAGCAAATCATGTGGCCACATTTCTTACTTCATTTTTGAAATGATTCAACAAAACACGTGATTGGTACGGTCAAATGAATTGATGACTTCTTTAGTCCATTCTAAGTTTTTACATTTCCTTTCAAATGCATTGGTAATTATAGCATGATTTGGGTTAGTAAATTCGGCTAACTAAGGAATGTATTTGTGGTAATAATTTATAATTCCTACAAATTTCTGAACTTGCTTTACCGTTTTCGTGCGTTCAAAATTTCTAATTGCTAATATTTTATATTCGCGATATTGTGACCTAAGAAGTGTATATTTAAAACACCAAATCTACATTTGCCTGGCTTAATATTTACACCGTATTCATCTAATCGTTCTTTAGGTGATATGAATGGTGTTCATCATTTTCACTATATAAATGTATATCATCGATATACACTAATATAAAATCAAAACCAGCAAACACTTCGTCGATATATCTTCGAAACGATTGTGCAGAATTTCGCAGATCAAATAACACACGTTGAAACTCAAACATACCGAATGGTTTTGTTATAGCTGTTTTGAATATATATTTTTCCGCTATCGGAATTTGGTGATAAACACATATTAAATCGATCTTAGAAAATATTTTCTTATATTTATAATCGTAAATATGAGGTAAGGGATATCTTTGTAGCCAGTCATTCAGATCCTTTTTGAGGGACTAAATGTAAAGATGCTACACTAGAGTTCGTTGGTCTACATATAAATGCTTTCACAAGATCCTCAAATTCCGTTCTCTCTGCCTTGTATTTTATGGGATCTAACCGTCTGGGTTTTGTTAAAGGTAAAAGATCGTTTGTTACTCATCTATGAACGGTAGCATGTATAATCGGGTTTGTATAATTAGGTCCCGCTATTAGTGTGGGATATTTCTTCAGAAGTTATGTGTATTGGTTATTTACGGAAAATAGCTTTGGAATAGTCACATTAAAGCTACATGAAAAAACATTAACTGACAAATTAGTTAGTGGATCTATTATACACTTATGTTTAATGCCTATCAAAAGACCATACTTGTTAAGAAAATCAGCACCAACAATAGGCTTAGAATTATCTGCAATCAGAAAAATAAAAGGAAATTCTCGACGAAGGCCTTAATATACATTAAAAATTTCTTTCCAAATGTTGTAATATTTGAGTCATTAGCTGCTGTTAAAATTACATCAGATTTAGGCGACTGGAAGAATAATTAATATTTCCACGGTTCGTCGCTGCAACAGAGGATGCTTTAGTTTGTTGAATTTTCATTAGATGAACAAGGTTGTTCGCACTTTCTAGCTTGAATACCAAACTTGTAATGAGAACTACATAATCAGTTTCTATTGGGTGCACGACGAAGAGAGCGTAAGTAACTTCTGCTATATCTTCTATGAAAAGGACGTGAATTTCGTGTTTCTAATTTCCTTTTAAGAGAAGTTACTTCCAGTTTCAATTTATTTATATTACCACATAAAGAAGCAGTCAAATTTTGTACAATTTGTTCGAATTAAAATATCGTAGTGAGCAGACGTATTTTAGTTAAATAGAAAATAAAAAAATAATAAAATTTTTCATATACCGAAAAAAAAAAAAAATTTTTTTTTTCTGATTGAGAACTTTTGAAAAATACATAGTTCTAAAATAATGAGTTTGCAATTCAATCAATTGGATGGCGGCTCGCTTACCTTAAAACTGCCTCCGGATAAAAACCAGCATTCTGATAGGAAAACTAGTTGTTCGCCATCGACTTTCCAATCAGCTTCAAATACCCAACTTCAAGATACAGCAAGTAATAATGTTCTAGATGTCTCGCTGCCAAGATCTTTTTCTTTAACTTCTATGGAGGAGGATACTTTGGAAAATGAGCTTCAAGAATTCGTCAAAGTAAAAGGTAAAAAAAGAAGATGCAATGACCCAATTCAATTGGATCTCACCACATTTGAAACTCAAAGTGTTAATAATAACAACCGTTTTAAAATTTTGGGTGAAATTGAAATGGACAAAACTAATAATGAGTTTAAAGATGTCCACAAAGAAAAGAAATCGGTGAAACCTACGGCCGCGAGTTATTGCCCTCCTATTTTTATTTATAATTTAAATATCAAAAGTCTGGTGGATCAATTAAAAGCTAAAAATGTTGATTTTAAAATTATCAATAAATCAAGATTCAAAAGTAAACTGTATGTGCGAGATCCTCGTGTCCACCAAGAAATGATGGCGTTGCTCAAGAAAAAAAACATTGATTCTTACTCGTTCACTCCTAAAGCTCTCAAGAGGATAAATATAATTCTTCGTGGCCTTTATTTTAAAACAGATATTGGTGACATTAAGAAAGAACTTGATTTGATTATCCCAAATACTGTAGATGTGGTTGCAAAATTCCATACTAAGTTTTCAAGAAAATTTGATGTTGACACCGGATTATTTCTTGTAACTTTGCTGCCCGGAAAAAATGCAAATGATTTTACTCACATTAGATATTTGCTTAGTCAATCCGTTTCTTGGGAATCGCCTAAGGCAAACTCTACAGAGGTTCAGTGTTGGCGTTGCCAACAATGGGGACATTTTTCCAGTAACTGTAACAGGCCTCAAGCTTGTGTTAAGTGTTCTGAAAAACATGGCCTGGGTGAGTGTAAGTTGGTAGCTAATGATAATTCTAAACCCTTTTGCGTTAATTGTAAAAATTTAGGGCATCCAGCAAATTGGCGAGGTTGCCCATACTTTTTGCAATACAGTGAACGTAAAAGAGAATTGGCTGATGTTATTCAGGAAAGAAATTTATTAGCATCACAAAATGTTAATATTAATTCAAGTTTTATTTCACCTAAAAAAACATTTGCTAATTGTTTTAATACTTCTCAAAAAATTGTCAAAATCTCTAAGAAACCGCCGTTGGTTGAGGAATTTTTGAAAATTGCTTATGAGTTATGTAAAGAGGAAACAATGTCATTAGAGGATAAAATAAGAAGTTTTATGATAAACTATAAAAATTGCTCTAAGCCACAAGCAAAATCTGATTGTTTGAAGCTCCTTAAGGAGATTGAATCTATTTATGGTAATTAGAAACATGGATATTTTAACTTTTAACGTTCGTTCCCTAGTTAGTTCCAGTAGAAGAATAGATTTAGTTAATACTTTGAAAAGCAATAAGATTGATGTTGCCTTTATACAGGAGACACATCTTAGTCCAACTCATAGAGTTGTTTTGGAAGGTTACTCATTTGTAAAAGATAATAGTTCCGTAGGCGTTGCTATCGCCTTGAAGGAAAAGTACTCTTTTCGTCGTATTACTTTAGATTCTATATTATTCCCAAATCTTTTTATTGAAGTTTTTTTGTTAGTTGACGGTTTGCCTAAAAAAATTTTATGTGGTTCCTTATATTTTCCTTGTTATTTAAATTATAATTTAATTAATAATGGCTTATCTACTATCAAGGCAATTTCTTCGCAATATGATGGTGTCATTTTGGGCGGTGATTTTAATGCAAAGCATATTTCTTGGGGTGATATATTGAATAATTTTAATGGTATTGCTTTATTTGACTGGTTGACAGATTATTGCTCAGATTTTGTCAGACTTTCTGACTCTAAACCTTCTTTCCCTAATGGAAACTCATTCCTAGATCATTTTTTAATAAGTACAAATTTGGTTGATACGTTTAATGCTAATTCAGTTAAATCTCTTCCATCCTTTTCGGATCATTTTCCTTTATATTTTCAATTAAAATTCTTGAGCTTTGAATTTGTTTTAAGACAACCACGTTTATTTACTTCTTTCAGAAATACTAATTGGGACTCTTTCAAAAGTGAAGCAACTTCAAAAATAAATTTAAATTTTCCACCTTCGAACCTTAACTTATCAAATTTAGAAATTAACAATTTTGTTGAAGAGTTTTCTTCTGTTGTAAATGAAGTAATTGATAATCACTGTGAGAAAATCGAAATCAAAAACAAGCGGATTTTTATCTCGGATAGAATTAAGAATTTATATAAGTTAAAGTTTGCTTGGCAAAAGGAGTTAAGGCGGCTTTTTAGAAGAACTTTAGATAGGACACGGCCAAATTATCTTTTATTATCAAAGCAGATTCATCTGATTAAAATTATTATTAAAGAACAAGTTCAAATTGAACAAGCCGAAATTTTCAAAATTCGTCTTGCAAGTATCAAACCAGGTCCTACTGCATATAAAAAAATTCGCAATATCTTAGGAGTCTCTAAAAGGTCTGCATTTACAAAACTAATAGTGAACGGCACAGAGATAACTGAGAATAATCAAAAATTGTTACATCTCCAAAATCATTTTTCTTCTATTTATTCAGGTTTAGTGCCTGATAGGGATGTATCCGATGTTGAAAACACAATAAGACAAAATTTGTCTCAGATACCAAACACTTTGTTTAATTTCAATAATCAATTTCCATCAACGAATGTTCAAAATGAAAGTTCATTAACTACCACTGATCAGATTTTGTCAATTTCTAAATCGTTAAATAATAAAAAATCCTTCGGCTTAGACGGTATTTCAAATTTCATCATCAGAAAACTTCCAGCCAAAGCTTTTGATTATTTAGCAATTATTTTCAATAATTGTATTAGCAATGGATACTTTCCAAATTCTTGGAAGATAGCAAAAATTTGCCCAATCCCAAAAAAACATAACAATTTTGAATTAGATAATGTAAGACCAATTTCACTTTTATCCAACGTAGGGAAACTCTTTGAAAAGGTAATTCGAGTTAAGATGGATATAAATTTAGATACTTCATATATTCCAAATCATCAGTTTGGGTTTAAAAAATTTCACTCTACTAGTCATGCTTTACTAAAATTTCAAAATGATGTAGTGAATAATTTGAGAAAAAAATGTTGTACTATAGCGGTTTCCCTTGATATTGAAAAGGCTTTTGACCATGCTTACCACGATGGCATAATTTTTAAAATGATTAATATTGGCTTCGAACCTCACATTATTAAGTTAGTTCAAAATTTTTTAAAAAATAGAAAGTTTTGTGTCCAATTACAAAACGAAAATTCTATGTATGGTAATATTTTTTGCGGTGTACCGCAAGGTTCTATTTTGGCTCCTCATTTGTACAACATTTTTATCTATGATTTTCCACATCAATTTGATTGTTCAACTGGTATTCTTTACGCTGATGATTCGCTACTTTACGCTCATGGAACTTCACCAAAGAATACATTGAGTTCTATTTCGTCATATTTAAATTCGATTAATAATTTTTTATAAATTATGGGGTATAAAGATAAATGCATCTAAAAGCGAAGCCATTTGTTTAAGGAATGCTTCTGGAAAATGCAAATATTTTGTGGTACCTGAGAGCAAGCAGCTTAGTTTGTCCCTTGATGGACAGGATATTCCTTTTGTAGACAACATTAAATATTTAGGTGTTCATTTTAATAAGCTTTTTAAGTTTAACCGTCATGCTAGAATTTGTCTTAACAAAGCCCGAAGAATCAAAATTTCTTTTGGAAAATTATTTAATAGCAGCTATTTACCAGAAAGGACAAAATTGTTAATTTATAAATTAAGTATAAGGCCGGTTCTTATGTATGCATTCTCCATTTGGTTTTCATTCTCACCTTCCGTAATGAAGGAATTTGAAATTTTTGAACGTAAAATTCTTAGACTTTGCGTTAACAAACACTTTGAGCGGGTTCATAGGAGATTTTCTAATGAATATATATATGATTTGGCTAAGGTTAAACCGTTAGCCTCGTATGGTTTTGATTTAATGAAACGCTTTATTGACTCTTTACATAATTTGGATAATGTTTTAATTCAAAATGTCTTAAATGATCAAGTAGGATTCAATTGGCTCAATACCAACTATTACTCACCCTTAGGTTATGTGGAACATGAAACTATATGTGTAAATAACTTATTACCAAAATTTTACGTTTCAAAAATTGAAGGTGCCCATAGGGGATAATTTTTTTTTTCCTTCTTTTATTATTTTTAGCTTTAAGTTTAGTTTTTAAGTCAATAAATTTTTACTACCCCAAAATGTTGTGCCGGGAGCAAGCACTTTAAATCTAATTGTTAGTAATCTTTCACAAAACCTGATAAGTTTGTTACTGTAAAACAATAATATTTATTAATACAAAACATTATAGTTTTAAGTATTCTTTGTAATTTGACTTATATACTTTTTTTTTCTTATGTATCAAATAAACTTAACTTAGTTAACTTAGTTGTACAATTTGTTCAATATTGAATGCTCTAGAATGTTGCCTGACACTACAAACTTCTCTATTGTAAATAACATCCCAAATTGTAGCAGCCAAATTAATTAATTCGTTATGATCATTAATATTATTTCCAGTTAAAGCAACGTTTAGTGTATTTGGAAGTTTACCTAGCCAAAGTTTTTTTAAAATATCTGGGCTAAAATTAGAGCCTGCAAAAAGAGCTAACGATCTATATATAATACCCCGATGGCTTTCTATCTCCCATATCACTATCAGAGAGTATTTTGTCTAGTTTAGAAGTTTCACTTGAGGAATGGCTTTCAAACGAAATTTTTTTTAGAATAATTAACCGATCATTTGTAATCGTAATTTTGTTAAGCTCAAGATACCGATCATTTGCAGTTGGATTTTGAATTATGTATGTATACTTTTATTATTATGTACATCTTGTGGTAGAGCAGTAATAATATATTCATATTTGGTTTGGTCTGTAGTTAACAGAGGAAACACATATGTATGTATGTGTACATCACTTTGGGGTATTCTATCGATCGGATGATTACCAGTCAAATTTGTGTTTAAATTATTATTTGTAGTTATTGTATGTGTTACACTTTGTGAATGTGTTTTAGTACGCGTCGGAGAGTGAGTGGTCAATTTAAGAGGGTAAGCTTACAAATAAAATTAATTTAAATTCATTAATATTGAATTAAATATTGCTTATTTTAAATATCTCTGAATTGCTAAATATTTAATATTTGTAAAAGTGAAAAATTTAATTTAATTAAACAATATTAAGGACTGTTTAAATATGGAACAAAAAAGAAACGCTTACACTGACTTCTTTTCTCGGAAATTTAAAACTGATGGCAAACTTCTTTTGTAAAAAATTTATTGTCTTGATAATATAATTTGCTGTTTTCAACTGAAACTAATGTGGTGCTCCAGATGAATTGATATAAATATGTATAAATATATGATTAATTAACAGATGCAGTCAAAAATAGCGTTTGTTTTTATTCTAAATTGCACGTATGCAATTGATTCGAATTTTCTATCACTTTTGGCTCCATAGAATATTGCTTAAAATTGCAGGATCGACATTTATAGTAGTAATTATATTCGTTTATATTAAATTTGGCGCCCTATGCTCCAATGGGAGTTAGAGGAACACATATATATATATATATTAAATTAACATACAAATTATTATAAATTTTATTTTAATTGACATCAAATTCGATAGTTAAAAGTTTATTTTTGAATAATGAAAATATTACTGTTCGCTTTTTGCTATATGAACAGCAATACAAAAGCTTACCGAAATGTAATGTACCGTTGTTTAAACGTTTCATTCTGTATTATATAGAATTTCATACCGTTGCAAACATATGCATATGCACATACAACAGAATTGAGAAATATATAAAAGCCTAAAAAATTAAAAAATTGTTCTGCTGATTCATCCTCATGAGAGTGAGGAAAAAAATATTTTGAATTTACTCACTCGTGAGGAGTGAACAAAAAAAAAAATTCAAATGTAAATTTTTCAAATATGAAAAGTTTTAAATAATTCACGTTAAAATTCTTCATAAGGAAAAAACGCGATTTGCCCGACCATATCCAGCGGGAAAATAAAGTAGTAAAGATGCCTTATAGAAGCCATTTTTGCAGACATAAGATCTCCCAGCCGCATTCCAACTTTATTACTAATTAACAAAGTGTGTAATTAGAGACCAACACCTTGCCCTATTGCATCTACTTTAAAGGCTTCTGGAAGACCTTCTTAAAAGATTTAAGAATAAAGCATTATCCCAGTTTAATTGTTGTAGCTAATAATACGAAGTGAGTAAATTAATAACTAAACTTGCAACACATTCCAACATAACTACTAATAAAACGATTTCGACAGGCCTTATCTAAGAAAAGAAAAATTTGAATATGTAAAACCTTTGTGAAAGACCTGTTCAAAGAAGGCACAGTGGAATAAGTCAAAATTTACTAAAAATTCAATAGTAAACCTTTTTAAAGGCCTAAAAAGTGAATCGCTGGCAATTTTCCGATGCACGATTAGCCTGTGTGTGTTTTGTTTTTGTAAAATTATTTCTTGGCTGGTTAACTAAAATGTTGTGTGGTTTTTTTAAGGCAAATATTATTGAAAAAAAAAACTAAAAGAACTGCTCATATCGTCATCTTAAATGCAGAATAATATAACATCACAGTTTACATGAGAAGCAAAAAACGTTGTTAAATGGAAATTAATTAAGATATAAAAGCAATTTTAAATATTTAAGATAAAAATGCGATAACCGATTTTTTTTTGATAAAAAAAATATTATTTTTACTGTTATTTATTTAGTAATGTGTGTTACGTTATTTTAATTTGTAATTCTCTGAAGCAATACGACGAATCATCAACGAAAGTATGATAGTATAAAGTTAAACAATCATTTAAAACATTAAATAATTAAATATTTCTGTTAAATTACAGGTATAATAGAATATAAAAATAATGTACATGGTTATAAATGCAATATTGCGTTTAAACAATAAATTTAAATATATGGTTAAATGCACATATAAAAATGATAATCACACAATTAATATGCAGCATCATTAGGTTTGCGTTGACATGGTAAACCGAGTTTGCTTTTCTGATGCAGCGCATTTGAGAACGTAAGGAAATTATGTTATTATAGATCTTATGACATATTATGTATAATTTTTTATTGATTTTAATTTCTAATTAGAAGTGGATTAAACTAAAAAATGTACTTCATCAATAAATTTATCTATAAATAGATTTTTAAAAGCCAACTTTTTTATTCTAATTCATTTATCAGGTGGCGTTGAAAGCACAGCTGTGCAACTTTTTTTTCTTACTTAGAGAGAGAAATGTCAAAAGTTGCTTGTGTTTTTGACATATCGATCAACGAAAGCAACAAAAAAATACATTGCTGTGTTTTTGGCGTTGTAGTATCCATGATGGAATAAACAGGTGGCATTACTACGCCAGATGACGATTTGTTGCTCTTGTATTGTTTGTCTAGTCTTATGTCAAAGTATTGTTTATGTTTACAAAAAGTCCACGTTTTGTGCTGTATTTATTGTATTGTATTTAAGTTTTTGATTATTTAATTTAAAATTAAAAAAGTTCATGAACCAAATTTTGGAAAGTGTTGTAGAGTAAAATAGTGTATACTTATATAAAAAAGTTTTGTATTGAAATCAGTGTGACCATTTTGGCATTTTTGCAGCTAAATTTGCATTAACAATTTTTATTTAGCTGCAAAATTTTCATGTAGCACTCGGCATTTTTATAAAATGTTTTTAGTTTTTAAGCATTATCAGTGTGACCATTTTGGCATTTTTGCAGCTAAATTTGCATTAACAATTTTTATTTAGCTGCAAAATTTTCATTTAGCACTTGGCATTTTTATAAAATGTTTTTAGTTTTTAAGCATTATTTTAAAAATGTTAAAGAATAGTTTTATTGATTTTACTTTTACTTAAATGTATGAAAATGGATAATTCTTATCTTGTTGATTGTAAAAATAACTTGCCCTTTAAAATTACAATATAAGAGTACAAAGAAATTTCTCTTTGTATTTAGATAAAAATTCTATAGTACAAATGTTTGAAAAAATTTTTGCTCAAACTGCTGAAATAATAACAATTTTAAAACTTCAATAATTTAAATGATCTAAAAGTTTTTGTATAGCATGTAAAAAAAATCTTTTCAATTTTGCATGTATCAGAGGTCTGCGGGCCCCCTTAGATTAAAATTGAATCTCAACCCCTGTGCTACATATTTTTATGTATCTGATGTTTTACCAAAATCAAACCATTTGTTTAAATTTCGTTGAAAAATAAGTCGCTAAAATGTATTAACTGTCAAATAAAATTTAATACTGGTAATAAATGTTTCAAAAAATCTTGAAAAAACTTTAGCATTATTTTTAGCATTTGTTAAAATCATTTTTGGTCTTGTCTAATGCCAGATTTAGCTAAAAAACATTTTTAAGATCTGCTCACACTGATTGAAATATTAATAAAAGTAATAAACGTGTTTGTTTTGTCTTATTTTTGGTAAACGTAGTTTATTTCTACAGACAATATACAATTTTTAAAAAGTGGCGCAAACTTTAATTGTTTTATTAACATTTTGAATTTTTATTTTGTGCGTAAAATTATGTTTTTCTGTGCCCGTACTTTTGTGTAATTTTCAGTGCTGCCACTTTGTGGGTAATTACCCGAATTTGGTGTAATTTTTACTCTCGTGGGTAGAGCGTGGGTAATTTCTTTGAGGTGTAGATAATTTGAAATTCTTTCATTTTTAAAACAAATATAAGGATTTGATTTTAGTGATAAAACTTATACCAATTGTTGATCTAAAAATTAAAAAAAAAAAAAAAAAAAAAAATCCATAGTTTATCAACCAAAAGATTGATAGTGATTGCTGCCTGATGGACAATTAGATTTCGATAAATATGAGCTCCAAATTGATTTAAAACCCGAAGTTTATTAGAAAAATAAGGTATTTTTACTAACCCCACTGGAGAAATATATGTTTCCAATGTTACAAAAAGTAAAAAACATTGTGTTTGCTTAAGCATTTAAAATGTTTTAGTTGAGAAATATTTATCACCCTTAACATTTGTTAAACTGATTTGAGAAACCATTGCAGGAATTTTATTTACTAAGTATACAATGAACATTTTGCACCTTCCCTTGATAAATGGAAGTAAAACTTCTTATTTCAAGTTTTTATTTAATTTATATTAATTTATTTGAGGATTTTAATATTGTTTTTGTTAAATTTTTTTTTTAATTAACTTGTGAATCTTAATAGTATGACTATTGATCTTATTTATGTGAAAAGGGTATTACGAGTTTACGCGATGTGTGAAATACATATTTGTTGTAGTATACCGATCGACTTAGAAACAGTATCTGAGTCGTCTATCCTGCTGGCTGGCTGTCTGTCCATAGAACAGGTCGCAATTTTTAAGATAATTTAATGAAATTTGGTTCATGAGTTTTTATTTATAATTCTTTTGTCTTTTTAGGCTAATCCCGCGAATCGCTGATAGACTAGTTCACTAGCCTACCGGGGCAATCTTTCCATAATTTCACATATCCCCCATAAGAACTTTTTTCCTAATGGAGTCTTTGTGCCCTTAAACCATTATTATGTTGGTATTTGGACAACATTTGGTCCAAATATATTTTATTTGAGCATAAATTATCTTACGAAATTAATTTGGGAATCTGTCCATATTTGACCATAGCCTGTAATACATATCTGCCTTATAAATATAAGTAAATATTGATAAAAAAAACTACGTTGTCATGGCAAAATGTTGTCCTGCTAGGGTTAGGAACGTAGGTCATATATAAACCACCTCCCTTAAATCACCTTAAGACGAAAAAAGATGTAGTTACCTAAATAATAATATTCGGCGTTAGGAATTCTTATATTATAAGTCTTAACCCTGTAACATAATTTTGTTTTAATAGGTCCATAATTACATTTGGGACATAACAAGGGAACACTCTTAAAAATTTGTGTGTAAATATTTTCTAATTTGGGCTTTTTTGTAAGTTTTTTTTATAATTAAACGTTAATTTTATATCAGGTGTAATTTCATATAAATTGGGTAATTTTGCGTAATCTCAAGTGTAGTTTTGAATTTTGCTGGTGGTAACAATGGTAATTTTGTCTCTTTAAGGGAGAAATTTATGGTAGCTCTCATTTTCACGAACGTAACCCAAAAAGTAAAGAAACAGAGCTAATGTTTACATATATTTTTCTCTTCAGTCTGCCAAGATTATTTTTGATTTGCGAATTACATTTGATAACAATTTGACATCAAATTGATAAAACATGTCGAATGCTTATATTCAAATCATTATCAATATGAATTCAAACGCCAAAAGCAAAGAATTGAAAAAGGTTTGAAAATTGTGAAAACTTTATATGTGTTCCCACTGTCACCTCAGTAATGGCAAATGTAAACGCTGTGTTAGCCAATGCGAGATAAAACGTAAAACGTATTAAAGGCAGACAAACAAAGTCGGCCAGTTTGTCCTTTAAAAATAAAGATCATTATTCTTCAAAAATAATATTAAAAAAATCTTAAATAAGACATTGTTTATTACAGCACCTAAGAAAATTTTCCTAACTGTAATATTTTTAATGTAGGAAGCTACTGTTTGTTTCTGTGACTAAAATCAACCGCTTTTCCAACTCACTTTCGTTATATGTATTTTTATGTTTTATTTGACATTTATTCTTAATTCCTTTTTGTAAAATTATAAAATTATGAACAAAAGAAAAAATACGAAAAAAAAAAAATCGTAGACTGATTAGAAAAAGCAAGGAAGGAAAAATAAAACACAGTGAAAAAAACCAATTAATACCTTTTTATTAACGAAAAAAACAAGTGTGTAATTTATTAATAAATTTCTTAATTAACATAATCCAAACGTTATTCCTTTACAATAACATGGAATTGTAAAATAAATAAATAAGATTTAACAAGTTTGCCATTAAAATACTAGGGCAACCAACTTTTTTCTATCCATGAACAAAGAAAGACTAGGCAAAAGGCCGTCAAAAATCCAAGTAGAAAAATCGTGAAAAGTAATAAAAATACAAAAATTAAAAGTGATTTATTACGGAAAAGAAGAATTTTACGCAAATAACATTTAATATACAAATAAGTTAATTAACGTTAAAATTATATTCTTTAATTAATTAATATACAGTGCGTCGTTTGTACTAATTGAAAGAAAATTTTACAATAAACGAAGTACATTTTTCCTATTTATACAAAATTAATAATTAATCCTGGTATTGCGTGGGTGCCATTGTTCTTATTTGTCATTGGTTAGTTTTACTGCTCCAATTTACTATACAAACTGTTTTCCCATTAACGAAAACAATTCAGGCGATTACGTACTAAACCGACCAAGCAACTACATACTCTAATTTTATTTCAAGTACATACATACTCGTACATACGCACTGAAAAAGTTCGCATTTAATTTCAGGCTGTTTTTGGGACTATCTTAATTTGCTTTTGATTTCTTGTACTTATAAGTACAACATCAAAAACAAGGACTACTACTCGACTACACAACTTTTATTGCTGTGGGTAATTTTACCGTTATTTTTTGGAGGTGTCGGCTATTGCTATCGTCCAACGCAAGCTAGAACAAATTTTGTTAGGAGTGTCGTGCATGCTATCCAACATGGCCAACACTTTGGAAGAACAACAAAGTTTACGCGAATGCGAAAATTATATACAATCTCATGGTATACAACGTGTCCTTAAGGATTGCATTGTACAGCTGTGCGTCAGTCGCCCAGAAAATCCAATACAATTTTTGCGACAGTATTTTCAAAAACTAGAAAAGGTAAGTCCAATTAACAATTTTCTTTTTCAGGGGTTAATTTTACAAAAACCTTAATTTTAATAGTTCAATCGATAAGCCTGTTTAAGAAGAAAGTCGCAGGTGTCTTCTCAGTAAAATTTAAACAAAATCACATTTCTTTATAAAAATATTAATAAATTAACATATTTCTACAACTGTCTTTCGATTGGCGTTCTCAGTTTTTGTCTATCTCTTACAGCTTCTTAGATATTTTTTATAACTAGGTTCTAACTACACGTTTTTTTTTTTGAGATTCACGTAACAAGGTTCTTACTGGCTGATAGAACCTTGATAACTTAGAAAGCCTATATGTGGAAACTTTAATTGCAAAAAGAACCAGTTTTAAAATTTTATATTGCACAAATAGAACCAACTGTCTTGCAACTCTTTCAAAAACGGTTGCCTTACCTAGTGGTATTTTCAGGAGGGGTCAATATTGTACGTTCTTTCAAAGACTTAAATAAGTAGCTAATTACTCAACTATTACTTTAAAGAAATCTACTTTGAGTTTAAAAATAGACTTACAGGCCTGTTCTGAAAATAACTTTTATTCAAATCACATGTGCCTTTTAAAATCACACGTTTGATATTTTTGTGTTCCGTTTTTGTATATTTTGGCGTGATTTTCAACTGCCGAAAGCATAACGAGAAACATAAAAACGAAATTTTTTCATAACACCACAAAATCAAACGCGTTACTTTAAAAGCACGTGATTTGAAATCATGTGATTTTCAGAACATGCCCTTTAATTAACTTATCAACTTTTATATTGTTAAATAGTTTTACCACGATTTTAATTGCCACAAGAACCATCCCAATAAAAATAGAGTTTCATACGTAGCAGGTTTGTAAGGAAGAAATATAAAAGTTTCGCTTACCATCTCGCTCAAGGAAGTCATAAATTTTATATGGCGAGTACCACACATAAACTGCTTTATTCAACGCATATAAAAACTGGTGAATGGCACGACCAGCTTTACACGCTGAAATTTTTGTTGTGACAGTTAAGTGGGGAACAGAATAGTCGCTGTAGTTTAACGTTACGAATAGCGCTGCAAGCTGGGAAAAGTTAAAAAAAAACGTCAGTTAGAAAGTATATAGTATCAAAAGAACACGTAGTTGTAGTAGTCTTTGCAGTTGAAGCACAAAGTTCGAAATGTTGAACTTTGATGCGCTAAAGAGCGTTCATCAGCTTCAGCTACAACTACAACTACTTTATTCTTTTCCAGCCTTATTCTTTAATATTCTCCCTTACAAACCTGCTTCGTAGTAAGATAATGCTGTGATCCTTTAAATGTTATATAAGCTTGGAACAAGCAGTCATCGAGGAAATACATGTAAGTAATTTGGTAACTAATGAAAACGATGTGGTATAGGATGAACCAATTGTTGCATCAACCTCTGAAAGAACGCAACAGCGAACCATAAACCAAAAATGTTAGAACCCAAACGTGTGACAAAGAAAACAGCAGGCAGGGGAAGTGTTATATAATTATAATATACACATATATAGGGTGCCCGGTAGGCTAGTTGCTAGTTAGATAGTCTATCAGCGCGGGGGTTGCGATCTCGCCAGAGACAGCTCTCCTGCAGGCAAGCGTAGAGCTTCGCTTTATAAGCATAGGAAATAAAATACAAACTCTCTAAGAAAACACATAGTATGAAAGGAAATTTTGAATTAACAAGATTGATTTACGAGCTGTTAATATGACGTATCAAAAAGTTGTTACACAAAACGAACGTTAGGAGTTCTTTAGAGGTTTTTACCTGTTAGATCAAGAAAAAAACTCAAATTATTTTATGAAATCAATTAAGAGATTTTAAAGTGTTCGAAAGGGAACAATTCGAGAAATTCGCGACGAAACCACTTTTTTTTTAATTTGCAGAATTGTCTGGAAATATGATTCGCGTTTGTAAGACATTTCTGCTTGGAACCTTTGCGATTTCCTAGTTCTAAATTTTTAGTTTCCATTTTTAATTTTTTTCGAATTTATTCTATGAGTTAAATTTCAGTTATGTATTTTATAAAGCTTTTTGTAATAGCTCTATTTATTTATTTATTTATTTATTTATTTATTAGTAGTATTCAGATACTTTTTATATAACATTTCATGTTCAGTTTACAATTTAAATCTATAAACTCTGGTTTAATTTAAATATTTCTTATAAAATTTACAGTTTTTCTTCTAAATACATTTGGATTTATTTCATTTTTGATATTATTCGGCATCGTGTTGTAGAGATTTAATCCCTTATAAAAGAGAGATCTTTTCATCGTGTTGTTATCTGCTCGTTGTAATCTGAAATCCTGAGCGTTCCTTAGGCTATAGGGTTGAACCTCTCCTACGTACCTTATTTGTTCAATTAAATAATCTGGCGCATCTCCCATTTTCATTTTTTGAATAAAATTTATTGTGTTTAGCTCTAATCTTTGTTGTATGTTAAGCCATTTAAGTGTATCTAACATATGTTTTATTGATGTAAATCGATTGTATTTAAGTATTGAGCGCATAGCTTTATTCTGCAGCTTTTGTAGTCTTGTTATTTGCTGTTCTGTGCAGCAAGTATACAACACCGTTGATCCAAATTCAAAATGCGGTTTAATCATTACATTATAAATATTTATTGCCGTTATAGTTGATATTTTGTTTCTTATACGTTTGAAGAACCCGATTTTTTTTCCAATTTTTTTACATATATATTCAATATGTTCTTTTAATTTTAAGTCTTTGTCTATTAGAAACCCCAGATATTTTATATTATTTACTTTTTCTATTGTTACATCATTTATTTTAAACGTTAAGTTAGTGTTCATATTTATTTCCATTATTTTAGTCTTATTTTCGTTTAATTTTAATTTGTTCATTTTTAACCATTTATTTATATTGTCCATATCATTCGTTAAGTTAGTATAACATAATTCTTCCGTGGCCGCTTCTGTAAAAATCAGCGTATCGTCTGCATACAAAACAATTTCGCAATTTTTCAAAACTTTTCCCATATCATTAATATATATAATAAATAAAAGCGCACCTAGAATTGAACCCTGTGGTACTCCAAAATTATTTTCAGTAGCATTTGATAATTTTTCATTAACCTTTGTAAATTGCCTGCGATTAGTTAGATATGACTCAAACCATTTTAATTCATTGTCTTGAATTCCGTATTTATATAGTTTTTGTAATAGAATGTCCCTGTCTATTGTTTCAAATGCTCTTTTGAAGTCCAGGAATATCGCCATTATTTTATTATTTTTCTTCATGAATTTCCACCTATTTATCACATAGTTGACTGCTGTTTCACATGAGTACTTTCGCCTGAAGCCTGACTGATATTTTGAGAGTAGTTTGTGTTGTTCCATATAGTTTTCTAATTGAGTCTTAACAATCTTTTCAATGATTTTTTCGAAAGTTTTCAACGTATTTATTGGACGATATTCTTCACATTTGATTGTTTTTTTAACTTTTTCAATGGGTGTAATCATAGATTCTTTCCAGTTATTGGGAAATATTCCCGTTTCTAGTGATTTTTTTATAATATTCAGCATAATATTGCCGGTACTGTTCCAATTATCTAAGATTATATTGCTTGTTATTTTATTATAGTCAGGTTTTTTCTTAATATTCTTACATATAATTTTAAGTTCTTCTAAAGATATTGCACGGAATTTAAATTTTAGATCTATCATAGGTATTTTGTTTTCATATTGCACATAACTAATGGAATTTCTTATTTCCTTAATACTATTAACGAAATATTTATTCAAATGTTCGGCTATTTGAAAATTATCTTTATATTCTACATTATCTATTATCACAGTTTTTATCACATTTCTGGGTTTTCTTAGTACTAGTTCTTTTATTTTGCTCCACATTTCTTTTTGGTTATTTGCGTTATTTATTTTGTTATTTATGTATTTATTTTTTTCATTTTCAATTCTAGTTTTATATGCATTTCTTATTGTTTTATAGTTATTCCACGCTTCATTCGTGTTTTCACATATTGCAATTTGATATTTAAAAATCTTTTCCCTTTTTAGTGTTCTGAGATCGTTGTTAAACCATTTGTTATTTTTATTATCATTTATTTTTGTTTTTACACTAAATCTTCGTATTGTATTTTTAAAAACATTATCAAAGTTGTGGACATTCTCGTCTAATCCTTTTTGTTCATCATATTGTAATATTGCACTTATTTCGTTTTTGAATCTTTCTTTATTATATTTAAAAATGTTTATTTCTTTAGTTTTATTGTCTCGTTCTATACATTCGCACTCAATTAAAATGTCTATAGATTCATGATCAGCTATTTTATTATTTATATTTCCCTTTGCTGAAATCATTTCACTGTTTGTTATAATATAGTCTATTAAACTTTTTGAATTTCGTGTTATTCTAGTAAACTCGTTCATTACATGTTTGAGGCAATTGTCATTAAGAATACTTTTTAATTTCCCCGTATAGAAATCTTTATTCCAGTCAATATTAAAATCTCCAGCTATTAAAATATCACAGTTCGTTTCGCATATTTCTTCTATAAAATCTTGAAATATATCACAAAATTCTGACTTTGAACTACTCGGTGATCTATATACTGCTATAATTATAATTGATATTTTTTCATATTTTGCCATATATGCGCTAATCCAGTATTTTGAGTCTTTAATATTGTCTTTAAGTTTATCAATCTTCCAATGTTTTTTAAAATATATTATTAATCCACCAGTTTTTGACGAGTTTGACAATGTGCTATAATGGTCGTATTGTTTTAGTTCAATTTCACTTTCGTCTATTTCTGCATTTTGATGTGTCTCTGTCAGTATTATGAAATCAGGTTTATCTGTTTCTGCTATTATTTCCAATTGGTTGAAGTTATTTGTTAATCCTTGTATGTTAGTATATAACCCATGTACCTGCTTTGATTGTTAGGCGGATAAACCCATCCTTCTCTTTTTTAAATTCAGTTTATTCTGATACACCGGACACGCACGGCTACTAGTGACGTGATTTTCATCAAGACCTAAATTTAATCTTTTATTTTCTTTTATGCAGTTTACACACTTCATTATTGTTTCCTTATTGCAGTCTTTACTTCTGTGATTTCCATGGCATTTGTAGCATACATCTTCGTTTTTTCAGTCCGTCGATTTATGGTTATATCCTTGACATTTAAAACATTGCATTATATTTGTACCATCGAATACCCTACATCTATCCCATCCAACATTCAGTTTTTGACTAGCTATTACTTTCGTATATGATTCATCGTCTATTTTTAATTTTGCGTTAAATATTGTTCTATTATATCTTTTTGTTTCAAATATTTTAATAACATCTATTTCACTATTTTTCAGTATTTCGTTTTGTTTTTTTAATTTTTCTATTAATTCTTTTCCTTGCATTTTAAAATTTAAGTCTGTTATTACTATTTTCATATCAGTATCTTTTGGTACTTTTACTTCGTAGTCTTCACTAATTTCATTTTCTATTGCCTCTTTTATTTTTTCACGTTCTTCGACATTTTCACTTTGGATCACTAATGTACCGTTTTTTCTATTTTCAACATTTGTAATTTTGAAATTAATTGGATTAACTTTTTTGTTTAGTTCGGCTTTGGTTTTTTCTACACTTTGTTTTTCCTTTGGTTTTACAATTAAGGGGACATTTTTTGATAGATCTGGTATCACTACATTATCTCTTAAAGTTTGCGCGTAAGACATTTTTGTTGTTTTTACATTTGTTTCTTTTATAACCTTCTTTATTTCGTTACACATTTTTACATTGTTTTTTTCAATTGTATCGTACATATCGCTCATTTCGTGCAAGACCGTCACAACTCAAAATTTGAAAATTTACAGGAGAGCCTTTTTAAGATTCCAACCTATTATTATTTATTTTATTATTTATTTTATATACAGTTATTAAATCAAATGTTTCTTTTTTGCTACAAAGAAAACCACATGTACAAGAGGAATGCCAACAAAAAAACTGAAATGTGACCTTGTTGATGTTAATTGCTCAAGTTTGTTACAAGAGGTCATAGCGTCAAAAGCATCTGTATTACCGTTATTTTTTCGATAATTCTCTCCGTTCTTAGATCAATTTGTAGAGATTTAAGAGGAGAACATTTCTGCATTACTAACTCGAAAATGCCAAATTTTGAGTTGTGACGGTCTTGCACGAAATGAGCGATATCTTTGTTTTTGTTTTCTACTTGATTTATATTTCCATATAAGTTTTTAACTTCTTGAACATTCTTTTCGCAGAGTTTTTGAATATTATCTATTTTTCTAAATCGTTCATCATAACGTCTTTCAATAGCTTCCAATAATGCTTTAATTTCATTTTCATTTTGTTTAAGTGAACTTTCAAATTCATTTTTATATTCAACTAATGTTTGTTTATTTTTATCGACACTATTTTCCCTTATAACAAGATCTACATTTTGGATGTATTGCATACAATCATTGCAAATAAATCTTACAAAATTGTTATCTTCTATAATATTTGCCGAATATTGGTCAATACCGGCACATTTCTTTGTATAGTGATACACTTTATCACACACTCCATTGCATCTAATGCCACTTTCACCTCTTATTGCTGACTTGCATTTACTGCATTCAGTCATAGCTAAATTTTTTAAACAATTTTTTAAGTAAAATAACTAATATTTTGTTGTTTATTTGTTTTCACTTTATTAATAATAATAATTTTATGTTTTTCAATAGTCACTATCTATTTTTTAAACACTTTAATATTATTTTTTATTAATTAAAACAGAGCTTTGATATTTTGCTTCTTTATTGTAACAGTGTTACCACATAATTCCTTAAATTTTTTTTATAAATGACTTTATACAATATAATAGTCTGGTCAAGGTATATTTATAGCAGGTAGCCGCGAGATTACAACAATTGTACAATAAAACAAACAACAGGGCTTTTTATTGTTGTTATGCGATACGAACTGTCAAACATCAAAGTGGTTGAAATGAGACAAAAAAGACAAAAGATAAAGACAAAAAACTTGTTTACTTGTTTACTATACAACATTTGACAGTTCGTATCGCAAAACAAGCATATAAAAAATAAACAGCTGTCTTTCCGAGACTACCTGCTATAAATATACCTTGAGTCTGGTAGTGTATAAAGTCATTTATAAAAAAAATTTAAGGAATAGAGCTATTACAAAAAGCTTTATAAAATACATAACTGAAATTTAACTCATAGAATAAATTCGAAAAAAATGAAAAATGTTGAATATAATAAAGTTGCTTATGAAAAAGAAATAATTACCAATATTTTTAGTTTCCTTTACTTCACTTTTTCCTGAAGGGATTCACAATGGACCTCATTGGTCTCCGAGAGGATATGCGCCCTTGGGCGCATAACCCTTCTTTACCTAACCTAACCTAAATTATCAATTATAAAATTAAAAAAAAAAAACATTAATATTAATATGATTCTCAACTTCTTCATCTTCGATCTCAGAATATTGTTCGTGCTTTTAACAATATATGATATAAAATGGCCATAAACCGCTGCCTCTTTGTCAGCTTCGTTACGTTTTACTCGGCATATATTAATTAACTCTGAATTTGGCGCACTAAAATTACCTAAAAAACTACGATTTTGCTAAATTAGCGGAAATTCGCAAAAATTTGCGAATAGCGGCATGATAGAAAGTTTAATATTTGTTAAATATCGTTAAAGCTGCAAAGAATCAGAAAACTTACAGAAAAATTGCTTATACATATTGCGAATATGACTTAAATTCGAGAATTGTCGGCATTCATTATAATTTTAGAAAATTTTAATCAATTGTATGGCTTGTTTGAAATATTAAAAATTTTCGCGAATTTTCGCTATTTTTTGCAATTCTCGCGTTATTGCTCCTTTTCCATTATTTTTTTAATTCAACATTATTTTTATTGAAAAATTAAAAAGGAATAAAACAGTTTCGACACCAATAACGCTTATCGATAAGACTTGATATTGACAATGGTCATACCGATTTACAACAATCCACACGAAACGACATCGTTTCGTATTGACGCTAAATAGAATAAGGGTGATTATATTCGTGAGCGTACGTATCCTAACTCTGAAAACACTCCCTTGCACAGCTCTAGCATAAAGTATTTTTTTTTTGCATTAAAATTGGAAAATTAATTTCGAGAATGTGGTCGCTGCGGCTTCATCTGAAATTTAATTTTATTCTTAACAGTTTTCAAAGTAAATAACTTCCAATAATAAGTTAAATGGGGTTTTTCAAAGTTTCGAACTAAACCACATGGTAAATCAGGGTTTCAGACATACTTACATCCCCATACCAAAAAATCTTTGGGATTTTTCCCCTTTTCCCATTAATAACAATTAGGGATAAGTACATAAAAGAAAGTTTACACGGTCCTTTTCGGTTATAGCTTTTGTTGACTATCAAGTTTCTCGTACACAAGCAACTTGTGTTAACATTGTTCTCACTCAAAGACTCAAAGACTGTCACATAAAACAATAGCGATCGAAAGTGCAAGTGATTCCGTATTTTGGTTCTTCAAAAAACGAAAATCCAATGAAAAAAAGCTAAAACAAATTCGGAATTAAAACCATTTCGTTCCGAATGTGTGACAAGCCTGATAAGTACATTTAAACTCAAAGGGGATTGTGTGTATATCGATATTCCAGTTTTAGAATTTTTTTTGAGTAAAACGCAACGCTAAAAATTATATGGAAAGCAAAAACAAAGTCAAAAATATTTTATAATTTTGTTGTTGCTTTCTACAGAAATTCATAATGAATTTTTAAATTTCAAACGCTGCATATCTTGCGGCGGTAAAAGTTTTAAAACGCAGTATGAATTTCTGTATAAAGCAACAACAAAAATATGAAATATTTTTACTTTGTCTTTGCTTTCAATGTTATTTTGGCGTTGCGTTGCGTTGCGTTCTAGCAAAGGACAGGTAAGAGAAAATTACTGTATCTTCCATTTTTATCTAAAAGTAGACATTAATTAACCTGGAAAAAATTAAAACAGTAAAATTTTTTGGTTTTTGCATTTAGTTATCATATAGGAAAAGATTTAGATATCGTATGGAAAAAATTAATGTCCGAATATTACCCATAAAAGCACAAAGCGAAAAATATACAATGCCCACACGATCTAAATAGGTTTGGGCGTCCACTAAGCAATGTACAAAAATTAAAATCGATTTGTTAACACACCTGACCGACACACGTTATATAATGAAAATGGGTATTTAAATACCCATCAGTCCATAATGAGTTCCAAAAACGACTATTTTTCCATATTGCAACAAATCTGTTTTGTCGTAAATTAAATGCGAAAAAATATATTTTGGCGTTAATTAAAGCAAATTTATATTTTTAAAATTTATTTGCAGAAATGCAAAAGTTTTTGCTATTTTAGAATCATGTGGGCCATATCCTGGATGAAAATTCGGCCGGCTCATCAAGCATTCGTATAAGGAATTACCACCACACTGTGGACAACGATGAAGTGAGAGTAGTTTTTCGATTAAATATATATATTCTGCGAACTTATGTGCAGCCAAAACATTCGCCATGACAGACCTAAGATACGTACGAAGCCAAAAACTCTGCTAGATGAGAGAGCATAAATTTCGGTTTGACCTCGCAGAATCTGTATGAATGACATTACCTAATATAAACTGCTGGTATCCGTTAACACAGTGCCAGTGAAAAGGCCGGTAAGAGCCCTTTGTTCACATTTTTCAAGCAGAAGTAACTTACTAGATTACCACGGAATAAAGTAACAAACCCTTTAGTTTGTCGAAATTTAGAAATATTCATCTATAGTCGAGTAAATTCTCGTACGGGCCATGATTTTATCGTAATCACAAGTTCTTAGTCCATTTTTGAAGTTAAATTCCAGTTTTTGCGATGCTATCCTCAGAATAATCTCGCAGTTCGAAACAATATTTCGATTGTTTTCAACGGCGCAATGAAAATAAATAAAATTTGTCGCTTTAAAATAGTATATAAATACATACCGCACGCACTTAATCAATAAGAGAGTATTAACTCAATATTAAAAAATTTTCAGTCAAAGCAAAACAATTTTTAATTTAACATTGAAAGCATATGAAAAACCATTTTAAACCCAACCGTTTCATTACAAAAAAGTAAAAAAATAACTTAATATTTTACAGCGAATAGATATGAATATAACGTGTCGATTTTTTCGAAAACTGAACAAATTAAATTTTTTAGTTAATAACTTGTTGAGTATTAAAATTGGTTGCGGTTTAGACCTATATTAAATTATTGACCGACAACCAGAAATTTTTATGCTTTTAGAAATTTGAACTAGCTTGTGTAAAATATCATGCTACGGAACAGTTTTAGCTGAACTAAAATGATTTTCAGGAGGGTAATTTGCACCCATGGTAAATTATGAACCAATCATCCCAAAATTCTGTAGAACGATTTCTGGTACATATTAAAAAAAAAAAAAAAAATACATTAGAATAAATTTCAATAAAGAAGAGAAATTAGTTTTGCCGTTTACAGTGAATTTCAGGAGGCTGCTTAATATGGGATCTAAGGTAAATTATGGACCGTATATAACAACCTTGCATGATATTTTTTTGATCTAAGTTGGAAGAAATTTTATCGCAATGTCTATATCTGCTACGGTTTTATGCGAATTTAATTATTTTCCCAAAGTGGGGTTTATATGGGGCATATGGTAAATTATGGACCGACCACCACGAAATTTATTAGTGTGATTTCTAGTCCTATACAATTGTGAAGTATTACAGTCTAAGGCGTACTAAAAAAACTGTTTTCCGGGAGTAGGGTTTATATGGGGCCCAGAGTAAGTTATGGACCGATCTTCACCAAATTTGACAGTGTGATTTCTACTATAAAACAATGACGTACCAAATTATACCAGTTATGATAGCACTATTTTTTACGGATTTAGGCGTACTAAACTGTTTTCCGGCACTGCTATTTCAGAACTTTGTTATGGGCAATTCCTGGGGTCACGGACGTACGTTCGTACGCTTTTGATGTACAAATAATATGGAAAACAAAACTTCTTCCTAGCATTTTTTTGCAATTGGATAGCATTTTGGTAGCTCTATGTTTAGGGCAAAAGATGGATTTCATCGAGTTTAAGTTTTCATAATGATAGTTATAAACATGTGGTCACGAACGTACGCAAAATAGAAGTCAACTTTGGCTGACAGTAGTGAAATGTAAAAATCTGCGAAATGGAACGGAATATTCAAACGTGATTAATTTATTTTAAAAGTGTATTAATGTTGGTCTCTATCCAGTATTTACACAATAAAATATCTCTATTGGTTTTTGTTTAATTGGCTTATTATATTTTCCATATTTTAACCGTTAATCGAACTTTTTATCTTCTCCTTACAGTTTTCTCTTCTTAATTGATTGTAATAGAGAGATTTTAAAAGAAAGAGTGCAAACATAACACATTTTTTTGCATGTAAAATAATTAAATATAAAAATAATGTCTTTAGATGTAGCTTAAAACGAAAATATTAAATTTTCCAGTTCCCAGCCCAATTTCCTCAAGTAAAACGGCTAAGATATCACAGAATATCATATATAGCATTCTATTATAAAAACATAGACTTTTTTATAATTATAAACAATAAAACACGATGATTATCAAAATTTTATTTTTCATCGGGGGAAATGCCCATATGCCAAATTTTATTTTGACTGCAATGTTTATTACGTTTTAAGGTGTTCTTAACTGTTTTCCCGGAGTAGGCTTAATATGGAGCCTATGATTAACTAGGGACCGATTTTCACGAACTATAACAGTATGAATTGCAGTCGTATAAAATTAACTTCCGTGCATTATTGCACCATTTATGTTAATTTTTGTAACAAAATAATACATTTTTTAGGCTGGTGGTTCCACACTTTGATGCATAGCTCTGATCCTACTGAACCGATGTTGCAATTTGAGACCAAGTTTGTTTTCTTTTGCCGAACAGACGGACAGACAGACGGACATAGCTAAATCGACTTACTCAAGGAGCCAGAATATCAGGGCCATATTACGGCATTCGATATCGATCGAAATTACAATGCAATTTAAATGGGAATTTCGATCGGTATCGTATGCCGTAATTTGGCCCCAGGTATGTGATGGCTGGAAAACGAATCGATTTGAAAACGATAATATCGTTTTTAAACCTTTTAAAATTGATTTCTTATATGTACATTAGGGGTATAACCAAAAAAAATACCTATCACGAAGGGGTGGCCACTGATGTATATATCAAGAAAAAAGTTTTTTGAGATAAATTTGGATAAAAAACCTCCCCCCCAAACCGTTTTTTCTAAAAGCTTCCAAAAAATAATATTTGAATTTAAATTTTTTAAATACCATACATACAGTCATGTACTACATATTAACTTCAGATACTAAAAATTATCTCTGTTGAAAGAAATAAACTTTAAATAAACTGAGTATGTAAAAAAACATAAACAACTTTTGACTTTAAGGTTCAAACTGGGGTAAACAGCTGACAAACATCTGGGCCAACGAGTCTACCTTGTGTATATGTACCTTGTTTACGTAGCTGTACGTTTTGAAATCACAAAATAATTTGCCCAGAACACCTTTCTTTTGGTTTCAAATCACTTTGATAAAAAAGAACAGGCCTGTTAGTATACCCTTCACCACTAGTGGTGGTGGAGTATAAAAAAAAATATTAATGTACAGAAAAGTTGTCAAATTATGATCCTTACCAACACTGAGTTGATGCCATACACTATTCCTTAATATTTTTTTATAGTATTTAGACTTAAATAATTAACGTGTTTTAATAAACGTGAATTCAAAAAATAACTAATCATTTAATAAACTTGTAAAGTGGGATGGTAAAAAGAGTTCTAAATTGTTAAAGTAACAAACGATTTTTATTTCACCAAGAATTTAAAACGCTTACAAACAATTTTATATCTTCCTTAAAGATAAACAAATTTTTAACACACCCTTGCTCTACGAGTGGAACGTAGACGCCTTTTTTTACCTGTACCACTTTTTGACCTAGCGGATTGACTGCGTTTTATTACTTTGCCGTTATGACGAGCCATACGCCTACCAACAGGACCACACAAAGCTTTCGATTTTCTTCTACGTCTGTTTGGAGCGTAAAAAGCCTAAATATTTAGCAACATTTTTAGTAAAGTCGTAATAAATATCCAAATTTCTTACCTCCACTATATATCGAAATTTTTCCTCTTTCGATAGGTTTTTCCATGCTATAGCTCCCTGGCGAACAGTTTCAATTGCCGTTAAACCACAATTGTTTTTTCGGTATTCACGTAAAAAATTCAGGAAAGGGTTACGTTGTACAGGCCCAGGACTCATACATTTTTTTGTATTTTTTGCAAAAATTGCTGTTGGTTTTGAACCTGATATTTGTCTTGTTGTTGGGCATTCAGGGACTCTACCTTTCCTTGCCATTCTAGTAGTTTTACGAATAGGTCTACATTCTGCCATTGTTATCTGAGTTGGTTGTACCATCTGTTCATTGATTTTTGGTTTTTCTAAATATGTCTGAAGGGCGCCAATTTTTGCTACTAATAATTTTCGCTAAAGACGTTTATAATACAAAATTTTTTTTTAAAAACAAGACTTAAATTTTAAAATATTTTTTATTAGAAATTTGATTGATTTTTTAAGCAAAGAAAATACTCTGAAAAAAATTATTTAAAACACAAGGCAAAGTTAATTTATTTATTAATATACTTTGATACAATATAAAAATACAAGAAAGTATTTTTTCTCTCTGCTTCTTTACACGGGGTATCCACCGGAGATATCTGATATAATATATGAGAGAACGTCGACAGAATGAGAGAATACATTTCTTTATGTTAATCGTAATCTTAAACAAGGGGAACATTTCTATTATCAGATTTCAGAATTTTCTGAGTTTCGTACACTAAACTTGTACCGTTTTTTATTTGTTTTGTAGTTTTTTTTTTTGTTTTTAGCAAGGCGAATTCATTCCAGGTAATCTCGGTAGTACAACAAGTACAACTCGTACAAAAACCACAAGCAATTTGTTTTTGTAAAATCATTGTACAATGTCAAAAACCGAAACAAATCAAAACAGAAACAAAGATAATAAACAAAATTCAGCAGGGCTTTTAGGATCACCTGTAATGAATTCGCCTTGGTTTTTAGTATAAAATATTGCTTTTTTAAACACTTTTCACAAGATTTGCTCTAAAAAATTAAACATTTTACTGATAGCGCTATTATTATTGTTTTAAATGTATGTATGTGTATTTTTGACGGCTCATCTTATAAGAGAAATCTCATAACAACTGTCTCATAAAATTTATTATAATATTAATACTAACACTATTTGAGATACCACACGTAAGATAATACCCAGTTAGCATAGGCTGTTTGTTAGACGATTATGTTTATTATACAATTCCTAAAAGAATGTTCTGATGTACAATAACAATAACAAAAACATCTACATTTTTTTATATATGTATATTACTTTTTTATACATTTTCTGACACGCTCGTATTTTAATCTTGTAATGAACCTTTTGCGACTCTGTATTAGTCATATAACAATTAGTAAGCTGCCTAAATTAGAGCGTTTTTAAATAATGAAAATTCTACTGTCAATACAATTTCAATAAAACAAACCGACCTAAGGATCTGCAAAAAAAAAAATTATTTTCCAACAGGATGGTGTTGAATTCGCGATGTTAAGATGTGTTTCATATTAATTACATATATAAAAAATTAAAAGTTTTCACATGAAAAAGACTTTTTGACGCTCTTATTTATGTAGCTCAGTTATACGGCTGAGCATTTCACGAGTTGTAAGAGAATCCCTACATGAGTCTCATACATGCCTTCTAAAATACTCGTCAGATAATCTTTACACACATCTCAAACGATTCCCTCTACGATAAATATAAGCGTCTTTCGCTGAGTTGTCGAAGTATCTCACAGAGGCATTAGCTTGTGTTACAGTTTTTTGTTTTTGGTGTGATTTTCAATTGTCGAAAGCACAAGAAAACACAATTTTTAACACCTTCTTGTTCTACAAAGGCGTAGCTCATTTTTAACGCTTTTTATCTTATTTTCCGATAATTTGTTTTTTAAACCGATTTGGCGGTCTCAAGTTGGTTTTAGGGCTTGTTTCAAATTTTGTAATTTTTCGCGAATTATAGCCATGTTCGCGATAGAAGCGATTTGTTCCAGTACGCCTAAACAGGAAGTTTTCTGATTCTTTACAGCTTTAAAGATTTATAATAAATAGAAGACTCTGCTGTCTCGCCGCTGTTAGCAAATTTTTGCGAATTTCCACTAATTTATTAATTATTACCGAATTTTAGCCATTCCTTATAGTTTTAGGGACTTTTAATCATTTTTATGGCTTGTTTGTAATATTAAAAATTTTGGCTATTTTTGCAAAAATATTTTATTTTCCGATTTTTTTTTTAGCCCATTTAGTGATTTCAAATAAGTTTTAGGGTTTGTTTACATGTTTGAAATTGTTCGTGAATTCTTGCCATGTTCGCGGATAGAAGCGATTTCTTCCTGTGATTCTTCACAGCTTTTACGATTTTTAATAAATATTAGCTTTTGCTATCATGTCGCTGTTAGCAAATTAGCGATCTTTTATTCAACTAAAAAGACAAAAATGAAATTACAACAGAAGTCACAAAAGCAAATTTTATTTTTGTACTGTCGTCGAGTTTTCTTAATTTTAAATGATTTGTTGTAAATAAAACAGCTTATTGCATAAAAAAATTAATAAACAACACATTGAATATTTTATTAGGTAATTTATTATGACGGCCATCTTACAATAGTCGGAAAAATAACAAAGTGATTTCAAAAAGTTGTTTACGTAGCTGAACGTTTTGAAATCACAAAATAATTTGCCGAGAACACCTTTCTTGTGGTTTCAAATCACTTTGATAAAATGTGATTTTCAGAACAGGCCTGTTAGTATACCCTTCACCACTAGTGGTGGTGGAGTATAAAAAAAAAATATTAATGTACAGAAAAGTTGTCAAATTATGATCCTTACCAACACTGAGTTGATGCCATATACTATTCCTTAATATTTTTTTATAGTATTTAGACTTAAATAATTAACGTGTTTTAATAAACGTGAATTCAAAAAATAACTAATCATTTAATAAACTTGTAAAGTGGGATGGTAAAAAGAGTTCTAAATTGTTAAAGTAACAAACGATTTTTATTTCACCAAGAATTTAAAACGCTTACAAACAATTTTATATCTTCCTTAAAGATAAACAAATTTTTAACACACCCTTGCTCTACGAGTGGAACGTAGACGCCTTTTTTTACCTCTACCACTTTTTGACCTAGCGGATTGACTGCGTTTTATTACTTTGCCGTTATGACGAGCCATACGCCTACCAACAGGACCACACAAAGCTTTCGATTTTCTTCTACGTCTGTTTGGAGCGTAAAAAGCCTAAATATTTAGCAACATTTTTAGTAAAGTCGTAATAAATATCCAAATTTCTTACCTCCACTATATATCGAAATTTTTCCTCTTTCGATAGGTTTTTCCATGCTATAGCTCCCTGGCGAACAGTTTCAATTGCCGTTAAACCACAATTGTTTTTTCGGTATTCACGTAAAAAATTCAGGAAAGGGTTACGTTGTACAGGCCCAGGACTCATACATTTTTTTGTATTTTTTGCAGAAATTGCTGTTGGTTTTGAACCTGATATTTGTCTTGTTGTTGGGCATTCAGGGACTCTACCTTTCCTTGCCATTCTAGTAGTTTTACGAATAGGTCTACATTCTTCCATTGTTATCTGAGTTGGTTGTACCATCTGTTCATTGATTTTTGGTTTTTCTAAATATGTCTGAAGGGCGCCAATTTTTGCTACTAATAATTTTCGCTAAAGACGTTTATAATACAAAATTTTTTTTTAAAAACCAAGACTTAAATTTTAAAATATTTTTTATTAGAAATTTGATTGATTTTTTAAGCAAAGAAAATACTCTGAAAAAAATTATTTAAAACACAAGGCAAAGTTAATTTATTTATTAATATACTTTGATACAATATAAAAATCCAAGAAAGTATTTTTTCTCTCTGCTTCTTTACACGGGGTATCCACCGGAGATATCTGATATAATATATGAGAGAACGTCGACAGAATGAGAGAACACATTTCTTTATGTTAATCGTAATCTTAAACAAGGGGAACATTTCTATTATCAGATTTCAGAATTTACTGAGTTTCGTACACTAAACTTGTACCGTTTTTTATTTGTTTTGTAGTTTTTTTTTTGTTTTTAGCAAGGCGAATTCATTCCAGGTAATCTCGGTAGTACAACAAGTACAACTCGTACAAAAACCACAAGCAATTTGTTTTTGTAAAATCATTGTACAATGTCAAAAACCGAAACAAATCAAAACAGAAACAAAGATAATAAACAAAATTCAGCAGGGCTTTTAGGATCACCTGTAATGAATTCGCCTTGGTTTTTAGTATAAAATATTGCTTTTTTAAACACTTTTCACAAGATTTGCTCTAAAAAATTAAACATTTTACTGATAGCGCTATTATTATTGTTTTAAATGTATGTATGTGTATTTTTGACGGCTCATCTTATAAGAGAAATCTCATAACAACTGTCTCATAAAATTTATTATAATATTAATACTAACACTATTTGAGATACCACACGTAAGATAATACCCAGTTAGCATAGGCTGTTTGTTAGACGATTATGTTTATTATACAATTCCTAAAAGAATGTTCTGATGTACAATAACAATAACAAAAACATCTACATTTTTTTATATATGTATATTACTTTTTTATACATTTTCTGACACGCTCGTATTTTAATCTTGTAATGAACCTTTTGCGACTCTGTATTAGTCATATAACAATTAGTAAGCTGCCTAAATTAGAGCGTTTTTAAATAATGAAAATTCTACTGTCAATACAATTTCAATAAAACAAACCGACCTAAGGATCTGCAAAAAAAAAAATTATTTTCCAACAGGATGGTGTTGAATTCGCGATGTTAAGATGTGTTTCATATTAATTACATATATAAAAAATTAAAAGTTTTCACATGAAAAAGACTTTTTGACGCTCTTATTTATGTAGCTCAGTTATACGGCTGAGCATTTCACGAGTTGTAAGAGAATCCCTACATGAGTCTCATACATGCCTTCTAAAATACTCGTCAGATAATCTTTACACACATCTCAAACGATTCCCTCTACGATAAATATAAGCGTCTTTCGCTGAGTTGTCGAAGTATCTCGCAGAGGAATTAGCTTGTGTTACAGTTTCTCCCGTGCGATGAATCTTCTAAGATTAAAAAATTATCTCGTCGACGATCAAAAACGCTCTTCATGAGATTCCAACACTCACAATATTCTGTACGTAAAATTAACTGAAATGGTAATATAAAATAAATGAATATTCAGTTAAAATCCGGTCTACTTATTTTTCATTTATTTTTAATGAAAATTTCATTTAATTTTTACTGTCATAAATTCAACTGCGAATTCCGTAAAAACAAATGAACTTTCAGTTATTTTATGTAATTCAGTAATTTTATATAATACAGGCTTTACTCAAATTTCTAAAAAATACCAGACTTGTCCGCTTGTTTTTCTAATGAGAGAGAGAGAGAATATTTATTTTTATTCACTATTCACTTACCCCGTTATACATGTTTGTTTTACTTTTGTTGTACTGACCACTTTGTTTACAGAAGAATTTTCAATTATATGACACCAGCAGCATGCCCGATATGGTATTCGCAATTATTTTACTTTAAAAATTTGATGTATTTAACTAAATAATTTTAACAAATAGAATATGGGAATTTTCTACACAAAACAAAAAGCTCGTTTTTTACTTTTTGCCACCGATCTATAAATAGATAACAGAAAATTAATTTTTTTGATAGTTAAATTATATAAAATAACTGAAAATTCATTTGTTTTTACGGAATTTGTGGTTAATTTTTTATGGAATTCGAGGTTGAATTTTTGACAGTAAAAATTAAATTAACTTTTCGTTAAATTAAATGCAAAATAAGTAGATTGGTTTTTAAGAAAATTTACAGTTGTTTTAAATTTCATTTTCATTTAATTTTACATGCAACCGAAAATCCGTATTAATGTGCACTTAGTTTTTTAAATAAAATTTAGAATCAGTTAAAAATAAATTTGCTTGGAATTTTAAATGTTTATTTATTTAAAAATTACTGAACGGAATACTTCTTGAATAACCAACAGTCCGTTACTGTAATATTGTGAGTGTAGGAGACTCTTACACGATGGAAAATGCTAGCTGGATACTCTGCGATTGAATTTGACGTTTGCTGATATACAAATTTTATATATTATCTCAGGTGGACTTTGACTATGATCAAACACTATTGCATTGTATTAAATTAAGACAATTCGCTGTATATAAGACACAATTCGATGTACGAAAAATCTATTTAGCCCTTTTGGAGCTGGTAATTAACCGAAATTAATTGGTTGACAGTACATTTGGTGTCAAAATAAGGTTGTTATTCACGATCATTTAGAGAAATTCTTTACTTAAGCCTGAGTTTTCAGATGTGGATTAAGTTTTAACTTAGTTCTCGTACTCTGAAAGTCGGATTTTTTCGGCGAAATGTGATTATTTTTTATTTCATTAAAGACCATTTTAATGTCAAAAAATTTTGTATACAAACTTGGTAATGGCGGCACAAATCGGTTTTCAGATTAACTAAACCTAGTTTAACTGCGATCTCAAAAACCCAGCCTTAGAGCATTTACAGATTTGTTTATAAGGTTAATAAAATCTTACGAATTAACAAATTAGTGTCTGATACGGGCTTACGCGGTGGTTTTACGTTGCACTCTTGGGGGAATAAAGGCGCAAGTATTTACAATTGTTAAATGGCTTGAAATTGCCAAACTTTTTAGACAAGTATACTTGTAATTATATACAATTGTTGGTGACGGACCTTCCGGGATCACGCTGCGACATCATTTCATAACCACAAATCGGGTAGGGAGATCTTAAAATAACAGAATTAAAAACCGATTTCTGAAGTTACCCAGTGGGTTAAGGTAGGCCTATTTCCTTAGTAGGGTACATAGTGCTAAAATTGCTCTTAAAGAGAAAACTCTTTACCGAAGACCTATTATATTCGCCTAGGAATAAGTTGTACTCAAGAAAATTTTTTAAACACATTTTTCTTTATAGATGGCTTTTTTCTAAATATACAGGTTTTACAAATTAGTTAATTTATAAATCACTGATATTTTTTAGATCAATATTATAGGAAATTTATTTCGGTGCTTGCTAATTGTCTGAGTTATAAACAAAAGAATTGTTAGCAAACCTATCTGATACCAATTCTCAAAGTTTTCTTTGGCATCATTTAAAATTTCCAACGAATTCGAGTAAAATTTAAATCAAACTTTTTTTTAAAAACAATCCTGTGCTCTAAGTTTATTACAACGACCACTACTCTTTATTAGAACTATTCTTACAATTAACTCGATTTCTAGAACAAGGACGTATATCGTATTTATATCGATTTAGACTATCATAATCAGACATGTTTCAAAAATCGAATGAAGCGAACAAATGAAAGTTCAAAAAATACAACAATAACAATTTTTAAAAGTAACTTGTCAACGAGTATCAAATAGCCAGAACTTTTTGCCTAAATTGACAAATGCAATTTTGATCCAGTTTTTTTACACTAAAAACAAAAATTTTATTTCACTAAAAATTTACATTAAAAACAATTTTATAATTGTTATTGATAAGTATACATGTAGATAAAATAACCACGATGTCAGCACACGTTAGCACGACGTCTAGATCTTCCAGCTCTTTTCAAACTAGTTTTACGTACAGATGATCTTGCACTGCGTCTACCAACAGGTCCACACATTGCACTAGACATATGCCTTCTACGTTTTGGTGCGTAAAATGCCTGCAAATAATGCAAATCAAACATGTTAATAAATTACAATGTCCTAGAAACCCGTTTACGTACCTCTTCTATATAGCGCAGCTTGTCCTCTTTGCTTAAACGCTCCCACTCTTTTGCTCCCTGTCGTACCGTTTCGACTGGCGATAATCCACAATTTTGCTTACGAAATACTCTTAAAAAATTCAAGTATGGATTTCGCCCAATTGGTCCAGGCCGCAAACACCGGCCTCGGGATCTCCCGGATTTACTTGGACGACAGCTTGAATGCATATTTTCGGTTGATTTTTATTGAATTTTTTTTTGTTTAAATTAACTAAAATTTAATAAAAAAAATATAATTATTTTAAAATTAAAAAAAAAACGATTAACTTTTATTATATTTTGTAATTTTGAATAAAATTTTTAATGAATTTAAAAACTTGGTAAACTTGGATTATAAAAATTTAATTTTTTTTTGTGTTGATCAAAGTATATTTATGCAAGTACATACTTTGGTGTTGATAAAAAGTTTTGAACAAGACGAATTCAATACAGGTAGTGATACAACATCGTTCCGAAAAACATCGATATTTGAAACATCGATGTTGTAATTTTTTTATTGTTGAATGATTTAATATGTACCCAACAAAGAAGTCGGTTAAGTAAACTTTTGAGGAATTTTCTTGACTAAATTACATGAAATGCAAAGTATTTTTAAATAAATATTATGTATTAATTTCAGTAATAAAAACCATTTTAATTAAAAACTTCATTACGTTTGGCGCGTGTACTTTTTTAACGATAGCAAAAAACTAAAAATTTAGTTCTTAATATTTTTCCATGCCCTACACGATTTTACCTTGGGAGAACTCTTATTTGCAAAAAATTCAAAAAGTACAGGTAAGTACATACATTTGTAACGCTATCTTTGAAATGCAATTTTTTTTATATATTGAAAAAATAAAAATTATGAATGCTAAAAATTTAAAAAAAAAATTTTAATATATGACGTTATTAAATGGACGATGTCGATGTTTTTTAGTTTTGACGCCGATGTATTGGCCATCAAAACATCGATGCTTATGTATCTTTTGCATCCCTAAATAAAGGTAATCTCGGTACTACAACCAGTTCAACTCGTAAAAACCACAAGCAATTTGTTTTTGTAAAACCGTTGTACAATGTCAAAAACATAAACAAAACGAAACAAAAACAAAGATAATAACAAAATTTTGACATCCAACAATTGAAGCAGAGCCGCGAATAACGTTTTAAAGGCAAAAACTGTTTTTTTCTCTGATAAAAAGGCGTCATAACGCTGATGTATTTTTATATCAGTACTATGACAAGTGTCTTCGTTTTTCACTGTGATGTCAGCCTTAACATCACTTGGCCAAATTGTCATCAGGGTCAAAAATTTAAATGATGTCATCAATTGGATGCTACATTGGCATCACAGAAATGAGTCGGTTTTATAAAGCATGTCATCAGTGCGATGACAAACTGTCACCAAACTGAATCATTGTAAATGACCTTAGGTTTAATTCAGAAAATATCATTATTTACTTACCCGTTACACATGTTTGTTTCACTTTTGTTGTTTTCCGCCCTTTGTTAACAGAAGAAATCTCAATTATAAGACACCAGCAGCATGGCCGATATGGTTTTCTTAATAATTCTGGTTGACAAATTTGATGTACGAGTATGTATTTAAATAAATAATTAAAAATAATAGAATATGGGAATTGTTGCTTCTATTTTTACTTTCAAGACATGAAAATAATGTTAATAATATATTATGACATGATATATTATGTTATCGCACTGATGACAGTTTGTCATTGCACTGATGACATGATATATTATGTCATCCCACTGATGACAGTTTGTCATTGCACTTATGACCGTTTTTCATTGCACTGATGACAGTTTGTTATTGCACGGATGACAGGTTGTCATTGCACTGATGACAGTTTGTCATAACACTGATGGCATGGTATATTATGTCATCGCACTGATGACAGTTTGTCATCGCACTGATGACAGTTTGTCTGTACTGATGTGAAAATACGTCATCCTTATGGCGCCTCTTCTATCAGTGTACACAAAATGTGGCGTCGAATTCTTGTCACTATAGTCATACGAGTAACATAGATGACGCATAAAATATGGCCAAATTTTAGGATGACGTTCGTCATTGGATTAATGTCACTTTTTGCATAATTTATATCATTTGTATTAACATTGATGTCACAATTCTGATGTTAGAGCATCATCAATATGAAGACGCATTTTTCTATGAGTGTACTCTCATACACTGTCTGAAAATCAAATCACGTAAAATTATGCACCTTAACATCTTAAAAATGCGATACAAAGAGTCAGCCAGTGGAAGAACGTTGAAAGTTACTAACAAAATGATACAAACGAAAAAAAGCCGCTTGCGTAGTTGAAAAACGTTTTAAGTGACATCGCGATTGTGGATATGAATCGTTATTCCACTAAAAAAAAAATACTATTAACTGTAAATTTGAATGTAATTTAAAATTCAAGTTTCTTTATATGTTGCATAAAAGTTTTTATTATCATTATTTTTAATAATCTCAAAAAAAACACCAAAAAAATAAATAATCTTGCTTGTTAAAAACGTTGTTTGCTCTCCTGAAAAATAATTAGTTTTTAACTTAAAACTGTAACTTTGTAAAGAAAAAGTTAGCAGCAGGGCTTTTAAGATCGCCTGAATAGCCTGAGATATTATCTTTCAAACTTCAGAATTCCCTTAACGAATGGTCAAACAGGAGGGAAAAATAAAATGTTTAATTGTTTATTATTATAAAAAAGTCTATGGTTTTGTAATAGAATAGTTTCATAGCATGTCTCAGCTGTTTTACTTGAGAAAATTGAGCTGGAAACTGGAAAATTTTATATATTCTTTTTAAGCTACGCCTTAAGACATTTTTATATTTAATAATTTTGCATGCAAAGAATATGTTATATTTGCACTCTATCTTCAAAATCTCTCTATTACAATCAATTAAGAAGGGAAAAGTGTAAGGGGAGCAAAAAAAGTTTGATTAACGGTTAATTAACGGTTAAAACATATAGACGTTTGCGACCGGTACTTAAGCCAAATAAACAAAAACCAATAGAGATATTTTATTGTGTAAATACTGGATATAGACCTACATTAATACACTTTTAAAATAAATTAATCACTTTTGAATATTCTGTTCCATTTCGCAGATTTTTACATTTCACTACTGTCAGCCAAAGTTGACTTCTATTTTGTGTACGTTCGTGACCACATGTTTATAACTATCATTATGAAAACTTAAACTCGATGAAATCCATCTTTTGCACTAAACATAGAGCTACCAAAATGCTATCGAATTGCAAAAATAATGCTACGAAAAGTTTTGTTTTCCATATTATTTGTACATCAAAAGCGTACGAACGTACGTTCGTGACTCCAGGAAATGCCCATTTTAAAAAAGTCATCCATTTATTTTGTTAAACATATTTTTGGCATTTTCATTTAAAAAATGTACTCTAATTTACTTCAAAATTAAGAAAAACTTTATTACGTTTTCAAAATAAGATCACCTTGTATGAATTCGCCTTGGCGAAGCTTGTGCTCAATCGCATCTTTTACGCTGCGTCTCCACGTAGCAATTTCTTTTTTTTGCTAAGCACAAGAAAAAACATTGGCAGAACAATGACGCAATAAATGCTAATTATGTATATTGCTGGAGAACACGTGATATTGCTTTGCCATAAACAAGGAGAAATGACATGTCAAATAAATGACAACTGATTTGACAGCAAATTGCTAAGCCATAATTGCACAAACAATCAGAAGAGCAATCATTGAGCAATAAATTGCCACTCATGGCAATATGCGGTCCACATGTTGCAAATTTTATGGATCAATCAAATTTAACGTTTGCCGCAATAAATCTTGCTACTTGGAGAGCCGGGGTTAGGATTTTGAATAAGCATTTTTTGTGATACCCATATTATCCCATTATGTGTGGGCCGGTGCTTCAAAGTTTATTTTGGACCTTTTCGAACACATGCGTGAAAGGGCAAAGGTTTTCATTGGTGACTGCAGGCTAGCCAATTTTTTAGACTTCCTTGAGCATCGTCGCAATGTGGATTATATTTCGCTCTTTTACCGTTCCAACCATGGGATGTGTTCTAATGAAATTAGGAGCTGGTTCCCGAAATTCCTACGTTTGTTCGTAATACGCGATTTTTTTCAAGAGCCGGTGCATCGTACAATGCATTACAGTAAAAATGAATCTATGTTTGGAGTGTTCGCATGTGGCCTTTAAAATTGGATGTTCTACTCCCTCTATCCTCCTTCTCATAACCTTTTTCCCAAGTTCCAATACAGTGAAATTCATTAGTAGGGGTCATCACCTGAGTGCTCTAAAATAGTTTTTAGATAAAATTGAGTAAACCAAATTTGTCCCAATTTTGTAAATAATTTAAAACTTTTAACTGCAATAAACTCAACAACAAATTACATATTAAAATACATAAAAAAAATTACTTAAAATTGCGTTTATTTTATTACATATCATTTGTTGTCGCCAAAAAAAAATGCTTTAAAGAATTCGTAAATCAAAAATTGATTTAGGCTTCTTTTTATGCACTTCCTAGATACAGTTCTTCTATTATTATATTGCTTTAAAATTTAAACTTATTTAACTTATTATTTAATGTCAAATATAAAACTCCCCCAATGTTTTTAATACGTGTGAAAATATAAATTTACGTTTATTGATAGTTGTGCGACTATTAGCACCCAATCAAATACTCGTCAAGGTTGTTGTTTGTCAAACAATATGTATAAATACTTCATATATATAGATATGTTTGTATGTATGTATATGTGTATCCATACCCTGAAGGAAGCCTAGGTGCAAGTGTCTCCAAGTCAACAGTTGTGTCAACTATTTTGGTAACTGTTTGGCGACATTGTCAACGAAGTGTGCATTTTTATATTTTCCTCTAATATGAAAAAGATGTTGCCAACAACAACTGTGAAGTTAATTCCCGTAAAAATTTAGCAATAATAAAAAAATATTGTTATGGATTGCTATTTTTTATTTATTTTTTAACAAAATAATTTAATGTTAAATCTACTTAAAAGAGGTGTTGGCTAGATTTACTAAAATGTTCTATTGATTCTTTGGTTCCAATGTCTTCATATGGTCCACAAAGTACTACCTAGTCAATAGTAGCAACGTCAGCAGTAGATTTCCGATGACACGCACATGTTAAATGTCTATAGTAAATAACATGTGTGTGAAGATAAATACGTATTTAACTAGTGGAGACATCAACCACAATTTATTAACAGCAACTATTTTCAGTTAACATTGCATTTAACAGTGCTACTGTAATAGGAAAAAGTGCGTTTAGGAGCATTTTCAAGGAAAAGGAACCGGTTCCACAGCAGAAAAAAGTTCTAAGGAGGATTCTGGTAGTGGGATATATGAAATAATTTTGGAATTTCAGAAATTCAGACTTGAAAAACTTCGTTTTTTACGAAATTTTCTGACGAGGATTAGTGACCATTTTGGAAAAATATAGAATGTTACTAGCAACCCACTATATAGAAATGGTGCTCCAAGGGGTCCTCTTTGGAACCATATTAGTGGTATATCTCAAATAATTTTGGAAATTAAGAAAATTGAATTTTAAAAAATGGCGATTTTGAAAAAAGTTAAAAGTGGACTTTATGGACGTTGGACAATATGGAGAAATGGTGATAGTTACTAATATGGGACCAATTAGGAATGGGGGAGAAGGGAGTCCTAAAGTGAATTCTGGTAGTGGGATATCTGAAATAATTTTGAAATTTCAGAAATTCAGAATTGAAAAAGTTCGTTTTTTGCGAAAATTTCTGGCGAGGATTAGTGACCATTTTGGAAAAATATGGAATGTTACTAGCAACCCACTATATAGAAATGGTGCTCCAAGGGGTCCTCTTTGGAACCATATTAGTGGTATATCTCAAATAATTTTGGAAATTAAGAAAATTGAATTTTAAAAAATGGCGATTTTGAAAAAAGTTAAAAGTGGACTTTATGGACGTTGGACAATATGGAGAAATGGTGATAGTTACTAATATGGGACCATATAGGAATGGGGGAGAAGGGAGTCCTAAAGAGAATTCTGGTAGTGGGATATCTGAAATAATTTTGGAATTTCGGAAATTCAGAATTGAAAAAGTTCGTTTTTTGCGAAAATTTCTGGCGAGGATTAGTGACCATTTTGGAAAAATATGGAATGTTACTAGCAACCCACTATATAGAAATGGTGCTCCAAGGGGTCCTCTTTGGAACCATATTAGTGGTATATCTGAAATAATTTTGGAAATTAAGAAAATTGAATTTTAAAAATTGGCGATTTTGAAAAATGTTAAAAGTGGACTTTATGGACGTTGGACAATTTGGAGAAATAGTGATAGTTACTAATATGGGACCATAAAGGAATGGGGGAGAAGGGAGTCCTAAAGTGAATTCTGGTAGTGGGATATCTGAAATAATTTTGGAATTTCAGAAATTCAGAATTGAAAAAGTTCGTTTTTTGCGAAAATTTCTGGCGAGGATTAGTGACCATTTTGGAAAAATATGGAATGTTGTATGAATGACATTACCTAATATAAACTGCTGGTATCCGTTAACACAGTGCCAGTGAAAAGGCCGGTAAGAGCCCTTTGTTCACATTTTTCAAGCAGAAGTAACTTACTAGATTACCACAGAATAAAGTAACAAACCCTTTAGTTTGTCGAAATTTAGAAATATTCATCTATAGTCGAGTAAATTCTCGTACGGGCCATGATTTTATCGTATTCCTAATGTAATCACAAGTTCTTAGTCCATTTTTGAAGTTAAATTCCAGTTTTTGCGATGCTATCCTCAGAATAATCTCGCAGTTCGAAACAATATTTCGATTGTTTTCAACGGCGCAATGAAAATCAATAAAATTTGTCGCTTTAAAATAGTATATAAATACATACCGCACGCACTTAATCAATAAGAGAGTATTAACTCAATATTGAAAAATTTTCAGTCAAAGCAAAACAATTTTTAATATTTTACAGCGAATAGATATGAATATAACGTGTCGATTTTTTCGAAAACTGAACAAATTAAATTTTTTAGTTAATAACCTCTTGTTGAGTATTAAAATTGGTTGCGGTTTAGACCTATATTAAATTATTGACCGACAACCAGAAATTTTTATGCTTTTAGAAATTTGAACTAGCTTGTGTAAAATATCATGCTACGGAACAGTTTTAGCTGAACTAAAATGATTTTCAGGAGGGTAATTTGCACCCATGGTAAATTATGAACCAATCATCCCAAAATTCTGTAGAACGATTTCTGGTACATATTAAAAAAAAAAAAAAAAATACATTAGAATAAATTTCAATAAAGAAGAGAAATTAGTTTTGCCGTTTACAGTGAATTTCAGGAGGCTGCTTAATATGGGATCTAAGGTAAATTATGGACCGTATATAACAACCTTGCATGATATTTTTTTGATCTAAGTTGGAAGAAATTTTACCGCAATGTCTATATCTGCTACGGTTTTATGCGAATTTAATTATTTTCCCAAAGTGGGGTTTATATGGGGCATATGGTAAATTATGGACCGACCACCACGAAATTTATTAGTGTGATTTCTAGTCCTATACAATTGTGAAGTATTACAGTCTAAGGCGTACTAAAAAAACTGTTTTCCGGGAGTAGGGTTTATATGGGGCCCAGAGTAAGTTATGGACCGATCTTCACGAAATTTGACAGTGTGATTTCTACTATAAAACAATGACGTACCAAATTATACCAGTTATGATAGCACTATTTTTTACGGATTTAGGCGTACTAAACTGTTTTCCGGCACTGCTATTTCAGAACTTTGGTATGGGCAATTCCTGGGGTCACGGACGTACGTTCGTACGCTTTTGATGTACAAATAATATGGAAAACAAAACTTTTCGTAGCATTATTTTTGCAATTCGATAGCATTTTGGTAGCTCTATGTTTAGTGCAAAAGATGGATTTCATCGAGTTTAAGTTTTCATAATGATAGTTATAAACATGTGGTCACGAACGTACGCAAAATAGAAGTCAACTTTGGCTGACAGTCGTGAAATGTAAAAATCTGCGAAATGGAACGGAATATTCAAACGTGATTAATTTATTTTAAAAGTGTATTAATGTTGGTCTCTATCCAGTATTTACACAATAAAATATCTCTATTGGTTTTTGTTTAATTGGCTTATTATATTTTCCATATTTTAACCGTTAATCGAACTTTTTATCTTCTCCTTACAGTTTTCTCTTCTTAATTGATTGTAATAGAGAGATTTTAAAAGAAAGAGTGCAAACATAACAAATTTTTTTGCATGTAAAATAATTAAATATAAAAATAATGTCTTTAGATGTAGCTTAAAACGAAAATATTAAATTTTCCAGTTCCCAGCCCAATTTCCTCAAGTAAAACGGCTAAGATATCACAGAATATCATATATAGCATTCTATTATAAAAACATAGACTTTTTTATAATTATAAACAATAAAACACGATGATTATCAAAATTTTATTTTTCATCGGGGGAAATGCCCATATGCCAAATTTTATTTTGACTGCAATGTTTATTACGTTTTAAGGTGTTCTTAACTGTTTTCCCGGAGTAGGCTTAATATGGAGCCTATGATTAACTAGGGACCGATTTTCACGAACTATAACAGTATGAATTGCAGTCGTATAAAATTAACTTCCGTGCATTATTGCACCATTTATGTTAATTTTTGTAACAAAATAATACATTTTTTAGGCTGGTGGTTCCACACTTTGATGCATAGCTCTGATCCTACTGAACCGATGTTGCAATTTGAGACCAAGTTTGTTTTCTTTTGCCGAACAGACGGACAGACAGACGGACATAGCTAAATCGACTTACTCAAGGAGCCAGAATATCAGGGCCATATTACGGCATTCGATATCGATCGAAATTACAATGCAATTTAAATGGGAATTTCGATCGGTATCGTATGCCGTAATTTGGCCCCAGGTATGTGATGGCTGGAAAACGAATCGATTTGAAAACGATAATATCGTTTTTAAACCTTTTAAAATTGATTTCTTATATGTACATTAGGGGTATAACCAAAAAAAATACCTATCACGACGGGGTGGCCACTGATGTATATATCAAGAAAAAAGTTTTTTGAGATAAATTTGGATAAAAAACCTCCCCCCCAAACCGTTTTTTCTAAAAGCTTCCAAAAAATAATAATATTTGAATTTAAATTTTTTAAATACCATACATACAGTCATGTACTACATATTAACTTCAGATACTAAAAATTATCTCTGTTGAAAGAAATAAACTTTAAGTTCAAAGTGCGTGTTGTTCTGCAATGTTGAAAAATATCTTGCACAAGTTTGATATATATGGGATAGAGAACCTCTCTGTCCTTGCAAAACTGCAAACAAATGAAAATTAAAGTAAACAATTGGGATTGTGAGGTTGGTTCCATTTTGTTCAACGGTTTGGATGTAGTATAATTGGTGGTATAAGTCTTATTTGTGAAAAATATAAATAAATGGTTTGTGTTTTTACAATAAGGATATTGTATTTTTAATAAAAAAAAAATCCAAATACTTAACTTCAAAGTGATTTGGGGGGGAACTTTTTTAACGCCCGCGAAAAAGTGACCCCACTTTTCATCATAGATTTTCATGGTCTATATGGCATGGATATGTATTTTTTGATAATTTAAAAAATTGTTCAAAAGTTATACCCCTAATGTACATATTCCTCTTATAACCAGTCCATATTCTTTAAAATTGTGTATAACATCAGTTAATTGTACTGTATTTTAAACAAAAATATAATCAGATATTGATTTTAAAATCGCTCGAAATTAATTTTTTTTTTTAACCGATTTGGCGATCTCAAGTTGTTTTTAGGGCTTGTTTCAAATTTTGTAATTTTTCGGGAATTATAGCCATGTTCGCGATAGAAGCGATTTGTTCCAGTACGCCTAAACAGGAAGTTTTCTGATTCTTTACAGCTTTAAAGATTTATAATAAATAGAAGACTCTGCTGTCTCGCCGCTGTTAGCAAATTTTTGCGAATTTCCTCTAATTTATTAATTATTACCGAATTTTAGCCATTCCTTATAGTTTTAGGGACTTTTAATCATTTTTATGGCTTGTTTGTAATATTAAAAATTTTGGCTATTTTTGCAAAAATATTTTATTTTCCGATTTTTTTTTTAGCCCATTTAGTGATTTCAAATAAGTTTTAGGGTTTGTTTACATGTTTGAAATTGTTCGTGATAGAAGCGATTTCTTCCTGTGATTCTTCACAGCTTTTACGATTTTTAATAAATATTAGACTTTGCTATCATGTCGCTGTTAGCAAATTAGCGATCTTTTATTCAACTAAAAAGACGAAAATGAAATTACAACAGAAGTCACAAAAGCAAATTTTATTTTTGTACTGTCGTCGAGTTTTCTTAATTTTAAATGATTTGTTGTAAATAAAACAGCTTATTGCATAAAAAAATTAATAAACAACACATTGAATATTTTATTAGGTAATTTATTATGACGGCCATCTTTGTAAAGTGGGATGGTAAAAGGGTTCTAAATTGTTAAAGTAACAAACGATTTTTATTTCACCAAGAATTTAAAACGCTTACAAACAATTTTATATCTTCCTTAAAGATAAACAAATTTTTAACACACCCTTGCTCTACGAGTGGAACGTAGACGCCTTTTTTTACCTCTACCACTTTTTGACCTAGTGGATTGACTGCGTTTTATTACTTTGCCGTTATGACGAGCCATACGCCTACCAACAGGACCACACAAAGCTTTCGATTTTCTTCTACGTCTGTTTGGAGCGTAAAAAGCCTAAATATTTAGCAACATTTTTAGTAAAGTCGTAATAAATATCCAAATTTCTTACCTCCACTATATATCGAAATTTTTCCTCTTTCGATAGGTTTTTCCATGCTATAGCTCCCTGGCGAACAGTTTCAATTGCCGTTAAACCACAATTGTTTTTTCGGTATTCACGTAAAAAATTCAGGAAAGGGTTACGTTGTACAGGCCCAGGACTCATACATTTTTTTGTATTTTTTGCAGAAATTGCTGTTGGTTTTGAACCTGATATTTGTCTTGTTGTTGGGCATTCAGGGACTCTACCTTTCCTTGCCATTCTAGTAGTTTTACGAATAGGTCTACATTCTGCCATTGTTATCTGAGTTGGTTGTACCATCTGTTCATTGATTTTTGGTTTTTCTAAATATGTCTGAAGGGCGCCAATTTTTGCTACTAATAATTTTCGCTAAAGACGTTTATAATACAAAATTTTTTTTTAAAAACAAGACTTAAATTTTAAAATATTTTTTATTAGAAATTTGATTGATTTTTTAAGCAAAGAAAATACTCTGAAAAAAATTATTTAAAACACAAGGCAAAGTTAATTTATTTATTAATATACTTTGATACAATATAAAAATCCAAGAAAGTATTTTTTCTCTCTGCTTCTTTACACGGGGTATCCACCGGAGATATCTGATATAATATATGAGAGAACGTCGACAGAATGAGAGAACACATTTCTTTATGTTAATCGTAATCTTAAACAAGGGGAACATTTCTATTATCAGATTTCAGAATTTACTGAGTTTCGTACACTAAACTTGTACCGTTTTTTATTTGTTTTGTAGTTTTTTTTTTGTTTTTAGCAAGGCGAATTCATTCCAGGTAATCTCGGTAGTACAACAAGTACAACTCGTACAAAAACCACAAGCAATTTGTTTTTGTAAAATCATTGTACAATGTCAAAAACCGAAACAAATCAAAACAGAAACAAAGATAATAAACAAAATTCAGCAGGGCTTTTAGGATCACCTGTAATGAATTCGCCTTGGTTTTTAGTATAAAATATTGCTTTTTTAAACACTTTTCACAAGATTTGCTCTAAAAAATTAAACATTTTACTGATAGCGCTATTATTATTGTTTTAAATGTATGTATGTGTATTTTTGACGGCTCATCTTATAAGAGAAATCTCATAACAACTGTCTCATAAAATTTATTATAATATTAATACTAACACTATTTGAGATACCACACGTAAGATAATACCCAGTTAGCATAGGCTGTTTGTTAGACGATTATGTTTATTATACAATTCCTAAAAGAATGTTCTGATGTACAATAACAATAACAAAAACATCTACATTTTTTTATATATGTATATTACTTTTTTATACATTTTCTGACACGCTCGTATTTTAATCTTGTAATGAACCTTTTGCGACTCTGTATTAGTCATATAACAATTAGTAAGCTGCCTAAATTAGAGCGTTTTTAAATAATGAAAATTCTACTGTCAATACAATTTCAATAAAACAAACCGACCTAAGGATCTGCAAAAAAAAATTATTTTCCAACAGGATGGTGTTGAATTCGCGATGTTAAGATGTGTTTCATATTAATTATATAAAAAATTAGAAGTTTTCACATGAAAAAGACTTTGACGCTCTTATTTATGTAGCTCAGTTATACGGCTGAGCATTTCACGAGTTGTAAGAGAATCCCTACATGAGTCTCATACATGCCTTCTAAAAGACTCGTCGACGATCAAAAACGCTCTTCATGAGATTCCAACACTCACAATATTCTGTACGTAAAATTAACTGAAATGGTAATATAAAATAAATGAATATTCAGTTAAAATCCGGTCTACTTATTTTTCATTTATTTTTAATGAAAATTTCATTTAATTTTTACTGTCATAAATTCAACTGCGAATTCCGTAAAAACAAATGAACTTTCAGTTATTTTATGTAATTCAGTAATTTTATATAATACAGGCTTTACTCAAATTTCTAAAAAATACCAGACTTGTCCGCTTGTTTTTCTAATGAGAGAGAGAGAGAATATTTATTTTTATTCACTATTCACTTACCCCGTTATACATGTTTGTTTTACTTTTGTTGTACTGACCACTTTGTTTACAGAAGAATTTTCAATTATATGACACCAGCAGCATGCCCGATATGGTATTCGCAATTATTTTACTTTAAAAATTTGATGTATTTAACTAAATAATTTTAACAAATAGAATATGGGAATTTTCTACACAAAACAAAAAGCTCGTTTTTTACTTTTTGCCACCGATCTATAAATAGATAACAGAAAATTAATTTTTTTGATAGTTAAATTATATAAAATAACTGAAAATTCATTTGTTTTTACGGAATTTGTGGTTAATTTTTTATGGAATTCGAGGTTGAATTTTTGACAGTAAAAATTAAATTAACTTTTCGTTAAATTAAATGCAAAATAAGTAGATTGGTTTTTAAGAAAATTTACAGTTGTTTTAAATTTCATTTTCATTTAATTTTACATGCAACCGAAAATCCGTATTAATGTGCACTTAGTTTTTTAAATAAAATTTAGAATCAGTTAAAAATAAATTTGCTTGGAATTTTAAATGTTTATTTATTTAAAAATTACTGAACGGAATACTTCTTGAATAACCAACAGTCCGTTACTGTAATATTGTGAGTGTAGGAGACTCTTACACGATGGAAAATGCTAGCTGGATACTCTGCGATTGAATTTGACGTTTGCTGATATACAAATTTTATATATTATCTCAGGTGGACTTTGACTATGATCAAACACTATTGCATTGTATTAAATTAAGACAATTCGCTGTATATAAGACACAATTCGATGTACGAAAAATCTATTTAGCCCTTTTGGAGCTGGTAATTAACCGAAATTAATTGGTTGACAGTACATTTGGTGTCAAAATAAGGTTGTTATTCACGATCATTTAGAGAAATTCTTTACTTAAGCCTGAGTTTTCAGATGTGGATTAAGTTTTAACTTAGTTCTCGTACTCTGAAAGTCGGATTTTTTCGGCGAAATGTGATTATTTTTTATTTCATTAAAGACCATTTTAATGTCAAAAAATTTTGTATACAAACTTGGTAATGGCGGCACAAATCTGTTTTCAGATTAACTAAACCTAGTTTAACTGCGATCTCAAAAACCCAGCCTTAGAGCATTTACAGATTTGTTTATAAGGTTAATAAAATCTTACGAATTAACAAATTAGTGTCTGATACGGGCTTACGCGGTGGTTTTACGTTGCACTCTTGGGGGAATAAAGGCGCAAGTATTTACAATTGTTAAATGGCTTGAAATTGCCAAACTTTTTAGACAAGTAAACTTGTAATTATATACAATTGTTGGTGACGGACCTTCCGGGATCACGCTGGGACATCATTTCATAACCACAAATCGGGTAGGGAGATCTTAAAATAACAGAATTAAAAACCGATTTTTGAAGTTACCCAGTGGGTTAAGGTATGCCTATTTCCTTAGTAGGGTACATAGTGCTAAAATTGCTCTTAAAGAGAAAACTCTTTACCGCAGTTATCGTTGTAAGACCTATTATATTCGCCTAGGAATAAGTTGTACTCAAGAAAATTTTTTAAACACATTTTTCTTTATAGATGGCTTTTTTCTAAATATACAGGTTTTACAAATTAGTTAATTTATAAATCACTGATATTTTTTAGATCAATATTATAGGAAATTTATTTCGGTGCTTGCTAATTGTCTGAGTTATAAACAAGAGAATTGTTAGCAAACCTATCTGATACCAATTCTCAAAGTTTTCTTTGGCATCATTTAAAATTTCCAACGAATTCGAGTAAAATTTAAATCAAACTTTTTTTTAAAAACAATCCTGTGCTCTAAGTTTATTACAACGACCACTACTCTTTATCAGAACTATTCTTACAATTAACTCGATTTCTAGAACAAGGACGTATATCGTATTTATATCGATTTAGACTATCATAATCAGACATGTTTCAAAAATCGAATGAAGCGAACAAATGAAAGTTCAAAAAATACAACAATAACAATTTTTAAAAGTAACTTGTCAACGAGTATCAAATAGCCAGAACTTTTTGCCTAAATTGACAAATGCAATTTTGATCCAGTTTTTTTACACTAAAAACAAAAATTTTATTTCACTAAAAATTTACATTAAAAACAATTTTATAATTGTTATTGATAAGTATACATGTAGATAAAATAACCACGATGTCAGCACACGTTAGCACGACGTCTAGATCTTCCAGCTCTTTTCAAACTAGTTTTACGTACAGATGATCTTGCACTGCGTCTACCAACAGGTCCACACATTGCACTAGACATATGCCTTCTACGTTTTGGTGCGTAAAATGCCTGCAAATAATGCAAATCAAACATGTTAATAAATTACAATGTCCTAGAAACCCGTTTACGTACCTCTTCTATATAGCGCAGCTTGTCCTCTTTGCTTAAACGCTCCCACTCTTTTGCTCCCTGTCGTACCGTTTCGACTGGCGATAATCCACAATTTTGCTTACGAAATACTCTTAAAAAATTCAAGTATGGATTTCGCCCAATTGGTCCAGGCCGCAAACACCGGCCTCGGGATCTCCCGGATTTACTTGGACGACAGCTTGAATGCATATTTTCGGTTGATTTTTATTGAATTTTTTTTTGTTTAAATTAACTAAAATTTAATAAAAAAAATATAATTATTTTAAAATTAAAAAAAAAAACGATTAACTTTTATTATATTTTGTAATTTTGAATAAAATTTTTAATGAATTTAAAAACTTGGTAAACTTGGATTATAAAAATTTAATTTTTTTTTGTGTTGATCAAAGTATATTTATGCAAGTACATACTTTGGTGTTGATAAAAAGTTTTGAACAAGACGAATTCAATACAGGTAGTGATAGAACATCGTTCCGAAAAACATCGATATTTGAAACATCGATGTTGTAATTTTTTTATTGTTGAATGATTTAATATGTACCCAACAAAGAAGTCGGTTAAGTAAACTTTTGAGGAATTTTCTTGACTAAATTACATGAAATGCAAAGTATTTTTAAATAAATATTATGTATTAATTTCAGTAATAAAAACCATTTTAATTAAAAACTTCATTACGTTTGGCGCGTGTACTTTTTTAACGATAGCAAAAAACTAAAAATTTAGTTCTTAATATTTTTCCATGCCCTACACGATTTTACCTTGGGAGAACTCTTATTTGCAAAAAATTCAAAAAGTACAGGTAAGTACATACATTTGTAACGCTATCTTTGAAATGCAATTTTTTTTATATATTGAAAAAATAAAAATTATGAATGCTAAAAATTTAAAAAAAAAATTTTAATATATGACGTTATTAAATGGACGATGTCGATGTTTTTTAGTTTTGACGCCGATGTATTGGCCATCAAAACATCGATGCTTATGTATCTTTTGCATCCCTAAATATAGGTAATCTCGGTACTACAACCAGTTCAACTCGTAAAAACCACAAGCAATTTGTTTTTGTAAAATCGTTGTACAATGTCAAAAACATAAACAAAACGAAACAAAAACAAAGATAATAACAAAATTTTGACATCCAACAATTGAAGCACAGCCGCGAATAACGTTTTAAAGGCAAAAACTGTTTTTTTCTCTGATAAAAAAGGCGTCATAACGCTGATGTATTTTTATATCAGTACTATGACAAGTGTCTTCGTTTTTGACCCCATGACACTTTACATCACTGTGATGTCAGCCTTAACATCAGTTGGCCAAATTGTCATCAGGGTCAAAAATTTAAATTATGTCATCAATTGGATGCTACATTGGCATCACAGAAATGAGTCGGTTTTATAAAGCATGTCATCAGTGCGATGACAAACTGTCACCAAACTGAATCATTGTAAATGACCTTAGGTTTAATTCAGAAAATATCATTATTTACTTACCCGTTACACATGTTTGTTTCACTTTTGTTGTTTTCCGCCCTTTGTTAACAGAAGAAATCTCAATTATAAGACACCAGCAGCATGGCCGATATGGTTTTCTTAATAATTCTGGTTGACAAATTTGATGTACGAGTATGTATTTAAATAAATAATTAAAAATAATAGAATATGGGAATTGTTGCTTCTATTTTTACTTTCAAGACATGAAAATAATGTTAATAATATATTATGACATGATATATTATGTTATCGCACTGATGACAGTTTGTCATTGCACTGATGACATGATATATTATGTCATCCCACTGATGACAGTTTGTCATTGCACTTATGACCGTTTTTCATTGCACTGATGACAGTTTGTTATTGCACGGATGACAGGTTGTCATTGCACTGACGACAGTTTGTCATAACACTGATGGCATGGTATATTATGTCATCGCACTGATGACAGTTTGTCATCGCACTGATGACAGTTTGTCTGTACTGATGTGAAAATACGTCATCCTTATGGCGCGTTTTCTATCAGTGTACACAAAATGTGGCGTCGAATTCTTGTCACTGTAGTCATACGAGTAACATAGATGACGCATAAAATATGGCCAAATTTTAGGATGACGTTCGTCATTGGATTAATGTCACTTTTTGCATAATTTATATCATTTGTATTAACATTGATGTCACAATTCTGATGTTAGAGCATCATCAATATGAAGACGCATTTTTCTATGAGTGTACTCTCATACACTGTCTGAAAATCAAATCACGTAAAATTATGCACCTTAACATCTTAAAAATGCCAGTGGAAGAACGTTGAAAGTTACTAACAAAATGATACAAACGAAAAAAAACCGCTTGCGTAGTTGACAAACGTTTTAAGTGACATCGCGATTGTGGAAATGAATCGTTATTCCACTAAAAAAATTCTATTAACTGTAAATTTGAATGTAATTTAAAATTCAAGTTTCTTTATATGTTGCATAAAAGTTTTTATTATCATTATTTTTAATAATCTCAAAAAAAAAACACCAAAAAAATAAATAATCTTGCTTGTTAAAAACGTTGTTTGCTCTCCTGAAAAATAATTAGTTTTTAACTTAAAACTGTAACTTTGTAAAGAAAAAGTTAGCAGCAGGGCTTTTAAGATCGCCTGAATAGCCTGAGATATTATCTTTCAAACTTCAGAATTCCCTTAACGAATGGTCAAACAGGAGGGAAAAATAAAATGTTTAATTGTTTATTATTATAAAAAAGTCTATGGTTTTGTAATAGAATAGTTTCATAGCATGTCTCAGCTGTTTTACTTGAGAAAATTGAGCTGGAAACTGGAAAATTTTATATATTCTTTTTAAGCTACGCCTTAAGACATTTTTATATTTAATAATTTTGCATGCAAAGAATATGTTATATTTGCACTCTATCTTCAAAATCTCTCTATTACAATCAATTAAGAAGGGAAACGTGTAAGGGGAGCAAAAAAAGTTTGATTAACGGTTAATTAACGGTTAAAACATATAGACGTTTGCGACCGGTACTTAAGCCAAATAAACAAAAACCAATAGAGATATTTTATTGTGTAAATACTGGATATAGACCTACATTAATACACTTTTAAAATAAATTAATCACTTTTGAATATTCTGTTCCATTTCGCAGATTTTTACATTTCACTACTGTCAGCCAAAGTTGACTTCTATTTTGTGTACGTTCGTGACCACATGTTTATAACTATCATTATGAAAACTTAAACTCGATGAAATCCATCTTTTGCACTAAACATAGAGCTACCAAAATGCTATCGAATTGCAAAAATAATGCTACGAAAAGTTTTGTTTTCCATATTATTTGTACATCAAAAGCGTACGAACGTACGTTCGTGACTCCAGGAAATGCCCATTTTAAAAAAGTCATCCATTTATTTTGTTAAACATATTTTTGGCATTTTCATTTAAAAAATGTACTCTAATTTACTTCAAAATTAAGAAAAACTTTATTACGTTTTCAAAATAAGATCACCTTGTATGAATTCGCCTTGGCGAAGCTTGTGCTCAATCGCATCTTTTACGCTGCGTCTCCACGTAGCAATTTCTTTTTTTTGCTAAGCACAAGAAAAAACATTGGCAGAACAATGACGCAATAAATGCTAATTATGTATATTGCTGGAGAACACGTGATATTGCTTTGCCATAAACAAGGAGAAATGACATGTCAAATAAATGACAACTGATTTGACAGCAAATTGCTAAGCCATAATTGCACAAACAATCAGAAGAGCAATCATTGAGCAATAAATTGCCACTCATGGCAATATGCGGTCCACATGTTGCAAATTTTATGGATCAATCAAATTTAACGTTTGCCGCAATAAATCTTGCTACTTGGAGAGCCGGGGTTAGGATTTTGAATAAGCATTTTTTGTGATACCCATATTATCCCATTATGTGTGGGCCGGTGCTTCAAAGTTTATTTTGGACCTTTTCGAACACATGCGTGAAAGGGCAAAGGTTTTCATTGGTGACTGCAGGCTAGCCAATTTTTTAGACTTCCTTGAGCATCGTCGCAATGTGGATTATATTTCGCTCTTTTACCGTTCCAACCATGGGATGTGTTCTAATGAAATTAGGAGCTGGTTCCCGAAATTCCTACGTTTGTTCGTAATACGCGATTTTTTTCAAGAGCCGGTGCATCGTACAATGCATTACAGTAAAAATGAATCTATGTTTGGAGTGTTCGCATGTGGCCTTTAAAATTGGATGTTCTACTCCCTCTATCCTCCTTCTCATAACCTTTTTCCCAAGTTCCAATACAGTGAAATTCATTAGTAGGGGTCATCACCTGAGTGCTCTAAAATAGTTTTTAGATAAAATTGAGTAAACCAAATTTGTCCCAATTTTGTAAATAATTTAAAACTTTTAACTGCAATAAACTCAACAACAAATTACATATTAAAATACATAAAAAAAATTACTTAAAATTGCGTTTATTTTATTACATATCATTTGTTGTCGCCAAAAAAAAATGCTTTAAAGAATTCGTAAATCAAAAATTGATTTAGGCTTCTTTTTATGCACTTCCTAGATACAGTTCTTCTATTATTATTTTGCTTTAAAATTTAAACTTATTTAACTTATTATTTAATGTCAAATATAAAACTCCCCCAATGTTTTTAATACGTGTGAAAATATAAATTTACGTTTATTGATAGTTGTGCGACTATTAGCACCCAATCAAATACTCGTCAAGGTTGTTGTTTGTCAAACAATATGTATAAATACTTCATATATATAGATATGTTTGTATGTATGTATATGTGTATCCATACCCTGAAGGAAGCCTAGGTGCAAGTGTCTCCAAGTCAACAGTTGTGTCGACTATTTTGGTAACTGTTTGGCGACATTGTCAACGAAGTGTGCATTTTTATATTTTCCTCTAATATGAAAAAGATGTTGCCAACAACAACTGTGAAGTTAATTCCCGTAAAAATTTAGCAATAATAAAAAAAGATTGTTATGGATTGCTATTTTTTATTTATTTTTTAACAAAATAATTTAATGTTAAATCTACTTAAAAGAGGTGTTGGCTAGATTTACTAAAATGTTCTATTGATTCTTTGGTTCCAATGTCTTCATATGGTCCACAAAGTACTACCTAGTCAATAGCAGCAACGTCAGCAGTAGATTTCCGATGACACGCACATGTTAAATGTCTATAGTAAATAACATTGTCCGGGGTATAAGAAGTCACTAGTACTATTGACTGTGTTATTATTAGGGTATTCATTCGGTTAACCGATTAATTTCTACCCGATTAACTGATCGGTTAATATAAAATTGGCTTTTTTCGATTTCCTATTAAACTGGTTAACTTCAGTCGATTAACCGATTAACCGATGTAACAAAATTTTTATTTTTTTGTAGTATTATAACACATTTTTTTGTATTTTCATTATTCGTGTCGTCTCATATACAAAAGGTATGTGTTTAGAAATAATTGTTTCCTACAAACAAAGAAGGTGTTCAGTGATCTTCATTTAAATAAGTGTTTGCTGTCAACATTTTTTTGCTTCACGTATTTTTTATAATGTGTGTGAAGTTAAATTTTAAAATTTATAACCCTAGACACATTCTGTTATGTTAACAGAATAAAGTTAACCACTTAACAGAACATATGTTAACGGTTTTATGAGGGATAAATGCAGATTTCTGGAAAAGGAGTCAACGTGGGCGAACAAAAATGATAAGGATTTGTGGACAATAGGTTTCTCCATCGTTTGCTATAATTAGGGTTTTTAACAGAGTGAGTTGAAGCGACTTATTGACAATTTACCCTTTATAATTCTCGGGGGTTATAAATTTTAAAATTTAACTTCACACACATCTTTTTATATGTGTTTAGTTTATGTTTCTCTAAAACTCTAATGGCGTGGAAGATTTTAAACGTTTAGAGAAATCCAGGAAAAGGACTGAGAAATTAGATATTCTGTATTATAACTTGCTTTCGATTTCTCCAACATCAGCGATAAGTGAAAGAATTTTTTCCATGTCAAGTTTTATTAAAACTAAAGAAAAGAATCGCTTAAATCCTAAAAATTTAAACCTAATAAATTTTCTAAAAGATTATTTTTTAAGGTCTCCTTAAACTATTGAAATAACTAATAAAATTATCGTACAGCTCATTTTTTAATTACTGCATAATATTTATGTATTAATTAAAAAATATGTAATACATATTTATGAATTATTTTTTGTTTGCTCGTTTTAGTTCAAGAATTATTATGTTTCAATTGTTATATTCGAATTGTTATCCTAGCGGGAAAAAGAAGGAGTCGGAATAAATTGTAGAAGGCCTCTGTACTCCTTCTTTTGGATGAACAAGGCCTGCTCGCTCCATTCCATACTCATATCTTTTTTACACACGTTGCCATTGCGGAGTAGGCTTTCCGCCCTCGCTTCTTTGGCAGGTACATAAGAATGGCAACTGGATAGAAAAAAAATAATTTTTTTACTTTTGCTTTGGCAAATAAAAAAAAAAAAAAAAAAATGCTACTCCTTCTCTTCTTCATTCTCATAGAAGCGAGTTTGGGATGTGTATCTTATCTTTTATACAAAAGAGCCGAGGCCTTCTATGAGGCCTGCTTTATCAGTTAAATCAGAATGGTAATTTAATTTAAGACAGGCCTTTAATAAGGCCTGAAGTAGGAAGGTCTTCTGAGTTTTCCCGCTGGGATATTTGTTATGTTAACTCCAAATAATAAATAATTTATGCATTTTTATTTATTAAAATTACTTAATTTATAAAAAAAACTTTATTAATCGGTTAACCGATCAATTACAATATTATCGATTATTAATCGATTAAACCGTAACCTCGGTTAATTAATCGAGCGATCAACCGATTTAAGGAACCGATTAAATGAATACCCTAGTCATTATTGAATTATTATAAATTCACTATAACATTTTCTGCAGGGTAGTGACTACGCCATTAGTGAATAAGTATAGATTTACTAGTAACATTTCCTGCAGGGTAGATACAATATTTATGTATATAACAACATGTATTGGTAGAAAATAAAATAATCAAGTGTAGAACATCTCCGTTTACAACAAATCTCTTTGACATAAATAACAAAACATTTTAAATATCCTACTTATCCAACCAGCCAACCAACCGTCCTAATGGGCCAAGTGACAAAACAAATAACAATTATAATTGTCTATATTAAGGCCTCAATTAACGGGTAGTTAACCTATTTTTGCGCACATATTTTAAAGAGAATAATTTTATAATTTCATCTTCATTTAGGTTTATTGACTGGTGACCCAATATTTTTGATAGAATTTTTCTCTGTTGTAATTGCTGTTGTTGTTGTAGCAGCGACACCTGAAGTATAGGTGTTGTAAAGTTGAAAATCCTTGGTCGGCGTTCGTGGAAATCCAAGTCGTTCCGGTACGTACAATCGATTCTCTATTTTTTCTCGTGGTTGCATATTAAACATAAGAAAAATAATACTAAAAGCTTTGTAAATTAGTAGAAGATTCGTCTTTTGAAAAATCGTCAAATATAGGGTATTAATCGTCAAATCGTCAATGGGCCATTTTTGGACCCCAAAATCGTCAAAATGACGATAAATCGTCAAATCTGGCAGCCGTGCGCATGGATGAACTCACCTGTGGTCATTAGAAATTTTGTTTTCAATTTTGAAACCTATAACGTCCATGGCCCAATTAGTAGGTCTGCTCGAAACGCCTGCTGATTTTTGTAGAGTTGTATTTTTACCGTGCAATTGTTTTTGACATCTTTAACATTATTTATACAAACAAAATGCGTGTTGTTTTTTCTATTGTTGCATTGTTGGGCCATGGATAACGAAAACAAGGAAAAAATTAAAACAAGCGTCAAAAATCAAATAAATTAATTTAATTTTTTGAAAAATTTTTTAATTTAAAAATTTTGTATTACCAAATTTTAACCAAAAATCAATTTTGAATAAAATATAGTTTTATATAAAAAAGTAAGTTTGCAATATCTAAAAAGGACAAAATATGTTAAAATTTAAACATTTGCAAATGAGTAATATTTCGTTGTTTGACATTACATGGGAAAATAAAGACAACTCTTCCTAATGAACATACCCGGTACTTATTATACTATGCCCGTCACTTCGTTCACAATATTTAAAGAAAAGGGTGTATGCTTTAACAAATTTACATAAATTTTATGTGCTTTCTGCATCTTTTTATTTTAATTTAGATTCTAAACTTATTTTGTGTTTAAATATTTCAATAAACAACATTATAGTAATTATTATTTTTCGCCAACACAGAAATATAAGTTTTAAGCACTTGATACTCTTGAGCACCCGACATTCAACTGTCGATATAAAAAGCTAGGGAGGGTGTCTTAATATAAATATTCCGGCCACTAGACCATATGCAATCTGTATACCAAATTTATCAAAAAGAGTAAATGTAACAATTTTTTCCCGTTTTTAAATCATAAAAAGTACCCTATATTTTAATCTGGGTTTAAGGCTTACTCTATACCAAATTTTTCATAAAGAGAAATAGTACCAAAGGTAAAAGAGTACCAAGAGTACCAGATTTTCCCTATTCTCAGAAAGTATTCTGTATGTTAATGTAGGCTATAATCTATGTATATGTGTGTCAAATTTATCGAAAAGAGAAAAAGTACCAATTTTATTCCGTTTTTATCACTTTAAAGTACTAGTGTTTAAAAGGGTCTTTAAAACCACCTGATAGTTTGGTCTACATTTCCTGCTCTGACTTTTCTTAGCAAACCGTGAATTAAGCAAATCGTGAATTATTAATTTTTGCCTACCGGTTTGATATTCGCCCCGGGTTTACTTTGTTTTGGCGGTAAATGAAAGCTTTAATTCGGGTTTTAAGGACAGTTGCTTCTTAGCTGCGTTAATCACCAGGTCCGGCTCCCAATCAACAGTCACGAGTTTCATTTGCTTGCATCCCTAAGTATACCTACATACATTGCAAATTTAAAAATAAGTATCACAATAAATATGAAAGTACTGTGAATTGAAAATAGTGTAGCCGTATTTTATTTAAACCCCTAAAGACTCCAGGAATCCCCACCTGCCCTTGTCTCTGGAAACCCCCATTTCCCCCACTAAAGAGTTTTCCCCTAATAAGCTCTGCTCTCCATCTTCCCGAGGTTTCCTGGTTCTAAAGGTACCAGTACCCTTTTTTGGGATACTTTTCATTTCCATTGAAGTAAAAAACATTTCCCCTATCTTTCCTTTAATTGTGATAATAGTTGTACACAATAAAGCAACTAGTTTTAGCCTTTACAAAGTACCCTGTATTTTAATCCTGACCATATAAAATTTATCAAAACGAGAAAACGTACCAAAGTACCAATTTTTTAAAAAGTACACATTATTTCAATCTGGGCCATGTTCTATCCGCCTACCAAATTTCATCCAAATCTATTAAGCGGTTTTAGCGTAATTGAGCCACAAACTAACAAACATCCAAACATCTAAATTAGGGAAGTAACGAATACCGCTACTGATATATCGGCGATACTTAAAATTTTTCGATATATCGGTATCGGCGATTTTTTGCTCTCGATACGACGATTCTTTTTATATATTTTTGAAGTATTTTTGAATAAATATAAAACTAAGGTGTTTTTTTTTTGCATAGCTACTAAGAAAAATAACACATTTATTTGGTATAAATATATCAACTTTTACATCTATAATATTAGTAGGATGTACCTTTCTATGCATAAATTTAATGTATTCACTTTTATAAAGAAAATTTTAAATTTCTTTAACTTATTTGAAAAAGAGTGTGCCTGAACGACGATCTAAAACGAGAGATCTAAAGACATTCACGTGCACAGCTCTAACTCTACATTATCTTTTACAAATGCACTTTCTGATATTTTTCATCTGCACTTTTGCAAGCTTAAAACTGAACACCGCTAATATGAATTTCTGTAGAAATCAACAAAAAAGTTATAAAATATTTTTGACTTTGTTTTTGCTTTCAATATACATTTTTTCATTGGGTAGCGTTTTCACAATTAATCATTATAATTATTTAAAAAATATTCGATTTTTTTAGCTCCAAATGGACTTATACCACTTTCAAAAATAACATATTAGGTATAAGAAATAAAAACACGAGCACATTTAAGTTCATATTTTTAATGACATTTGTTTTACTCAAATGCATTTTTAAGGTAAAAAAATAATTAAAATGAATACATTTAAATATATGATCAACCAAGTTTACTAAGGGTTAATTTCATTTACATATCGCACTTGATCAACGAGAGGGTATTAACTCAAAAGTTTTATATTATCACTTTTTGGGAAAAATCATATCTACACGCTGTAAAAATATGGTGTTATTTTGTCTACGTTTTGGTAATGAAACGGCTGTTTTAAAAATTCTTTTTCATACGCCTTTAATGTAAAATTAAAAAATTGTTTGCTTCTAGTGAAAATTTAAAAACTTCGAGTTAATACACTTTTGTTGATTAAGTGCGATATGTATGTATATAAAAAACTGTTATGGTAACATAAGGAAATCATATATATTATTTCTAAAGCACTTTTTTTTGTCGGTTGCAAATATCTCACATACCACCGCATCAAATTTAATGAATGATATCTCATTTTAAAGCTTATTTCTAACACTAATGACGAAAAATAATTAGAAATTGAAAAATTAATATTTTCATTGATAAAAATTATATTTTATATAGAACTGCATGATAATACTGTTGTCATTATGATTATATGTTTTTGTTCAAGTGTGGTAATACAGGGTCGCTTAATAGTAATGCAGTTCTACATAATATAGTATGTATTAAAATCCATTCTGGCAATACCGCTATTTACTATAATGCCGTTTATTACTAAGTCAGTTATATATAATTGCGTACGTTTCAATATATATTTTTGTTCGTATTAAGGATTCGTACGGGCAAAAAGTTAACGATGATCATATCATTTCCTCTAACATTGTATTCAAAGAAGTATTATAAAAGCATTTAAACATATGTATGTTAATATGTATGATATATATTATGATTTCTAATATTTTTATACTTTTAACAAAATTTATTGAAGTTACTAAAATTTCTATTAATTATTTTCATTTTATGTTACAAAAATGACAACTAACGGTGCGAAATATTCGCACGGGTCATCTAGTATAAAATAAAAATAATTGAATCTTTCACTTATTTCTCCGTTACAACTAAAAAAAATCTGAGCAATGAATTCTCACCATTTCATCAGCACAATAATACCGTCACCTTGTAAACATGTTGTTTTTAATAATTTGCTAAGTTATGTCTGCTAAAATGAGTGTCATGATGTTAATTATAATTCTTGGGAATGGACTTATTCCACTTTCAAAAAAAATTGTTTAAATAAATTTTTTTTTTATGGTAAAATCGCACACAATTGAATAGATGATAATAAATATGGACAAAAGGTGCCCTAATTAAAGTTAACTCATTTTTTTAAGAATTACATTTACATCACTTTCAAAAATAACAACTCATTTGTATCTCATTTTTAACCGCAATAGCTTTTATTGCATCCAATGAGTTTCATCTTTAAATTTTTGAATTTTTTGTGGTTGCCGGATGTGAACTAATTTCTTTACAACTTGCATTCCAATGGTTTTTGTTTTTGACAGGAGTTTCAATGCTATTACAGTGAAACTACTTATGACCGGATACATCAAAGAAAACATTGAAACGTGTCCATGCATGGGAATGTCCTCTTAAAAGAACTCAAACGGGGTGTCCGCTTAAGGAAGGTGTCCGTTAATGGAGGTTACGCTGTATACTAAATAATCTAATTTTCTCTGGAATTATATTTTAATGCACAGGTGGCTGCAAGATGAGATCTTTTTATATAAGTTTTTGCCAAAAAGGTCACCAAATTAGCTTATGCATACTTTTATCTTCGATTATCAAACAATTATCTTTGAAGCTTTTCAATAGCTTAGCAGATTAAAAATAATGAAGATATGTATATGCGTTGTGGCCCTAAATCTACGATCTCTATCCATAACATCAAAACATGTCCGGAGCTTAATTAATCAAGCAAAATTAAATTAAACAAAACTCCAAAATATCCTCGAATTCCATTAAAATTTTAATTTTAATTAAATTTTGTTTCAAAAACGGCTGATTAAATATCCGTCATCAAAGTATTCATTGTGGGCCTCTCAGACGTTGTTACGTTTGTGTCAGTAAAAAAGGCGATGTTTAAAGTATGATGGATTCTACGTGCCTCGGCCTTATATGTTTTCTCTAAGAGGAATTACCTTTTTAATATATTAGATATATTTGAGTATTGGAACGCAAGTCCATTTAACTACTTTTAGATAGCAGCAATGAAATCAGTGATGGAAAATTCAATACTTTTGTACTATTTTTAGTACTTTTTATCTAGGAAATACCACCATATCTCCACGTCCGTTTTAGTACTCTTTTCTTGTTATGCTTCCTTGTTTAAAGGTATAAAATGTTATTTTACCATCAGCCCGAATTAAACACTTCTTAATGTGTGATCTTTGTGAAGATTATTTGCAAGAAGATTATCAAGCAGGCACTTGCTTAAATATTTAAATCGAATGGTTAAAAAACCCATATTTGAGGACGTGATAACAGTATGACTGGTGCTCAATATTGCTAGATTATATAGGATCACTTTACCGCTCGATGTCTAGCGAAGTAATTTATTTTAATATTGGCGGCATTAAAGTAAAATTAAGTTATTTTGCTATTATTATTAAAATTTAATTAAGCACAACTACAAAACGATAATTTCACTCCAAGAATATTTTATTTTTGTGATTTATGTGCTGTTTTCACAGCACAAGTGATTGAACGTGTAGTAAAATTATTATGAAAAACATTCAAAAAACTGAGTGTTTTTCATATAAATTTTACTACACGTTCAATCACTTGTGTTGTGAAAACAGCACATTATTATTTTGAACTTAATGTTAATTATTAAAAATTAGATACAATTTTTTTATATTTTTTTTTTATATAAGTTATTTTCATTACGAAAATGTTGATGTTTTTCTTGCGCCCGGAAATTATCCCCATGCTTTTAAATTGCCTTTTTGCCAGCGTGTCTTTGGTGGATTAGGGACAGAAGCAGCCCCCAAAGCCAAAACAATGGTAAGCCAAACAATTGTAGAAAACTTCATCTTCTTGTTGATTTTCCGATCTATTTTTCAGTTGGCCTCGAAACGTTCTTTAATAAACTGTTGAATTGAACTAAAAAGTCTTTGCAATGGGTTTACTATTTATAGAACACTTTTGTTATGATTATTTAAGAACTTGTTATATTATTTAATTAAATTTTAAATGCGTATGAGTTAAACAAATAACACAGATCGACATTGAAAAGTTTTTATTTACCATTCCAACTGATTCTTATGTTTTTTTTTTGCATGCTGTAGCCCGTTTCTGTATTTCTCACGTCGTAAAATTTCCCGCATGAAACAAGTGAATTATAACAAAAACAGTGCAATATGAAACAAAAAATGGGTTTTCTCACATAAGTGTTTCTGTATATTTACTTTGGGAGAATTATCTGTCATTTAAATAATTTTCCAGCATTTATTGGAAGGATGTGAGAAAAAGTGTTTCTGTATTAATATTTTGATAAAAGTTTCTCACAAGAACTGTCAAAATAAGTTACATTTAAAATTGATGCGAGAAAAATAAAATTTAAAAAAATGGAGCACAAATTATGTATCTATGTACACAAGAATGTGTATTATTTTTTTTTTTATTTGAAGAGAAAGAATTTAAGCGATGAAAATAATTAAAACACAATTGTTATATATTGTTATTTTAATTTTTTAAGCCCTTCATTGTTTTCGTTTTATGCAGGGCTGCCAGATAAATTTTGGAAAAAATCGTTAATTTCCTAAGAAAAAATAAAAAAAATCGGCTAATTTGTTTTAAAAAATCGGACAATTTAAAATTAATTTTGAAAAATTTTGTTCGATTTTTATTAAAACATAATCAATGAAAAAAAAAAAAAATTGGTAAAGTTCATGGGTAAAATACATATTTTATACATACATACTTAAACTTGAGGTCTATTTAAATAAAATTATTTATTTTATTTTTCTCTTTAATCCGATAACGATTTAAAATTTCAGATTGTTTTTTTCATGAAAAGTTCACTTAAAGGCGTGACAAAATATCATACTGAACTTGGTAAAAAAAAGCAAAAATTTCCTATAGTGCATTGACTGAAAAATGGGTTAATAGTGTAATGTTTTGATCACATAAACAAATGTATTTAATAATCTAAGGAAATAAAAATTAAACAGTTTTCCTTCAAATTTTGATTTTGCCCATAAATTTTTTAAGCTGCCTTGTTTTTAAAAAAAATCAGCAAATCGGCACTTTGCCAATTTTGGAACAAAAAATCGTCAAATCTGGCAGCCCTATTTTTATTATATATATTTCTTTTGTTGACGTTTTGCTTGCATTTGACACTTAATTACTGGAAGTATTCCAGTTAAAACAGAATCTGTGTTGTCTGTTCTCGCATTTAAATACAGAAACACTTTTTTCTCACAAATCGAGAAACGATGGAATTTTTTGTTTCACACTTAATGTGAGAAATTTTGCAATGCGAGAAATACAGAAACGAGCTACTGAAGCCGAATATGAACTCACTTTTCTCCCATCCAGGGATGGAAAATGGCTTTTATGGCTTTGTACCAACTATGTACTTATTTATTATTTAGTAAAACCAAAATTTAACAAAAATGTGTATAAAAGTTCACAAGTTCAATATATGTTGCATACATTCATAAATTTACACACATTAGTCATTGCAGTTCTAGTGATCAGTTACATATTAAAAAAATTATTTTAAAATTAAAGCAATACTAAGTTGTTGACTTAAATCAATGTTTTGTTTGTATAAAATTGGAAACAGCAGGATCGTGTAGTCCATTTCGTTTGCCGTAGGATGGAGAATATTTAATTGAAAGAATGCCTGTTACAACTCTTTAAATATATAATTTTTCAACAGTGATACTTTAAATCGTAAAGAATGTATTTTGATATGAGCGAGATCACCCATTCTTGATATTTTGCAATGAGTGTACATTTTTCTTCACCTCCCTTTTCCTTTTCTAACCATTGAAAATATTTGATCCACTCTTCGCGAAGTGGTGCTTTAATATTTTAAAATAATTAAAATTTTTAATTAGGCTTAAGTTCATTAAATTTAATTTTCATTAAATTATTTTTATGAAGAAAGGAATTTTACAACATGGAGAATTAATTAAAATTGTTATTGATAATTTTCATTCTTGACTGACCTGGGATTCGAAGCCAGGCTGGCTGGCGTGTGATTCGAACCCAGGCGGCTGGTTACCCTGACATGTTTCGACCTCAACCACTAGGTCTCCTCAGAGGGATTTGCCGTCTTACACTCGCAGCCATCGATGACTGCTGACGTCAGTAGTCAAACATCAATCCTTAAACCAAATTGTATTTTAACCTTTGGTAGATCGAAATTTGCTTTTTTGAATGATTATCCATTTTTAATTGATCTCACATGTTTTCCTTACTTCTGTTTTTTCGTCCAGGTCAGTCAAGAATGAAAATTATCAATAACAATTTTAATTAATTCTCCATGTTGTAAAATTCCTTTCTTCATAAAAAATACAATTTGGTTTAAGGATTGATGTTTGACTACTGTCAGTCAAGAATGAAAATTATCAATAACAATTTTTAATTAATCTTCCATGTTGTAAAAATTCCTTTCTTCATAAAAATAATTTAATGCAAATTAAATTCAATGAACTTAAGCCTAATTAAAATATCTAAATTTGGATTAAAAACCATTAACAGTTCAATAAATTAACCACAATACTAATTATTGTTAACAGCTAAGGCACGAGCTATGTTTACATTTGTCCTTCAAGTTGTGCTGAAAAAGGTCAACTAGAAAAAAGAAAGACAAAAACAGGAAAAACAAAAAATTGTACTTTGGACTTCAAGAAGAATTCTTGACAAAAGTACGAAAAAACAGAAGTAAGGAAAAACATGTGAGATCAATTAAAAATGGATAATCATTCAAAAAAGCAAATTTCGATCTACCAAAGGTTAAAATACAATTTGGTTTAAGGATTGATGTTTGACTACTGACGTCAGCAGTCTTCGATGGCTGCGAGTGTAAGACGGCAAATCCCTTTGAGAAGACCTAGTGGTTGAGGTCGAAACATGTCAGGGTAACCAGCCGCCTGGGTTCGAATCACACGCCCAACAGCCTGGCTTCGAATCCCAGGTCAGTCAAGAATGAAAATTATCAATAACAATTTTTAATTAATCTTCCATGTTGTAAAAATTCCTTTCTTCATAAAAATAATTTAATGCAAATTAAATTCAATGAACTTAAGCCTAATTAAAATATCTAAATTTGGATTAAAAACCATTAACAGTTCAATAAATTAACCACAATACTAATTATTGTTAACAGCTAAGGCACGAGCTATGTTTACATTTGTCCTTCAAGTTGTGCTGAAAAAGGTCAACTAGAAAAAAGAAAGACAAAAACAGGAAAAACAAAAAATTGTACTTTGGACTTCAAGAAGAATTCTTGACAAAAGTACGAAAAAACAGAAGTAAGGAAAAACATGTGAGATCAATTAAAAATGGATAATCATTCAAAAAAGCAAATTTCGATCTACCAAAGGTTAAAATACAATTTGGTTTAAGGATTGATGTTTGACTACTGACGTCAGCAGTCTTCGATGGCTGCGAGTGTAAGACGGCAAATCCCTTTGAGAAGACCTAGTGGTTGAGGTCGAAACATGTCAGGGTAACCAGCCGCCTGGGTTCGAATCACACGCCCAACAGCCTGGCTTCGAATCCCAGGTCAGTCAAGAATGAAAATTATCAATAACAATTTTTAATTAATCTTCCATGTTGTAAAAATTCCTTTCTTCATAAAAATAATTTAATGCAAATTAAATTCAATGAACTTAAGCCTAATTAAAATATCTAAATTTGGATTAAAAACCATTAACAGTTCAATAAATTAACCACAATACTAATTATTGTTAACAGCTAAGGCACGAGCTATGTTTACATTTGTCCTTCAAGTTGTGCTGAAAAAGGTCAACTAGAAAAAAGAAAGACAAAAACAGGAAAAACAAAAAATTGTACTTTGGACTTCAAGAAGAATTCTTGACAAAAGTACGAAAAAACAGAAGTAAGGAAAAACATGTGAGATCAATTAAAAATGGATAATCATTCAAAAAAGCAAATTTCGATCTACCAAAGGTTAAAATACAATTTGGTTTAAGGATTGATGTTTGACTACTGACGTCAGCAGTCTTCGATGGCTGCGAGTGTAAGACGGCAAATCCCTTTGAGAAGACCTAGTGGTTGAGGTCGAAACATGTCAGGGTAACCAGCCGCCTGGGTTCGAATCACACGCCCAACAGCCTGGCTTCGAATCCCAGGTCAGTCAAGAATGAAAATTATCAATAACAATTTTTAATTAATCTTCCATGTTGTAAAAATTCCTTTCTTCATAAAAATAATTTAATGCAAATTAAATTCAATGAACTTAAGCCTAATTAAAATATCTAAATTTGGATTAAAAACCATTAACAGTTCAATAAATTAACCACAATACTAATTATTGTTAACAGCTAAGGCACGAGCTATGTTTACATTTGTCCTTCAAGTTGTGCTGAAAAAGGTCAACTAGAAAAAAGAAAGACAAAAACAGGAAAAACAAAAAATTGTACTTTGGACTTCAAGAAGAATTCTTGACAAAAGTACGAAAAAACAGAAGTAAGGAAAAACATGTGAGATCAATTAAAAATGGATAATCATTCAAAAAAGCAAATTTCGATCTACCAAAGGTTAAAATACAATTTGGTTTAAGGATTGATGTTTGACTACTGACGTCAGCAGTCTTCGATGGCTGCGAGTGTAAGACGGCAAATCCCTTTGAGAAGACCTAGTGGTTGAGGTCGAAACATGTCAGGGTAACCAGCCGCCTGGGTTCGAATCACACGCCCAACAGCCTGGCTTCGAATCCCAGGTCAGTCAAGAATGAAAATTATCAATAACAATTTTTAATTAATCTTCCATGTTGTAAAAATTCCTTTCTTCATAAAAATAATTTAATGCAAATTAAATTCAATGAACTTAAGCCTAATTAAAATATCTAAATTTGGATTAAAAACCATTAACAGTTCAATAAATTAACCACAATACTAATTATTGTTAACAGCTAAGGCACGAGCTATGTTTACATTTGTCCTTCAAGTTGTGCTGAAAAAGGTCAACTAGAAAAAAGAAAGACAAAAACAGGAAAAACAAAAAATTGTACTTTGGACTTCAAGAAGAATTCTTGACAAAAGTACGAAAAAACAGAAGTAAGGAAAAACATGTGAGATCAATTAAAAATGGATAATCATTCAAAAAAGCAAATTTCGATCTACCAAAGGTTAAAATACAATTTGGTTTAAGGATTGATGTTTGACTACTGACGTCAGCAGTCTTCGATGGCTGCGAGTGTAAGACGGCAAATCCCTTTGAGAAGACCTAGTGGTTGAGGTCGAAACATGTCAGGGTAACCAGCCGCCTGGGTTCGAATCACACGCCCAACAGCCTGGCTTCGAATCCCAGGTCAGTCAAGAATGAAAATTATCAATAACAATTTTTAATTAATCTTCCATGTTGTAAAAATTCCTTTCTTCATAAAAATAATTTAATGCAAATTAAATTCAATGAACTTAAGCCTAATTAAAATATCTAAATTTGGATTAAAAACCATTAACAGTTCAATAAATTAACCACAATACTAATTATTGTTAACAGCTAAGGCACGAGCTATGTTTACATTTGTCCTTCAAGTTGTGCTGAAAAAGGTCAACTAGAAAAAAGAAAGACAAAAACAGGAAAAACAAAAAAAATTGTACTTTGGACTTCAAGAAGAATTCTTGACAAAAGTACGAAAAAACAGAAGTAAGGAAAAACATGTGAGATCAATTAAAAATGGATAATCATTCAAAAAAGCAAATTTCGATCTACCAAAGGTTAAAATACAATTTGGTTTAAGGATTGATGTTTGACTACTGACGTCAGCAGTCTTCGATGGCTGCGAGTGTAAGACGGCAAATCCCTTTGAGAAGACCTAGTGGTTGAGGTCGAAACATGTCAGGGTAACCAGCCGCCTGGGTTCGAATCACACGCCCAACAGCCTGGCTTCGAATCCCAGGTCAGTCAAGAATGAAAATTATCAATAACAATTTTTAATTAATCTTCCATGTTGTAAAAATTCCTTTCTTCATAAAAATAATTTAATGCAAATTAAATTCAATGAACTTAAGCCTAATTAAAATATCTAAATTTGGATTAAAAACCATTAACAGTTCAATAAATTAACCACAATACTAATTTTAAAATAATTTAATATTCATTTTTCATTTTGCATTATAGATAAGTTCTCGAATAATTTGCATTTTTAATTCAAGAAAAGATATGTACGTTCTGTTTTCAAGAATTTATTATTTTAAAGCCCGTTTACACAACTTACCGATAGCTAAAGGTAGGACTTTATCGGCCGTATAAAATATTTTCCATAATTACAATTTTACTTCAACCTTCAAGATAGGATGAACCTTTCTTAAGTAGCCTTTCAAACAAGATGTTACTTATTTTAATTGAACCACCACTTGGCTCTGGATCGCGGCTGAAAGAGAAGTATTCAGCGGAAAACACAATTGGATCGTTATCTGATAAATGTGACGAGAGAGCAGAAAACAGACTTCGTATTCGCCTTTAGCATGCAAAAAAAAAGTTGAAATCGTTAAAAAAACTTTTAAAAAGTCTAACTGTGTAATTATGGCTTTTTAAAGTTTTTTTTTTTGTTAAATTTTTGGCAGAAAGTCAATCGAAAACCTGAGTATAAAAAAAAACAAAGAAGTTGAAAATTTAGTTCGCCAGGAACCAAGGTACATTTAACAAGGTGTATACACTAGAGAAGCCTATGCTGGCTGTGCTGCAAAATTACCGACAGTCGACCCATTCGATTTTTTCCATTGTTTGTTTCTTATGTATAAACTTTATTTTGCATTAAAAATACGCAAAAACGACTTATTATTTAAACTAGTTCTGATATAAATGTGCTTCCCGGATTTCTCTTTATGAAGCTCCCATTCAAATGTTCCGATTTTAAAAGAGCGAATACAGATAGAAATCTAACAACTTTTGAAATATGTATATTCATTTTCAAAACCACAGATCTTTAAAAATATAAAACTTTAAAACACAAAAATAATTGTGTTTGTTATTATTAAACTTTACTGAAAAGTGTATAAGATTAGGCTATGCCGATTATTGCACTCTCACTTCTTTCTTATTATTGTTTTTATCATTCACAACTTACAGCTCTGGTTTATAAAAAAATTTGTTATTTATTTTAGAACTGAACAAAAACACTTGTTACTATTTTTTTTTAATAAATGTTAAATGCGTATCAGTTAAATAGATATTTTTTAGGTTTTGAAAAGTACTACAATTTAGAAAAAATTTGAAGATATTGATTCTTGGCAAACTAACATTTTTAACTTCATTGTTTTATATACGCAGTTTTCAAGACTTTCTGCCAAAATTTAAACTGTCATTCGCAACTTACTCTGGGTTATAGAAAAAATTTGTTATTTATTTTAGAACTGAACAAAAACACTAGTTACTATTTTTTTTTAATAAATGTTAAATGCGTATCAGTTAAACAAATATTTTTGGGTTTTGAAAAGTATTAAAATTTAGAAAAAATTTGAAGATATTGATTCTTGGCAAACTAACATTTTTAACTTCATTGTTTTATATACGCAGTTTTCAAGACTTTCTGCCAAAATTTAAACTGTCATTCGCAACTTACTCTGGGTTATAGAAAAAATTTGTTATTTATTTTAGAACTGAACAAAAACACTTGTTACTATTTTTTTTTTTAATAAATGTTAAATGCGTATCAGTTAAATAGATATTTTTTAGGTTTTGAAAAGTACTACAAATTAGAAAAAATTTGAAGATATTGATTCTTGGCAAACTAACATTTTTAACTTCATTGTTTTATATACGCAGTTTTCAAGACTTTCTGCCAAAATTTAAACTGTCATTCGCAACTTACTCTGGGTTATAGAAAAAATTTGTTATTTATTTTAGAACTGAACAAAAACACTTGTTACTATTTTTTTTTTAATAAATGTTAAATGCGTATCAGTTAAATAGATATTTTTTAGGTTTTGAAAAGTACTACAAATTAGAAAAAATTTGAAGATATTGATTCTTGGCAAACTAACATTTTTAACTTCATTGTTTTATATACGCAGTTTTCAAGACTTTCTGCCAAAATTTAAACTGTCATTCGCAACTTACTCTGGTTTATAAAAAAAATTTGTAATTTATTTTAGAACTGAACAAAAACACTTGTTACTATTTTTTTTTTTAATAAATGTTAAATGCGTATCAGTTAAATAGATATTTTTTAGGTTTTGAAAAGTACTACAAATTAGAAAAAATTTGAAGATATTGATTCTTGGCAAACTAACATTTTTAACTTCATTGTTTTATATACGCAGTTTTCAAGACTTTCTGCCAAAATTTAAACTGTCATTCGCAACTTACTCTGGGTTATAGAAAAAATTTGTTATTTATTTTAGAACTGAACAAAAACACTTGTTACTATTTTTTTTTTAATAAATGTTAAATGCGTATCAGTTAAATAGATATTTTTTAGGTTTTGAAAAGTACTACAAATTAGAAAAAATTTGAAGATATTGATTCTTGGCAAACTAACATTTTTAACTTCATTGTTTTATATACGCAGTTTTCAAGACTTTCTGCCAAAATTTAAACTGTCATTCGCAACTTACTCTGGGTTATAGAAAAAATTTGTTATTTATTTTAGAACTGAACAAAAACACTTGTTACTATTTTTTTTTTTAATAAATGTTAAATGCGTATCAGTTAAATAGATATTTTTTAGGTTTTGAAAAGTACTACAAATTAGAAAAAATTTGAAGATATTGGCGCATATTCAGAAATCATAACTAAAATCGGAACTAACAAAACAGAAACTAAAAAATAGTTTATAGATAGTTATAGATCTTATTCACAATTCATAACTAACGTAGCAACTGCTCTCAGCTAATAGAAGAAATGTAACAGAGTATATTTTCATTTAGAAAAAATTAAATGTCGATAATATTTTGAACGATATATTTTGTAATTAATTAAAAAGCTTACCAAGCTCTTAAAAAACATTTCTGTTCTTTAAAAAATTAATACAAACTCTAAAAAAGTGTTCTTTGAATGTATTAGTTAGTTAGCATTTAGTTACAGCTTTACCCATAATTAAGTCTAAACTTTTTATGCTGAAAGTAACCAACTGTGAATAACTTAAATATGTACTTAAAAAAGTTAACAATTGGTGATCATTTATGAATATGCGCCATTGATTCTTGGCAAACTAACATTTTTAACTTCATTGTTTTATATACGCAGTTTTCAAGACTTTCTGCCAAAATTTAAACTGTCATTCGCAACTTACTCTGGGTTATAGAAAAAATTTGTTATTTATTTTAGAACTGAACAAAAACACTTGTTACTATTTTTTTTTTTAATAAATGTTAAATGCGTATCAGTTAAATAGATATTTTTTAGGTTTTGAAAAGTACTACAAATTAGAAAAAATTTGAAGATATTGATTCTTGGCAAACTAACATTTTTAACTTCATTGTTTTATATACGCAGTTTTCAAGACTTTCTGCCAAAATTTAAACTGTCATTCGCAACTTACTCTGGGTTATAGAAAAAATTTGTTATTTATTTTAGAACTGAACAAAAACACTTGTTACTATTTTTTTTTTTTAATAAATGTTAAATGCGTATCAGTTAAATAGATATTTTTTAGGTTTTGAAAAGTACTACAAATTATAAAAAATTTGAAGATATTGATTCTTGGCAAACTAACATTTTTAACTTCATTGTTTTATATACGCAGTTTTCAAGACTTTCTGCCAAAATTTAAACTGTCATTCGCAACTTACTCTGGTTTATAAAAAAAATTTGTAATTTATTTTAGAACTGAACAAAAACACTTGTTACTATTTTTTTTTTTAATAAATGTTAAATGCGTATCAGTTAAATAGATATTTTTTAGGTTTTGAAAAGTACTACAAATTAGAAAAAATTTGAAGATATTGATTCTTGGCAAACTAACATTTTTAACTTCATTGTTTTATATACGCAGTTTTCAAGACTTTCTGCCAAAATTTAAACTGTCATTCGCAACTTACTCTGGTTTATAAAAAAAATTTGTAATTTATTTTAGAACTGAACAAAAACACTTGTTACTATTTTTTTTTTTAATAAATGTTAAATGCGTATCAGTTAAATAGATATTTTTTAGGTTTTGAAAAGTACTACAAATTAGAAAAAATTTGAAGATATTGATTCTTGGCAAACTAACATTTTTAACTTCATTGTTTTATATACGCAGTTTTCAAGACTTTCTGCCAAAATTTAAACTGTCATTCGCAACTTACTCTGGTTTATAAAAAAAATTTGTAATTTATTTTAGAACTGAACAAAAACACTTGTTACTATTTTTTTTTTTAATAAATGTTAAATGCGTATCAGTTAAATAGATATTTTTTAGGTTTTGAAAAGTACTACAAATTAGAAAAAATTTGAAGATATTGATTCTTGGCAAACTAACATTTTTAACTTCATTGTTTTATATACGCAGTTTTCAAGACTTTCTGCCAAAATTTAAACTGTCATTCGCAACTTACTCTGGTTTATAAAAAAAATTTGTAATTTATTTTAGAACTGAACAAAAACACTTGTTACTATTTTTTTTTTTAATAAATGTTAAATGCGTATCAGTTAAATAGATATTTTTTAGGTTTTGAAAAGTACTACAAATTAGAAAAAATTTGAAGATATTGATTCTTGGCAAACTAACATTTTTAACTTCATTGTTTTATATACGCAGTTTTCAAGACTTTCTGCCAAAATTTAAACTGTCATTCGCAACTTACTCTGGGTTATAGAAAAAATTTGTTATTTATTTTAGAACTGAACAAAAACACTTGTTACTATTTTTTTTTTTTAATAAATGTTAAATGCGTATCAGTTAAATAGATATTTTTTAGGTTTTGAAAAGTACTACAAATTAGAACAAATTTGAAGATATTGATTCTTGGCAAACTAACATTTTTAACTTCATTGTTTTATATACGCAGTTTTCAAGACTTTCTGCCAAAATTTAAACTGTCATTCGCAACTTACTCTGGGTTATAGAAAAAATTTGTTATTTATTTTAGAACTGAACAAAAACACTTGTTACTATTTTTTTTTTTTAATAAATGTTAAATGCGTATCAGTTAAATAGATATTTTTTAGGTTTTGAAAAGTACTACAAATTAGAAAAAATTTGAAGATATTGATTCTTGGCAAACTAACATTTTTAACTTCATTGTTTTATATACGCAGTTTTCAAGACTTTCTGCCAAAATTTAAACTGTCATTCGCAACTTACTCTGGTTTATAAAAAAAATTTGTAATTTATTTTAGAACTGAACAAAAACACTTGTTACTATTTTTTTTTTTAATAAATGTTAAATGCGTATCAGTTAAATAGATATTTTTTAGGTTTTGAAAAGTACTACAAATTAGAAAAAATTTGAAGATATTGATTCTTGGCAAACTAACATTTTTAACTTCATTGTTTTATATACGCAGTTTTCAAGACTTTCTGCCAAAATTTAAACTGTCATTCGCAACTTACTCTGGTTTATAAAAAAAATTTGTAATTTATTTTAGAACTGAACAAAAACACTTGTTACTATTTTTTTTTTTAATAAATGTTAAATGCGTATCAGTTAAATAGATATTTTTTAGGTTTTGAAAAGTACTACAAATTAGAAAAAATTTGAAGATATTGATTCTTGGCAAACTAACATTTTTAACTTCATTGTTTTATATACGCAGTTTTCAAGACTTTCTGCCAAAATTTAAACTGTCATTCGCAACTTACTCTGGTTTATAAAAAAAATTTGTAATTTATTTTAGAACTGAACAAAAACACTTGTTACTATTTTTTTTTTTAATAAATGTTAAATGCGTATCAGTTAAATATATATTTTTTAGGTTTTGAAAAGTACTACAAATTAGAAAAAATTTGAAGATATTGATTCTTGGCAAACTAACATTTTTAACTTCATTGTTTTATATACGCAGTTTTCAAGACTTTCTGCCAAAATTTAAACTGTCATTCGCAACTTACTCTGGTTTATAGAAAAAATTTGTTATTTATTTTAGAACTGAACAAAAACACTTGTTACTATTTTTTTTTAATAAATGTTAAATGCGTATCAGTTAAACAAATATTTTTGGGTTTTGAAAAGTACTACAATTTAGAAAAAATTTGAAGATATTGATTCTTGGCAAACTAACATTTTTAACTTCATTGTTTTATATACGCAGTTTTCAAGACTTTCTGCCAAAATTTAAACTGTCATTCGCAACTTACTCTGGTTTATAAAAAAAATTTGTAATTTATTTTAGAACTGAACAAAAACACTTGTTACTATTTTTTTTTTTAATAAATGTTAAATGCGTATCAGTTAAATAGATATTTTTTAGGTTTTGAAAAGTACTACAAATTAGAAAAAATTTGAAGATATTGATTCTTGGCAAACTAACATTTTTAACTTCATTGTTTTATATACGCAGTTTTCAAGACTTTCTGCCAAAATTTAAACTGTCATTCGCAACTTACTCTGGGTTATAGAAAAAATTTGTTATTTATTTTAGAACTGAACAAAAACACATGTTACTATTTTTTTTTTTAATAAATGTTAAATGCGTATCAGTTAAACAAATATTTTTGGGTTTTGAAAAGTATTAAAATTTAGAAAAAATTTGAAGATATTGATTCTTGGCAAACTAACATTTTTAACTTCATTGTTTTATATACGCAGTTTTCAAGACTTTCTGCCAAAATTTAAACTGTCATTCGCAACTTACTCTGGGTTATAGAAAAAATTTGTTATTTATTTTAGAACTGAACAAAAACACTTGTTACTATTTTTTTTTAATAAATGTTAAATGCGTATCAGTTAAACAAATATTTTTGGGTTTTGAAAAGTATTAAAATTTAGAAAAAATTTGAAGATATTGATTCTTGGCAAACTAACATTTTTAACTTCATTGTTTTATATACGCAGTTTTCAAGACTTTCTGCCAAAATTTAAACTGTCATTCGCAACTTACTCTGGGTTATAGAAAAAATTTGTTATTTATTTTAGAACTGAACAAAAACACTTGTTACTATTTTTTTTTTTAATAAATGTTAAATGCGTATCAGTTAAATAGATATTTTTTAGGTTTTGAAAAGTACTACAAATTAGAAAAAATTTGAAGATATTGATTCTTGGCAAACTAACATTTTTAACTTCATTGTTTTATATACGCAGTTTTCAAGACTTTCTGCCAAAATTTAAACTGTCATTCGCAACTTACTCTGGGTTATAGAAAAAATTTGTTATTTATTTTAGAACTGAACAAAAACACTTGTTACTATTTTTTTTTTTAATAAATGTTAAATGCGTATCAGTTAAATAGATATTTTTTAGGTTTTGAAAAGTACTACAAATTAGAAAAAATTTGAAGATATTGATTCTTGGCAAACTAACATTTTTAACTTCATTGTTTTATATACGCAGTTTTCAAGACTTTCTGCCAAAATTTAAACTGTCATTCGCAACTTACTCTGGGTTATAGAAAAAATTTGTTATTTATTTTAGAACTGAACAAAAACACTTGTTACTATTTTTTTTTTTAATAAATGTTAAATGCGTATCAGTTAAATAGATATTTTTTAGGTTTTGAAAAGTACTACAAATTAGAAAAAATTTGAAGATATTGATTCTTGGCAAACTAACATTTTTAACTTCATTGTTTTATATACGCAGTTTTCAAGACTTTCTGCCAAAATTTAAACTGTCATTCGCAACTTACTCTGGTTTATAAAAAAAATTTGTAATTTATTTTAGAACTGAACAAAAACACTTGTTACTATTTTTTTTTTTAATAAATGTTAAATGCGTATCAGTTAAATAGATATTTTTTAGGTTTTGAAAAGTACTACAAATTAGAAAAAATTTGAAGATATTGATTCTTGGCAAACTAACATTTTTAACTTCATTGTTTTATATACGCAGTTTTCAAGACTTTCTGCCAAAATTTAAACTGTCATTCGCAACTTACTCTGGTTTATAAAAAAAATTTGTAATTTATTTTAGAACTGAACAAAAACACTTGTTACTATTTTTTTTTTTAATAAATGTTAAATGCGTATCAGTTAAATAGATATTTTTTAGGTTTTGAAAAGTACTACAAATTAGAAAAAATTTGAAGATATTGATTCTTGGCAAACTAACATTTTTAACTTCATTGTTTTATATACGCAGTTTTCAAGACTTTCTGCCAAAATTTAAACTGTCATTCGCAACTTACTCTGGGTTATAGAAAAAATTTGTTATTTATTTTAGAACTGAACAAAAACACTTGTTACTATTTTTTTTTTTAATAAATGTTAAATGCGTATCAGTTAAATAGATATTTTTTAGGTTTTGAAAAGTACTACAAATTAGAAAAAATTTGAAGATATTGATTCTTGGCAAACTAACATTTTTAACTTCATTGTTTTATATACGCAGTTTTCAAGACTTTCTGCCAAAATTTAAACTGTCATTCGCAACTTACTCTGGTTTATAAAAAAAATTTGTAATTTATTTTAGAACTGAACAAAAACACTTGTTACTATTTTTTTTTTAATAAATGTTAAATGCGTATCAGTTAAATAGATATTTTTTAGGTTTTGAAAAGTACTACAAATTAGAAAAAATTTGAAGATATTGATTCTTGGCAAACTAACATTTTTAACTTCATTGTTTTATATACGCAGTTTTCAAGACTTTCTGCCAAAATTTAAACTGTCATTCGCAACTTACTCTGGGTTATAGAAAAAATTTGTTATTTATTTTAGAACTGAACAAAAACACTTGTTACTATTTTTTTTTTTAATAAATGTTAAATGCGTATCAGTTAAATAGATATTTTTTAGGTTTTGAAAAGTACTACAAATTAGAAAAAATTTGAAGATATTGATTCTTGGCAAACTAACATTTTTAACTTCATTGTTTTATATACGCAGTTTTCAAGACTTTCTGCCAAAATTTAAACTGTCATTCGCAACTTACTCTGGGTTATAGAAAAAATTTGTTATTTATTTTAGAACTGAACAAAAACACTTGTTACTATTTTTTTTTTTAATAAATGTTAAATGCGTATCAGTTAAATAGATATTTTTTAGGTTTTGAAAAGTACTACAAATTAGAAAAAATTTGAAGATATTGATTCTTGGCAAACTAACATTTTTAACTTCATTGTTTTATATACGCAGTTTTCAAGACTTTCTGCCAAAATTTAAACTGTCATTCGCAACTTACTCTGGGTTATAGAAAAAATTTGTTATTTATTTTAGAACTGAACAAAAACACTTGTTACTATTTTTTTTTTTAATAAATGTTAAATGCGTATCAGTTAAATAGATATTTTTTAGGTTTTGAAAAGTACTACAAATTAGAAAAAATTTGAAGATATTGATTCTTGGCAAACTAACATTTTTAACTTCATTGTTTTATATACGCAGTTTTCAAGACTTTCTGCCAAAATTTAAACTGTCATTCGCAACTTACTCTGGTTTATAAAAAAAATTTGTAATTTATTTTAGAACTGAACAAAAACACTTGTTACTATTTTTTTTTTTAATAAATGTTAAATGCGTATCAGTTAAATAGATATTTTTTAGGTTTTGAAAAGTACTACAAATTAGAAAAAATTTGAAGATATTGATTCTTGGCAAACTAACATTTTTAACTTCATTGTTTTATATACGCAGTTTTCAAGACTTTCTGCCAAAATTTAAACTGTCATTCGCAACTTACTCTGGGTTATAGAAAAAATTTGTTATTTATTTTAGAACTGAACAAAAACACTTGTTACTATTTTTTTTTTTAATAAATGTTAAATGCGTATCAGTTAAATAGATATTTTTTAGGTTTTGAAAAGTACTACAAATTAGAAAAAATTTGAAGATATTGATTCTTGGCAAACTAACATTTTTAACTTCATTGTTTTATATACGCAGTTTTCAAGACTTTCTGCCAAAATTTAAACTGTCATTCGCAACTTACTCTGGTTTATAAAAAAAATTTGTAATTTATTTTAGAACTGAACAAAAACACTTGTTACTATTTTTTTTTTTAATAAATGTTAAATGCGTATCAGTTAAATAGATATTTTTTAGGTTTTGAAAAGTACTACAAATTAGAAAAAATTTGAAGATATTGATTCTTGGCAAACTAACATTTTTAACTTCATTGTTTTATATACGCAGTTTTCAAGACTTTCTGCCAAAATTTAAACTGTCATTCGCAACTTACTCTGGTTTATAAAAAAAATTTGTAATTTATTTTAGAACTGAACAAAAACACTTGTTACTATTTTTTTTTTTAATAAATGTTAAATGCGTATCAGTTAAATAGATATTTTTTAGGTTTTGAAAAGTACTACAAATTAGAAAAAATTTGAAGATATTGATTCTTGGCAAACTAACATTTTTAACTTCATTGTTTTATATACGCAGTTTTCAAGACTTTCTGCCAAAATTTAAACTGTCATTCGCAACTTACTCTGGTTTATAAAAAAAATTTGTAATTTATTTTAGAACTGAACAAAAACACTTGTTACTATTTTTTTTTTTAATAAATGTTAAATGCGTATCAGTTAAATAGATATTTTTTAGGTTTTGAAAAGTACTACAAATTAGAAAAAATTTGAAGATATTGATTCTTGGCAAACTAACATTTTTAACTTCATTGTTTTATATACGCAGTTTTCAAGACTTTCTGCCAAAATTTAAACTGTCATTCGCAACTTACTCTGGTTTATAAAAAAAATTTGTAATTTATTTTAGAACTGAACAAAAACACTTGTTACTATTTTTTTTTTTAATAAATGTTAAATGCGTATCAGTTAAATAGATATTTTTTAGGTTTTGAAAAGTACTACAAATTAGAAAAAATTTGAAGATATTGATTCTTGGCAAACTAACATTTTTAACTTCATTGTTTTATATACGCAGTTTTCAAGACTTTCTGCCAAAATTTAAACTGTCATTCGCAACTTACTCTGGTTTATAAAAAAAATTTGTAATTTATTTTAGAACTGAACAAAAACACTTGTTACTATTTTTTTTTTTAATAAATGTTAAATGCGTATCAGTTAAATAGATATTTTTTAGGTTTTGAAAAGTACTACAAATTAGAAAAAATTTGAAGATATTGATTCTTGGCAAACTAACATTTTTAACTTCATTGTTTTATATACGCAGTTTTCAAGACTTTCTGCCAAAATTTAAACTGTCATTCGCAACTTACTCTGGTTTATAAAAAAAATTTGTAATTTATTTTAGAACTGAACAAAAACACTTGTTACTATTTTTTTTTTTAATAAATGTTAAATGCGTATCAGTTAAATAGATATTTTTTAGGTTTTGAAAAGTACTACAAATTAGAAAAAATTTGAAGATATTGATTCTTGGCAAACTAACATTTTTAACTTCATTGTTTTATATACGCAGTTTTCAAGACTTTCTGCCAAAATTTAAACTGTCATTCGCAACTTACTCTGGTTTATAAAAAAAATTTGTAATTTATTTTAGAACTGAACAAAAACACTTGTTACTATTTTTTTTTTTAATAAATGTTAAATGCGTATCAGTTAAATAGATATTTTTTAGGTTTTGAAAAGTACTACAAATTAGAAAAAATTTGAAGATATTGATTCTTGGCAAACTAACATTTTTAACTTCATTGTTTTATATACGCAGTTTTCAAGACTTTCTGCCAAAATTTAAACTGTCATTCGCAACTTACTCTGGTTTATAAAAAAAATTTGTAATTTATTTTAGAACTGAACAAAAACACTTGTTACTATTTTTTTTTTTAATAAATGTTAAATGCGTATCAGTTAAATAGATATTTTTTAGGTTTTGAAAAGTACTACAAATTAGAAAAAATTTGAAGATATTGATTCTTGGCAAACTAACATTTTTAACTTCATTGTTTTATATACGCAGTTTTCAAGACTTTCTGCCAAAATTTAAACTGTCATTCGCAACTTACTCTGGTTTATAAAAAAAATTTGTAATTTATTTTAGAACTGAACAAAAACACTTGTTACTATTTTTTTTTTTAATAAATGTTAAATGCGTATCAGTTAAATAGATATTTTTTAGGTTTTGAAAAGTACTACAAATTAGAAAAAATTTGAAGATATTGATTCTTGGCAAACTAACATTTTTAACTTCATTGTTTTATATACGCAGTTTTCAAGACTTTCTGCCAAAATTTAAACTGTCATTCGCAACTTACTCTGGTTTATAGAAAAAATTTGTTATTTATTTTAGAACTGAACAAAAACACTTGTTACTATTTTTTTTTTTAATAAATGTTAAATGCGTATCAGTTAAATAGATATTTTTTAGGTTTTGAAAAGTACTACAAATTAGAAAAAATTTGAAGATATTGATTCTTGGCAAACTAACATTTTTAACTTCATTGTTTTATATACGCAGTTTTCAAGACTTTCTGCCAAAATTTAAACTGTCATTCGCAACTTACTCTGGTTTATAAAAAAAATTTGTAATTTATTTTAGAACTGAACAAAAACACTTGTTACTATTTTTTTTTTTAATAAATGTTAAATGCGTATCAGTTAAATAGATATTTTTTAGGTTTTGAAAAGTACTACAAATTAGAAAAAATTTGAAGATATTGATTCTTGGCAAACTAACATTTTTAACTTCATTGTTTTATATACGCAGTTTTCAAGACTTTCTGCCAAAATTTAAACTGTCATTCGCAACTTACTCTGGGTTATAGAAAAAATTTGTTATTTATTTTAGAACTGAACAAAAACACTTGTTACTATTTTTTTTTAATAAATGTTAAATGCGTATCAGTTAAATAGATATTTTTTAGGTTTTGAAAAGTACTACAAATTAGAAAAAATTTGAAGATATTGATTCTTGGCAAACTAACATTTTTAACTTCATTGTTTTATATACGCAGTTTTCAAGACTTTCTGCCAAAATTTAAACTGTCATTCGCAACTTACTCTGGGTTATAGAAAAAATTTGTTATTTATTTTAGAACTGAACAAAAACACATGTTACTATTTTTTTTTAATAAATGTTAAATGCGTATCAGTTAAACAAATATTTTTGGGTTTTGAAAAGTACTACAATTTAGAAAAAATTTGAAGATATTGATTCTTGGCAAACTAACATTTTTAACTTCATTGTTTTATATACGCAGTTTTCAAGACTTTCTGCCAAAATTTAAACTGTCATTCGCAACTTACTCTGGTTTATAAAAAAAATTTGTAATTTATTTTAGAACTGAACAAAAACACTTGTTACTATTTTTTTTTTTAATAAATGTTAAATGCGTATCAGTTAAATAGATATTTTTTAGGTTTTGAAAAGTACTACAAATTAGAAAAAATTTGAAGATATTGATTCTTGGCAAACTAACATTTTTAACTTCATTGTTTTATATACGCAGTTTTCAAGACTTTCTGCCAAAATTTAAACTGTCATTCGCAACTTACTCTGGGTTATAGAAAAAATTTGTTATTTATTTTAGAACTGAACAAAAACACTTGTTACTATTTTTTTTTAATAAATGTTAAATGCGTATCAGTTAAACAAATATTTTTGGGTTTTGAAAAGTACTACAATTTAGAAAAAATTTGAAGATATTGATTCTTGGCAAACTAACATTTTTAACTTCATTGTTTTATATACGCAGTTTTCAAGACTTTCTGCCAAAATTTAAACTGTCATTCGCAACTTACTCTGGTTTATAAAAAAAATTTGTAATTTATTTTAGAACTGAACAAAAACACTTGTTACTATTTTTTTTTTTAATAAATGTTAAATGCGTATCAGTTAAATAGATATTTTTTAGGTTTTGAAAAGTACTACAAATTAGAAAAAATTTGAAGATATTGATTCTTGGCAAACTAACATTTTTAACTTCATTGTTTTATATACGCAGTTTTCAAGACTTTCTGCCAAAATTTAAACTGTCATTCGCAACTTACTCTGGGTTATAGAAAAAATTTGTTATTTATTTTAGAACTGAACAAAAACACTTGTTACTATTTTTTTTTAATAAATGTTAAATGCGTATCAGTTAAATAGATATTTTTTAGGTTTTGAAAAGTACTACAAATTAGAAAAAATTTGAAGATATTGATTCTTGGCAAACTAACATTTTTAACTTCATTGTTTTATATACGCAGTTTTCAAGACTTTCTGCCAAAATTTAAACTGTCATTCGCAACTTACTCTGGGTTATAGAAAAAATTTGTTATTTATTTTAGAACTGAACAAAAACACTTGTTACTATTTTTTTTTTAATAAATGTTAAATGCGTATCAGTTAAACAAATATTTTTGGGTTTTGAAAAGTATTAAAATTTAGAAAAAATTTGAAGATATTGATTCTTGGCAAACTAACATTTTTAACTTCATTGTTTTATATACGCAGTTTTCAAGACTTTCTGCCAAAATTTAAACTGTCATTCGCAACTTACTCTGGGTTATAGAAAAAATTTGTTATTTATTTTAGAACTGAACAAAAACACTTGTTACTATTTTTTTTTAATAAATGTTAAATGCGTATCAGTTAAATAGATATTTTTTAGGTTTTGAAAAGTACTACAAATTAGAAAAAATTTGAAGATATTGATTCTTGGCAAACTAACATTTTTAACTTCATTGTTTTATATACGCAGTTTTCAAGACTTTCTGCCAAAATTTAAACTGTCATTCGCAACTTACTCTGGGTTATAGAAAAAATTTGTTATTTATTTTAGAACTGAACAAAAACACTTGTTACTATTTTTTTTTTTAATAAATGTTAAATGCGTATCAGTTAAACAAATATTTTTGGGTTTTGAAAAGTATTAAAATTTAGAAAAAATTTGAAGATATTGATTCTTGGCAAACTAACATTTTTAACTTCATTGTTTTATATACGCAGTTTTCAAGACTTTCTGCCAAAATTTAAACTGTCATTCGCAACTTACTCTGGGTTATAGAAAAAATTTGTTATTTATTTTAGAACTGAACAAAAACACTTGTTACTATTTTTTTTTAATAAATGTTAAATGCGTATCAGTTAAATAGATATTTTTTAGGTTTTGAAAAGTACTACAAATTAGAAAAAATTTGAAGATATTGATTCTTGGCAAACTAACATTTTTAACTTCATTGTTTTATATACGCAGTTTTCAAGACTTTCTGCCAAAATTTAAACTGTCATTCGCAACTTACTCTGGGTTATAGAAAAAATTTGTTATTTATTTTAGAACTGAACAAAAACACTTGTTACTATTTTTTTTTTTAATAAATGTTAAATGCGTATCAGTTAAACAAATATTTTTGGGTTTTGAAAAGTATTAAAATTTAGAAAAAATTTGAAGATATTGATTCTTGGCAAACTAACATTTTTAACTTCATTGTTTTATATACGCAGTTTTCAAGACTTTCTGCCAAAATTTAAACTGTCATTCGCAACTTACTCTGGGTTATAGAAAAAATTTGTTATTTATTTTAGAACTGAACAAAAACACTTGTTACTATTTTTTTTTAATAAATGTTAAATGCGTATCAGTTAAATAGATATTTTTTAGGTTTTGAAAAGTACTACAAATTAGAAAAAATTTGAAGATATTGATTCTTGGCAAACTAACATTTTTAACTTCATTGTTTTATATACGCAGTTTTCAAGACTTTCTGCCAAAATTTAAACTGTCATTCGCAACTTACTCTGGGTTATAGAAAAAATTTGTTATTTATTTTAGAACTGAACAAAAACACTTGTTACTATTTTTTTTTAATAAATGTTAAATGCGTATCAGTTAAATAGATATTTTTTAGGTTTTGAAAAGTACTACAAATTAGAAAAAATTTGAAGATATTGATTCTTGGCAAACTAACATTTTTAACTTCATTGTTTTATATACGCAGTTTTCAAGACTTTCTGCCAAAATTTAAACTGTCATTCGCAACTTACTCTGGGTTATAGAAAAAATTTGTTATTTATTTTAGAACTGAACAAAAACACTTGTTACTATTTTTTTTTAATAAATGTTAAATGCGTATCAGTTAAATAGATATTTTTTAGGTTTTGAAAAGTACTACAAATTAGAAAAAATTTGAAGATATTGATTCTTGGCAAACTAACATTTTTAACTTCATTGTTTTATATACGCAGTTTTCAAGACTTTCTGCCAAAATTTAAACTGTCATTCGCAACTTACTCTGGGTTATAGAAAAAATTTGTTATTTATTTTAGAACTGAACAAAAACACTTGTTACTATTTTTTTTTTTAATAAATGTTAAATGCGTATCAGTTAAACAAATATTTTTGGGTTTTGAAAAGTATTAAAATTTAGAAAAAATTTGAAGATATTGATTCTTGGCAAACTAACATTTTTAACTTCATTGTTTTATATACGCAGTTTTCAAGACTTTCTGCCAAAATTTAAACTGTCATTCGCAACTTACTCTGGGTTATAGAAAAAATTTGTTATTTATTTTAGAACTGAACAAAAACACTTGTTACTATTTTTTTTTAATAAATGTTAAATGCGTATCAGTTAAACAAATATTTTTGGGTTTTGAAAAGTATTAAAATTTAGAAAAAATTTGAAGATATTGATTCTTGGCAAACTAACATTTTTAACTTCATTGTTTTATATACGCAGTTTTCAAGACTTTCTGCCAAAATTTAAACTGTCATTCGCAACTTACTCTGGGTTATAGAAAAAATTTGTTATTTATTTTAGAACTGAACAAAAACACTTGTTACTATTTTTTTTTAATAAATGTTAAATGCGTATCAGTTAAACAAATATTTTTGGGTTTTGAAAAGTATTAAAATTTAGAAAAAATTTGAAGATATTGATTCTTGGCAAACTAACATTTTTAACTTCATTGTTTTATATACGCAGTTTTCAAGACTTTCTGCCAAAATTTAAACTGTCATTCGCAACTTACTCTGGTTTATAAAAAAAATTTGTAATTTATTTTAGAACTGAACAAAAACACTTGTTACTATTTTTTTTTTTAATAAATGTTAAATGCGTATCAGTTAAACAAATATTTTTGGGTTTTGAAAAGTATTAAAATTTAGAAAAAATTTGAAGATATTGATTCTTGGCAAACTAACATTTTTAACTTCATTGTTTTATATACGCAGTTTTCAAGACTTTCTGCCAAAATTTAAACTGTCATTCGCAACTTACTCTGGTTTATAAAAAAAATTTGTAATTTATTTTAGAACTGAACAAAAACACTTGTTACTATTTTTTTTTTTAATAAATGTTAAATGCGTATCAGTTAAACAAATATTTTTGGGTTTTGAAAAGTATTAAAATTTAGAAAAAATTTGAAGATATTGATTCTTGGCAAACTAACATTTTTAACTTCATTGTTTTATATACGCAGTTTTCAAGACTTTCTGCCAAAATTTAAACTGTCATTCGCAACTTACTCTGGGTTATAGAAAAAATTTGTTATTTATTTTAGAACTGAACAAAAACACTTGTTACTATTTTTTTTTAATAAATGTTAAATGCGTATCAGTTAAACAAATATTTTTGGGTTTTGAAAAGTATTAAAATTTAGAAAAAATTTGAAGATATTGATTCTTGGCAAACTAACATTTTTAACTTCATTGTTTTATATACGCAGTTTTCAAGACTTTCTGCCAAAATTTAAACTGTCATTCGCAACTTACTCTGGTTTATAAAAAAAATTTGTTATTTATTTTAGAACTGAACAAAAACACTTGTTACTATTTTTTTTTAATAAATGTTAAATGCGTATCAGTTAAACAAATATTTTTGGGTTTTGAAAAGTATTAAAATTTAGAAAAAATTTGAAGATATTGATTCTTGGCAAACTAACATTTTTAACTTCATTGTTTTATATACGCAGTTTTCAAGACTTTCTGCCAAAATTTAAACTGTCATTCGCAACTTACTCTGGGTTATAGAAAAAATTTGTTATTTATTTTAGAACTGAACAAAAACACTTGTTACTATTTTTTTTTAATAAATGTTAAATGCGTATCAGTTAAACAAATATTTTTGGGTTTTGAAAAGTATTAAAATTTAGAAAAAATTTGAAGATATTGATTCTTGGCAAACTAACATTTTTAACTTCATTGTTTTATATACGCAGTTTTCAAGACTTTCTGCCAAAATTTAAACTGTCATTCGCAACTTACTCTGGGTTATAGAAAAAATTTGTTATTTATTTTAGAACTGAACAAAAACACTTGTTACTATTTTTTTTTAATAAATGTTAAATGCGTATCAGTTAAACAAATATTTTTGGGTTTTGAAAAGTATTAAAATTTAGAAAAAATTTGAAGATATTGATTCTTGGCAAACTAACATTTTTAACTTCATTGTTTTATATACGCAGTTTTCAAGACTTTCTGCCAAAATTTAAACTGTCATTCGCAACTTACTCTGGGTTATAGAAAAAATTTGTTATTTATTTTAGAACTGAACAAAAACACTTGTTACTATTTTTTTTTAATAAATGTTAAATGCGTATCAGTTAAACAAATATTTTTGGGTTTTGAAAAGTATTAAAATTTAGAACAAATTTGAAGATATTGATTCTTGGCAAACTAACATTTTTAACTTCATTGTTTTATATACGCAGTTTTCAAGACTTTCTGCCAAAATTTAAACTGTCATTCGCAACTTACTCTGGGTTATAGAAAAAATTTGTTATTTATTTTAGAACTGAACAAAAACACTTGTTACTATTTTTTTTTAATAAATGTTAAATGCGTATCAGTTAAACAAATATTTTTGGGTTTTGAAAAGTATTAAAATTTAGAAAAAATTTGAAGATATTGATTCTTGGCAAACTAACATTTTTAACTTCATTGTTTTATATACGCAGTTTTCAAGACTTTCTGCCAAAATTTAAACTGTCATTCGCAACTTACTCTGGTTTATAAAAAAAATTTGTAATTTATTTTAGAACTGAACAAAAACACTTGTTACTATTTTTTTTTTTAATAAATGTTAAATGCGTATCAGTTAAACAAATATTTTTGGGTTTTGAAAAGTATTAAAATTTAGAAAAAATTTGAAGATATTGATTCTTGGCAAACTAACATTTTTAACTTCATTGTTTTATATACGCAGTTTTCAAGACTTTCTGCCAAAATTTAAACTGTCATTCGCAACTTACTCTGGTTTATAGAAAAAATTTGTTATTTATTTTAGAACTGAACAAAAACACTTGTTACTATTTTTTTTTAATAAATGTTAAATGCGTATCAGTTAAACAAATATTTTTGGGTTTTGAAAAGTATTAAAATTTAGAAAAAATTTGAAGATATTGATTCTTGGCAAACTAACATTTTTAACTTCATTGTTTTATATACGCAGTTTTCAAGACTTTCTGCCAAAATTTAAACTGTCATTCGCAACTTACTCTGGTTTATAAAAAAAATTTGTTATTTATTTTAGAACTGAACAAAAACACTTGTTACTATTTTTTTTTAATAAATGTTAAATGCGTATCAGTTAAACAAATATTTTTGGGTTTTGAAAAGTATTAAAATTTAGAAAAAATTTGAAGATATTGATTCTTGGCAAACTAACATTTTTAACTTCATTGTTTTATATACGCAGTTTTCAAGACTTTCTGCCAAAATTTAAACTGTCATTCGCAACTTACTCTGGTTTATAAAAAAAATTTGTTATTTATTTTAGAACTGAACAAAAACACTTGTTACTATTTTTTTTTAATAAATGTTAAATGCGTATCAGTTAAATAGATATTTTTTAGGTTTTGAAAAGTACTACAAATTAGAAAAAATTTGAAGATATTGATTCTTGGCAAACTAACATTTTTAACTTCATTGTTTTATATACGCAGTTTTCAAGACTTTCTGCCAAAATTTAAACTGTCATTCGCAACTTACTCTGGGTTATAGAAAAAATTTGTTATTTATTTTAGAACTGAACAAAAACACTTGTTACTATTTTTTTTTAATAAATGTTAAATGCGTATCAGTTAAATAGATATTTTTTAGGTTTTGAAAAGTACTACAAATTAGAAAAAATTTGAAGATATTGATTCTTGGCAAACTAACATTTTTAACTTCATTGTTTTATATACGCAGTTTTCAAGACTTTCTGCCAAAATTTAAACTGTCATTCGCAACTTACTCTGGGTTATAGAAAAAATTTGTTATTTATTTTAGAACTGAACAAAAACACTTGTTACTATTTTTTTTTAATAAATGTTAAATGCGTATCAGTTAAACAAATATTTTTGGGTTTTGAAAAGTATTAAAATTTAGAAAAAATTTGAAGATATTGATTCTTGGCAAACTAACATTTTTAACTTCATTGTTTTATATACGCAGTTTTCAAGACTTTCTGCCAAAATTTAAACTGTCATTCGCAACTTACTCTGGTTTATAAAAAAAATTTGTAATTTATTTTAGAACTGAACAAAAACACTTGTTACTATTTTTTTTTTTAATAAATGTTAAATGCGTATCAGTTAAACAAATATTTTTGGGTTTTGAAAAGTATTAAAATTTAGAAAAAATTTGAAGATATTGATTCTTGGCAAACTAACATTTTTAACTTCATTGTTTTATATACGCAGTTTTCAAGACTTTCTGCCAAAATTTAAACTGTCATTCGCAACTTACTCTGGGTTATAGAAAAAATTTGTTATTTATTTTAGAACTGAACAAAAACACTTGTTACTATTTTTTTTTAATAAATGTTAAATGCGTATCAGTTAAACAAATATTTTTGGGTTTTGAAAAGTATTAAAATTTAGAAAAAATTTGAAGATATTGATTCTTGGCAAACTAACATTTTTAACTTCATTGTTTTATATACGCAGTTTTCAAGACTTTCTGCCAAAATTTAAACTGTCATTCGCAACTTACTCTGGTTTATAAAAAAAATTTGTAATTTATTTTAGAACTGAACAAAAACACTTGTTACTATTTTTTTTTTTAATAAATGTTAAATGCGTATCAGTTAAACAAATATTTTTGGGTTTTGAAAAGTATTAAAATTTAGAAAAAATTTGAAGATATTGATTCTTGGCAAACTAACATTTTTAACTTCATTGTTTTATATACGCAGTTTTCAAGACTTTCTGCCAAAATTTAAACTGTCATTCGCAACTTACTCTGGTTTATAAAAAAAATTTGTAATTTATTTTAGAACTGAACAAAAACACTTGTTACTATTTTTTTTTTTAATAAATGTTAAATGCGTATCAGTTAAATAGATATTTTTTAGGTTTTGAAAAGTACTACAAATTAGAAAAAATTTGAAGATATTGATTCTTGGCAAACTAACATTTTTAACTTCATTGTTTTATATACGCAGTTTTCAAGACTTTCTGCCAAAATTTAAACTGTCATTCGCAACTTACTCTGGTTTATAAAAAAAATTTGTAATTTATTTTAGAACTGAACAAAAACACTTGTTACTATTTTTTTTTAATAAATGTTAAATGCGTATCAGTTAAATAGATATTTTTTAGGTTTTGAAAAGTACTACAAATTAGAAAAAATTTGAAGATATTGATTCTTGGCAAACTAACATTTTTAACTTCATTGTTTTATATACGCAGTTTTCAAGACTTTCTGCCAAAATTTAAACTGTCATTCGCAACTTACTCTGGGTTATAGAAAAAATTTGTTATTTATTTTAGAACTGAACAAAAACACTTGTTACTATTTTTTTTTAATAAATGTTAAATGCGTATCAGTTAAATAGATATTTTTTAGGTTTTGAAAAGTACTACAAATTAGAAAAAATTTGAAGATATTGATTCTTGGCAAACTAACATTTTTAACTTCATTGTTTTATATACGCAGTTTTCAAGACTTTCTGCCAAAATTTAAACTGTCATTCGCAACTTACTCTGGGTTATAGAAAAAATTTGTTATTTATTTTAGAACTGAACAAAAACACTTGTTACTATTTTTTTTTAATAAATGTTAAATGCGTATCAGTTAAACAAATATTTTTGGGTTTTGAAAAGTATTAAAATTTAGAAAAAATTTGAAGATATTGATTCTTGGCAAACTAACATTTTTAACTTCATTGTTTTATATACGCAGTTTTCAAGACTTTCTGCCAAAATTTAAACTGTCATTCGCAACTTACTCTGGTTTATAAAAAAAATTTGTTATTTATTTTAGAACTGAACAAAAACACTTGTTACTATTTTTTTTTAATAAATGTTAAATGCGTATCAGTTAAACAAATATTTTTGGGTTTTGAAAAGTATTAAAATTTAGAAAAAATTTGAAGATATTGATTCTTGGCAAACTAACATTTTTAACTTCATTGTTTTATATACGCAGTTTTCAAGACTTTCTGCCAAAATTTAAACTGTCATTCGCAACTTACTCTGGTTTATAAAAAAAATTTGTAATTTATTTTAGAACTGAACAAAAACACTTGTTACTATTTTTTTTTTTAATAAATGTTAAATGCGTATCAGTTAAACAAATATTTTTGGGTTTTGAAAAGTATTAAAATTTAGAAAAAATTTGAAGATATTGATTCTTGGCAAACTAACATTTTTAACTTCATTGTTTTATATACGCAGTTTTCAAGACTTTCTGCCAAAATTTAAACTGTCATTCGCAACTTACTCTGGTTTATAAAAAAAATTTGTAATTTATTTTAGAACTGAACAAAAACACTTGTTACTATTTTTTTTTTTAATAAATGTTAAATGCGTATCAGTTAAACAAATATTTTTGGGTTTTGAAAAGTATTAAAATTTAGAAAAAATTTGAAGATATTGATTCTTGGCAAACTAACATTTTTAACTTCATTGTTTTATATACGCAGTTTTCAAGACTTTCTGCCAAAATTTAAACTGTCATTCGCAACTTACTCTGGGTTATAGAAAAAATTTGTTATTTATTTTAGAACTGAACAAAAACACTTGTTACTATTTTTTTTTAATAAATGTTAAATGCGTATCAGTTAAATAGATATTTTTTAGGTTTTGAAAAGTACTACAAATTAGAAAAAATTTGAAGATATTGATTCTTGGCAAACTAACATTTTTAACTTCATTGTTTTATATACGCAGTTTTCAAGACTTTCTGCCAAAATTTAAACTGTCATTCGCAACTTACTCTGGGTTATAGAAAAAATTTGTTATTTATTTTAGAACTGAACAAAAACACTTGTTACTATTTTTTTTTAATAAATGTTAAATGCGTATCAGTTAAACAAATATTTTTGGGTTTTGAAAAGTATTAAAATTTAGAAAAAATTTGAAGATATTGATTCTTGGCAAACTAACATTTTTAACTTCATTGTTTTATATACGCAGTTTTCAAGACTTTCTGCCAAAATTTAAACTGTCATTCGCAACTTACTCTGGTTTATAAAAAAAATTTGTAATTTATTTTAGAACTGAACAAAAACACTTGTTACTATTTTTTTTTTTAATAAATGTTAAATGCGTATCAGTTAAACAAATATTTTTGGGTTTTGAAAAGTATTAAAATTTAGAAAAAATTTGAAGATATTGATTCTTGGCAAACTAACATTTTTAACTTCATTGTTTTATATACGCAGTTTTCAAGACTTTCTGCCAAAATTTAAACTGTCATTCGCAACTTACTCTGGGTTATAGAAAAAATTTGTTATTTATTTTAGAACTGAACAAAAACACTTGTTACTATTTTTTTTTAATAAATGTTAAATGCGTATCAGTTAAACAAATATTTTTGGGTTTTGAAAAGTATTAAAATTTAGAAAAAATTTGAAGATATTGATTCTTGGCAAACTAACATTTTTAACTTCATTGTTTTATATACGCAGTTTTCAAGACTTTCTGCCAAAATTTAAACTGTCATTCGCAACTTACTCTGGTTTATAAAAAAAATTTGTAATTTATTTTAGAACTGAACAAAAACACTTGTTACTATTTTTTTTTTTAATAAATGTTAAATGCGTATCAGTTAAACAAATATTTTTGGGTTTTGAAAAGTATTAAAATTTAGAAAAAATTTGAAGATATTGATTCTTGGCAAACTAACATTTTTAACTTCATTGTTTTATATACGCAGTTTTCAAGACTTTCTGCCAAAATTTAAACTGTCATTCGCAACTTACTCTGGTTTATAAAAAAAATTTGTAATTTATTTTAGAACTGAACAAAAACACTTGTTACTATTTTTTTTTTTAATAAATGTTAAATGCGTATCAGTTAAATAGATATTTTTTAGGTTTTGAAAAGTACTACAAATTAGAAAAAATTTGAAGATATTGATTCTTGGCAAACTAACATTTTTAACTTCATTGTTTTATATACGCAGTTTTCAAGACTTTCTGCCAAAATTTAAACTGTCATTCGCAACTTACTCTGGTTTATAAAAAAAATTTGTAATTTATTTTAGAACTGAACAAAAACACTTGTTACTATTTTTTTTTAATAAATGTTAAATGCGTATCAGTTAAATAGATATTTTTTAGGTTTTGAAAAGTACTACAAATTAGAAAAAATTTGAAGATATTGATTCTTGGCAAACTAACATTTTTAACTTCATTGTTTTATATACGCAGTTTTCAAGACTTTCTGCCAAAATTTAAACTGTCATTCGCAACTTACTCTGGTTTATAAAAAAAATTTGTAATTTATTTTAGAACTGAACAAAAACACTTGTTACTATTTTTTTTTTTAATAAATGTTAAATGCGTATCAGTTAAACAAATATTTTTGGGTTTTGAAAAGTATTAAAATTTAGAAAAAATTTGAAGATATTGATTCTTGGCAAACTAACATTTTTAACTTCATTGTTTTATATACGCAGTTTTCAAGACTTTCTGCCAAAATTTAAACTGTCATTCGCAACTTACTCTGGTTTATAAAAAAAATTTGTAATTTATTTTAGAACTGAACAAAAACACTTGTTACTATTTTTTTTTTTAATAAATGTTAAATGCGTATCAGTTAAATAGATATTTTTTAGGTTTTGAAAAGTACTACAAATTAGAAAAAATTTGAAGATATTGATTCTTGGCAAACTAACATTTTTAACTTCATTGTTTTATATACGCAGTTTTCAAGACTTTCTGCCAAAATTTAAACTGTCATTCGCAACTTACTCTGGTTTATAAAAAAAATTTGTAATTTATTTTAGAACTGAACAAAAACACTTGTTACTATTTTTTTTTAATAAATGTTAAATGCGTATCAGTTAAATAGATATTTTTTAGGTTTTGAAAAGTACTACAAATTAGAAAAAATTTGAAGATATTGATTCTTGGCAAACTAACATTTTTAACTTCATTGTTTTATATACGCAGTTTTCAAGACTTTCTGCCAAAATTTAAACTGTCATTCGCAACTTACTCTGGGTTATAGAAAAAATTTGTTATTTATTTTAGAACTGAACAAAAACACTTGTTACTATTTTTTTTTAATAAATGTTAAATGCGTATCAGTTAAATAGATATTTTTTAGGTTTTGAAAAGTACTACAAATTAGAAAAAATTTGAAGATATTGATTCTTGGCAAACTAACATTTTTAACTTCATTGTTTTATATACGCAGTTTTCAAGACTTTCTGCCAAAATTTAAACTGTCATTCGCAACTTACTCTGGGTTATAGAAAAAATTTGTTATTTATTTTAGAACTGAACAAAAACACTTGTTACTATTTTTTTTTAATAAATGTTAAATGCGTATCAGTTAAACAAATATTTTTGGGTTTTGAAAAGTATTAAAATTTAGAAAAAATTTGAAGATATTGATTCTTGGCAAACTAACATTTTTAACTTCATTGTTTTATATACGCAGTTTTCAAGACTTTCTGCCAAAATTTAAACTGTCATTCGCAACTTACTCTGGTTTATAAAAAAAATTTGTTATTTATTTTAGAACTGAACAAAAACACTTGTTACTATTTTTTTTTAATAAATGTTAAATGCGTATCAGTTAAACAAATATTTTTGGGTTTTGAAAAGTATTAAAATTTAGAAAAAATTTGAAGATATTGATTCTTGGCAAACTAACATTTTTAACTTCATTGTTTTATATACGCAGTTTTCAAGACTTTCTGCCAAAATTTAAACTGTCATTCGCAACTTACTCTGGTTTATAAAAAAAATTTGTAATTTATTTTAGAACTGAACAAAAACACTTGTTACTATTTTTTTTTTTAATAAATGTTAAATGCGTATCAGTTAAACAAATATTTTTGGGTTTTGAAAAGTATTAAAATTTAGAAAAAATTTGAAGATATTGATTCTTGGCAAACTAACATTTTTAACTTCATTGTTTTATATACGCAGTTTTCAAGACTTTCTGCCAAAATTTAAACTGTCATTCGCAACTTACTCTGGTTTATAAAAAAAATTTGTAATTTATTTTAGAACTGAACAAAAACACTTGTTACTATTTTTTTTTTTAATAAATGTTAAATGCGTATCAGTTAAACAAATATTTTTGGGTTTTGAAAAGTATTAAAATTTAGAAAAAATTTGAAGATATTGATTCTTGGCAAACTAACATTTTTAACTTCATTGTTTTATATACGCAGTTTTCAAGACTTTCTGCCAAAATTTAAACTGTCATTCGCAACTTACTCTGGGTTATAGAAAAAATTTGTTATTTATTTTAGAACTGAACAAAAACACTTGTTACTATTTTTTTTTAATAAATGTTAAATGCGTATCAGTTAAACAAATATTTTTGGGTTTTGAAAAGTATTAAAATTTAGAAAAAATTTGAAGATATTGATTCTTGGCAAACTAACATTTTTAACTTCATTGTTTTATATACGCAGTTTTCAAGACTTTCTGCCAAAATTTAAACTGTCATTCGCAACTTACTCTGGGTTATAGAAAAAATTTGTTATTTATTTTAGAACTGAACAAAAACACTTGTTACTATTTTTTTTTTTAATAAATGTTAAATGCGTATCAGTTAAACAAATATTTTTGGGTTTTGAAAAGTATTAAAATTTAGAAAAAATTTGAAGATATTGATTCTTGGCAAACTAACATTTTTAACTTCATTGTTTTATATACGCAGTTTTCAAGACTTTCTGCCAAAATTTAAACTGTCATTCGCAACTTACTCTGGTTTATAAAAAAAATTTGTTATTTATTTTAGAACTGAACAAAAACACTTGTTACTATTTTTTTTTAATAAATGTTAAATGCGTATCAGTTAAACAAATATTTTTGGGTTTTGAAAAGTATTAAAATTTAGAAAAAATTTGAAGATATTGATTCTTGGCAAACTAACATTTTTAACTTCATTGTTTTATATACGCAGTTTTCAAGACTTTCTGCCAAAATTTAAACTGTCATTCGCAACTTACTCTGGGTTATAGAAAAAATTTGTTATTTATTTTAGAACTGAACAAAAACACTTGTTACTATTTTTTTTTAATAAATGTTAAATGCGTATCAGTTAAACAAATATTTTTGGGTTTTGAAAAGTATTAAAATTTAGAAAAAATTTGAAGATATTGATTCTTGGCAAACTAACATTTTTAACTTCATTGTTTTATATACGCAGTTTTCAAGACTTTCTGCCAAAATTTAAACTGTCATTCGCAACTTACTCTGGGTTATAGAAAAAATTTGTTATTTATTTTAGAACTGAACAAAAACACTTGTTACTATTTTTTTTTAATAAATGTTAAATGCGTATCAGTTAAACAAATATTTTTGGGTTTTGAAAAGTATTAAAATTTAGAAAAAATTTGAAGATATTGATTCTTGGCAAACTAACATTTTTAACTTCATTGTTTTATATACGCAGTTTTCAAGACTTTCTGCCAAAATTTAAACTGTCATTCGCAACTTACTCTGGTTTATAAAAAAAATTTGTTATTTATTTTAGAACTGAACAAAAACACTTGTTACTATTTTTTTTTAATAAATGTTAAATGCGTATCAGTTAAACAAATATTTTTGGGTTTTGAAAAGTATTAAAATTTAGAAAAAATTTGAAGATATTGATTCTTGGCAAACTAACATTTTTAACTTCATTGTTTTATATACGCAGTTTTCAAGACTTTCTGCCAAAATTTAAACTGTCATTCGCAACTTACTCTGGGTTATAGAAAAAATTTGTTATTTATTTTAGAACTGAACAAAAACACTTGTTACTATTTTTTTTTAATAAATGTTAAATGCGTATCAGTTAAACAAATATTTTTGGGTTTTGAAAAGTATTAAAATTTAGAAAAAATTTGAAGATATTGATTCTTGGCAAACTAACATTTTTAACTTCATTGTTTTATATACGCAGTTTTCAAGACTTTCTGCCAAAATTTAAACTGTCATTCGCAACTTACTCTGGGTTATAGAAAAAATTTGTTATTTATTTTAGAACTGAACAAAAACACTTGTTACTATTTTTTTTTAATAAATGTTAAATGCGTATCAGTTAAACAAATATTTTTGGGTTTTGAAAAGTATTAAAATTTAGAAAAAATTTGAAGATATTGATTCTTGGCAAACTAACATTTTTAACTTCATTGTTTTATATACGCAGTTTTCAAGACTTTCTGCCAAAATTTAAACTGTCATTCGCAACTTACTCTGGGTTATAGAAAAAATTTGTTATTTATTTTAGAACTGAACAAAAACACTTGTTACTATTTTTTTTTAATAAATGTTAAATGCGTATCAGTTAAACAAATATTTTTGGGTTTTGAAAAGTATTAAAATTTAGAAAAAATTTGAAGATATTGATTCTTGGCAAACTAACATTTTTAACTTCATTGTTTTATATACGCAGTTTTCAAGACTTTCTGCCAAAATTTAAACTGTCATTCGCAACTTACTCTGGTTTATAAAAAAAATTTGTAATTTATTTTAGAACTGAACAAAAACACTTGTTACTATTTTTTTTTTTAATAAATGTTAAATGCGTATCAGTTAAACAAATATTTTTGGGTTTTGAAAAGTATTAAAATTTAGAAAAAATTTGAAGATATTGATTCTTGGCAAACTAACATTTTTAACTTCATTGTTTTATATACGCAGTTTTCAAGACTTTCTGCCAAAATTTAAACTGTCATTCGCAACTTACTCTGGGTTATAGAAAAAATTTGTTATTTATTTTAGAACTGAACAAAAACACATGTTACTATTTTTTTTTTTAATAAATGTTAAATGCGTATCAGTTAAACAAATATTTTTGGGTTTTGAAAAGTATTAAAATTTAGAAAAAATTTGAAGATATTGATTCTTGGCAAACTAACATTTTTAACTTCATTGTTTTATATACGCAGTTTTCAAGACTTTCTGCCAAAATTTAAACTGTCATTCGCAACTTACTCTGGTTTATAAAAAAAATTTGTAATTTATTTTAGAACTGAACAAAAACACTTGTTACTATTTTTTTTTTTAATAAATGTTAAATGCGTATCAGTTAAACAAATATTTTTGGGTTTTGAAAAGTATTAAAATTTAGAAAAAATTTGAAGATATTGATTCTTGGCAAACTAACATTTTTAACTTCATTGTTTTATATACGCAGTTTTCAAGACTTTCTGCCAAAATTTAAACTGTCATTCGCAACTTACTCTGGTTTATAAAAAAAATTTGTAATTTATTTTAGAACTGAACAAAAACACTTGTTACTATTTTTTTTTTTAATAAATGTTAAATGCGTATCAGTTAAACAAATATTTTTGGGTTTTGAAAAGTATTAAAATTTAGAAAAAATTTGAAGATATTGATTCTTGGCAAACTAACATTTTTAACTTCATTGTTTTATATACGCAGTTTTCAAGACTTTCTGCCAAAATTTAAACTGTCATTCGCAACTTACTCTGGTTTATAAAAAAAATTTGTAATTTATTTTAGAACTGAACAAAAACACTTGTTACTATTTTTTTTTTAATAAATGTTAAATGCGTATCAGTTAAACAAATATTTTTGGGTTTTGAAAAGTATTAAAATTTAGAAAAAATTTGAAGATATTGATTCTTGGCAAACTAACATTTTTAACTTCATTGTTTTATATACGCAGTTTTCAAGACTTTCTGCCAAAATTTAAACTGTCATTCGCAACTTACTCTGGTTTATAAAAAAAATTTGTTATTTATTTTAGAACTGAACAAAAACACTTGTTACTATTTTTTTTTAATAAATGTTAAATGCGTATCAGTTAAACAAATATTTTTGGGTTTTGAAAAGTATTAAAATTTAGAAAAAATTTGAAGATATTGATTCTTGGCAAACTAACATTTTTAACTTCATTGTTTTATATACGCAGTTTTCAAGACTTTCTGCCAAAATTTAAACTGTCATTCGCAACTTACTCTGGGTTATAGAAAAAATTTGTTATTTATTTTAGAACTGAACAAAAACACTTGTTACTATTTTTTTTTAATAAATGTTAAATGCGTATCAGTTAAACAAATATTTTTGGGTTTTGAAAAGTATTAAAATTTAGAAAAAATTTGAAGATATTGATTCTTGGCAAACTAACATTTTTAACTTCATTGTTTTATATACGCAGTTTTCAAGACTTTCTGCCAAAATTTAAACTGTCATTCGCAACTTACTCTGGGTTATAGAAAAAATTTGTTATTTATTTTAGAACTGAACAAAAACACTTGTTACTATTTTTTTTTAATAAATGTTAAATGCGTATCAGTTAAACAAATATTTTTGGGTTTTGAAAAGTATTAAAATTTAGAAAAAATTTGAAGATATTGATTCTTGGCAAACTAACATTTTTAACTTCATTGTTTTATATACGCAGTTTTCAAGACTTTCTGCCAAAATTTAAACTGTCATTCGCAACTTACTCTGGTTTATAAAAAAAATTTGTTATTTATTTTAGAACTGAACAAAAACACTTGTTACTATTTTTTTTTAATAAATGTTAAATGCGTATCAGTTAAACAAATATTTTTGGGTTTTGAAAAGTATTAAAATTTAGAAAAAATTTGAAGATATTGATTCTTGGCAAACTAACATTTTTAACTTCATTGTTTTATATACGCAGTTTTCAAGACTTTCTGCCAAAATTTAAACTGTCATTCGCAACTTACTCTGGGTTATAGAAAAAATTTGTTATTTATTTTAGAACTGAACAAAAACACTTGTTACTATTTTTTTTTAATAAATGTTAAATGCGTATCAGTTAAACAAATATTTTTGGGTTTTGAAAAGTATTAAAATTTAGAAAAAATTTGAAGATATTGATTCTTGGCAAACTAACATTTTTAACTTCATTGTTTTATATACGCAGTTTTCAAGACTTTCTGCCAAAATTTAAACTGTCATTCGCAACTTACTCTGGGTTATAGAAAAAATTTGTTATTTATTTTAGAACTGAACAAAAACACTTGTTACTATTTTTTTTTAATAAATGTTAAATGCGTATCAGTTAAACAAATATTTTTGGGTTTTGAAAAGTATTAAAATTTAGAAAAAATTTGAAGATATTGATTCTTGGCAAACTAACATTTTTAACTTCATTGTTTTATATACGCAGTTTTCAAGACTTTCTGCCAAAATTTAAACTGTCATTCGCAACTTACTCTGGGTTATAGAAAAAATTTGTTATTTATTTTAGAACTGAACAAAAACACTTGTTACTATTTTTTTTTAATAAATGTTAAATGCGTATCAGTTAAACAAATATTTTTGGGTTTTGAAAAGTATTAAAATTTAGAAAAAATTTGAAGATATTGATTCTTGGCAAACTAACATTTTTAACTTCATTGTTTTATATACGCAGTTTTCAAGACTTTCTGCCAAAATTTAAACTGTCATTCGCAACTTACTCTGGTTTATAAAAAAAATTTGTAATTTATTTTAGAACTGAACAAAAACACTTGTTACTATTTTTTTTTTTAATAAATGTTAAATGCGTATCAGTTAAACAAATATTTTTGGGTTTTGAAAAGTATTAAAATTTAGAAAAAATTTGAAGATATTGATTCTTGGCAAACTAACATTTTTAACTTCATTGTTTTATATACGCAGTTTTCAAGACTTTCTGCCAAAATTTAAACTGTCATTCGCAACTTACTCTGGGTTATAGAAAAAATTTGTTATTTATTTTAGAACTGAACAAAAACACATGTTACTATTTTTTTTTTTAATAAATGTTAAATGCGTATCAGTTAAACAAATATTTTTGGGTTTTGAAAAGTATTAAAATTTAGAAAAAATTTGAAGATATTGATTCTTGGCAAACTAACATTTTTAACTTCATTGTTTTATATACGCAGTTTTCAAGACTTTCTGCCAAAATTTAAACTGTCATTCGCAACTTACTCTGGTTTATAAAAAAAATTTGTAATTTATTTTAGAACTGAACAAAAACACTTGTTACTATTTTTTTTTTTAATAAATGTTAAATGCGTATCAGTTAAACAAATATTTTTGGGTTTTGAAAAGTATTAAAATTTAGAAAAAATTTGAAGATATTGATTCTTGGCAAACTAACATTTTTAACTTCATTGTTTTATATACGCAGTTTTCAAGACTTTCTGCCAAAATTTAAACTGTCATTCGCAACTTACTCTGGTTTATAAAAAAAATTTGTAATTTATTTTAGAACTGAACAAAAACACTTGTTACTATTTTTTTTTTTAATAAATGTTAAATGCGTATCAGTTAAACAAATATTTTTGGGTTTTGAAAAGTATTAAAATTTAGAAAAAATTTGAAGATATTGATTCTTGGCAAACTAACATTTTTAACTTCATTGTTTTATATACGCAGTTTTCAAGACTTTCTGCCAAAATTTAAACTGTCATTCGCAACTTACTCTGGTTTATAAAAAAAATTTGTAATTTATTTTAGAACTGAACAAAAACACTTGTTACTATTTTTTTTTTTAATAAATGTTAAATGCGTATCAGTTAAACAAATATTTTTGGGTTTTGAAAAGTATTAAAATTTAGAAAAAATTTGAAGATATTGATTCTTGGCAAACTAACATTTTTAACTTCATTGTTTTATATACGCAGTTTTCAAGACTTTCTGCCAAAATTTAAACTGTCATTCGCAACTTACTCTGGGTTATAGAAAAAATTTGTTATTTATTTTAGAACTGAACAAAAACACTTGTTACTATTTTTTTTTAATAAATGTTAAATGCGTATCAGTTAAACAAATATTTTTGGGTTTTGAAAAGTATTAAAATTTAGAAAAAATTTGAAGATATTGATTCTTGGCAAACTAACATTTTTAACTTCATTGTTTTATATACGCAGTTTTCAAGACTTTCTGCCAAAATTTAAACTGTCATTCGCAACTTACTCTGGGTTATAGAAAAAATTTGTTATTTATTTTAGAACTGAACAAAAACACTTGTTACTATTTTTTTTTTTAATAAATGTTAAATGCGTATCAGTTAAACAAATATTTTTGGGTTTTGAAAAGTATTAAAATTTAGAAAAAATTTGAAGATATTGATTCTTGGCAAACTAACATTTTTAACTTCATTGTTTTATATACGCAGTTTTCAAGACTTTCTGCCAAAATTTAAACTGTCATTCGCAACTTACTCTGGTTTATAAAAAAAATTTGTTATTTATTTTAGAACTGAACAAAAACACTTGTTACTATTTTTTTTTAATAAATGTTAAATGCGTATCAGTTAAACAAATATTTTTGGGTTTTGAAAAGTATTAAAATTTAGAAAAAATTTGAAGATATTGATTCTTGGCAAACTAACATTTTTAACTTCATTGTTTTATATACGCAGTTTTCAAGACTTTCTGCCAAAATTTAAACTGTCATTCGCAACTTACTCTGGGTTATAGAAAAAATTTGTTATTTATTTTAGAACTGAACAAAAACACTTGTTACTATTTTTTTTTAATAAATGTTAAATGCGTATCAGTTAAACAAATATTTTTGGGTTTTGAAAAGTATTAAAATTTAGAAAAAATTTGAAGATATTGATTCTTGGCAAACTAACATTTTTAACTTCATTGTTTTATATACGCAGTTTTCAAGACTTTCTGCCAAAATTTAAACTGTCATTCGCAACTTACTCTGGTTTATAAAAAAAATTTGTTATTTATTTTAGAACTGAACAAAAACACTTGTTACTATTTTTTTTTAATAAATGTTAAATGCGTATCAGTTAAACAAATATTTTTGGGTTTTGAAAAGTATTAAAATTTAGAAAAAATTTGAAGATATTGATTCTTGGCAAACTAACATTTTTAACTTCATTGTTTTATATACGCAGTTTTCAAGACTTTCTGCCAAAATTTAAACTGTCATTCGCAACTTACTCTGGGTTATAGAAAAAATTTGTTATTTATTTTAGAACTGAACAAAAACACTTGTTACTATTTTTTTTTAATAAATGTTAAATGCGTATCAGTTAAACAAATATTTTTGGGTTTTGAAAAGTATTAAAATTTAGAAAAAATTTGAAGATATTGATTCTTGGCAAACTAACATTTTTAACTTCATTGTTTTATATACGCAGTTTTCAAGACTTTCTGCCAAAATTTAAACTGTCATTCGCAACTTACTCTGGGTTATAGAAAAAATTTGTTATTTATTTTAGAACTGAACAAAAACACTTGTTACTATTTTTTTTTAATAAATGTTAAATGCGTATCAGTTAAACAAATATTTTTGGGTTTTGAAAAGTATTAAAATTTAGAAAAAATTTGAAGATATTGATTCTTGGCAAACTAACATTTTTAACTTCATTGTTTTATATACGCAGTTTTCAAGACTTTCTGCCAAAATTTAAACTGTCATTCGCAACTTACTCTGGTTTATAAAAAAAATTTGTTATTTATTTTAGAACTGAACAAAAACACTTGTTACTATTTTTTTTTAATAAATGTTAAATGCGTATCAGTTAAACAAATATTTTTGGGTTTTGAAAAGTATTAAAATTTAGAAAAAATTTGAAGATATTGATTCTTGGCAAACTAACATTTTTAACTTCATTGTTTTATATACGCAGTTTTCAAGACTTTCTGCCAAAATTTAAACTGTCATTCGCAACTTACTCTGGGTTATAGAAAAAATTTGTTATTTATTTTAGAACTGAACAAAAACACTTGTTACTATTTTTTTTTAATAAATGTTAAATGCGTATCAGTTAAACAAATATTTTTGGGTTTTGAAAAGTATTAAAATTTAGAAAAAATTTGAAGATATTGATTCTTGGCAAACTAACATTTTTAACTTCATTGTTTTATATACGCAGTTTTCAAGACTTTCTGCCAAAATTTAAACTGTCATTCGCAACTTACTCTGGTTTATAAAAAAAATTTGTTATTTATTTTAGAACTGAACAAAAACACTTGTTACTATTTTTTTTTAATAAATGTTAAATGCGTATCAGTTAAACAAATATTTTTGGGTTTTGAAAAGTATTAAAATTTAGAAAAAATTTGAAGATATTGATTCTTGGCAAACTAACATTTTTAACTTCATTGTTTTATATACGCAGTTTTCAAGACTTTCTGCCAAAATTTAAACTGTCATTCGCAACTTACTCTGGTTTATAAAAAAAATTTGTTATTTATTTTAGAACTGAACAAAAACACTTGTTACTATTTTTTTTTAATAAATGTTAAATGCGTATCAGTTAAACAAATATTTTTGGGTTTTGAAAAGTATTAAAATTTAGAAAAAATTTGAAGATATTGATTCTTGGCAAACTAACATTTTTAACTTCATTGTTTTATATACGCAGTTTTCAAGACTTTCTGCCAAAATTTAAACTGTCATTCGCAACTTACTCTGGGTTATAGAAAAAATTTGTTATTTATTTTAGAACTGAACAAAAACACTTGTTACTATTTTTTTTTAATAAATGTTAAATGCGTATCAGTTAAACAAATATTTTTGGGTTTTGAAAAGTATTAAAATTTAGAAAAAATTTGAAGATATTGATTCTTGGCAAACTAACATTTTTAACTTCATTGTTTTATATACGCAGTTTTCAAGACTTTCTGCCAAAATTTAAACTGTCATTCGCAACTTACTCTGGGTTATAGAAAAAATTTGTTATTTATTTTAGAACTGAACAAAAACACTTGTTACTATTTTTTTTTAATAAATGTTAAATGCGTATCAGTTAAACAAATATTTTTGGGTTTTGAAAAGTATTAAAATTTAGAAAAAATTTGAAGATATTGATTCTTGGCAAACTAACATTTTTAACTTCATTGTTTTATATACGCAGTTTTCAAGACTTTCTGCCAAAATTTAAACTGTCATTCGCAACTTACTCTGGTTTATAAAAAAAATTTGTAATTTATTTTAGAACTGAACAAAAACACTTGTTACTATTTTTTTTTTTAATAAATGTTAAATGCGTATCAGTTAAACAAATATTTTTGGGTTTTGAAAAGTATTAAAATTTAGAAAAAATTTGAAGATATTGATTCTTGGCAAACTAACATTTTTAACTTCATTGTTTTATATACGCAGTTTTCAAGACTTTCTGCCAAAATTTAAACTGTCATTCGCAACTTACTCTGGTTTATAAAAAAAATTTGTTATTTATTTTAGAACTGAACAAAAACACTTGTTACTATTTTTTTTTAATAAATGTTAAATGCGTATCAGTTAAACAAATATTTTTGGGTTTTGAAAAGTATTAAAATTTAGAAAAAATTTGAAGATATTGATTCTTGGCAAACTAACATTTTTAACTTCATTGTTTTATATACGCAGTTTTCAAGACTTTCTGCCAAAATTTAAACTGTCATTCGCAACTTACTCTGGTTTATAAAAAAAATTTGTTATTTATTTTAGAACTGAACAAAAACACTTGTTACTATTTTTTTTTAATAAATGTTAAATGCGTATCAGTTAAACAAATATTTTTGGGTTTTGAAAAGTATTAAAATTTAGAAAAAATTTGAAGATATTGATTCTTGGCAAACTAACATTTTTAACTTCATTGTTTTATATACGCAGTTTTCAAGACTTTCTGCCAAAATTTAAACTGTCATTCGCAACTTACTCTGGGTTATAGAAAAAATTTGTTATTTATTTTAGAACTGAACAAAAACACTTGTTACTATTTTTTTTTAATAAATGTTAAATGCGTATCAGTTAAATAGATATTTTTTAGGTTTTGAAAAGTACTACAAATTAGAAAAAATTTGAAGATATTGATTCTTGGCAAACTAACATTTTTAACTTCATTGTTTTATATACGCAGTTTTCAAGACTTTCTGCCAAAATTTAAACTGTCATTCGCAACTTACTCTGGGTTATAGAAAAAATTTGTTATTTATTTTAGAACTGAACAAAAACACTTGTTACTATTTTTTTTTAATAAATGTTAAATGCGTATCAGTTAAATAGATATTTTTTAGGTTTTGAAAAGTACTACAAATTAGAAAAAATTTGAAGATATTGATTCTTGGCAAACTAACATTTTTAACTTCATTGTTTTATATACGCAGTTTTCAAGACTTTCTGCCAAAATTTAAACTGTCATTCGCAACTTACTCTGGGTTATAGAAAAAATTTGTTATTTATTTTAGAACTGAACAAAAACACTTGTTACTATTTTTTTTTAATAAATGTTAAATGCGTATCAGTTAAATAGATATTTTTTAGGTTTTGAAAAGTACTACAAATTAGAAAAAATTTGAAGATATTGATTCTTGGCAAACTAACATTTTTAACTTCATTGTTTTATATACGCAGTTTTCAAGACTTTCTGCCAAAATTTAAACTGTCATTCGCAACTTACTCTGGGTTATAGAAAAAATTTGTTATTTATTTTAGAACTGAACAAAAACACTTGTTACTATTTTTTTTTTTAATAAATGTTAAATGCGTATCAGTTAAACAAATATTTTTGGGTTTTGAAAAGTATTAAAATTTAGAAAAAATTTGAAGATATTGATTCTTGGCAAACTAACATTTTTAACTTCATTGTTTTATATACGCAGTTTTCAAGACTTTCTGCCAAAATTTAAACTGTCATTCGCAACTTACTCTGGGTTATAGAAAAAATTTGTTATTTATTTTAGAACTGAACAAAAACACTTGTTACTATTTTTTTTTAATAAATGTTAAATGCGTATCAGTTAAACAAATATTTTTGGGTTTTGAAAAGTATTAAAATTTAGAAAAAATTTGAAGATATTGATTCTTGGCAAACTAACATTTTTAACTTCATTGTTTTATATACGCAGTTTTCAAGACTTTCTGCCAAAATTTAAACTGTCATTCGCAACTTACTCTGGGTTATAGAAAAAATTTGTTATTTATTTTAGAACTGAACAAAAACACTTGTTACTATTTTTTTTTAATAAATGTTAAATGCGTATCAGTTAAACAAATATTTTTGGGTTTTGAAAAGTATTAAAATTTAGAAAAAATTTGAAGATATTGATTCTTGGCAAACTAACATTTTTAACTTCATTGTTTTATATACGCAGTTTTCAAGACTTTCTGCCAAAATTTAAACTGTCATTCGCAACTTACTCTGGTTTATAAAAAAAATTTGTAATTTATTTTAGAACTGAACAAAAACACTTGTTACTATTTTTTTTTTTAATAAATGTTAAATGCGTATCAGTTAAACAAATATTTTTGGGTTTTGAAAAGTATTAAAATTTAGAAAAAATTTGAAGATATTGATTCTTGGCAAACTAACATTTTTAACTTCATTGTTTTATATACGCAGTTTTCAAGACTTTCTGCCAAAATTTAAACTGTCATTCGCAACTTACTCTGGTTTATAAAAAAAATTTGTAATTTATTTTAGAACTGAACAAAAACACTTGTTACTATTTTTTTTTTTAATAAATGTTAAATGCGTATCAGTTAAATAGATATTTTTTAGGTTTTGAAAAGTACTACAAATTAGAAAAAATTTGAAGATATTGATTCTTGGCAAACTAACATTTTTAACTTCATTGTTTTATATACGCAGTTTTCAAGACTTTCTGCCAAAATTTAAACTGTCATTCGCAACTTACTCTGGGTTATAGAAAAAATTTGTTATTTATTTTAGAACTGAACAAAAACACTTGTTACTATTTTTTTTTAATAAATGTTAAATGCGTATCAGTTAAACAAATATTTTTGGGTTTTGAAAAGTATTAAAATTTAGAAAAAATTTGAAGATATTGATTCTTGGCAAACTAACATTTTTAACTTCATTGTTTTATATACGCAGTTTTCAAGACTTTCTGCCAAAATTTAAACTGTCATTCGCAACTTACTCTGGGTTATAGAAAAAATTTGTTATTTATTTTAGAACTGAACAAAAACACTTGTTACTATTTTTTTTTAATAAATGTTAAATGCGTATCAGTTAAACAAATATTTTTGGGTTTTGAAAAGTATTAAAATTTAGAAAAAATTTGAAGATATTGATTCTTGGCAAACTAACATTTTTAACTTCATTGTTTTATATACGCAGTTTTCAAGACTTTCTGCCAAAATTTAAACTGTCATTCGCAACTTACTCTGGGTTATAGAAAAAATTTGTTATTTATTTTAGAACTGAACAAAAACACTTGTTACTATTTTTTTTTAATAAATGTTAAATGCGTATCAGTTAAACAAATATTTTTGGGTTTTGAAAAGTATTAAAATTTAGAAAAAATTTGAAGATATTGATTCTTGGCAAACTAACATTTTTAACTTCATTGTTTTATATACGCAGTTTTCAAGACTTTCTGCCAAAATTTAAACTGTCATTCGCAACTTACTCTGGTTTATAAAAAAAATTTGTAATTTATTTTAGAACTGAACAAAAACACTTGTTACTATTTTTTTTTTTAATAAATGTTAAATGCGTATCAGTTAAATAGATATTTTTTAGGTTTTGAAAAGTACTACAAATTAGAAAAAATTTGAAGATATTGATTCTTGGCAAACTAACATTTTTAACTTCATTGTTTTATATACGCAGTTTTCAAGACTTTCTGCCAAAATTTAAACTGTCATTCGCAACTTACTCTGGGTTATAGAAAAAATTTGTTATTTATTTTAGAACTGAACAAAAACACTTGTTACTATTTTTTTTTAATAAATGTTAAATGCGTATCAGTTAAACAAATATTTTTGGGTTTTGAAAAGTATTAAAATTTAGAAAAAATTTGAAGATATTGATTCTTGGCAAACTAACATTTTTAACTTCATTGTTTTATATACGCAGTTTTCAAGACTTTCTGCCAAAATTTAAACTGTCATTCGCAACTTACTCTGGGTTATAGAAAAAATTTGTTATTTATTTTAGAACTGAACAAAAACACTTGTTACTATTTTTTTTTAATAAATGTTAAATGCGTATCAGTTAAACAAATATTTTTGGGTTTTGAAAAGTATTAAAATTTAGAAAAAATTTGAAGATATTGATTCTTGGCAAACTAACATTTTTAACTTCATTGTTTTATATACGCAGTTTTCAAGACTTTCTGCCAAAATTTAAACTGTCATTCGCAACTTACTCTGGGTTATAGAAAAAATTTGTTATTTATTTTAGAACTGAACAAAAACACTTGTTACTATTTTTTTTTAATAAATGTTAAATGCGTATCAGTTAAACAAATATTTTTGGGTTTTGAAAAGTATTAAAATTTAGAAAAAATTTGAAGATATTGATTCTTGGCAAACTAACATTTTTAACTTCATTGTTTTATATACGCAGTTTTCAAGACTTTCTGCCAAAATTTAAACTGTCATTCGCAACTTACTCTGGTTTATAAAAAAAATTTGTTATTTATTTTAGAACTGAACAAAAACACTTGTTACTATTTTTTTTTAATAAATGTTAAATGCGTATCAGTTAAACAAATATTTTTGGGTTTTGAAAAGTATTAAAATTTAGAAAAAATTTGAAGATATTGATTCTTGGCAAACTAACATTTTTAACTTCATTGTTTTATATACGCAGTTTTCAAGACTTTCTGCCAAAATTTAAACTGTCATTCGCAACTTACTCTGGGTTATAGAAAAAATTTGTTATTTATTTTAGAACTGAACAAAAACACTTGTTACTATTTTTTTTTAATAAATGTTAAATGCGTATCAGTTAAACAAATATTTTTGGGTTTTGAAAAGTATTAAAATTTAGAAAAAATTTGAAGATATTGATTCTTGGCAAACTAACATTTTTAACTTCATTGTTTTATATACGCAGTTTTCAAGACTTTCTGCCAAAATTTAAACTGTCATTCGCAACTTACTCTGGGTTATAGAAAAAATTTGTTATTTATTTTAGAACTGAACAAAAACACTTGTTACTATTTTTTTTTAATAAATGTTAAATGCGTATCAGTTAAACAAATATTTTTGGGTTTTGAAAAGTATTAAAATTTAGAAAAAATTTGAAGATATTGATTCTTGGCAAACTAACATTTTTAACTTCATTGTTTTATATACGCAGTTTTCAAGACTTTCTGCCAAAATTTAAACTGTCATTCGCAACTTACTCTGGTTTATAAAAAAAATTTGTAATTTATTTTAGAACTGAACAAAAACACTTGTTACTATTTTTTTTTTAATAAATGTTAAATGCGTATCAGTTAAACAAATATTTTTGGGTTTTGAAAAGTATTAAAATTTAGAAAAAATTTGAAGATATTGATTCTTGGCAAACTAACATTTTTAACTTCATTGTTTTATATACGCAGTTTTCAAGACTTTCTGCCAAAATTTAAACTGTCATTCGCAACTTACTCTGGTTTATAAAAAAAATTTGTTATTTATTTTAGAACTGAACAAAAACACTTGTTACTATTTTTTTTTAATAAATGTTAAATGCGTATCAGTTAAACAAATATTTTTGGGTTTTGAAAAGTATTAAAATTTAGAAAAAATTTGAAGATATTGATTCTTGGCAAACTAACATTTTTAACTTCATTGTTTTATATACGCAGTTTTCAAGACTTTCTGCCAAAATTTAAACTGTCATTCGCAACTTACTCTGGTTTATAAAAAAAATTTGTTATTTATTTTAGAACTGAACAAAAACACTTGTTACTATTTTTTTTTAATAAATGTTAAATGCGTATCAGTTAAACAAATATTTTTGGGTTTTGAAAAGTATTAAAATTTAGAAAAAATTTGAAGATATTGATTCTTGGCAAACTAACATTTTTAACTTCATTGTTTTATATACGCAGTTTTCAAGACTTTCTGCCAAAATTTAAACTGTCATTCGCAACTTACTCTGGGTTATAGAAAAAATTTGTTATTTATTTTAGAACTGAACAAAAACACTTGTTACTATTTTTTTTTAATAAATGTTAAATGCGTATCAGTTAAACAAATATTTTTGGGTTTTGAAAAGTATTAAAATTTAGAAAAAATTTGAAGATATTGATTCTTGGCAAACTAACATTTTTAACTTCATTGTTTTATATACGCAGTTTTCAAGACTTTCTGCCAAAATTTAAACTGTCATTCGCAACTTACTCTGGTTTATAAAAAAAATTTGTTATTTATTTTAGAACTGAACAAAAACACTTGTTACTATTTTTTTTTAATAAATGTTAAATGCGTATCAGTTAAACAAATATTTTTGGGTTTTGAAAAGTATTAAAATTTAGAAAAAATTTGAAGATATTGATTCTTGGCAAACTAACATTTTTAACTTCATTGTTTTATATACGCAGTTTTCAAGACTTTCTGCCAAAATTTAAACTGTCATTCGCAACTTACTCTGGGTTATAGAAAAAATTTGTTATTTATTTTAGAACTGAACAAAAACACTTGTTACTATTTTTTTTTAATAAATGTTAAATGCGTATCAGTTAAACAAATATTTTTGGGTTTTGAAAAGTATTAAAATTTAGAAAAAATTTGAAGATATTGATTCTTGGCAAACTAACATTTTTAACTTCATTGTTTTATATACGCAGTTTTCAAGACTTTCTGCCAAAATTTAAACTGTCATTCGCAACTTACTCTGGTTTATAAAAAAAATTTGTTATTTATTTTAGAACTGAACAAAAACACTTGTTACTATTTTTTTTTAATAAATGTTAAATGCGTATCAGTTAAACAAATATTTTTGGGTTTTGAAAAGTATTAAAATTTAGAAAAAATTTGAAGATATTGATTCTTGGCAAACTAACATTTTTAACTTCATTGTTTTATATACGCAGTTTTCAAGACTTTCTGCCAAAATTTAAACTGTCATTCGCAACTTACTCTGGGTTATAGAAAAAATTTGTTATTTATTTTAGAACTGAACAAAAACACTTGTTACTATTTTTTTTTAATAAATGTTAAATGCGTATCAGTTAAACAAATATTTTTGGGTTTTGAAAAGTATTAAAATTTAGAAAAAATTTGAAGATATTGATTCTTGGCAAACTAACATTTTTAACTTCATTGTTTTATATACGCAGTTTTCAAGACTTTCTGCCAAAATTTAAACTGTCATTCGCAACTTACTCTGGGTTATAGAAAAAATTTGTTATTTATTTTAGAACTGAACAAAAACACTTGTTACTATTTTTTTTTAATAAATGTTAAATGCGTATCAGTTAAACAAATATTTTTGGGTTTTGAAAAGTATTAAAATTTAGAAAAAATTTGAAGATATTGATTCTTGGCAAACTAACATTTTTAACTTCATTGTTTTATATACGCAGTTTTCAAGACTTTCTGCCAAAATTTAAACTGTCATTCGCAACTTACTCTGGTTTATAAAAAAAATTTGTTATTTATTTTAGAACTGAACAAAAACACTTGTTACTATTTTTTTTTAATAAATGTTAAATGCGTATCAGTTAAACAAATATTTTTGGGTTTTGAAAAGTATTAAAATTTAGAAAAAATTTGAAGATATTGATTCTTGGCAAACTAACATTTTTAACTTCATTGTTTTATATACGCAGTTTTCAAGACTTTCTGCCAAAATTTAAACTGTCATTCGCAACTTACTCTGGGTTATAGAAAAAATTTGTTATTTATTTTAGAACTGAACAAAAACACTTGTTACTATTTTTTTTTAATAAATGTTAAATGCGTATCAGTTAAACAAATATTTTTGGGTTTTGAAAAGTATTAAAATTTAGAAAAAATTTGAAGATATTGATTCTTGGCAAACTAACATTTTTAACTTCATTGTTTTATATACGCAGTTTTCAAGACTTTCTGCCAAAATTTAAACTGTCATTCGCAACTTACTCTGGGTTATAGAAAAAATTTGTTATTTATTTTAGAACTGAACAAAAACACTTGTTACTATTTTTTTTTAATAAATGTTAAATGCGTATCAGTTAAACAAATATTTTTGGGTTTTGAAAAGTATTAAAATTTAGAAAAAATTTGAAGATATTGATTCTTGGCAAACTAACATTTTTAACTTCATTGTTTTATATACGCAGTTTTCAAGACTTTCTGCCAAAATTTAAACTGTCATTCGCAACTTACTCTGGTTTATAAAAAAAATTTGTTATTTATTTTAGAACTGAACAAAAACACTTGTTACTATTTTTTTTTAATAAATGTTAAATGCGTATCAGTTAAACAAATATTTTTGGGTTTTGAAAAGTATTAAAATTTAGAAAAAATTTGAAGATATTGATTCTTGGCAAACTAACATTTTTAACTTCATTGTTTTATATACGCAGTTTTCAAGACTTTCTGCCAAAATTTAAACTGTCATTCGCAACTTACTCTGGGTTATAGAAAAAATTTGTTATTTATTTTAGAACTGAACAAAAACACTTGTTACTATTTTTTTTTAATAAATGTTAAATGCGTATCAGTTAAACAAATATTTTTGGGTTTTGAAAAGTATTAAAATTTAGAAAAAATTTGAAGATATTGATTCTTGGCAAACTAACATTTTTAACTTCATTGTTTTATATACGCAGTTTTCAAGACTTTCTGCCAAAATTTAAACTGTCATTCGCAACTTACTCTGGGTTATAGAAAAAATTTGTTATTTATTTTAGAACTGAACAAAAACACTTGTTACTATTTTTTTTTAATAAATGTTAAATGCGTATCAGTTAAACAAATATTTTTGGGTTTTGAAAAGTATTAAAATTTAGAAAAAATTTGAAGATATTGATTCTTGGCAAACTAACATTTTTAACTTCATTGTTTTATATACGCAGTTTTCAAGACTTTCTGCCAAAATTTAAACTGTCATTCGCAACTTACTCTGGGTTATAGAAAAAATTTGTTATTTATTTTAGAACTGAACAAAAACACTTGTTACTATTTTTTTTTAATAAATGTTAAATGCGTATCAGTTAAACAAATATTTTTGGGTTTTGAAAAGTATTAAAATTTAGAAAAAATTTGAAGATATTGATTCTTGGCAAACTAACATTTTTAACTTCATTGTTTTATATACGCAGTTTTCAAGACTTTCTGCCAAAATTTAAACTGTCATTCGCAACTTACTCTGGTTTATAAAAAAAATTTGTAATTTATTTTAGAACTGAACAAAAACACTTGTTACTATTTTTTTTTTTAATAAATGTTAAATGCGTATCAGTTAAACAAATATTTTTGGGTTTTGAAAAGTATTAAAATTTAGAAAAAATTTGAAGATATTGATTCTTGGCAAACTAACATTTTTAACTTCATTGTTTTATATACGCAGTTTTCAAGACTTTCTGCCAAAATTTAAACTGTCATTCGCAACTTACTCTGGGTTATAGAAAAAATTTGTTATTTATTTTAGAACTGAACAAAAACACATGTTACTATTTTTTTTTTTAATAAATGTTAAATGCGTATCAGTTAAACAAATATTTTTGGGTTTTGAAAAGTATTAAAATTTAGAAAAAATTTGAAGATATTGATTCTTGGCAAACTAACATTTTTAACTTCATTGTTTTATATACGCAGTTTTCAAGACTTTCTGCCAAAATTTAAACTGTCATTCGCAACTTACTCTGGTTTATAAAAAAAATTTGTAATTTATTTTAGAACTGAACAAAAACACTTGTTACTATTTTTTTTTTTAATAAATGTTAAATGCGTATCAGTTAAACAAATATTTTTGGGTTTTGAAAAGTATTAAAATTTAGAAAAAATTTGAAGATATTGATTCTTGGCAAACTAACATTTTTAACTTCATTGTTTTATATACGCAGTTTTCAAGACTTTCTGCCAAAATTTAAACTGTCATTCGCAACTTACTCTGGTTTATAAAAAAAATTTGTAATTTATTTTAGAACTGAACAAAAACACTTGTTACTATTTTTTTTTTTAATAAATGTTAAATGCGTATCAGTTAAACAAATATTTTTGGGTTTTGAAAAGTATTAAAATTTAGAAAAAATTTGAAGATATTGATTCTTGGCAAACTAACATTTTTAACTTCATTGTTTTATATACGCAGTTTTCAAGACTTTCTGCCAAAATTTAAACTGTCATTCGCAACTTACTCTGGTTTATAAAAAAAATTTGTAATTTATTTTAGAACTGAACAAAAACACTTGTTACTATTTTTTTTTTTAATAAATGTTAAATGCGTATCAGTTAAACAAATATTTTTGGGTTTTGAAAAGTATTAAAATTTAGAAAAAATTTGAAGATATTGATTCTTGGCAAACTAACATTTTTAACTTCATTGTTTTATATACGCAGTTTTCAAGACTTTCTGCCAAAATTTAAACTGTCATTCGCAACTTACTCTGGGTTATAGAAAAAATTTGTTATTTATTTTAGAACTGAACAAAAACACTTGTTACTATTTTTTTTTAATAAATGTTAAATGCGTATCAGTTAAACAAATATTTTTGGGTTTTGAAAAGTATTAAAATTTAGAAAAAATTTGAAGATATTGATTCTTGGCAAACTAACATTTTTAACTTCATTGTTTTATATACGCAGTTTTCAAGACTTTCTGCCAAAATTTAAACTGTCATTCGCAACTTACTCTGGGTTATAGAAAAAATTTGTTATTTATTTTAGAACTGAACAAAAACACTTGTTACTATTTTTTTTTTTAATAAATGTTAAATGCGTATCAGTTAAACAAATATTTTTGGGTTTTGAAAAGTATTAAAATTTAGAAAAAATTTGAAGATATTGATTCTTGGCAAACTAACATTTTTAACTTCATTGTTTTATATACGCAGTTTTCAAGACTTTCTGCCAAAATTTAAACTGTCATTCGCAACTTACTCTGGTTTATAAAAAAAATTTGTTATTTATTTTAGAACTGAACAAAAACACTTGTTACTATTTTTTTTTAATAAATGTTAAATGCGTATCAGTTAAACAAATATTTTTGGGTTTTGAAAAGTATTAAAATTTAGAAAAAATTTGAAGATATTGATTCTTGGCAAACTAACATTTTTAACTTCATTGTTTTATATACGCAGTTTTCAAGACTTTCTGCCAAAATTTAAACTGTCATTCGCAACTTACTCTGGGTTATAGAAAAAATTTGTTATTTATTTTAGAACTGAACAAAAACACATGTTACTATTTTTTTTTTTAATAAATGTTAAATGCGTATCAGTTAAACAAATATTTTTGGGTTTTGAAAAGTATTAAAATTTAGAAAAAATTTGAAGATATTGATTCTTGGCAAACTAACATTTTTAACTTCATTGTTTTATATACGCAGTTTTCAAGACTTTCTGCCAAAATTTAAACTGTCATTCGCAACTTACTCTGGGTTATAGAAAAAATTTGTTATTTATTTTAGAACTGAACAAAAACACTTGTTACTATTTTTTTTTAATAAATGTTAAATGCGTATCAGTTAAACAAATATTTTTGGGTTTTGAAAAGTATTAAAATTTAGAAAAAATTTGAAGATATTGATTCTTGGCAAACTAACATTTTTAACTTCATTGTTTTATATACGCAGTTTTCAAGACTTTCTGCCAAAATTTAAACTGTCATTCGCAACTTACTCTGGGTTATAGAAAAAATTTGTTATTTATTTTAGAACTGAACAAAAACACTTGTTACTATTTTTTTTTAATAAATGTTAAATGCGTATCAGTTAAACAAATATTTTTGGGTTTTGAAAAGTATTAAAATTTAGAAAAAATTTGAAGATATTGATTCTTGGCAAACTAACATTTTTAACTTCATTGTTTTATATACGCAGTTTTCAAGACTTTCTGCCAAAATTTAAACTGTCATTCGCAACTTACTCTGGGTTATAGAAAAAATTTGTTATTTATTTTAGAACTGAACAAAAACACTTGTTACTATTTTTTTTTAATAAATGTTAAATGCGTATCAGTTAAACAAATATTTTTGGGTTTTGAAAAGTATTAAAATTTAGAAAAAATTTGAAGATATTGATTCTTGGCAAACTAACATTTTTAACTTCATTGTTTTATATACGCAGTTTTCAAGACTTTCTGCCAAAATTTAAACTGTCATTCGCAACTTACTCTGGGTTATAGAAAAAATTTGTTATTTATTTTAGAACTGAACAAAAACACTTGTTACTATTTTTTTTTAATAAATGTTAAATGCGTATCAGTTAAACAAATATTTTTGGGTTTTGAAAAGTATTAAAATTTAGAAAAAATTTGAAGATATTGATTCTTGGCAAACTAACATTTTTAACTTCATTGTTTTATATACGCAGTTTTCAAGACTTTCTGCCAAAATTTAAACTGTCATTCGCAACTTACTCTGGTTTATAAAAAAAATTTGTAATTTATTTTAGAACTGAACAAAAACACTTGTTACTATTTTTTTTTTTAATAAATGTTAAATGCGTATCAGTTAAACAAATATTTTTGGGTTTTGAAAAGTATTAAAATTTAGAAAAAATTTGAAGATATTGATTCTTGGCAAACTAACATTTTTAACTTCATTGTTTTATATACGCAGTTTTCAAGACTTTCTGCCAAAATTTAAACTGTCATTCGCAACTTACTCTGGTTTATAAAAAAAATTTGTAATTTATTTTAGAACTGAACAAAAACACTTGTTACTATTTTTTTTTTTAATAAATGTTAAATGCGTATCAGTTAAACAAATATTTTTGGGTTTTGAAAAGTATTAAAATTTAGAAAAAATTTGAAGATATTGATTCTTGGCAAACTAACATTTTTAACTTCATTGTTTTATATACGCAGTTTTCAAGACTTTCTGCCAAAATTTAAACTGTCATTCGCAACTTACTCTGGGTTATAGAAAAAATTTGTTATTTATTTTAGAACTGAACAAAAACACTTGTTACTATTTTTTTTTAATAAATGTTAAATGCGTATCAGTTAAACAAATATTTTTGGGTTTTGAAAAGTATTAAAATTTAGAAAAAATTTGAAGATATTGATTCTTGGCAAACTAACATTTTTAACTTCATTGTTTTATATACGCAGTTTTCAAGACTTTCTGCCAAAATTTAAACTGTCATTCGCAACTTACTCTGGTTTATAAAAAAAATTTGTAATTTATTTTAGAACTGAACAAAAACACTTGTTACTATTTTTTTTTTTAATAAATGTTAAATGCGTATCAGTTAAACAAATATTTTTGGGTTTTGAAAAGTATTAAAATTTAGAAAAAATTTGAAGATATTGATTCTTGGCAAACTAACATTTTTAACTTCATTGTTTTATATACGCAGTTTTCAAGACTTTCTGCCAAAATTTAAACTGTCATTCGCAACTTACTCTGGTTTATAAAAAAAATTTGTAATTTATTTTAGAACTGAACAAAAACACTTGTTACTATTTTTTTTTTTAATAAATGTTAAATGCGTATCAGTTAAACAAATATTTTTGGGTTTGAAAAGTATTAAAATTTAGAAAAAATTTGAAGATATTGATTCTTGGCAAACTAACATTTTTAACTTCATTGTTTTATATACGCAGTTTTCAAGACTTTCTGCCAAAATTTAAACTGTCATTCGCAACTTACTCTGGGTTATAGAAAAAATTTGTTATTTATTTTAGAACTGAACAAAAACACTTGTTACTATTTTTTTTTAATAAATGTTAAATGCGTATCAGTTAAACAAATATTTTTGGGTTTTGAAAAGTATTAAAATTTAGAAAAAATTTGAAGATATTGATTCTTGGCAAACTAACATTTTTAACTTCATTGTTTTATATACGCAGTTTTCAAGACTTTCTGCCAAAATTTAAACTGTCATTCGCAACTTACTCTGGGTTATAGAAAAAATTTGTTATTTATTTTAGAACTGAACAAAAACACTTGTTACTATTTTTTTTTAATAAATGTTAAATGCGTATCAGTTAAACAAATATTTTTGGGTTTTGAAAAGTATTAAAATTTAGAAAAAATTTGAAGATATTGATTCTTGGCAAACTAACATTTTTAACTTCATTGTTTTATATACGCAGTTTTCAAGACTTTCTGCCAAAATTTAAACTGTCATTCGCAACTTACTCTGGTTTATAAAAAAAATTTGTAATTTATTTTAGAACTGAACAAAAACACTTGTTACTATTTTTTTTTTTAATAAATGTTAAATGCGTATCAGTTAAACAAATATTTTTGGGTTTTGAAAAGTATTAAAATTTAGAAAAAATTTGAAGATATTGATTCTTGGCAAACTAACATTTTTAACTTCATTGTTTTATATACGCAGTTTTCAAGACTTTCTGCCAAAATTTAAACTGTCATTCGCAACTTACTCTGGGTTATAGAAAAAATTTGTTATTTATTTTAGAACTGAACAAAAACACTTGTTACTATTTTTTTTTAATAAATGTTAAATGCGTATCAGTTAAACAAATATTTTTGGGTTTTGAAAAGTATTAAAATTTAGAAAAAATTTGAAGATATTGATTCTTGGCAAACTAACATTTTTAACTTCATTGTTTTATATACGCAGTTTTCAAGACTTTCTGCCAAAATTTAAACTGTCATTCGCAACTTACTCTGGGTTATAGAAAAAATTTGTTATTTATTTTAGAACTGAACAAAAACACTTGTTACTATTTTTTTTTAATAAATGTTAAATGCGTATCAGTTAAACAAATATTTTTGGGTTTTGAAAAGTATTAAAATTTAGAAAAAATTTGAAGATATTGATTCTTGGCAAACTAACATTTTTAACTTCATTGTTTTATATACGCAGTTTTCAAGACTTTCTGCCAAAATTTAAACTGTCATTCGCAACTTACTCTGGTTTATAAAAAAAATTTGTAATTTATTTTAGAACTGAACAAAAACACTTGTTACTATTTTTTTTTTTAATAAATGTTAAATGCGTATCAGTTAAACAAATATTTTTGGGTTTTGAAAAGTATTAAAATTTAGAAAAAATTTGAAGATATTGATTCTTGGCAAACTAACATTTTTAACTTCATTGTTTTATATACGCAGTTTTCAAGACTTTCTGCCAAAATTTAAACTGTCATTCGCAACTTACTCTGGGTTATAGAAAAAATTTGTTATTTATTTTAGAACTGAACAAAAACACTTGTTACTATTTTTTTTTAATAAATGTTAAATGCGTATCAGTTAAACAAATATTTTTGGGTTTTGAAAAGTATTAAAATTTAGAAAAAATTTGAAGATATTGATTCTTGGCAAACTAACATTTTTAACTTCATTGTTTTATATACGCAGTTTTCAAGACTTTCTGCCAAAATTTAAACTGTCATTCGCAACTTACTCTGGGTTATAGAAAAAATTTGTTATTTATTTTAGAACTGAACAAAAACACTTGTTACTATTTTTTTTTAATAAATGTTAAATGCGTATCAGTTAAACAAATATTTTTGGGTTTTGAAAAGTATTAAAATTTAGAAAAAATTTGAAGATATTGATTCTTGGCAAACTAACATTTTTAACTTCATTGTTTTATATACGCAGTTTTCAAGACTTTCTGCCAAAATTTAAACTGTCATTCGCAACTTACTCTGGTTTATAAAAAAAATTTGTAATTTATTTTAGAACTGAACAAAAACACTTGTTACTATTTTTTTTTTTAATAAATGTTAAATGCGTATCAGTTAAACAAATATTTTTGGGTTTTGAAAAGTATTAAAATTTAGAAAAAATTTGAAGATATTGATTCTTGGCAAACTAACATTTTTAACTTCATTGTTTTATATACGCAGTTTTCAAGACTTTCTGCCAAAATTTAAACTGTCATTCGCAACTTACTCTGGTTTATAAAAAAAATTTGTAATTTATTTTAGAACTGAACAAAAACACTTGTTACTATTTTTTTTTTTAATAAATGTTAAATGCGTATCAGTTAAACAAATATTTTTGGGTTTGAAAAGTATTAAAATTTAGAAAAAATTTGAAGATATTGATTCTTGGCAAACTAACATTTTTAACTTCATTGTTTTATATACGCAGTTTTCAAGACTTTCTGCCAAAATTTAAACTGTCATTCGCAACTTACTCTGGGTTATAGAAAAAATTTGTTATTTATTTTAGAACTGAACAAAAACACTTGTTACTATTTTTTTTTAATAAATGTTAAATGCGTATCAGTTAAACAAATATTTTTGGGTTTTGAAAAGTATTAAAATTTAGAAAAAATTTGAAGATATTGATTCTTGGCAAACTAACATTTTTAACTTCATTGTTTTATATACGCAGTTTTCAAGACTTTCTGCCAAAATTTAAACTGTCATTCGCAACTTACTCTGGGTTATAGAAAAAATTTGTTATTTATTTTAGAACTGAACAAAAACACTTGTTACTATTTTTTTTTAATAAATGTTAAATGCGTATCAGTTAAACAAATATTTTTGGGTTTTGAAAAGTATTAAAATTTAGAAAAAATTTGAAGATATTGATTCTTGGCAAACTAACATTTTTAACTTCATTGTTTTATATACGCAGTTTTCAAGACTTTCTGCCAAAATTTAAACTGTCATTCGCAACTTACTCTGGTTTATAAAAAAAATTTGTAATTTATTTTAGAACTGAACAAAAACACTTGTTACTATTTTTTTTTTTAATAAATGTTAAATGCGTATCAGTTAAATAGATATTTTTTAGGTTTTGAAAAGTACTACAAATTAGAAAAAATTTGAAGATATTGATTCTTGGCAAACTAACATTTTTAACTTCATTGTTTTATATACGCAGTTTTCAAGACTTTCTGCCAAAATTTAAACTGTCATTCGCAACTTACTCTGGGTTATAGAAAAAATTTGTTATTTATTTTAGAACTGAACAAAAACACTTGTTACTATTTTTTTTTAATAAATGTTAAATGCGTATCAGTTAAACAAATATTTTTGGGTTTTGAAAAGTACTACCAATAAGAACAAATTTGAAGATATTTTTTCTTGGCAAACTAACATTTTTAACTCCATTGTTTTATATAAATACGTAGTTTTCACGAGACTTTCTGCCAAAATTTTAAACAAAAACTCTTTTCAAAACCCATAATTTTATAAAATAAGAAATCACTGTACCAAATTTCGTGAATATTGGGGCATACTTTAGTAAAGGCCTCATATTAGATCCACTCTGGAAAATCATTTAAATACGACAAAACCCGTAACAAATATAGATATGGTGGTAAAGTTTGGTCCAATTTAGCAGTATACGGCTATAAATACCACGACGTAATTTTGTGATAATTGGTCCTTAATCTTAATTCTAAAAATGGTAGTCCAGAGGATCCTAAATACGATTCCAAAAGTCACATGTGTGCAACTCCATATTTGTCCAAAATGGTCATTGATCTTTTCCAGAAATTTCAAATAAATATGACTTTTTTCAAAATTAAATTTCTTAAATTCCAAAATTATTTCAGAAATGTAACTTTTGAAATCGTATTTAGGACCCTCTGTACTACCATTCTTATATAATATGTGTGTGAAGATCAATTCGAATTTAACTAGCAAAGACGCAAACCATAGTTTTTAACATTGCTCATTTTGCAGTTAACAGAGCAATGTTAACCACTTAGCAGTCAGAGTAATCTACTACGGTGACAAAAAATCATGATTTGAATGACCATTTTGGACAAATATGGAGTTGGACAAATATTACACCATAAAGGAATGGTAGTTCAGAGGGTCCTTAATACGATTCCAAAAGTCACATTTCTGAAATAAATTTGGAATTTAAGAAAATTAATTTTGAAAAAAGTCATATTTATTTGAAATTTCTGGAAAAGATCAATGACCATTTTGGACAAATATGGAGTTGCACACATGTGACTTTTGGAATCGTATTTAGGATCCTCTGGACTACCATTTTTAGAATTAAGATTAAGGACCAATTATCACAAAATTACGTCGTGGTATTTATAGCCGTATACTGCTAAATTGGACCAAACTTTACCACCATATCTATATTTGTTACGGGTTTTGTCGTATTTAAATGATTTTCCAGAGTGGATCTAATATGAGGCCTTTACTAAAGTATGCCCCAATATTCACGAAATTTGGTACAGTGATTTCTTATTTTATAAAATTATGGGTTTTGAAAAGAGTTTTTGTTTAAAATTTTGGCAGAAAGTCTCTTGAAAACTACGTATTTATATAAAACAGTGGAGTTAAAAATGTTAGTTTGCCAAGAAAAAATATCTTCAAATTTGTTCTTATTGGTAGTACTTTTCAAAACCCAAAAATATTTGTTTAACTGATACGCATTTAACATTTATTAAAAAAAAATAGTAACAAGTGTTTTTGTTCAGTTCTAAAATAAATAACAAATTTTTTCTATAACCCAGAGTAAGTTGCGAATGACAGTTTAAATTTTGGCAGAAAGTCTTGAAAACTGCGTATATAAAACAATGAAGTTAAAAATGTTAGTTTGCCAAGAATCAATATCTTCAAATTTTTTCTAAATTGTAGTACTTTTCAAAACCTAAAAAATATCTATTTAACTGATATGCATTTAACATTTATTAAAAAAAAAAATAGTAACAAGTGTTTTTGTTCAGTTCTAAAATAAATAACAAATTTTTTTTATAAACCAGAGCTGTAAGTTGTGAATGATAAAAACAATAATAAGAAAGAAGTGAGAGTGCAATAATCGGCATAGCCTAATCTTATACACTTTTCAGTAAAGTTTAATAATAACAAACACAATTATTTTTGTGTTTTAAAGTTTTATATTTTTAAAGATCTGTGGTTTTGAAAATGAATATACATATTTCAAAAGTTGTTAGATTTCTATCTGTATTCGCTCTTTTAAAATCGGAACATTTGAATGGGAGCTTCATAAAGAGAAATCCGGGAAGCACATTTATATCAGAACTAGTTTAAATAATAAGTCGTTTTTGCGTATTTTTAATGCAAAATAAAGTTTATACATAAGAAACAAACAATGGAAAAAATCGAATGGGTCGACTGTCGGTAATTTTGCAGCACAGCCAGCATAGGCTTCTCTAGTGTATACACCTTGTTAAATGTACCTTGGTTCCTGGCGAACTAAATTTTCAACTTCTTTGTTTTTTTTTATACTCAGGTTTTCGATTGACTTTCTGCCAAAAATTTAACAAAAAAAAAAACTTTAAAAAGCCATAATTACACAGTTAGACTTTTTAAAAGTTTTTTTAACGATTTCAACTTTTTTTTTGCATGCTAAAGGCGAATACGAAGTCTGTTTTCTGCTCTCTCGTCACATTTATCAGATAACGATCCAATTGTGTTTTCCGCTGAATACTTCTCTTTCAGCCGCGATCCAGAGCCAAGTGGTGGTTCAATTAAAATAAGTAACATCTTGTTTGAAAGGCTACTTAAGAAAGGTTCATCCTATCTCGAAGGTTGAAGTAAAATTGTAATTATGGAAAATATTTTATACGGCCGATAAAGTCCTACCTTTAGCTGTCGGTAAGTTGTGTAAACGGACTTTAAAATAATAAATTCTTGAAAACACAAAGTACATATCTTTTCTTGAAATTAAAATACAAATTATTCGAGAACTTATCTATAATGCAAAATGAAAAACGAAGATTAAATTATTTTTAAATATTAAAGCACCACTTCGCGAAGAGTGGATCAAATATTTTCAATGGTTAGAAAAGGAAAAGGGAGGTGAAGAAAAATGTACACTCATTGCAAAATATCAAGAATGGGTGATCTCGCTCATATCAAAATACATTCTTTACGATTTAAAGTATCACTGTTGAAAAATTATATATTTAAAGAGTTGTAACAGGCATTCTTTCAATTAAATATTCTCCATCCTACGGCAAACGAAATGGACTACACGATCCTGCTGTTTCCAATTTTATACAAACAAAACATTGATTTAAGTCAACAACTTAGTATTGCTTTAATTTTAAAATAATTTTTTTAATATGTAACTGATCACTAGAACTGCAATGACTAATGTGTGTAAATTTATGAATGTATGCAACATATCGACCCCTTTGCGCGAAATTATCGTATGTTACAAAAACCAAATTTTACAGGACAGCCATTTTTCTACTTTACTCTGCTATGGCTTGCAATATAAAAATGAAAATATACATTCAATTTTTGGAGCAACGAAGTCGAATTCGCCTACAATATTTTGTCAGGTGACGTCTCTTTGAATGTAGAACAAGATTGCATCAAAAACTCAATTTCAAAAAAATTGGCATATACGATAATTTCGCGCAAAGGGGTCGATATATTGAACTTGTGAATTTTTATACACACTTTTGTTAAATTTTGGTTTTACTAAATAATAAATAAGTACATAGTTGGTACAAAGCCATAAAAGCCATTTTCCATCCCTGGATGGGAGAAGTGAGTGAGTTCATATTCGGCTTCAGCATGCAAAAAAAAAACACAAGAATCAGTTGGAATGGTAAATAAAAACTTTTCAATGTCGATCTGTGTTATTTGTTTAACTCATACGCATTTAAAATTTAATTAAATAATATAACAAGTTCTTAAATAATCATAACAAAAGTGTTCTATAAATAGTAAACCCATTGCAAAGACTTTTTAGTTCAATTCAACAGTTTATTAAAGAACGTTTCCAGGCCAACTGAAAAATAGATCGGAAAATCAACAAGAAAATGAAGTTTTCTACAATTGTTTGGCTTACCATTGTTTTGGCTTTGGGGGCTGCTTCTGTCCCTAATCCACCAAAGACAGGCTGGCAAAAAGGCAATTTAGAAGCATGGGGATAATTTCCGGGCGCAAGAAAAACATCAACATTTTCGTAATGAAAATAACTTATATATAAAAAAAATATAAAAAATATAAAAAAATTGTATCTAATTTATAATAATTAACATTAAGTTCAAAATAATAATGTGCTGTTTTCACAACACAAGTGATTGAACGTGTAGTAAAATTTATATGAAAAACACTCAGTTTTTTGAATGTTTTTCATAATAATTTTACTACACGTTCAATCACTTGTGCTGTGAAAACAGCACATAAATCACAAAAATAAAATATTCTTGGAGTGAAATTATCGTTTTGTAGTTGTGCTTAATTAAATTTTAATAATAATAGCAAAATAACTTAATTTTACTTTAATGCCGCCAATGTTAAAATAAATTACTTCGCTAGACATCGAGCGGTAAAGTGATCCTATATAATCTAGCAATATTGAGCACCAGTCATACTATTATCACGTCCTTAGCAGACTTTTGTATCAAATATGGGTTTTTTAACCATTCCATTTAAATCTTTAAGCCTGTTTGATAATCTTCTTGCAAATAATCTTTACAAAGATCACACATTAAGAAGTGTTTAATTCGGGCTTTCATCAAAATGGCGGAACCTTTACAAGCTCTATCTCGGGTAGGTTGGCCACATCTAAAATTCAGAAAAACAGTACACCGAATACAAAAAGAAAACAGTACAATTAAGAAAAAAACAGAACATTTTTTTAACGTATACATAACGATTGTTTTAAATTATTAAATATCTTGAACTTTTGATTCAATAAGCATAAACAATAATAGAAAGAAATACAATTAAAGGCCTGTTCATTCGTAGGATTTGTCATAAAAATCGTTTGTGCTCTTAAAGTTGACTAGAAATAAATCTAATTGTGTTTTCTTTTCTAAAAAATAATAATAATGCATTATAATTGTGTAATATATTTATCAGGTTACACGCACCCTTACACAGTGATACATTTTTCTAAATTACAATGGAACAAAATAAAATCACTAATGTGTATTGGGCGTGTTGAATATTGAATGCAAAATTTATACAAATAAGCGATATTCACGACAGTTGTAGCGATTTTCAACATGAAATTTTCTTTGAATTTCACTAAGCGTTAACAACACTGATTTTCAATAATTAAAGTCAGCTGCTGTTAAAAATTTTGCGCCAAAAAAATTATTAAATAAGTGTAAAACAAACGAAAAACAAAAAGTTTTTATTTTTTATCCATCATAATATAAAAAAAATTCACAATAAAACACAAATTCTAGCAAACACAGGAAAGAAGTAAATAAGAAAAATACTTGCTTGTAAAAAAAAGTAGCCAACGCAGATGCAAAAAAGGGTATTATGTCGCTCTCAATTATAACACAGGGTCTCCACCGGAGATAAGATATAAGATTTTTATATCAGCAAACGTCAAATTCAATCGCAGAGAGTATTATCTTACGTGTGGACTCTCAAATAGTGTTAGTATTAATATTATAATAAATGTTATGAGAAATCTTATAACAACTATCTTATAAGAGGAGCTGTCAAAAATACACATACATACATACATACATACATACTAGAGTTTTTTTATTCCCGCACTTTTTGTATTCCCGGGAGTGCGGGAAATAAAAATCAAATTCCCGGGATTCCCGCCCAAAATTTTTTATTAATTTCGTTACTTATTTCTCCAATGAAACTAATATTTCTTACTGACTATTACGCTTAAAATAATTAAGTCTAGTAGCTATTATATAACAAAAACGTAAAAAATGTAAGATTAAAATTATTTTAAGATACTTAAAAGGTTATTTTTATGTCAATAGGATCATAGAAATCAATATACGTATGTATATACATTGTCAAATTCAGAGCTCATTTGTATAATTAGAATGAAAGTATTGAAGTCTTACATCCAATTTCATCAAGTTCAGTTAAAACTTAACTGTTACTTCAACTTTCAGCTAGCAATATGTTTTCGACAGTTATAACTGGTAGTTAATTATAACTGAACTTGGTGAAATTGGCCGTTAGTGGAATAAAATTTCTGAAAGGGCGATTAGGAACTGAAAGCACAACATTACGAAATAGGAATTCTAAAACAATTTTACCGTTTAACAAATTCTGCAGGAAGGAGAAATTTTCTTTAGCAATGTGAATCTTTTTTTAATATTATTGTGAATCCTTCATTAATTCCAAGCTGATTTAGTCATATGGGTGTCAAATTGTTTCTAGATATTCTAGCCTGCACCCAAATGTGCAAGTACCACCCTAAAAACTCCACAAAAACTAACAAAAATTTGTCATTAAATTTAAACAAATTCGTTTTATAAACCACCAAATTTCGTGAATGTCGGTCCATAATTTACCTACGGCTCCATGTTTAGACCAATCTTGTAAATCATGTAAGTATGGCTAAAAGCGTAACGAATACTGCTTTTGTGGTGCAATTTAGCATATTCTACTTTCAAAAAACTCAATATTACTTGAAATGCCGCATATAGAGCACAATCTAGGAAAACACGCAACTACACCCTTAGCCGCAAGACCTTATAATATTATTGTAAAATTTACACTTCAGTTTGCTAAGACAAGAAATAAAATTTCGTGAAGATAGGCCTTTTATTATCATAGGCCCAATACAAAGCCTACGATAAATGAGTTTAATACGCCTTAAACTGTAGTACATTTAAATATTGTGGTGAAATTAAGTTGGATTAAACTTCTAAAGGCACTAGTCCGACATAGATTTACTAAAGTATTAAAAAAGATGTTCTTCATGTTTGCCATTCCATGTGAATCTTTTTTAATATTCATCTAGGGTCTCATAAAGCATTTGTATTGTGAGTCCTTCGTTTATTCTAAGCTGATTTCGCCATATGGGTGTCAAATTGTTTCTAGATCTTCTAGGATGTTTGTGGCTTAATTCCAGCAGAATGGTTTCAGTAGGAAAAGAGTTATGGACCCAAATGTGGAACTACCTCCCTAAAAACTCAACAAAAACTAACATAAATTTGTGTCGAAATGCACCTATTGTTAATAAATTTCAACAAATTCGTTTTATAAGGCACCAAATTTCGTGAATATCGGTCCATAATTTACCTACGGCTCCATGTTAATCTCGTAAATCATGTAATTATGGCTAAAAGCGTAACGAATAATGCTTTTGTGGTGCAATTTAGCATAATCTAATATCATAAGACTCAAAATTACTTGAAATGCCGCATATAAAGAACAATCTAAGAAAACACTTTACTACGCCCTAAGCCGCTAAACCTTATAATATTATTGTAAAATTTACACTTCAGTTTGCTAAGACAAGAAATAAAATTTTGGAAGATAGGTCTATAATTTATCATAGGCCCTATATAAGGCCCGTTCTCAAAAATTAGCTTAATAAGCCTTAAACTGTAGCAAATTTAAAGACACTAGTCCGACATAAATTTACTAAAGTTTGAAAAAAGATTTTCTTCAAAATTTCCCGGGAATCCCGCAATTAATTCCCGGGAAAGCGGGTATTCAAAACAATTGAAAAGCCCGGGAATTCACGGGACGGGAAATCCCGGGAATTTCGTTAAAAATTAATTTCGTTAAAAATAAGTCACTAAAATGTATTTTGCTTTGAATAAAATTTCATGCTGGTAATAAATGTTTAACAAAAATCTATAAAAAATGTTAGCATTATTTTTAGTATTTTTTTAAATAATTTGTAGCATTTTTTGGCCATGCCTAATGCCAGATTTAGCTGTAAAATTTTTTAAGATAGAGTTGAGAAAAAAACTGAGTTCTATGATTTGCGATAGTAAGGCATTTGCAAACGATTTCGCAGACATTTTTTATGGCGGATAAAATTATGTAAAATTTTCGTGTGAATGAATCGTACGATTGTTTATGATATTCAAGCCTGACATTTTATATATGAAATCACACCTTTTGCGTTTAAAAAGCAAACATGACAAACGAAGCATAGAGCCATAGTTTTATGTCCTAATGTATCTTAACAATTTTTAAAATATGTATTTTGCTTTATATGAGCCATTATTATTCGTAAAGCCCACACCTTTATAAAAATGTTTTGTCGAAATTTGGCATAAATATACTTCCAGTAATATGAATATGTCTGTTTATTTGAAGATTTTTTTTTTAAATACAGTTATTTTCTTCTTTTTTTTATTATTGTTTTGAACTAGAAACAAATAAAAATATATAAAAAAATTAATATATTTGATTCCTATAGGAAACAAACGAATTTTCAACAAACAAAAAAAAAAAAAAAAAAAAAAATCTTCAAATTTTTTTATCTTCGAAACCCGAAATACCCAATCGAAATTAAAGTTTTTCTAAATTCGAACTAATTATGTATATGTATATCAGTGATGCCATTAGGATACGAAAGATAAATTTTTCGTATCTTTTGATGACTTCAGGTACCATGTATAATCCTGACATTTTTCTTTTGAATCTGTACGCAAAATGTACAGAAATAAAATATTAAACTTTCCGTCTCTGACAAAGTTTTTTAAAGTTATCATTTCGTTTTAAATTCTAAAGGCCCAACCATAATATGCATAAGTAAGCTTCAGGGACTGTCAAATGCATAAGCAAATTAAAAAAGACTTTTAGGTGACCATAATGTAAATGCTTACATAAACTTAAGATCCATGTTGCATATTTGTGCAATATTTTGTTTTCTTGCGATTACTTCAAATTAAAAAGTACCAAAAATTACAGCCCTGTATTTGTTTATTTTATGTTTTATTTAATTTGCACGCAACGCTTTAAAAAGAAAAAAAAAATGGTGTTTGTTGTGCATACTTATTAATAAAAAATGGATACAAAATTAAAATATGTAAACTTCCTCTTTTTCATGTTTCTTATTTTTCTTTATTCATTTCAATATTTTTTAATTTTTTTTTTTTTTTAATAATGCACAAACATCTGATTCCGTACGGAATGTGCGTTCAGTTTGGCACTTTGCTTAAGCAAATGACATTTGACGAAACTTAATGAAAAGTTTCATTAAGTGCAATATAGTTGGCCACATATGTTTTATATGTATTCGCACAGTTGCTTAAGTTGACTTAAGCGACTTCATGCATATTATGGTTGTGCCGTAAGTTCTTCTGTCGTCTGCTTATTCTTGTGTATGTGTACTAAAAATGGATTTTAAATTTTTTTTCAAAATGTATCTTTTTGCGAAAACGTGTATCTTTTTGGAAACTAAAAGGTATCTTTCTCGAAATTTCGCCGGCAATACTGATGTATATATATATACATATATACATATATATATATGTATATATATATATATGTTTTTATTTTTATTTTTACTTAAACTATGCTTATGCTGTAAATGGAATAACATAAGTTTAAAAGTTATGCAATTTCAAAACCGAAAGTGATCATTTTGAAACTAAATTTTTCTCACTTAGCCCCAATTCGAAATTAGCCTAGAGTTTACTCATGATATCCCAGCTGTAAAAACAAGGAGTAAATAGGCCTAATAGAAACCTTATTAAGCAGACACAAGCACTCTTCTTCGCATTCCATACTTAATAATTTTTTACACAGGGAACAAGATCTTCCACACTCCTTCCTTTTTACGGGCATTCTTTTAAAGGCTTTCAAATAAAGAACTTAAAAAAGGGAATATGAAGAATGTCTTTTAGCTTTTGTTATTTGTGCGATTTGTATAAAAATATAAAAAAAACCGTGTATGTCAATAGAATGTTCTATATATAAATAAACCCGCATACTTTAAATGAAATATGGATGATGATTTTCAACCATCAGTGCAAATATAAAAAAAGGGGGGGTGCTTTAAAACCATGTGAGATAAGGCCATGATGGCTTTATTGCTCAATTGAATGGGAGATAAAGCCATAATGGCCTTATTGCCCAATCATTGAGAGGTAAGGTCATATATAAAATTTCGCGAAATGAGAGATAAAGCCATATTTTTTCTTTTTTATTCTTGCGACGCACGCAGGAAAACTTTATTCAGCGAAGCCACCTGCCGTGTCCTGCTGGAGGAGAAAACCCGTAAGCACGGCCGCAGGCCGCTACGCAGAAAGACTTTAATATGCGAAGCCAGATGTCAATACTTAACTTTAGTAAAAGGGAAAATCATTACCTTTTAATTATTAAAATAAGAAAACTATTAATCAATGTAAAATGCAAAAGTTCTTCAAAACTGAAATGAGAGATAAAGCCATTTTCTAATATTACTTATGGGAGCTAAGGCCATGATGGCTTTATCTCCCATTCAAATGAACAAAAAAAATAAAAGACTTTATCTCCCTTTTGAATGAGAGATAAAGCCATCATGGCCTTATCTCCCATGGTATTAAAGCACCCCACCAAAAAAAATATTATATAAATACAAAATATTGAAAAAGTAACGGTACTATCGCTATAATTATTTGGCTAAAGATCAGCTTAATAAATGGATAATAAGTAGAAAAATATCATAAAACGAATAAGAACGTCGTTAATTGATTTGTAAATTTTGTGAAAATAATCCTCATAAAAAAAAAAAATATAAAATCCGTCGTCACTTTTCTGAAATCCAAATCAAAAACTCTTTTGCTTATAAAACAATAAGGCTGAGTTTTTGCCATCTCCGCTAAACTAGGTTTAGTTAATCTAAAAAAAGATTTGTGTCGCCATGACCAAAATTGTATACAACACTTTGACGGAACTGCTTAGTTTTGCCCAAAATGTTGGTCTTTAATGAATAAAAAAAATTAATTTCGAATTAAATTGGGAAAAATCCGAGCTTCTATGTACGGTAAACTAAGTTTAAACTAAATCCACATCTCAAAGCCCGACCTTAAAGTTTTCAAAATTGGAAAACCATTAAATAGAAAATGACAATCCGGTAATAATATTTGATACAATGCGACCAAACTCGATCTATGTTGAAGGCAGAAATTGCCGGATGCACTGCAAAATCTTATCGTGCGTTGGCAAATAAAGAACATATGAGAGTAGCCAAATGTGTAAAGAAAGCCGTTCAAGCTATCTCAGAAAAACGGTCAGTTGCCATCATACATCTAATAGGGGCCTTGTTACATAAATTAAAAATTTTTAGGTGAATTTGAAAATAAATTTCTATAAAAAAGGATAGGAACCAAGAAACCTAGACTTTTTTAGACTGGGTGGATGGATGATTTAAGTTGTGTACTTTAACAATTATATACTAATTTGATTTTTTAACACATGATTAAAAATTTGTATTACTGCTAATGTGTCAGTCCATATTTTATTCCGCACACGTTTATAAAACACAAAATCGTTTGAAAGCTGAACACATGTTCTGTAACTTTGGTAAGAACTTTTCGCATCAAAAAGATGTGAAATAAAATATTTCATCGTAATATTCCAATCGAAGTGGATATGAAATTGCAGACGTTGAGAACGCCAATCACACATATCGTTGACGGCGACCAACATTTATTAAAATTTAATAATTTTCATCGACGGCGGCGAAAATACACACAACCATCGGCTATACCAAATAATGTAAAGTGCGACTTTAATGTTTTTGTTTACAAAATAGCTTTGAAAACATTCGTATATTTTTCAAAAATGTTAAAAGCAAAATAAATTTACAATGAAACTATCAACCAAGAACAAAATGCTATCCTCTTCCGTGTTATTATTCATTACATTTTGTATTTTCAATGCATTTTTTAGTGTTGAAATTATTTCCCATCCCGTTTTTATTCGTCAGTATATTTGATAGTTCAAAGCGGGAACTTTTTCACAAAAATTTCACACACACACTTTTGCTGTAAATTGGCGAATAATTTCCTTACGTGACAGCAATTAGTCGCCAAAAATGTAAGAGACGCAGATAAGTGAGAAAAACAGTTGTTTGTGTCAACTTTTGACATTTTTGTTGAATTTCTCACATTTTAATCGAAAAGTTTCTCGACGCGTGAGGCACTGATACGTAAAAACGGAGAACATAATAATTTTATCAGGTTCATACACCAAGCTGCGTCAAGTTTACTTTACTTTAAAAAGTAAAATTGAAAGCAAGAGTTCTCATTTAGTTTATATTTTTAGTTAAATATGTACATTAAGTTTTTAAAATAAAAATCATAGCGGGCATGATGCTGGTGTTTTATAATTGGAACTCTGTAAGGTGTGAAACGGATAAGTAAATCAATCATAATAATATTATTCTTCTAATTTCACTTTTGGTTTATTTCAATTACGTATTCGGGATTAAATCAACTTTATAACACTTAAATCAAGCGGATTTTGAGATTGACTTAATCTTAGTTTTACTTAAATCAATCTCACTTTCGGATTATTTAAAGTACGAATTCGGGATAAAATATGGATAACACAGTACAACACATGATTTGCCAACTCAATTCTGTGAACTGTATGTGAAATTAGACCCAAAAAGAAGAATTTCTGCATCATTCGTTTTGTCTTCTTACCTGCGATTTGAAGTTAGTATCGATTTGAAGTTAGTACTATCGTATAGGGGAATTTATCACGTTTTAGGCCCTGTTGTTTGACATAGCTCGACAACCCCTAGCCCAATTTAGTTGAAAAAAATTAAGAATTACAATTCCCTTAATCTGTTCATATATTGTTTTCCTATACAAGTAACACTTTCGAAGTTAAAAATGAATGTATGAAGGGAAAAAATTATTTTTTGCCTAAAAATTTAAATTTTTTTTTTTAAAAATACATAAAAAATCCAAAATGGAAAAAAGTTTCAAGTCTAGTTATTTTTTCGCAAAGTCACATAACCTATGAGCAAAATGAGACAAAGATCATAAAAATCGATGCACGCGTTTCGCTTTTATTCGCAATTGAGTAAATGTATGAATTTCAAAAATTTGCTCGAGATATGCACAACATTATTTGGAGAAAACATTGACACCTTTTTCATGATTCTGAGAATTAAAAAAAAAAGGAATAAACAAAAGGTTATTTGATTTTTATGATTGCGGTAATAAATGTACGTGGACAATTAAACGGAAAGTGGACCTTTTTATTATTTGGGTTTTTCCGGTGGCTACCTATATGATTTTTTTACAGAAATTGCACCCACATTTAAGGGTGGTCATTATTTGGAAAGTTTTGCACAGTTTGAAACGTACAAGTGCTGAATCAGGTATATAGCCAGCCGCCCTTAAAATATGCGCCCATTTATAAGTACCTGGCAGTAAAATATTCAAAAATACGTAGTATTTATAGGTGTGCATTGATCGATTTTTGGCATTCAGCCAGTGCCGACGAACGCGAACAGTAAAAGTGATTTTTCTCCAGTTTTTTAAAAGTGAATAACAACAAAACATAAAATATATCAATATGGAAAACAACAAGTGCCCATATTTGGATGAATATTGTTACGTTTGTGGTCATATCGTCCGAAAAATACAGAAAAAAGATCGAAAAAATTTGTTTACTGAGCAATTCAAAACCGCGTATTGTAATTATTTCGATGAAGCAGATTTAAGTGGTGCAAATTTTACGCCGAACACAGTGTGCAACAGTTGTTATACTACCCTTCTAAAATGGATTCACGGAAAAAGTAGAAAGTTATCTTTTATGAAGCCAGTAATTTGGGTGGAAGACACATGCATAAATTTTCGTCCTAGATTAAACAGACAACAATTGAAAACAAAAGTATACACTGCTGCATTTACTGCCACACTTCCAGTGCAACGCCCTGCTGATACCGATGCACCTAAACCTCCGAGTGCGGATACTGTGTCCCTGCTAGCCGAAACCGTTTTCACCAATCCGACCGATTTGGATGATGCTGATTGGATACCCGATATTGAAAATAATGCACCACAACCGCTACCACAAATCGAAATGGATTACATTGTGGCCAAGCTGGGACTATCAGAACACGACTCCGAATGGCTGACATCATTTTTGAAGAGAAGAAAACTCACACAGCAAAATGTCAGCGCAACATCATACCGACAACGCCAAGCTGATTTTCAGAAATTTTATTCCGTTGACGAAGCAAATACGTTCACGTACTGCCATGATATCCCAGGTTTAGTGAAAAAATTGGGAATGGATTATATCGCTGGCGACTGGCGTTTATTCATCGATGGTTCAGTTACTAGTTTGAAGGCTGTGCTGCTGCACAAAAAAAATAAAAAACCATGCATTCCATTGGGATTCAGTACAACTATGAAGGAAACGTATGAAGCATTGGGCGAAATTCAAATACGATGAACACAAATGGAACATTTGTTGCGATCTGAAGGTGGTCAACATACTACAAGGGATTATAGAAAAGGGCGGATATCCAAAATACTTCTGCTTCCTTTGTAATTGGGATTCACGATACAAAGGAAATCAATATCAATGTAAAGATTGGAAAGGAAGAACTCCCGAGCTCAACAAACAATTAAAATTACGCAATGAACCTATGATAAAGGACCTGGATGATATTTTGTTGCCACCGCTCCACATGAAACTGGGAATAGCTGGGAAATTCGTTGAAGTGGTGGTCAAAAAAGTTAACGGCGCCTTTGACTGTTTGAAATCCATCTTTCCGAAACTCAGTGATGAGAAAATTAAAAACGGTACGTATCGTACTCTGTATTTCAATATTGTCATATCTAAATTTGTTAATTTCTATACATTCGCATTACCAATAATTTTTTCGTTTTTCTTATGTATTTAAAACAGGTATTCTCAATGGACCTGATATTCGGAAATTGATCAAAAGTGATTCTTTCACACATTTGCTTTCAGAGCATCACGACCACCAACATGCATGGAACGCATTGAAAGAAGTAATAGAAGGCGTTCTAGGAAAGAGCCGTGTCCAGCGAGAAGAGATACAGCAACGAGTGGACAGGTTGCTGTTTTATTTCGAAAAAATCGGTGCATCCATGAGGCTGAAATTGCATTTCTTGCACCACCACCTCGATACTTTTTTGGCACAATCACCTCAGGAATCAGACGAACAAGGAGAGAGGTTCCACCAGGTGACCATGCCATTTGAAAAGCGGTTCAAAAGCAAAAAATTGGATGCATTGCTTGCGGAGGTTTGTTGGTGGAGTTCCACAATTATGCAGTTTGAAGAAAGCACCGAAGATGAAGACATTGAAATTGGTGGACACAGTGAAAGAAACACGCCCTTGAATAGTATGTGTATCTCGGATGACGATACAGACTCAGACCATGAATATGAACAACCTACGAAGAAAACAAGATCATCAGAACCACAAGCGTCAACTTCTACAAGGATGGATATTGCCAATAATTGAAAAAATGTTCTAAATTTTGTTTTTATGCATATTATAATTGCGTATTAATTGCATATTATTTTATTTTCATTAAGTTTTTATAAATAAAGCTTTTTTTTGCATGATAATTTTTTAATTTATATTTTTATTTTAAGGGTGGTGGCTATAACTGATTTTTGAAATTCATACATTTACTCAATTGCGAATAAAAGCGAAACGCGTGCATCGATTTTTATGATCTTTGTCTCATTTTGCTCATAGGTTATGTGACTTTGCGAAAAAATAACTAGACTTGAAACTTTTTGCCATTTTGGATTTTTTATGTATTTTTAAAAAAAAAAATTTTAATTTCTAGGCAAAAAATAATTTTTTCCCTTCATACATTCATTTTTAACTTCGAAAGTGTTACTTGTATAGGAAAACAATATATGAACAGATTAAGGGAATTGTAATTCTTAATTTTTTAAAATTTATTTCAACTAAATTGGGCTAGGGGTTGTCGAGCTATGTCAAACAACAGGGCCTAAAACGTGATAAATTCCCCTATACGATAGTACTAACTTCAAATCGATACTAACTTCAAATCGCAGGTAAGAAGACAAAACGAATGATGCAGAAATTCTTCTTTTTGGGTCTTATTTCACATACAGTTCACAGAATTGAGTTGGCAATCAATTAACTGAAAAATGTTGTACTGTGTAAGTTGAGTGTTTCGCAATTAAAAATTCCGTACTTGAATCAATCATCCTGTACTTGATTCAAGAAAATCCGTACTCACCGTACTATTGATACCGCTTCGGATTGATTTGAGAAATTAATTTTGAAAAAAAGTCATATTGATTTGAAATTTCTATATTTGTTCAAAATGGTCATTGATCTTCTCCAGAAATTTCAAATAAATATGACTTTTTTTCAAAATTAATTTTCTGAAATTCCAAAATTATTTCAGAAATGTGACTTTCTGGACTACCATTCCTATATGGTGTGATATGTGTGCAACTACATATTTGTCCAAAATGGTCATTCAAATCATGATTTTTTGTCTCCGTAGTATATTACTATGACTGCTAAGTGGTTAACATTGCTCTGTTAACTGCAAAATGAGCAATGTTAAAAAATATGGTTTGCGTCTTTGCTAGCTAAATTCGATTATATCTTCACACACATTAAAATAATACCACCTTGTTAAAAGGCACATGTATAAAATGTCTTGCCGACCCTGTAATAATGAAATTTTTTATTTGACGAGAACAAAACACAAAATTGGACCGCCCTGTTTTTAACAGCTGACAAAAAGTTTGTTCTTCAAAATATAAAAAAAATATGTACATAAATTAAAAAGTTTGTTCCTCAAAATATAAAAAAAATATACATAAACCAAAATTTGTTAATAGATTGATTGATATTAAAAAAATTAATAAATGAACAAAATGAATGGCGAAATTCCAATTTCTTTAGTTTGTTTTTTATAAAATATGTAAACAAGAAAATACCTTTGCCAGATTGCTGATTTATTAACACCAAGTTTTTCAGATTTCTTGATTTGAGGATTTTTTTTTTCAAAAACCATTTTATAACACCGAATCCACTTGAATTTTATATCACTGACAACCTTTCATTAACAATGTAATGCTTTCTTATGTCTTTACTATTAAATAATAGAAAAAATAACTATTAAAGTTTTAAATTTTTACTGTCTGATTAGAGGCGATTTTTCCCAACTTCGTCTGGTAACTCTATATATAAACAAAAGCCATCTTTTTACAATTCATTATTAACACTGTCGATTTATACGGGGCGTAAAGTGCAAAGCCTTATGCCATTAGTAAGGGTGCACCCTTTTAGAGGTAAAAGCATTTATAAGAAACAAACACGAAATTGCATTTTTTTAAATAAAATGTCACATTTTTTTAGAAAAGAAAACACCATAAGTCGTGCTTTTCCTATATAGAAGCTTTAACTTGTTTTTCTCTCTTTTTATTCTGAAATGGAAACTTGTTTACCTGTTTTAGAAACAATATAATTTTCTACAACCGAGTTGAATTTTTTTGCATGGTTTTGTAACTTTGCATAAAACGGTCTAAAATGTTCGGACTTCGGCGAAATGATAACTTTGCCGATTAATTCTTCGGACACTAATGGGCATCGTGGACCTGCCAGAACAAAATTATTTTATTTAGAGTTAAGGTTCATGTAAAACTTCTTTGTGCCTAATATTCTTTTGATATCTTCGTCCATATGAGATTTGTTTGCCTTAAAGTGATTTAAGGATGGGGGTTTTTGCTCAATTTTGGAACTACCAGCATAAAATTGTCATGATTAAGAGCTTTTTTAAGGAATAGTACTTATATGGGAGATGTTTTCAAATATGGATCGATTTCAATAAAATTTGTCAAGCTGATGGACATTACATGGAAATAATCTAATGACCAAATTTAATGTAAATAAAGGGTGTTTTTTATAGAGGTATACAACTTTGAAATGGAATAAAAAATGAATTTTTTAAATTGATATGAAATATACTTTATACGAAAGATAATCTTCTGGCATTATAAATTTTTAAATATGACGTCTGGCTCGAACGTAGTCTAATTTGGAAGTCAATCGTTTCGTCCTTATCGGCGCAGACTAGCGGCTTTACGTATCCCACTAGAAAATAGTCTAGCGACGTTAAATAGCACGATCTTGGAGGTCAATTCACGGGTCCGAAACGTGAAACTATGCGTTTAGCAATAAATCAATTGTGACACGAGCTGTGTGACATGTTGCGCCGTCTTGTTGAAAACACAGCTGCTGCACATAATGATTGTCTTAATAATGAACGAAAGAGTCAGTAATCATGGCTCTATAGCGGTCACCATTGACTGTAAAGTTCTGACCAGCATCGTTTTTAAAGAAGTACGGACCAATGATTCCACCAGCCCATAAAGTACACCAAACAGTCAGTTTTTCTGGATGTAACGGTGTCTCAACATACACCTGAGGATTATCATCACTCCAAATACGGCAGTTTTGTTTATTGAGGTATTCATTCAAACAAAAGTGAGCTTCATCGCTAAACAGAATTCGTGCGATACGTATTTCGAACAGAACCATGATTTTCAAAATAAATAAACACAATTTAGTCAATTCATTTTGAAATGGTAAACCAAACTTAACATCAAGTGATTTATAGCTGACAAAATGGCCGGCAGTTAAAAAAGTGTTTTTAAAGTTTTATACCTTTATAAAAAACACCCTGTGCTAATATAATAATTTAACATTTTCAAAAGGCTTGGTCCTTGTGCCTATCAGAAAACGTGATTCTGAGGATCGGTATACTTAAACGTGGATCTAGGATCAATGTTACAAGGTGTTACAAACATCAGCACAAACGCATGATATCCTCTCAACTATTCTAATATGGGTATTAAAATTTAACGCACACATGCACATTTTTTGGCTCACACATACGAAATAAAAATAAATTTTTACAATTTGGAACAGGGATGTTAAATGGGGATTTAAATTTTGTACCAAATTCCAAAAAAAAAAAAAAAATGTACTTTTTGGACCTTCACAGTACCATTTTTTTTTTTAAATATATTAAAACAACAAAAGAAGTACATAAAAATTCACTTGTACACAAAAAAAAAAAAAAACAAAACTTGACATTAACATACATTATATGTATGAATAAAATAAGGTACATAAAAGTCTTATAAATATATGAGATCAAAATCAGGCACTTATTTGTCAAAGCCCGGTTTAACGAATGATATAATGTTTAGACCTTTCGTTATACCGAGATATTTGTTATATCGATCAGTAATTTTTTACCTTCAAATTTTATAAAAAAAGCGGTGGTCCACAATTTGAAAAACATCAAAATTTAATTGTATTTATAATTGAGTGAAGAAATAAAACTTTAATCTTTAAGAATTTTTTTTATTTTTAATATGTATATTTCATTAAAAGTCATAAATGTACATAGGTGCATGTAAATACATACTTATATTTGGATGCTATGAACATAGGTTTATTATTACATTTTATTAATTTCTTAAGAAATCTGTTATGAACGATTGCTTTAACGTACTTTGAAGCCTCTTCGTCTTCTTCGTCACAACTGTCGCTATCTGATGACAAATTTTCTTCCAATAATTTTCTAAGCACTTTTTTTTTATCTTTTTCCAAGCCAGATCGATCATGTAAGCTGCATCGTACAAATTAAGATTTTTTTAAAAATCAACGACAATTTCTGAAACAATTTTGATGAAACAATTTTACTGAGTAATAATTTTTGTAATTCATTTTTAAAATTCGGATGGCATTTTGGTCCATCGGTTGTATTAAAGGTGTTACGTTAGGTGGTAGATAATGCGTCCATATTTTTCCGTCTTTCCTTGGATTGCTTCCTACCAGGAGCACTGCATTCTCCTGCATGGACAAGTGTCTTATCAGGCAGCAATATCCAACATAAACCGGTCTTATCCGCATTACAAATTTCATCTCTTGTTAAATTCTGTTCGCTTACTAAGTTATGGAAATGATTTTTAAAAGGCTCCACTAAATCTTGTCGAGCTGAAAGTTTTTTGCCGGTTTGCTTTAGCAACCTGATTCCATATTTTTTCTTAAAACGTGATAGCCAGCCATTACTTGCGTGGAAATCGAAGCCGTACATTTGATTATGGGTTTCTAATGCCATTGCTTTTAAAACCATTCCATTAACGGGTATGTGCTTGTTTCTTTGGCTTAAACCCATTCGAATAGTGCCTTTTCAATTCTTGGATATTCACCTTTTTTAAGGGATCGCCGATTTTTTGTCCCATTGTTTGTAATTTTTAAATTTTCCACAATTTTATGTTCGTTCTTTTCTAAGGTACATATTAAAGATTTTGTTATTCCATACTTTTGGGATATTACTGAAAGATTTACACCTTTCTTACACTCTTCTAAAATCTTTAATTTTTATCAAAAGAGACTCTTTTTCGATTTGACATTTCTTTTTTACAATGAACCAAACAAAACTACTGAAACTTTAACGAAAAAAGCAACGCATCACACGTGTTCTTTTACTACAAAGCAAAGAAGACAAAAACACACAAAAAAAATCTAACGGTTCTGTTACGATTTTTTTATTTTGCTTTGTCATTCGTTAAATCAGGATTATTTTTCTTTGCCATTCGCTATATAAGGTAGTTAATGTAAAAATTTGGCCATTCGTTACATCGGATATTCGTTAAACTGCGTATTCGTTATACCGGGCATTGACTGTATTTGGAATTTTTACATCATAGCAGCATGCATTTGTCGATCTTAACCAATCCTTTGTTTGTATGAGACTTGATAAGGTTGGTACATGTAGTCTGTTTCTTTCCTTAAGCTTCGTATAGACAGTGGTCAGATGTTACAATATTGTAAGCCCGCGTTTCCAATAGAAATATATTTCTGACAATGGTGCCATTGTCAGATGCATTAATTTTACACGTCTGCCAAACACAAATGAACTTACAATGTTCACACAGTAGCAAGACATTTTTAGTAAATTTTAATGCAATTTAAGCAACGCAGTTTACCAATATTGAAAATATCTGACCACCGTCTATACGAAGCTTTAGTTTTTATTAAATTGAGAAAAGAAAAAACTTTCCACATTTGCAGATGAATGTGGAATGGATAAAATTCTAGCAACGACAATAGAAATGTCAGGAAATATATGGACATTCCACACATTTTGTAAATTAGCTACTGCCGACTGAAAACTACAAATGTTTTCAGTTGTTAACGACTGCAGCTGCTCAACGTCAGCTAAAGCTCTAAATTGTTTATTGATTGAATCAAAATTTGCATTCGGGAAATAACATTTTTTATTTTTTTTAACAATCTCAATATTGATATTATTGGTAGAAATATATAAATCCACTTCTTTTCCGCAATAAATTTCTTCAAAGGGCATGTGAGTTTTGGAAAGGTCTACGATAGATATTCACATTCATCCAAAACATTTTTATTCATGATATTACGTGCTATTTGGCGGAACAAAAAAGTTAGCCTTTGTAAAAATACACGCATTAGAGCATCTTCTGATTGCATTTCTAAATTAACCATGTTAATAATTTTAAGTGCATATTGCATAAATATAAAATGCAATTTAAAAGAAGGATTTTTAAATCCTGATGAAAGAAATAATAATTAAAAAGAAAATGTAATGAAAAGGATTTTTCAATCCTGATGAAAGAAATAATATTAAAAAAAAAATGTAATGAAAAGGACTCAATAATTTGTTTGCTATACTATAAATTCAAAAAGGGGGGAACAATAACAAATTTTTTAATTGTACCAAATAAGTCACGGTAGTACTACGGTACTTTAGAAGGTAAAAATGTACCAAAAAAAAAAAGTACAATTCTACCAACTTTAACATTCCTGATTTGGAATTATGAATACGGCTTGCTCTCTCTGATGCACAAACCTTTTGAATGAGCGTTGGTTCATAAGAACTGGTAAAAGCCCCTGCTGTAAATAGCAGATGTCAGAATACAATGTGCTATGTTTAGGTTTAGTTCCTTCCCTGTCTTCTTTGAAGTATCACTACGTGACCATTAAGCGGGTCCAAGAGAGCCCACTACTAATAGGGAGTACCTAAAAAAACATTTTTTATGCATTATCGAAACTGTAGTATAAATGAAAGCTTCTTCAAAACGGTTTAATGAAAAAATCATTGTCAAAAAATAAAAAACTTCTGGTTTTAAAATCCAGTATTTCTAAAATTGACTCGTTAAATTAGTTACAAATGTTAAAGTAAATCCTTCTACACTAAATATATTCCTACATTCTCATGCACTCACACACACGCACACACACACTTACACAAATTAAAACAAACATATCCTTATAAACAGCCTGTTGAATGGCAACACATACATACACAATCGAACTCCCCGTCTAGTAAATTATATGCAAAGTGTTGTTGTTCTTGTTGGTACTGCTGCTATTGTTGTGTTTGGTAATGCAAAATTGTATTCAGAGATGAGGGTTAGTTTTCGTTTTATCCTGGCCAAGTGCGGTAGTGTTGTTGTTGTTAAAAATTCATATTTAATTTTATTATTTCTTTATTACTTTAAATTGAACTCTACACATTTTCCATTATTCGTCTAACATTTTTTGAATTACAGTCGAAATTAAGTGAGTGTGTGTCGGTGTTTATGCATTTGTATTTCTTTCAAAGTGTGTTCGAAAACTTTGTGCGTATGTATATTAAAAACTTGATAAAAGAAAATCAAAGAAAAATTCCATTTCACATGCAAAATAAGCCGTGCATTTGATTACGTGACATTTTGTAGTTAAACAAAAAGAGTGCAAGGTAAAACAAATTTAAACAAAGAACATGGGTAATTCCATGAATATCAATCAAATACAAACGGCTGTTGTGGATCGTTTTAAGGCCATTTCATTAACAACCGACGATAATGGAGTTATACGTATACGTTCCTTTTCGGATGGTGGTGCCCAACTGGCAGCCCATGTGGCACAACGTCACAGTCTTAATAATCATAATCATGATGATCATGTGCCACCTTTAGAGGAACATCGCTATAGTTTTGATGTTATACATCGGACGCGTTATACACGTACTTCATGCACCACGATACCGGAAGAGGATATTGTAAGTTTGTCTATGGGTTTGTATCTCTACAAATTTTGTTTATTTAATATCCAAGCAGTAGTAGGTGTTGTTTGAGCGGGTGTGTGTGTCTGTTTAAGATTAAATGGATACAGCAATTAGTTAGACAGCAGATTTTTCACTTTGTCTCTTGAACAGACAGTCAAGCATATGCAGCAGCCATTATGTATTTTTCACACCACCTTCACGTTCTTATTGAGGCATGGTTAATTTCTTCTAAAGACCTGGTAGCTTCAAACCAGCGATGGGCAACCTATTACATTTTTCGATTGTATGCGCTGTATGAATTCTACATATATTGTTGTTAATGTTGTTAAATTCTCTACAATGTGTGTGCTTACGTTCGTAATAAAAGAAAAAAAAAAACAAAAGGCGGGGCGGGGCGCCTGAATTTGCCTATCGCTGCTTCAAATTAACAAATACCCAACAATAAAATCAATAATTCAATAATAAAATGAGATAAAGGATAAAAATAAACCACCATCTGATTATGTTGTTAACGTAAAATGGTTTTTATATTATTTTATAGTAGTTGGTAGTAAAGGCCATTAGTTATTGTATTTTATTAGGTACGAGTATATAAATCAATTACAAAAACACGGTAAAATAATTAAAAATTCTGCAAATAATATGATATTTATGTGTATTTAGAGAGTGGCTTTATTACATTACATTAACAAATAGTTTCACAGATTTTTGTTTTGAAAAGTGTGGTAAATATAAATGAATAAAAATTACTAAAAAAAATTTCTATACAAGTTCAAATTTTTGGAAATAATTTTAATTCGTTTCATGTTGTTAATTTTTGGAAATAGTTTATTAAAACTTCTTTTTTTTACAGGTTTGGGATTTAAAATGTGTAAAATAATTTTCAAATCTTGTGGTCAGTTTTAGAGATATGTATTTAGATTTTTTTTTTAATTTAAGATATAAATAATATTACCAATTCAGACCATAATTCGTTAATTATTTGACATGGGAGTTTCTCATTTTAAGTGTACATTTTGTCTTCTTTTTTTTTAACTCTGCCAATTTAATTATTAAAAACATGAGAAAGTAAGATTCATTTTATAGCTTTCGCTTTATTTAATGGCTCCTAAAATAAAACTATATTTTTCGAATTTTTAATATTTTTGTGTATTGAGCGTTACATTTGCTTCCACGGTTGTTCTGATTTTAACGAAAAAAGTAGCCAACAAAAAGTAAGTTTAACGTTTGAAAGCACTTTATATGTATCTACTCTCTAAACAAAAAAATTTAAATAATCATAGGGTGAAATTGAAAAGTAAAGCCATTTTTTTTTTTTAATTTTGACCCTGGATCCGACGAAAAAGTTTAAAATTTAATTAGTAAATTTTTTATTAGTATGTGGTAGCGAGATCGAACGGTTATTATTCGACCGGTTTTAACCGGTTATTTTAGCTTTGCCCAAGTCGGTTATTTTAAAATGCCCCTTTTTCGAATATCGAATAAACCGGCTATTTTGGTATAATAAACCGGTTATTTTAGTAATGTGTAATTTATATACATTTTCCTTACTCTTGTGGTAGATGTACCCGTAACTTAAGTATTTTCTAATTGAATATTGGCCAAACCTAAACTTTTTATGAAGAATATCAAAACAAAATGTAACAAATGTCAAAAAACATTATGAACACTGTAAATACAAATCGCTTATAAAAACCAAAAACTATTCAAAATACTACAAAAACGTGTGCAGTTAAAAAGTAAATAGTAATTTGTGCAAGAATATTCTAAATATTAAATATATTTTTATATAAAGGTTATCTCTAGATCTTTTTCGAACGCGATTCAAAAGACAAAGTTAGGTGCTTGAAGTGCCCTAAAATGATAAGTTACAAAGGTTCTTCTAACATCTCGTTTATTTTCAACATAATTATTGGCGATGTTTGCTCTGGATACTTAATCAACAATACAACATTTAATGTTCCTCAACGCCCATCACGTCACTTGGTTCCGTTATCAATTCATTTTCTAGAGCTAATTATGCTAATGGTGACCCGTTAAGAAGGATGTGTAACGAGTTCAACAAGTTTTATAAATTTATTTACTATTCTTATAGTTCCACTGATATTAAAACTAGTATATTACTCTATTTAAATCCATAATTTTTGTTATTTTTTAAAATTTATTTTTATTTAATTAAGAAGTCTGTAAGGATTATAATTCCATAGACAAATAAATAAATAAATAAAAAGGCACTAAAAACTCTTAAGTAGTTCTAGCATCTCTTCATGCTGAAAACTACAACATTACGGCGGAATCAACCATATGGGAAACATTTCTACCAGTTTTATTTATTAAAATGCCAAGAACTAAAAAACAAAAATGAAGAAACAAAACAATGTCATGGAATGTTTTAAATTTTAGTCGACGAATTGACAAATATTTTACACAAAAAGAATGTTCAGTTCGCTATCCGTTTCTATAATGCTGAAGCAAAATAATTTGAAATAGATAATCCTGGCTAAGAGGTTTTGTTTGCAACTTTTCAAAAATATGGTTGATTTATATAGACATGCTAAAACACCAACAAATTAAAACTCATTCAAAATAAATTTTAGAGAATATTTCAAATAATAACTTTATAAAATTCCTATAATTTATTTGCTTTTGCAAAACGTATGTCTAGATCAATTATCATTCAACAGTTTCTAAATTACATTATACAAATATCTTCTTACAAATAAAGTTTGGTAAATCAATAAAAAATTGTCTAAAATTAAGCTTAAGTTTGATTAATGGTCCCACTTTTCTTGGATTTTATCGTAAAATATTTGTTGTGTCTGATCTAAGTCATATCTATGTATTTTGTTGGTTCCTTACCTTTGCAAATTGTTTTGTTTTTATTCAAATTAACGTTTTATTTTAAAAACTTATTTGGTTTTTTGTGTTTTTAAGTATTCGAATTAAAACCGGTTAACCGGTTATTTAAAAATTGCTTAACCGTAAACCGGGTTTTTTAAAATAGCAACTATTCGTAATATTCGAAAACCGGTTATTGAAAAAAGTCGAATAATCGATCTCCCTAGTATGTGGTTATTTTTTAAAATAATTTTCTTCCGAAAATTTGTACATGAATTAATAGCAGACCTAATCAAATAAAAATTTTCAAATAAAACAAATTTAGTATTGTGGTTATCAAAATCGACCGTAAATTTTTACGTCAATATCAGCATTTATTATGCCAGTATGACATTGAATGCTAAACAAAGAGAAAAAACTCGTACTTAATTTAAGTTTTTTCCACTTACCTTAAGTACGCGCCGTATTTAAAAATGTAACTACGAATAACACCAAAAAATACTTAAAACAATCCAAAATGGGGTTACTTTCGAAAATCATCGCACTCTATAGGTGTGTTTGTAAAAGTTTGTTGTAGAAAAAAAAACGACAAAAGAAGTCAAAAGAACGATTTTGTGTAGAAACAACAACAATTCTACAAGACGAAAAACAAATTATTTTGATGATTAAAAAGTAAAATAAGAAGCGAAAATTCCCGAATTCTATTTGTTTAAACTATTTGGTAAAAACATCAAATTTTCAAAGAAGAATATCACGAAAACCATAACGTTAAAGCAGCTTATAATTATGAGTTCTTCTGTAAACAAAGTGGGAAATATAACAAATGTGAAACAAACATGTGCAAACGGATAACTAAATAATAATATTCTTTTTCTCTCAACTTTAATCAAGCACAGGTTAAAAAATTTTTACTTAAGTCAATCCCGTTTTCAAGTTATTTTAAGTACGGCGGCACTTAAATGATCCGTACTTGAATCAAGCATTCTATACACCGTACATTCTGTACATTTTTGGGTGTTATATTTGTATGTGAACTATGGTCAAATGTGGACAGATTCCAATTAAATTTGTAGTATGATTTAGATTGTAATTAAGTTTGGACAATGGACAATACTTAATCTAAATACAAACATTATAAGATGGTTTATGGTCACAAATACTCTATTCCGGAAAGAAGCTTGTATAAGGACTATGTGAAATTATGGACCGACTCTCACCATTTTTAAACGGCTTTTTCATTGGGCCTAGAACCTATTTACCAAATTTCATCAAATTATCTGATTAATAGTACTTTCCTCACAAGGTTTACATGGACATCCAGCCATTCGATCGAACGCACATCTTTAGATCGATTCAAAAACTGTTCCTAAGTCGATCGGTTTACTTAAAGATGCTACAAGCATCAGCACAAACGCATTTGCCCTATCCGCTATTGCGGTGTGAGTATACAACATCACTTAACATCACTTGGCCAAATTGTCATCAGGTTCAACAATTTAAATTATGTCATCAATTGGCATGAATAGGAGTCGGTTTTATAAAGCATGTCATCAGTGCGTTGACAAACTGTCATCAAATTGAGTCATGGTAATTGGCCTTAAGTCAAATTAAGAGAATATCATTATTTACCTACCCATTACAAATGTTTGTTTCACTTTTCTTGTATTCCGTCGTTTGTTAACGGAAGAACTCTCAATTATAAGACACCAGCAGCATGCCCGATATGGGTTTCGTAATAATTCTACTTTAAAAAGTTGAATTTAATAAATTTGAATTTTAATAAATAATTAAATTAAATAGAATAAGGGAATTTTTGACATCACACTAATGAAATGATATATTATGTTATCGCACAGATGACAGTTTGTCTGTACTGATGTCAAAAAACATCAGCGTTATCATGCCTTTTCTATCAGTGTACATAAAATGTGGCGTAGTCATAGTGTAGATGACGCATAAAATATGACAAAATTTTAGGATGACGTTCGGCATTGGACGATGTCATTTTTTGCCTCATTGATGCCATTTGTAATAATATTGATGTCACAATTCTGATGTTAGGGTATCATCAATATGAAGACGAATTTTTCTATGAGCGTATATATTTGGTACAAATCGCTTCAATGAAAATGTATGGTATCTGACGAAAAGTTGGCAGGATTGAAAAAGTGGGCGTGTCACAAAATACATTTCCTTATATCTGGAGAACGATAGGAGAGAAATTGTCCAAATTTGGTGCACAAAGCAGCACAAAATCCTTCAAAAAGTGGGTATTATTGGATAAGTAGGCGTGGCATATCTAGTAGGGTATTCATTCGGTTAACCGCTGATCGGTGATTGTTTAGGATTAAGGAGATTTCTTTTGTTTAGATAAAACTTGACCTAGAAAAATTCTTTCACTTATCGTAGATGTTGGAGAAATCGAAGCAACCCATAATACAGAGTATCTAATTTCTCAGTCCTTTTCCTGGATTTCCCTAAGCATATAAAATCTTCCATTATGTCATTAGTCTTGTTTTAATTTTTTAAAATTTTTAACACTTCTAATTGTTGCGGATAATAAAGAAATAAATAACAAAATGATCTCACAATTTATTTTTTAATTAATACATAATTTGTATTAATTAAAAATTATATATTTTATATTTATAAATTATTTTTTTGTTTGCTTGCTTAGTTTTTTTACTAATAAACTCTAAATAATAAATAATTTATGTATTTTTATTTATTGAAATTGCTTTATTTATTTAAAAAAAAAATATTAATCGGTTAACCTATTAATAACAAAATTAACCGATTATCAACCGCTTAAACCAAAACCTCGGTTAATTAATCCAGCTATTAAAGTAAAAGCCCGATGAAATGAATACCCTAATATATATTTATATAGCTAGAAAAGGCTATATATATATGTACTTTCTGTTCTTATCGCACTGTGATGAAGGGTATATTAGATTCGGCATAACCGAATACTGTACTCTTTCAAATCTTTGCTTACATGTAGCAGCTTATAGTAAGAAAGTATTTTAACCAAAAAAAAAATATAAAACAATATTATTTAATTATAAAATTAGTTATTGAATTTACGTATCGCATGTCTGCTGCATTGTCGTCATAACTCAAAAAAATACTCTCGAAATAAACGTGTACAAAGTTTTTGATTTGCTTGCACCACTTACAAAATATAACATATCACATTCTCTTCAAACGGGGAAAGTATAAATGACACAACAATAAATGATAAGACAATAAAAGATAAATAAGCGATGTATGATATAAATAAAACAATTTTTAAAGTAAAAAGTAACTCGATATTTACTAAAAAAAACTGAGAAAATGGAAATGAAAATTGTTTTACTTTGTCCCGATTTAGTCGTCGTTCGTTGACAGAAGATATAAAAATAAACCTATTGCAGAGTTCGTTATCCATGACGTATTTCGTCCAGCGCACACTGGACCATTTCACGAGAAGGAGGTCCATTACATTTGATTGACTTGCAATTTTGGTACTCGGTTTTTTTTGGAGGTGGGGCTTTGGCCTTTAATAACATTTTCGTTTAAACTTGAATTTTAGTATTTTTCCTTAAAAGATTTTGTTCGTTGTGCTTAATTCCCTATTTTTATTCTTGACAAAAATACTGAAATTTATTGTTGGAGGATAAGCCGTTTCTTTGCGCATTTCAGTGGTTGCTTAGGCCAGATCATCAGGAAACGTTTTCCCAAAAGCCAGGAAACGTTTTAGAATAGTCAATAATATCAGTACTACAAAAACTTTTAATATCAAAGGGAAGTGTTTAAACATGTTTTTTTTTATATATATGTAGTGTTTTATTTTATAATTATTCCAAATCTGTTTACTGATATAGCTCCACTGGTTTTGAATTTTTTCCGTTTTAACCAGACTGAAAAACACACACTAATGGTGTTTTCTTTTCTACAAAAAAATGCCGACCCTGTAATAATGCAATTTTTTATTTGACGAGAACAAAACACAAAATTGGACCGCCCTGTTTTTAACAGCTGACAAAAAGTTTGTTATTCAAAATATAAAAAAAATATACATAAACCAAAATTTGTTAATAGATTGATTGATATTAAAAAAATAAATAAATGAACAAAATGAATGGCGAAATTCCAATTTCTTTAGTTTGTTTTTTTATAAAATATGTAAACAAGAAAATACCTTTGCCAGATTGCTGATTTATTAACATTAAGTTTTTCAGATTTCTTGATTTGACTTTTTTTTTCAAAAACAATTTTATAACACCGAATCCACTTGAATTTTATATCACTGACAAACTATTATTAACAATGTAATGCTTTCCTATGTTTTTACTATTAAATAATAGAAAAATAAATATTAAAATTTAAAATTTTAACTGTCCTTATTAGAGGCGATTTTTTCCCAACTTCGTCTGGTAACCCTATATATAAACAGAAGCCATCTTTTTACAGGGCATTATCAACACTGTCGATTTATACGGGGCGTAAAGTGCAATGCCTTATGCCATTAGTAAGGTGAATTTTTTAGAATAAAACAAGCCACCCTTTTAGAGGGCGAAGAATTTTTAAGAAACGAACACCAAACTGCATTTTATTTTTAATAAAATTTCACATTTTTTGTAGAAAAGAAAACACCATAAGAGAAATTAATATGTGTGTGTGAATTTACTAACAAAGTGCAAATAAATAATATTAAAAAAGTGCAAAAAATGCTACAAATTTAATAAAAAAGTGCTTAACTAGCACTTAGCATTTTTTTTAGAAAACTTTTGTTTTAATTTAAAAAAAAAGTGCTAGATCTAGCAGTAAAAGTGCTAAAAATATCAAGTTTGACTATCAGATACTTGCAATGAATGAGTAAATTTACAAAATGTTTCTCTCAATTACACAAAAAAATAAAAAAGTAAATACACGTTTTTTTACCAGCTAAAACTAGCAATCAGGGACCGTAACAGTTATTCCTTTTTTCATGAAAGTCAGATGATAACAGTTATTTTTTGATTTTTATTTTTTTGAACAAAAATAACAGTTATTTTTTGATTTTTATTTTTTCGATCAAAAATAACCGTTATTTTTTGATTTTTATTTTTTCGATCAAAAATAACAGTTATTTTATGATAATTTTTTTGGACAAAAATAACAGCTATTTTTTGATGTTTTTTTTGAACAAAAATAACAGTTATTTTATGATTTTTATTTTTTCGAGCAAAAATAAAAGTCATTCTTTTTTAATCCAAATTTAGATTTTAATAACCACAATTCCACCTTACGAGGTAGGAATTCTGAGACAATTTCACCGTTTAACAAATTCAGCATGAAGGTGAAAAATTGAATAAAAATGTTTTGAAACTATTAGCATTGCTGTTTAGTTGTTGAGTTTGTGGAAGATTGTTCCAAAGACGAGCGACATGTACATAGGCAATGATGTCGAGGTATTACAATATTTCGATTTCGTAGGGATTAGAAAAATCTAAATATCAATTTATTTCCGTATGAAAACCGTTTAAAACTAATTAATCTTCCATCCTTAAAATATCGGAGGATATATGTATATGAATATCACCTTCATGCTGAATTTGTTAAACGGTGAAATTGTCTCAGAATTCCTACCTCGTAAGGTTGAGTTTTCTATTCCAATTCGTCCTTCCAGAAAATATATCCCCCTTAGACTTCAATACTTTCGGTCTAATTATGCAAATTTTAATCCTTTTCGCAGAATGAGCTCCGAATTTAACAATTGTTATACGCATATTGATTTCACTAATCCCATTGGCGTCAAAAATAACCTCTCAAATGTCTTAAGATAAATGTAATGCAACATATTTCCTTTTATGTTATGTACTAAAGTATCGAGATTGATTTAGTTTAAGCATATTAGCCAGTAAGAAATATTCGTTTAATTGGAGAATTAAGGTCCTAATCATATAAAACGCAGCGCAACGCCAAAGAATAACATTGAAAGCACAAACAATGTCATAAATATTTTGTAATTTTGTTGTTGCTTTCTACAGAAATTCACATTGCGTTTTAAAATTTTAAACGCTGTTTAGCTTGTGGCGTTGAAAATTTTAAAACCGTACATGAATTTCTGTTGAAAGCAACAACAAAATTACAAAATATTTATGACATTGTTTGTGCTTTCAATGTTATTCTTTGGCATTGCGCTGCGTTTTACATGATTAGTGCCTAAGTAAACAAATAAATAAATAAATACAACAACAACAGGCAAATCAATAACAGTCGGCTGTTTTTTGAGAAGACATTGTAAATAAATACACTTTTTTATGATTTTTTTTTTTTATTTACACAGAAAGAAGTGTTTTATCAATTAAAAAATGGTTTAAAAAGTATTTAAATTTAATCAATGTGATTATTGAATCAATTATTTTTTTAGTTGAAAGAACATTAAAAATTTAATTTTAATTTAATTAACATTTTAGTTGTTTTAAAATAAATTTTCAATTAAAATTTTAATTAAATAACAAAAAATCTTATTTGACTTTTTTTCGTTTAAAATAAAATAATTTAAACATGTAGAATTGTTGTTGGGAATAGTCAATATTTAACTAAATAAATTAACATATTGTTTGAAATGGCAAAGTTTTTTGATCATTTTTTTAATTAAAATTAAAAATTTCATTTATTGAAAATAAAATATTCACAATTTTACAATTTTTAGTAATCAATATAATCATTTGGTAATAGTTGCAAAATTAACAAATTGTTTGCTTGATTTTATGAATTTGGTATAAATTTGGTGATTGGAGAAATTTTATAATTTTTTCTGTGTAGTAGTGCAACCATCCTTTTTTTCTTAATTAAATAAGACTTTCTAATTAACACTGAAAAAATCAAAATGTATTTAAATACAATTTAAGTTTATATGAACATTAAAAATATGTGAATGTACTGCTAATAAATTGGTTAGTTTTAAAATTATATTGAAACGTTGGCCTTTTCTTCACAAATGAAAACAAAGTTAAGACCCTCAGATTTATATTTTCTAAATGAAAAATTTAAATTAAAAATTTTTTTTGTCACAAAAACTTAAATTTCGGTCAAAAATTTTGAATGGAAATTCCCAAAATTTCCTGTCTAAAAATTAAAAACATTATTTATTCCCCAGAATTCACATTAATTTTTTCCCTTGTAGAAACCCTAAACATAACTTATTAACTATATTGTTCAAACTCATCAGAATCTATGTGGGAGATACATTAAAGTAAACATAAATTCCGTAAATTTTTGTTTTAAGAAATCATTAACATCTAGAAATAATAACGTTTTTAAAAACATTTTTATTCAATACATAATTAAATTTATTAGAAAAATAATTCAGCTGGTCACTCTAAAAAGCACATTTAGAAAGCTTTTTTTTATCTTTTCCATTTTTTTCTTTTTAAATGTTTTGAGCAGTGTTGCCAAAATGTTTGTAATAACACATATTGTGTGCAATTCCTACTTGCATGTGTAAATTGTTGCATGTGTTATTTTATTTTAAATTCTATTTTTTCATTAAGTTTTGACAGCAAGTTTTTCTTTTTGAACATTGATTTATTGTTTTTTATTTTTTTTTAGTTTCGATCACAGTCACCCAGAGAAAAAACTTGTTTATATATGGTCACCTCCAACAAAACTATTTTAAAAGAAAAATTTCAAACATATTATGTTTAATTTAATCATACTTTTGTCACCGGTAAACATATTATTGTTAAATTGGGCCTCCATCAAGAAGCCACAACCATATTATGGTTGTATAACTAAAATATAAATAATAACTAAAATATGCTTAACACTTATAATAGCATGGTTGGTGTTCAACCATAGCTTGTTGCTCTTGGAAAAGAGGAAAATACTATAGTTAAATTAAAAACAAATTATTGTCATATTTAACCATAACATGTTTAGAGGCAACCATAATATGGTTGCGGCTTCTTGATGGAGGACTAATTAAACAATAATATGGTTGTTGGTGACAATATGGTTAAATTTAAACATATTATGTTTAAAATTTTGTCTTAAAATAGTTTTGTTGGAGGTGACCATTTTTAAAGATATTTTTCTTTGTGTGGTCAAACTTGTTTTTCAAACACTGACTGTTTCTAAATTTGACTTTCCAACACACACATACAAAAAGGTTACATGGGATCTCCACGAGCGTTAACCTGAGAAATATTTATGTATTCAAATGTCAAATTTGATTGGCAACTTCATATGTCCTTGTGTATATCGCAAAAACATTTATATGTACACATATTACGAAATAATTGTTCAAACCTTTTTTGAAGAAATAATGTTTTAACATATTTTATTTTATTTACTTAGGCCCAAATTAAGAGTCATAAGTTAACTATTAGTAATCTAAAATTAAACCTATTGGTTAACTAACATTTCATATTTACAGTATATTAGTTAACTAAAATGGTTTAACAGTTAACAGAAAATTTTCATGGTAACGCTATCAAAATACTAAAGTTCAATGTTGGAAGCCGTGTTTTTGTTTACATTTTTATTATTTCTGAAGATGAAAAGAATACCGAAATATTATGAAAAACAAAAAAAAAATGACACCGGTACTGGCAGCGTCTGTGTACAATTTCTAATAGTAATTTTCCACAAAAGAAGCAAATTTAAATAGTAATTTTCAACCTAGCAGCTGTCGTGTAACTAGTAGTTAACCGATAACATTTGATGGTTTAATTAATAATTAACAAAAAGCTGTAAATAATATTTTATTGGTTAAACCATTGTTATAAGGTAACTAATGACTGTAAATTTGGGAATTAAAAAAAAAAAATTAGAAATTATATTTTAACTTATTTTACCGAACAATAGTAACTTAGACCTTCAGCCCGCTGTAGTGAAACAGACCCGAGTGTCTGGCGGGAATAGAACCAGCAACACTCCCTATGATAGTGTGTACATTGTATTGATTTTTGAGGTAAATTTCTAATACTTCATTAAAAAATAAATATTTGAGCAATTTAATTTAAGACTATTGAGTGGGAAATACAGGATACCAATAAGTCAATAAATTTGCTTAATCCCATAAACAGAACCATTCACAGCGAATTTAAAAAAATGCATGTTGCATGTTTTTTTCGTTTTGTTTGTGTAATTTTGTTTTAGATGTGTAATTAGGGACACAGTTATGTGTAATTTTCGGACTCTTCATTGGCAACACTGATATTGAGTGATACAAAGCAAATACGAGGAAAAAGCTTTCGCACTTAATAAAAAGCTCAACATTTAACAACAAATTCATTTGCGGTTGAGTGTTGACTGACGAAAATCAGCGGCCACACTATCGAGCCATGAAGAATGTTAACACAACTGCAATTTATGTTTGATTTTCTCTTCCCCGTCTAAACTGCAGTTTTGAACTTCAAATTCAATTTGCGTGACAAAAAGGGTTGCCAAGTTCAATAACTTGAATTGAAATCAGTGATGTCCAAAATGTAAACTGTGGTTGTATTGCTTTATATTAGTATTAGTGAATAAAGAGACAAGTATTCTGAAAAAATTCTGAAATACTTGACGACTGAATTGTGTATTCTCGTGGACTAAATGAATGAGCGTAAGAATACGTGTGAGCTTTCCCAGCTAGCGTACCCAACTAGCCTTTTCAATCGTATAAGAGTCTACTGGGAATCTCATTAAAAGCGTTTTTCATCGTCGATTATCGCATTTTTTTAACGTAGAGGATTCCTCGCACGGTAGAATCTGTTACACAAGCTGATTCCTTTGTGAGATACTTATACATCACAGCGAAGGACGCTTTAATTAATCGTTTAAACCAGTGATGTATCTTAAATTGTAAGCTGTTTTTGTACAAGAATGTTTTGTAACACTGTACAGATTGCTGGAGTAATAATTTTATGACAAAATATCCGTAATTCCTAAAAATCAACTGAAAATTAAAATTTATAACGGTCGTTATTAGTACACATTTTTTCACATAAAGAATTAAGCCAAAAATTTTTAGAAACTACTAGACATTAAGGAGTAGGTAAAAATACACTAAGGCTGAACCCACACAAACAAAAGACAAAACGTTTTTGTCTTTAAAGTCAAAGACACTTTTTTGATGCTAACCCGCACCAAAAAAAGTCTTATCAAGGTCTTGTCTTAAAAGACAACCGGTAATCAGACAGCAACGCGACAATGTTTTTTGTCTTTTTTTTTTACTTGTCTTAATTGGTGAGGGTTGGGAATGTCATAAGGAAGCACGCAATTTTGTGCAACGATGTTCGTTTAAGTCTGTTTTGTCTTACTCTGTGTGGGTATGTTGTATTTTCTGCAACCAATGGTTTGTCGCAGTAGGGCAAAAAAGACAGTTTGAGGCACAAAATTGGGGTTTCGGTTAATTTTAATATAAAGCAGAAACATATAAAAAATAAAATTTGGAACGGGGTGCTCGGTAAGCTAGTTTATGAGCTTGTCTATCAGTGCGATGTTGCCATAGACTCTAGTCTATTTAACTACAAGGGCTTAACGCCTAAGTTGCTACTGCTCGGTTATTTAAGTAAGAAATTAATTGGTATTTGTAACTCTTAATAAACAAATTAGTTATTAATATTTTAACGGTCTGTAGAGCAAAGGTTGGTGGTATCCCCTGCTTTAAACTGAGACATGTTGTAATATCTAACTGTTTCTTATTTTGAAAATATGTATGCCAGGGTAACTCCAACAACTTCTCTTTTTATTTTTAACATGCACTCGTAAATAAAAGCTCAGGATTCAAAACACAAACAAATAACAATACCAAAAAAAAAAAAAAAAAAAAAAAAAAAATAAATACATATTCTCTCTCACTAATAAACATTCTCAATTAAACGGAATTTCTCTTTGCATTCGTTGTGATTTTGCGGAGTAGAAGTTAATAATTTAAGATTATGAAGGTCATTGAGTCGTCGGAAAGTCTTTTTCTTAAAGTTTAATGCGTATATAAATAATATGTTTGTTGTTTTTGTTGATTTTTGTTAATATACGTAAATAAAAGAATGAAAGGATATATATGGCTTATTACATACATACCATCAAACTAATCACACACTTATCGTCACATAACCACCACGTTGTTGTTACAAATGTAGTTGTTTTTATTTTATATGTGAGTATTTAGGTATTCAAGTGAGAGTATTTTTTTTGTTATTTATTTTGCTAAGTTTTTCTCTCAGCACTTTTTAAGAACTTGTTAACAACGATTGTTGTAATATTTTTTCATTTTTTTGCAAAAAGGTTAACGATGTTTATTTATAAAGGGGTTTTTATTTTGGTGCTTTAATCAGAGTAGCCGCGTTGAATTTGAGGCGCAATTCCCATTTAGGAGAAAGTAAATTTCCAAATTTAATGATTCCTTTGAAATAACAGCAGACATATTATAAGTTAAATATTTAAATATGGAAAAAGAATAATTTTTTTTTCAATATACAAAAAAACTTGTTAAATTTTTTATTTCAGAAGTTTCACTATTATCTATATATATAAAAATAAGTCCGTATATGTACGTCGCCGAACTAATCATAAACGCGTCGTGCGATTTCAACCAAACTTATACACTACGTAGGCAGTGGCCCATATATGGTTTATATGAAGTTTGGTTGAAATTTTCGGTCTGGGGGCGGAGGGGCGTGGCAAAATCCATAACTTGAGAACGGCTTGACCGATTTGAACGATTTTTTCTTTAAAATGATCGCCATGGTCCAACTTAGGTTTTTACGGATTTTGCCCCGCCCACTTTTACGCCCACTTTTTTCGATTTACCTAAAATCAGAAAACGGCTCCATCGAGTTGACTAATTTTTATTTCAAATGTTCGTATTAATCAACTTTAAGTTTTCATCGAAAGAAAAATTTACCACGCCTACTTTACGCCCACTTTTTCTATTAAGCGCATAACTGGAGAACGGCATGACCGATTCAAACGATTTACCATTTAAATTCAAGCGGCTCCAATTCCCTTGGCTCTTGCCTTTGCTATTACCATCAACAAAGCACAAGGCCAATCATTGACTATTGCTGGCTTAAAAGGTCATGAACAATTTGACCGAAGCAACAATTTTAAAGGGGAAGTTTAAAGGTGAAGATGTATTGATTCCACGAATTCCAATGATTCCATCAGATTTACCTTTTGAATTCAAAAGACTACAGTTTCCAATACGTCTTGCATTTGCTATTACAATAAATAAAGCGCAAGGGCAATCGTTGGAATTGTGCGGAATTGATTTAGAATATCCTTGCTTTTCACACGGCCAGTTATATGTTTCGTGCTCACGTGTTGGCAAGCCTTCAGTTCTCTTTATCTACACAACAACTCATGGCAAAACCAAAAATGTTGTCTACGAAAGAGCTCTAAGATAGTTTAAGTGATACATAGTCTAAGATTGTAAGAAACTAGAATTAAAATTTGAATAATAGGGAACAAAACCAACTTTATTAAAAACAAGTGTGTTTCTTTTCTTATTTTGTTTTGCCGTGCGAAGCAGGCAACGGGCCCGCTAGTTCGATATAAAATATTAAATTTCAGATACAATTTAATAATTTAAATGAAAACACACTACGATTCCACGTAAAAAAGTAGAAAAAGAAAAAAAAGAACTTAAAATGTAAAGCATGATGATGGTGGCGCCCTTAGTTGTAAGTACCCATTGTGGCAACCTCAACACTTAAAAAAGATACCAGTGATAGGAAAACCGCTACTTTCGAAGGGATTTTCCTTATAAAAAAGAAGCCGTAGGGAAAAGAAGGACAGATATTTTGAAATCATTTAAATAATAGGAAATTTTCAAAAATGTGAAAAAATTGAACAATTTTGCAAACGAGTAAACAAAAAACAAACAAAGCAGTAAAAAAGATATAGAATAGAATTTTATAAAAAATATTTTAAAAACCTACATAGGTATATAATTTTATAAGTGGTGGTGTTTTAAAATAAAATAATAATTAAAAAAAATATTTACCCCCATATTCATAAAAAATATTTTAGGTTTATAGCAGGTTTATGAACCGATTTTTCTATGAGAATTTGTTTAATAAACCTTTTATTAATCAAAAATATTTTTTATGAATATTGGTATTAGTGTTTGTGTGTAAAGAAAATTTTGTTAAATATTTAAACAAAATGCCTATGTCGACAAATACAACACAAGTGACTGATTTTTGACATTTGTGGTCGCATCATAGGTATTTCTAAGTGGGCCGCAAATTTGTATGAAAACTGTTACGTAATCGGTCGCTTTCATTGTCGATCGGCTTGTCGTACTGAAAATTGTTAGTGGGCCACAAAACAGCTGTTTGTCGTTGAAAATGCAAGCGAACGATAGCGGTCGACATCGGTGGCCAGGCTGTTAAATAAACGTTTGTTTTTTAAATAATGAAAAAACAATAACAATTGTCACATAGAAAAAATTATTTACAATTAAAAAAATTTTATTCAAATAATCTATTGCATTCTAAACAATTTTTAATTTCCTGTTTTGTTTTTATAAACTAACCTTCAGATTCATAAAAAATATTTAAGGTTTATAGCAGGTTTATGATTTTATTTATGAAAATTTTATTAAACAAAAATATTCTTTATGAATACGGGGGTAAATGTATATAATTGTGTGCTACATTTTAAAATTAATCCTTAACAATTCTGGTATCTTAATGACTTGCAACATTTCTAGCATATAACGGCGCTTAAAATTTTTTTCTGTGTTTAAAATTGATACTTTCTCAAAGTCCGGAGAGTGATTTAAACTAGCTGTTTTTTGTGACGAAATATACCTAAATTTTTGATTTGATTTGTGACCTGCAAATCTAGTTTCAGTTTATTCTTCGTCGTACCTACACAGTGCTGCCACGACTAATAACAACCCTACAAAACTAAAAAAAAAAAAAATTATTAACACTCTTGCAACAATTTTACATTGAATTAATTAGTTAGAGAGAGAGATATATAATGGGTTAGAGAGAGAGAGGCAAAATCACATGCACAAAAGGTTTCCGTCAGTTTTTTCATTTTGCTCTTAATAAACTAACATAAACTATAACCAAGATATTGGTGAGCACTACTGGTCATCTAACTAGTAAAATGACCCGTAGTCTTCTTGTAGGGAATTTAACAACTAAAATGTTTGAAAAAGTTGCCAAATGGGAAAAAATATAACCGATATAGAAATGCCTTTTGTTAATTAAGACAATCATTAAAATTAATTTTAAGTTACATTGTTAGACAAAGGTTATATTGCATTTAATAGGAAAATGTAAATGACAAATTAAATAAACAAAACAAGAAATGTAATTCATGTACATATTAAAAACATAACGAGAAATTTAAATGACAAGTTTTTATTAATACAAGACCCGTTTCATAAAAAATATTTTTATTTTATAAGAGTTAAACCCATCCAATTTCCATACAAAGTTCTGTATTCATAAATATGTGAACATATTTTTTAATTAATAAATAAACTTGGGGGAGTCACAAGGTGTGCATATCGTCATAATGTCAAGTCATATCGTCATAATGCCATAAAAAAAAATTTACAGTTGTTTAAAACAAATATTGTTGTGTTTCAAACAACAACAAAAATTTAATGCTGTGTTCATTGATTCGTCATAACTGGTTTAAGGGGATTTTAAAAAATTATCTTTTAGAAAAATAATTTGTCTTAAATGTTTAATATTAAAGCGATTATTTTGTTTAGTTTTGATGAAATTTGACCTAAAAAAAATTCCTTCACTTATCGTAGATGTTGGAGAAATCGAAAGCAATCCATTATACAGAATATCTTATTTTTCAGTCCTCTTCCTGGATTTCTCTAAACATATAAAATCTTCCATTATGCCATTAGATTTTAATTTTTATTTTTTTTAATTTTTAACTCTTCTAATTGTTTCGGTTAATTCTGTTAAAAGATTGATTGATAAGAGAATATGAGAAGAAACAAATAACTAAACACATTCATTAAAAAGTACGTGAAACAAAAAGCTGTTGTCAGCAAACACTTATTTAAAATAAAGATCACTGAACACCGATTAACGGTTAACCGAATGAATACCCTAATACATACCGACAGGATGTAAAAAATAAAATTTCCAAATTCTTAAATACACGCCATTTTCTTACAGTAAATTCTATAATTATAGATTATATATCAATTTATTTTTGAAATGTTCTTTATATTTTAATATATGAAAATCTACTACTGGAAATAATGTAAATTTAGAACATTTTACTTATATTCAAGTTTCTAGAAACACTAAAACTACTTTTGTGTATTTTTTCTGTCATGTTCTGAAATCGATTCATCGTGATATTATGCATTTTCTACTTTAAGTACCACTTATCTTTACTACTCTTAAAATCAGGAAAACCCACACTCATTTAAAAAAAAATATATATTGAAAATCTCCATCGGTTAAAACTTCATTTGATTTCAATTTAAGAATATGATTCAAAATAAAAATCACATTTGGCCATTTTTTTCTTAACACAAATTTTAAAAAAATATCTGGTAGCTGTTTTGAAAGGGATTTTTTGTTTTCGATAAAGTATAAAAAACAGATATTGGGAATTATTTCTTTTTCATAAGCAACTTTATTATATTCAACATTTTTCATTTTTCGAATTTATTCTATGAGTTAAATTTCAGTTATGTATTTTATAAAGCTTTTTGTAATAGCCCTATTCCTTAAATTTTTTTTTAGAAATGACTTTATACACTCATAGAATAAATTCGAAAAATGAAAAATGTTGAATAAGTATAAAAAACTTTCGTTCATTTGAAATAAATAATGAGAACATCGTAGTGGAAAGTACTCGTTATTCACAGTCTTAAATAATTTCCTTCGAATCGAAATACGCGATGTTAGTGTATTATGAAAAACAAATCACATATATTATTTCTAAAGCACTTTTTTTTGTCGGTTGCAAATATCTCCCATACCACCGCATCAAATTTAATGAATGATATCTCATTTTAAAGCTTATTTCTAACACTAATGGTGAAAAATAATTAGAAATTGTAAAATTAATATTTTCATTGATAAAAATTATATTTTATATAGAACTGCATGATAATACTGTTGTCATTATGATTATATGTTTTTGTTCAAGTGTGGTAATACAGGGTCGCTTAATAGTAATGCAGTTCTACATAATATAGTATGTATTAAAATCCATTCTGGCAATACCGCTATTTACTATAATGCCGTTTATTACTAAGTCAGTTATATATAATTGCGTACGTTTAAATATATTTTTGTTCGTATTAAGGATTCGTACGGGCAAAAAGTTAACGATGATCATGTCATTTCCTCTAACATTGTATTCAAAGAAGTATTATAAAAGCATTTAAACATATGTATGTATGTATGTTAATATGTATGATATATATTATGATTTCTAATATTTTTATACTTTTAACAAAATGTATTGAAGTTACTAAAATTTCTATTAATTATTTTCATTTTATGTTACAAAAATGACAACTAACGGTGCGAAATATTCGCACGGGTCATCTACTTCATACGTTTTTTATATTTTAGAAAAAAGTAACCAAAATAAAAAAAATATTCACATCTGCATATTGAGAAAACAAATGACCAATTTTGGTAAGAAATAACCCAAAACGGCAGCTCTGTACTTACATCTACTTTATTGCATTGTCCATCAATATTTCCCTTACAAGGTCCAACTTGTGTACTTTATCTTTTGTTTTAGTGAATATTTTGCCAATTGTAATATACGATTTTTGTGCTATTTTATGTGTCTGTGTCAAATAACCTAAACTGATGTTATGTCTCCCTTTTTGATGGTTAAAAAAGTTTTTTTTTGTCTTGGTGAAGAAGAGGAGATTAATAATCATGTCGATTGGCGCGGTATGGAGTTGAGTTTGATATCAGACTTAGGGTTTCTTTGGAAAATTTTCATAGAATTTCTTTTAGATTTTGTATTTACTTAACGATTTTTTAATTTTTTTGAGTCATACAAATCAGTCCGCCTTAATATACATGGGTCGATTGCAAACTAAATGTTTTTTTCTGTCCCCGCTATTTTAACTTTGTTTTGATGTAAAAATATGAATACAAAAAAAATAGGATTTATTGAAAAAAAAGTCATTAAGAATATGTCAGAAGAAAAACATTGCTCAAATTTTTAATATTTTTTTTCAATATTGATTGATAACAGTATTGTATTGCTCTCATAGTCGTGCCATATAAAAACACTACACCATTTTTCATTGAAATTGAGAAAATTCCAAATGAAAATGAGAATTTCAATTTGAAATTGAGAAAATTCCAATTGAAATTGAGAATAACAATTTGAAATTGAGAAAATTCCAAATGAAATTGGGAAATTTTAATTTGAAATGAGAAAATTCCAAATAAAATTGAGAAATTTTAATTTGAAATTGAGAAATTTTAATTTGAAATTGAGAAATTTTAATTTTAAATTGATAAAACTGAATTATTTGATTTTATTATATTCATACAGCAAACATAAGAATGAAGAAGTGAAAATAAATACAAATCGCAGTATTATTGACCAACAGGCTTATCTTCCAGATCGAGAGCTGATTAATAAAACGTTGTAGTATGTTGTATGACGTAGTATGTACTGCAATATCCAGTAGTTGTACATGCCTTAGAAACTCGAATCACCTCTTTTAAAAGTCAAGTCTCTGCTCTTTTACTAAATTGGGGAAATAACGTTTGGTACTTTTATTTATTTTTATTTTTTCCATAATTATGTTTGTTATGTACGTTCGTTGTATGAATATTAAAAAAATTATATAATTCAATTTTATAAATTAAAATTTCTCAATTTCATTTGGAATTTTCTCAATTTCAAATTAAAATTTCCCATTTTCATTTGGAATTTTCTCAATTTCAAATTGATATTCTCAATTTCAATTAGAATTTTCTCAATTTCAAATTAAAATTTCCCAATTTCATTTGGAATTTTCTCAATTTCAAATTGATATTCTCAATTTCAATTAGAATTTTCTCAATTTCAAATTGATATTCTCAATTTCAATTGGAATTTTCTCAATTTCAAATTGATATTCTCAATTTCAATTGGAGTTTTCTCAATTTCATCTGGAATTTTCTCATTTTCAATGAAAAGTGGTGTAGTCTCCAGCTACATTTTTTGATAAACAATATTAAAAAACTTAAAAACAAAGTCAACTGGAAACATCCATATATTAACTGTTTTTAAAATATTATATGTAATTATTATTTCTTTTCATATGCAACTTTAGTATATTCAACATTTTTTATTTTTCGAATTTATTCTATGAGTTAAATTTCAGTTATGTTTTTTATAAAGCTTTTTGTAAATTACAGAATAAAATTCGAATAAATAAAAAATGTTGAATATTGTAATTATTTTTCAAATTTTGTTCTGTTTTTATTCCTAAAACATTGTCAACGCGGATGTGGATTTTTGAAAGAATTTCGTCCCCGCGCATTGTCTTGAACGACACGTTTTTTGAATTTTTTTCATATTTTCTAATATACTTGTCGCATTGAACTTCTTTAAAAAACAACAAAAGGTTGTAAATGTCTTGAACACCACTTTTAACCTTTAATTTCATTTTTGCTTTTCAAATGACGTATTTTGAAAAAAATTATCTAAATAATAACAAGCTCTTGAACAGAAGAGAAAGGTTTTGTTTCAACCATCCCTCCAAGCAATTGGTAGAGTGTTTTTCGATTGTCTACGAATTTTAACTACTTCGTCACATTTGGTAGTTAAACAGTAGATTTTTCGGAATTAAACAACAACAAAATACGGTAGAATCGCATTATGAGTTCTTAAATTATACTTGTTCGTCACTTTAGTGAGTTGTTCAGATAATTGTAACAGTTATACAACTGCAACAATGGCACAATTGAATATTTCACATATTATATTGACTTCTTCGCAACGATTTGCTGTTTAATAGTGAATATTACAAAAGCAATATACGTAAAAGAGCACAGTTTGTATTTAAGTTGCCATGTGATCGGTGATACGTGCGTGTAAAATAATATTAATATATAAAATTATGTAAAATAGAGTGAAATTTTTAATATTTGAAAATAGAAATAGTTATTGTATTGTACTTAAAATTGGGACTCCGCGGAATCCAAATGTTACCGAAAAAAAATGTTAACGTATAAATGAGTGCACAAAAATGCCCAAACTTATTCTTCGGTTAGATTGGTTAAAGTTTTAATAATTTCTCATGCATATTTTTTTTAGAGCAAATGAAAATGAAATTGAAAATAATAATTTGATAATTATCTTTTTTTAAAGGATATTAGTGATTTTTTTAAACTGTCTGTTTATTTAATGACTTTAAAAATTTTAGTGTGAAAATTAGTGTTTTTGTTAAATTTTTCTAGTGAAGATCAACAATAATTTGAGTGAAGAAAGTTTGTAAATAAAAATTTGCAATAAAAAGATATGCTAGTTATAATATGATGAAAGTTTACAAAGTTAGTGTTTGAATAAACTTGTGATTTTGTGTAGTTTTCTTTAACAAAATTTGTCCACATTAGGTTTTTAACTTTAAAACATTAACAGCTATTTTGATTAAATGTGACGTAGATTTTTTAATATTTGTTTAACTTTAAGATCATTTATTTACAAAATCAAACAAAGATAAACAGTAAAATTACCCATTTTTTATTATAAAGAACAATAAAAAAAAATGTAACTTCAAAAGAGTACTTTTTGGAGCCAACAGCGATACTACTAAATTTAATTGATATTTAACTTCCAAAGCGCTCTAATTCGTCATATAATATAGACACTTAGTGGATTCTTAAAGTAAATATTACCATAGTGGGACACTTCTTCCCGAACGATGTAACTACATCAATAAGAATTGAATAGCAAAAGCGATAGGTTTTTGCTAAATGGGGAAACTATTTAGATTATTTTTCGATCGAAATTGTTTGCAGGGATCCTTCCAATATAACCCGGCGTTTACACATGCAAGTGCAAGTTCGAAAAACTCAATACACTCACAGATTTTTACTAACCCCATCACATTTTTCGTACTTGCAGCCCAACTTGCAAGAGAATTTGCTGCAAGTAAATTTTTGACACTTGCAGCAAGTAAAATGACAAATAAAGAAACAGTGTTACCGTGGATGCCTTTGGTATCAATTTACTAGAACTTAGTAATATAAAAATTATGTTTATAGTTGATTTTCGTTGGTAAAAAAAAAACACTACTACAAAGCAACACATCTTCATGGCATTTTAAAACATAAATTGCAAGTATTTAAAAAAAAATTTTTAATCAAAATATTTTCTTAGGAATTTTATGATATCGGTAACTACGGCAATACTGGATTCACATATTTTAAAAATAAACATAATTTTTTCATCAAGATGGACCAAAAATAAAATAAAGAAATAATTAAATTATTTATATATAATATTATTAAATAAATTTCGTGATAACATTAACATGATAAGGTTTTTTTAATCCAAAAATGAAGCTTTTTTCATAAGATGTTTTCGCTTCGAGAACATTTGAATAATAAATATACAACTGACTGTGTAAACACTCAAGCTACTTGCAAGACTTTCGGCTATTTCTTCGACATTTTCGTTGATAATACATTTACACTACTTGCAAGTAATTACGTGCATGTGTAAAGGCAGGGTAAGTGACTTTTCATGTATTTTTCCATTGTGGCGTTTAAGACAGAAAAAATGTCTTGGTGTACGTTTTAATTGAAATTGACCCACATGCATAATCCCCAAATTTCACTTTAAATTTAGAATATCGACAATATCAGAAAACTCTCCAAGTCCTTTCTCGCCAACAAAGCTAAAATCCTTTAAAAAAACAATCTGGCAACCATGTTCACTCAATGTCTATTTTGGCATCATCTCTTTAAGCATCGGTGTTTGTGTGTGGGGGTATGACATTTTTCTTTTCATATGGGGCTGTGTAAAATGTAAGTTTGCAAACCAAGTTTAGTTGCCAATCAATTTTCAACACTAACACTTGTGTTTTAAGTTCTGCTCCCCAAAAGAATATAAATAAAAAAAGTCATTTATTACGCGTTGACGTTTGATGTTGTGCTGTAATATTGTAAACTTGTCTCTTTCTATTTGTATTCAATTCATTTAACGCCTAAACACTTGTGCTAGGAAGAATGTGTGTGTGTGTGTGCACAATCGAATGCGTGTAAATTCATTTGCAATTAAGTACATTAAAGAAACAAAAAGAAAACAAAAAATTAACTACTTTTATGGTAAAACAAGAATACAACTATTATTATTTTTGGAGCAGTGAATTACAAAATAATTTTCCTTGAATTTTAAACGACTGTTTATTTGGTGGAAATTGTTTGCTTTTTAATCGTTTAAATCTCTTATACGTGCCCATTAAACGAATACCATAAAATTTTGCGTTCAATAATAATTTGTTTATTGTTTACAAGTATTTTTACATAAATTTCAATAACGCGACGGAAGACTATTTATTTATATTTGTTTGTTTTTGCGAAAACGGCCACGGCAATAATATTTAGTATACAATAATAATTATAATGTGCTAATATTATCCTAATGGTTGTTGGTGTTTTTCTGTAAAAAGTGTTTGTTTAAGGGCAATTGAAAAAAGTGTGGATGAAGCTGAAGAAAGGTGTTTTTCATAACCTGTCGTTGTATTGATTGTTGCTGACGGTTAAACAGCAAAAATAATAACAAAATCTTGACAACCAACACCCGCTACTTGTTTACAATTTTATTGTTTGCATTAATTTCGTATTTGGCGCAAATTTTTATAATCTACTACAAAGCAACCTCATCATCGCCAGAATTTATCAACATCATTTAAAATGACCACGGAAAAGGTATGAAGATGTGTATTTTACAAAATATTTATTGTAAATGGTTTTTTGCTTTTAGATATTTTTACAATTTCCAAAAAAAAAAAAAAAAATCATCGGAAATTATTTATCTTTAGGGATTCAAATTTTTTTTTTTACCATTCTTTTTTCTGAGAGGTTTTTGATATAAAAAGGTCCATGCTACTGTACTCTGACTGAATTTAAGTTTTTTAAAATTATTTCCTTTTTGCGCGGAAAACCCTCCTAAGACAATACGTTGAATAAAATGTCTACTTTGTAAATAAAACAAAGTTTTCCGAGAATTATCTTAATATTTTTTTTTATGATATAAAAATCCATGACAATTCTGTGTGAAACAAAATATGGGCCAAATGATCGCCACGGCTTCGGTGGAATACCTCTATCCGATGGTCCATATTTTCAATGACTCTGAGACATAGTTGGGGTTCAATATCGTTATTGTGGCGAAATATCTTCTTTATTCTTTAGCTCATGAATTGTTCTTGGCTTATTGACGTACACTTTTTCTTTTCCATACACATTTTAAATAACATGATCGTGGCGGCCAATAAACAACGCCACGACCTGAGATAAGACGGCCATTGATTGTTTCGCGCAAAAGAGTTGCTGTTTCGCTGGCTGTGTGGCAAGTGGCACCAGCCTGTTGGAACCACATATCGTCTATGTCCATATCCTCAATTTATGGGCACAAGAAGTCCGTAATCATCTCGCGATAGCGAACACCATTCACGGTATTTTCACCGACCTCATTTTTGAAGAAGTACGTCCAGATGGCGCCACCAGCCAATATACCGTACCAAACAGTCACTCTTTGTGGGTGCATCGGCTTTTCAACAATCACTCGTGGCTTCTCATTTGCCCAAATGCGGCAATTCTGCTTGTTAACAAATCCACTGAGGTGAAAGTGTGCACGAAATGCATTCTGATTTGCTTCAATAATCCTAACGCGCTGATCAATTGTGTACCTCTCCATTGTTGAGGAAATGTCAAATAAAAGTTGGGCAAAAAACTTGACGTTAAGGTGTGACTCACAATTAATATCGTGCATTATGGTTAGACCAACCTTTACATTAGATGTTCTGCCTTTAGGTGCTGATTTGTTTTAATAGAAAGACTCTGAGGCTTATTAATAGTCATTGCGAAACAGACCTTAAGGGGGAATTGGAATCTTCTAAACTCGAATGGGTACTGCATAACATCCGTTGTAATGTACCTCGACCGCAGCCGCTACCACGTTTTTATGCATGGTTTTTTTCTCGCTTAATCGGATCCCATTGCACAACTTAAACGGATTAAGATTCCTGAGTAGCATTTGGGACACTCCTTCATTGCGGACGGTAGAACAGCTGCACAGAAAAAAGTGTTTTACCAATTAAAAAAATGGTTTAAAAAGCATTTAAATTAAATTGAATCAATTATTTTTTTAGTTGAAAGAAAATTTAAAATTTAATTTTGATTAATTAACATTTTAGTTGTTTTCAAATAAATTTTCAATTAATATTATAATTAAATAACAAAAAATCTTAATTGACTTTTTTCGATTAAAATAAAATAATTTAAGCATGTAGAATTGTTGTTGGGGCCTGCCAATATTTATTTAAATAAATTAACATATTGTTTGAAATGGCAAAGTTTTTTGATCACTTTTTTAATTAAAATTAAAAATATCATTTATAGAAAATTTTTTTTTCAAAATTTTAAAATTTTTAGTTATCAATATAATCATTTTGGTAATAGGTCAACAAATTGTTTGCTTGATATTATGAATTTGGTATAAATTTGGTAATTGGAGAAAATTAATAATTTTTTCTGTGTATGCTTTTTCAATTTTTATTCCATCTGTCTTACTGGCTCTTCTTTGATTGATAAGCGCAAATAAAATTTAAAAATTGTTTTTGTTTTAAATGTAAATTAAACGAACGAATTTTGCGCTCGCGATCTAAAAACAGCAACTGCCTGTTTTTCGAAGAAATTAAGCTCATGAAAAGATGTACCTGTGTACAGTGAGTGAGTCAGGCCTTGTACTTGTATTTACATACATATGTATATCGTTAGCTAAAATGAAAAAGTCGTAACTAACAAAAATAAATTTTACAGGAGAAGCAAAAAACGTTGTCAAATGAAAACTATAAACATTTTTAACTAAGTTTTATCTCACGTCAGAAAATCATAATAAGTCTTCCATGGATTTCTTCAAGCAATTTTCAAAGAAATCCATTCCATTATATTTTGTTAGGAAAAAATGTGTAATTACGTATTTTTGCATTTATCAAATAACCACACTTGTTGTTACGTCCCTTTGTTTTTTCTTATAAAAGCATAATTTTCGATCGCAAAATTATAAAGTTGTAGTTTAATGACATTCATAATAATCAATCAAAAACTCGATTTAGATTTTTTTTAGTTACGCCTTTTTTGTATTTTAGCTAACGATATGGATTATGTGAATTAAATCAAACTTTATGAGTTAAAAAAAAAATAACACAATGAAGGGAGAATTAATTGTAAATGTTTCGCTTACCATCTCGCTTACAGAAGATATTTTTTATAGCCAGTTCTTACTTTGACACAAAAACCGCTTTATTCAACACATATTAATGTAACGATTGCTAAAGTTATTTTTTAAAATTCGCCCATACAAACCTGTTTCGTAGTTATTTTTTTTATAAAATTTATTAAGAATTCGTTCTCTTAATTTACTGCATCTCTATACGTCTTATTGCTTAGCAAAAAATGTGCGCTTGCTTAAAGAATATTTTTTCAAAATTTCACTCCCTAGCTCATTTCCTATGACGATATATAAATTGTCAATAGTATCAGGCGTACATTTGTATGGTCATAATTTTGACATCCAACAATTAAAAGCTAAAAGGGCTTTTAAGACCACCTGTATAGATTTCGCCTTGGTAGGGCTATAAGGATGGGAACCTTTTTTATATAAAAAAAACTTGAAACCAAATTTTCCCCTTTAATTTTAAAACTTTTTTAATTGGGCCAATGTAAAATGGGTCCTTCATTAAGCGCTTCCTATCTTTAAATTTTAATAAAACAAATGATGTGTGAGATATCTTTAACATTTTTTATTCGTTGCCATTATTATAAAATTGTCTATTAACATATCGAGCCCTTACCGCAAAAAAGCTTAAGCGACAAAAACACAATTTTACCGGAGAAGATTTTTTTAAATTATATTTCTTAAAATTTTTTTGGGAATGTTGGCGATATAAAATCGTAACGGTACCTTATGTGACCATGACATTTTAGGAGATGATGCGAGTGCTGCCAATAAATTCATTTATTAAAAAAAAAAAAAAAAAACGAAAATTGAAAATTATGTCGCTTAAGGTATTTTTGCGGTAAGGGCTCGATATGTTAGAGACAATTTTATAAAACTTCTTCTAGTTATTGTTCTTAAGCTATGTTCACACCTATCACATATTAGATGTCCTTCACATAACCACTTGTTTAATTAAATAAATTATTTGCTTTTGCAAAACATTGGCTAGATCAAACATAATTTAACAGTTTCTTTACAACATTATACAATTATCTTCTTACAAATAAAGTTAAGTAAATGGTAAAGAAAATGGTTAAAAAAAAGCAAAAGTTAGATCAATTTATTGGTCACGTTTTTTTTTGGATTCTTTTTTCAACTACAATATTCACAATAAACTGATAACATTTTTTTTAGTTTTACTAACTATTATTTCACTGCAATACTCTGCTGCTCACTAATACAACTGCAGATTTAGCCTTGGGCACCCCCGTTTTAAATACACAGAAAAAATTATTAAATTTCTCCAATCACCAAATTTATACCAAATTCATAACATCAAGCACACAATTTGTTGATTTTGCAACTTTTACCAAAATGAATATATTGATTACTAAAAATTGTAAAATTGCGAATATTTTTTTTCAATAAATGATATTTTTAATTTTAATTAAAAAAAATTATCACAAAACTTTGCCATTTCAAAAAATGTGTTAATTTATTTAAATAAATATTGACAATTCCCAACAACAATTCTACATGTTTAAATTATTTTATTTTAAATAAAATTTGCTATCAGCAAACAAAACTACAGAGGGAATGAGAATTACCTACAAACACTCAAAAAGTCTTGTTTGCAACGATATCAAAGCTTAAACAAAATACCAAACAATAAATCAGTGATGAGTTTTATCTTTTCTTACATTTCCCGCTACAATTATTTGGAATTCTCCCAACATGCGGCAAATGTAAGAAAAGATAAAACTCATCACTGATTTATTGTTCGGTATTTTGTTTAAGCTTTGATATCGTTGCAAACAAGACTTTTTGAGTGTTTGTAGGTAATTCTCATTCCCTCTGTAGTTTTGTTTGCTGATAGCCTTGGCTTTTCTAAAATTATTTAGGAGAACGTTTCCTGATGATCTGGCCTAAGCAACCAGTGAAATGCGCTTAGGAACAGCTTATCCTCCAACAATAAATTTCAGTATTTTTTTATCAATTATTTAAAAAGGGAATTAAGCACAACAAACAAAATCTTTTAATAATTATGAAAATTGATTTCTTTTGTAAACAGAAACATGAAACAGTGGTTGTATAATTTTTGCTGGTAAAAATTTTATTGCCAGAAATTTTCAATAAATTTTATGTCTCTGAAATTTGTATGCTTGAACTAAGGAATAATGAATATAAATATTAATTTTTTGTAAATGAACACACCTATAATGTGCTTTAAATCTGAAGGAGAAACATGATGTGGATCGTAAATGGCAATTCTGTTTATTGTACTCTATAGGATACGAAAGTACTTAATATATTTCGTGATGACTTCGTTATTGCGAAATAAAGGGCATCTTCACATTACAGACGCCCAAAATGACAGTTTTTTTATTATTTACTTTTGTGGGACTCTAATTTCTGAAATATATTTCAAAAAAATTCAACCAACTTTCATTTTGTGATTTAAAAGACAATTAATTGTTGTTGATGCCTCGAACGACTCTAGCGAATTTCGGGTACTCTGTTCTATACACGCAGAGAAAAAATATGGCTCGGCATGGTTACAAAAACTTCAATATGTTTATTTTAACAAGATATTGTTGTCAACAAAAAATTTCTGGTTTTATGAATATCAGCAATATTTTAGTTACTGTAAACATTTCAATGTTTATCGCAATTATAAATTTGAGTATGGTTCACTGAAAAATAATTATTTAACATTAAAAACATATTATATAGGTTACAACCATTTAATTAATTTAATAGCCATTACACCATATTATGATAACCTACGATTATAATATGATTACTGTTATAATATTTTAAATCATAATATGATTCTTTTAGATTCTTTGCAAGTAAGACTTGAGTGGTTGTAATTCTCATTCGCTTAACAGTTTTATTTGCATAATACACCCAGAGAAAAAACTATGTTTAAATATGGTCACCTGCAACAAAACTATTTTTAAAGAAAATTGTAAACATATTATGGTTAATTTAAACATATTATTATCACCGACTACCATATTATGGTTAAATGTGTCCTGTATCAATATGGCACAACCATATTATGAATGCCTCCGAACATGTTTTCATCAATAATAACTAAAATATGTTTAACACTTATAATAGCATGATTGGTTTTCAACCATAGCATGTTGCTCTTGGAGAAGTGAAAAATACTATTGTTAACTTAAAAAAAATATTTAACCATAACATGTTTAGAGGCAACCATAATATGTTTGTGGCCTCTTGATGGAGGACTAATTAAACAATAATATGGTTGTCGGTGACAATAATATGGTTAAATAGTTTTGTTGGAGGTGACCATATCTAAACATGTTTTTCTCTGCGTGTATATTTAGCTTTTAAATATTCTTTGAAAAAAGGCTTCCTGATGATCTGTGTATAACTTTTTACCATAATTACATAATTACTTTTAACCATAACGTTATCACTTTGTATTATAATATGATAACTTCTAAACGTATTATGATTAATATAATAAGTGTATATTATAATAATAATAAATATAATATGATGTAATAATAAAAACAAACTATGATAAAGGAAAAAATATGTTTATGTAATATTACGAATATATTTGGTCATAACATGATATTTTATGATTCTAATTATAATCATAATATGTTTTGACTACAATCATGAATCTTATCATAATATGTTACTCTTAGAATATGTTTATCACATATTCCATGTTTTTTCTCAGCGTGTAGGGAAGCATTTTGTTTCGACGTAGCAAGGTCTGGACTAAAAGGCGGGTGAGGCCAAACTTCCACACCATTCATATCTAAATAGTTTTTAGCTGGTCTTGCAACATGTGGCCGTAGTCATGTTCGCATATTAAATTGCTTTTATCCAATTCTTTCTCCAAACGAATTGAATATGCTCGATAAAGGCCCCCTGTGATCGTCTAGCCAGATTTTAGCAGTTCACAACAGAATAGGCCCATTTTCTTTTCATCAAATATAGATAATTGTTTTCTTTCACCAATATTTTTTTTTTCAATAACTGATATTTTGAATTTTAAATAAAAAAATTATCAAAAAACTTGGCTTTTTCAAACAATGTGTTAATATATATCATTTAATAAAGTTCAGGGGGCTAATTATGGCAGTCGTGATCGAATACTTTTTCAATTCGAAAGCAAATTTATTTCTTTTTATTTTAGTTGATACTGAACGAATCGAAATTATTTTTTCAACACTGAAACAATTTTTTTCAATCGTTCAGTATCGACTGAAAGAATTGGAACTTAAATTGCTTACGAATCGAAAAAGTATTCGATCACGACTACCAGAATTAGCCCCCAGTTTTTGACAATTCCCAACAACAATTCAACAAGTTTAAATTATTTTATTTGAAACGAAAAAAAAACAATTAAGTTTTTTTGTTATTTAATTTATATTTTAATTAAAAATGCATTTCAAAACAACTAAAAAAAAATAATTGATTCAATTATCACATTAATTAAATTGAAATACTTTTTAATCAATTTTTCTAATGGTTAAAACAAATACTGATAATTTTTTCTGTGTTGCTACTCGAAAAAGTGCATATGTGACCTTCTCCGAGAAAAAGGACCTATTGTGCCAAAAAAAAACGGGTTTGGTCTTAAGAGTGGATTCTGGTACCTAAAAGGGTGTAGAATAATTTGAAATGAGTTAGATTTCTGATAAAAATTTATTTACCTCATAAAAACGTACAAAACGAACATGGGAAAATCAATAAAAATGAGAAAAACATTAAAAAAAATCAAGTATCGAGATCATAACAAACAGAGCAGCAACAACAGGAAAGGAACGAAAGCGAAAAAAATACGTCACCAAAGTCGGCACACAATCATAACTAACCATACCAAATTGCATCTCCCAACTGAAGGTGTGTTCACAGTGGTAATGCGTTATGAAACTTTAAATGCGTTTTCTCAAAACTTCATTTTCACACTTTTCTCGGAGAAGGTCACATATATGTTTTTTGTAGGCAATTTCCTCAGCTACAAATTTGATAATAAGTATATTTGCTATAAATGTTACCGTTACGAAGTTTTTACGAAAAACCGCTTCGTGCAAAAATTCTCTTAATTTTTTCGAAGTTAAATTTCCTTTCCTTATTATTATTAATCGACCTTTTTATGATTATATTTTCAAAAATGTTTTCTCCTATAGTTACCTATAGACAGGCTTTCAAGGTCTTTGTTTTTATTCTTAATTAAATAAAAGACAATTTATCGCATTTTATCAATATATTTCCTACGTTTCGTTGGGATTTTCCAACTTCCTCAGGGATTGATTTTTATTGTTGGTCTGGCAACATTAAATAAATACAAAAGAAAAACATATTCTAGTTACATGAATACAACAAATCGTCAAAAATAATCAAAACATATAAAAAACCAACTTACAAATTATCTCATTTCTCTCCGTCTACATTATTCTTAAATTTATATCACAGTTTTGTATTTGTAAAGTTGGACAACACAACACAAAACTTAAATAAATAAATTAAAACAATTGTCAGGAAAAATTTAATATTACAGTTTACTTGTTTTTATCACAGACTTATAGCAACTAAATTAATGCTATGGTGTAATTTGCATTAGTTTTATCACGGTCTTCTTTAAGTGGGGAACAGAATAGACGCTGTAGTACAACGTTACGAATAGCGCTGCAAGATGTGAAAAGTTAAAAACGGCAGTTTCAAAGAAGTGTCAACAGAATACGTAGTTGTAGTAGTCGTTGCAGTTGAAGTTGAAGCTCAAAGTTCGAAATTTTGAACTTTGTTGCGCTACAGCGCATTCGTCAGCTTCAGCTACTACTACAACTACTTTATTCTGTTCCAGGCCTTAGTGTTTACTGCAATTCTTGATTTTTGTTGTATCCTCAAGCTCTCCAACGTATAACTTTTGCCTTCGCTCTTCTCTTTGTCCAAAATGCTGACTCTCTTAAAACTAGGTATGTGTCCACTATCAAAACAATGTTGCGCAAGTCCTTATTCCCCGTATTATCAAGAAGTAATGCCAATCTATAATTTTCGAACTAATTTGACTAACCTAGGCGGTCTTCTGAACCGCACAAACCATTCCTCGCACGCTTAAATCGATTTAACATATTTCGGATAAGCCTTTTGCGATCAATCCGTATACTTTAATTGTACTTTGATTTAAATTGAAGAAGTAAACCAAAACTTGTTACAGCTGATGTTTTTTTGGCACAAAATTTGAAATTTCCGATGACCAAAAAAACTTTGTTTCTTGACTATGTGAGAATAAATGACAAATGCTAACTTGCCAGAATATCATGTTAGTTATTAAAGACACAAACCATGTGTTAATCATACGTCATATGTTGTTAATTTGTTTTGCATTCTTAAGTCATTAAGCCAATTTATAAAAAATAAAAATAAATACATACTATACTACCAAAGAGACAGATGGGGGAGAGAACTTAAATAACGGCACATATGATTTGTGATACATTTGTTTTAAGAGTTTAAAGAGTTGTAAAAGGCATCAATCCATAGTCGCCAAATGCCGTGAGCTATAAGTTTCCTTCGCACCCACCTACAAGACAAATCTAAACAAAACTTGCTGAAAGTATTGCCAGCTTTTCGCAAAAACATATTTTTTTCTTGCCTTTCCACTGACTCGTAGGTTTGTTTGTAATACCAAGGAGTTATATAAAATACTAATTAGTTTTGGCAAAAAAACCCAAAGTCTTGGCTGCCAATTATAAAAATATTCTTTTATGTACTATTTTTGTTAAGCCTTATATACATAATTAATGACTTATGACCTTTTAAATGCCATATCCTGTAACGTTTTACCAAAACTAACAAAAAATCCTTTAGCAACTGTGTGTATTCCAGTCAATGTATTTGTATGGATAGACAGACATCCAATCAAAAAGAACAGCAAAAAAATAGTTATTAAATCTTAATTTCCGCCGTTTGTTTAAGATTTTGTATTTTATGATTATCGAATTTCGATTGACAAATAATTTCCGTTAGTAAGGAAAAAATGTAGGATGGTTAATATAACCCTATTAGGTCATTTGGGAGAGGGGGATTTATGTTTAAAAGTACAAAATTTGAATTTTTTGTTCGTTCGTTGGCAAATATTTATGCACAACACGTTTATGTAAATGCAAAGAAATAAAAGTTAATGGATTGAAAAAATTTTAAATATAATGTTTGAGTTTTAGTAAATCTAAGGATTTTTTGAGACTAAACATTTTTGACCCTAGAAAGATAACCATATCGTGACATACGTTGAAAATAATCATACGTAAAACTGAGGCATTATTTGAACCTGTTATATTGTTGTATTTTTTGTTTAAGGAAAAACAAACTAAAATGGATTATATTTTTACATCTATGTATATTAAATAAAAATACCAAAATTTAAAATATGTTTATATGTGAAATGTCTGAAGTGCACAGTAACTTTTTCAAGCTAATTAAAAAGAAAGAGCAATATTTCGAACGTGCATGGGAAAACATACGCAGATTATCTTTCAAGGGTTAAGTGTAAATATTTAGGTTTTGATTTTGAAAACGAAATTAAAAACATTCCCACACGAAGACAAAAAGGATGTTTTAGATAAATGGTAACGAATAATTAAAAAAAAAGCAGCTATCACACTGTAACAATATTATTGTTACCGCAATCATGTAATGATTAAATTAGATCAATAGATGATGGCTTCACTTCAAGTTGGTATGACATACAGGCATGTCATACAATCCGATCGACATGGCTTTGATTTCGTATTCGCAATTCCGATCGATTTTGAGCATAAACTTTAGATTCCAAACGATTTTGTTTATTCCCCAAAATTATAAAATTTCTGATTAAAAAAAATAAAAACAAAAACATAATTAGATTAGAAGCTTAAGAAATTAAAATATTTATGTATAAATATTAACTAACGGCCAATATCACCAAGTTCAGTTATAATTAACTATCAGTTATAACTGTCAAAATTATATTGTTAACTGGAAGTAAAGTAAAGTTTTAACTGGGCTTGGTGAAACCGGACGTAAATGTTGTTAATCAATTTCATTATCAAATATTCTATTTACCCCCTATAAAGCCTGGTACTCTGTTCAATATTTCACGCGAAATGCTGTCAAAACTCATATGAAAAAAACTTTTGCGCGATTTCTATGAAAAAGTGTTGATAGAGTTGTACTCTGTTTAATTTGTGAAAAAGCTGCGAAATGTTTCTGGCAAAATTTTCACGTGGAGTTTTAAGAAAATGAAAAATAAAAAATATATTAAATGAGATCTGAAAAACATAAATAACACAACCGGTAACAGTTTTTCATCCACATTTACTTCCATTTTTACTTAATTTTTTATTTATAACAAGTTAGAGTGCTATATTATTCGGCTGTGCTGAATCTTTGATACCCTCCACCGACAGGAGTGGGCTCTATATGATAAATACATATATATTATTAACTAAGCTTCACAAAAACGAACGTCAGCATTAAAATTGGTTGCGGTTTAGACCTGAATTAAATTATTGACCGACAATAAAAACAATTTATGCGTTTCTTGTAAGAAATTTGAACTGGCTTGAGTAAAATATCATAATTCGTAAAAGTTTTAGCCGAACTAAAATAATTTTTAAGAGCGTTATTTGTATTGGACCTATGGTAAATTATGGACCAATCATTCTAAAATTTTGAAGACTGATTTCTGGTATTACAAAAAATAAATTAGAATAAATTTCAATACAGCAGTGTAATTAGTTTTGGCGTTAACAGTAAATTTCACAAATTTGCATGATATTTTTTCTGGCCACATGAATTTAAGTAAAAAATTTCACCGCAATATCTATATCTGTGATGGTTTTAGGTGAATTTAATTATTTTCCCAAAGTTGGATTTATTTAGTTTTAGGCGCAATAAACTGTTTTCCGAGAGCAGGGTTTATATGGGGCCTAGGACTAATTATGGACCAATCTTCACGAAATTTGGCAGTGTGATTTCTCGTCCTATAAAACTGTGACGTACCAAATTTTAGTGTGCTAGCGTTATTTGTTGCGGTTCTAGGCGTACTAAGCTGTTTTCCGGGAGTAGGGTTTATATGGGGCCTAATGTAAAAAATGGACCGATCTTCAGAAAATTTTACAGTGTGATTTCTGGTCTTATAAAACTGTGACGTACCAAATTTTAGTATGATAGCGTTATATATTACGGTTTTAGGCGCAATAAACAGTTTTCCGGGAGTAGGGTTTATATGGGGCCTAATGTAAATTATGGACCGATCTTCAAAAAAATTTACAGTGTGATTTCTGGTCCTATAAAGCTGTGACGTACCAAATTTTAATATGATAGCGTTATTTATTGCGGTTTTAGGCGTACTAAACTGTTTTCCGCGAGGAGGGTTTATATGGGGCCTATGGTCAATTATGGACCAATCTTCACGAAATTTAACAGTATGATTTGCAGTCGTATAAAGCGAATTCATTTTATGTCATTCCGTGCATTATTCTACCATTTATGTTAGTTTTTGTATCAAAATTATCAATTTTTTTTGGGTAGTGGTTCCACATTTTGATTCATAGTTCTGATCCTACTGAACCGATGTTGCTGGATTTCAATCCCATACTGCTTAGGATAACTCAAGCAATTTGAGACCAAGTTTGTTCTTTTCTTTTGCGTTTTTCGAAAGTGAGCGTGTTTTCAACAGACGGACAGACAGACGGACATGGCAAAATCGACTTAGAATTACTCAAGGAGCCAGAATATATATACTTTATTGGGTCTTAGATCTATTATAAAAAAGTTTCACACGGAATGACAAACTTAGTATACCCTCATTCACCACAGTGGTGGTGGAGGGTATAAAAAAACTTATTATTTAAATACATGTGGATTTTGTTTACATATGCAAATCAATATCGCATACTTTAAAAGATTATAAACGTCAAATTGTGCAAACTTTCGAGATAGGTAACGTTGATACATGTCAAATTTTTCGTATGAAATAATAGATGTTGCTGAAAATTTTTCACAAATTGGAACAGAGTACCAGCCTAGTATTCTGTTCGAACTTACGAAAAATGTTGAGCAACATGGATTATCTTACACGAAAATTTTGATATGTATCAATATTATTTATCTCGCGATTTTTCAAAATTTAATGTTTTTATTAGTTGCAAGTATACAACATTGTTTTACGGAGGTCAACAAAAACCATGTTTTTTAATTGTCATCACAAAAAAAAGTAAAACAATATTATTTTTATAATTTCCCAAATCAAAAAAACAAAAAAAAAATTAACTTTATTTTCAAGTTAAGCACTTTTCTAAAGTTTGCTTTGCAAAACGCTTTTTAAAAAAACCACTTTACAAATACAAAATAAAAAATCACAACAAATGATAAGCTGTTGCATAAAATTCCGTGTGAAATAATATGAGCTGCACTTGTTTCGCACGGAAAATAAAAATATTGCTAGCAACATTTTAAATGTTTTTCGTAATATAAATTGAGTACAACTCTATCCACATTTTATCGTTTGTATTTCACAGAAATATTTTTTATATTGAGTTTGAAAACATTTCGCACGAAATACTGAACAGAGTACCAGGCTTTAATCATGAAAAATATTTTTGTTAGTTTTATAAAAGGCTTATTAAACAAATTCTCATAATTAGAATCTGGGAATTATTTCTTTTTCAAGTTACTTTATTATATTCAACCTTTTTTTATTTTTTCGAATTTATTCTATGAGTTAAATTTCAGTTATGTATTTTATTAAATCATTCCTTAAAATTGAAGGAATAGAACTATTACAAAAAGCTTTAAAAAATACATAACTGAAATTTAACTCATAGAATAAATTCGAAAAAATAAAAAAAGGTCAAATTCTCATAGAAAATTCGTTTTACAAACCTTTAATAAACCTAAAATATCTTTATGAATATAGCTCTTAATCTTTAATTAAGAATTAGATGTATTAACATTTTTCTTTAATAAATCGTTAAAAATAGCAATTCCACTTTGGAAATTTTAAGTGGCTTCATTCCGAAAACATTTTTCGTTTTCCAAAGAGTCTGGAGTTAAAATAACTTTCAATCAAAATTGCGTTCTGTTATATGGCTGATAGATTTTTACTTAAAAAAGTTTGGATATGACAAATTTTGATTCTAAAAGTTTTTTTTCGCCGAAAATTTTGCTTTTTATAAATTTTATTTAGAAAGAAAGTTGAACAGGCTATTTCTGAAACCAATTGTAGAGATTAGTTAACATCATTCAAAAATGTAGATTTAAATGTTAGATGTGACCCAGGAGGGCCACACAAATTCGAGAAAGTAGAGTAAAAAGCCGACCAATGTCGAATTTACAAAAAGATTGGGAGTTAGACAGACCACAATTCGCGTTCGTTTAAAAGCCTTTTAATCCATTCAGAGGCAAAAAGATATCAAACGTGAGTTTTGAATGTCTATAGATCTTTTTTATGCAGTTTGTTGTAGCTAATGGATGAAAAATTGACTGAAAGAATCCGAAGCGCAAATCGGGATCTAAAAGCAATAACTAACCCCTTAGGAAATATCGCTTAAAAATCTCGCAATCTGTGCAAACTATGCATTTTCACGCCCTCTCAAATTAACTGTCAAAAATGTTGTGAAAATTCATTTATACAAACTTGTTAAATTTGTCGTACGATTTTGGCTCGTAAACTTGCGCTGTTTAATTGTGAATTTAATAAAACATATAATTATATACCCTTCACCTTAAATGCAAACCGACGTAATTATAGTTTTATTTTTTTACAGGAGAAGCAAAAAACTTTACAAAATCAATAACAACAAGGTGTTCTCGGCGTTTGAATTTCTGAAATAAAGTCGCAATTTTTGATCGCATGTGCACATGTAGTTTAATAAAAAGAAAAAAAAAAAAAAAAAGAAAAAATCAATCAAAAACTCTATTTCTAATGTTTGTGCAGTTACGTCCACTTGCATTTAAGATGGGGATATATAAGTTTGTCATTATATTTGTAATTTCTACAATATTGATCCTAGACTCTATAAAGGTCCTAAAGGTTACCGAAGTTGATTTAACAATGCCGGTCTGTATGTGTGTATGTACAAAAGCATTTTCCGAAGATTCCAGAAATTATGGGGACTAGATTGCTATAATTATATGTCACTCCGTTAAAGCTGGCTATGGAAATTCAGCCAGATCGGTCCATAAATGAATGATATGAACAAAAAACCTCGACTGGAGAACGGCAAGAGCCGTTAGGTACAAGCATCTTAGTTATCAATACACAACATCTTTAAAAAATGGGCTGTGTTAGCGAAGTAGGCGTGTCACTTCCCATACAAACACATTATACATTTTATTATATCTGTAGAACGGAAAGAGTCAAAGTTTCAAATTAGATAGAAACATCTCGGTTATCAACACACTTATTGCGGTTGTGGTTGTCATAAACGACTGCGTCGTTTTTTGTAGTAGATTAAAAAACACAGGTTGTGTATACGACTGTGTCGTTTTTTGTAATAGATTAAAGTAACTTATAACCTGTGTTCTTTAATCTACTACAAAAAACGACACAGTCGTATACGTCAACGACAACCACAATAAGGCTGAATGTGGAGGTAATCGTCATATCATTTCTTCATGTTGTGCACAAAATTCAAACAAATATCTGATATGCTCAACTTAAGAGAGAATAATTAAATTTTAAGGTGCTAGACAATTCAAATTTGAGTTATAACTAAATTGCCGCAAAGGATCGATACCACAAACAACAAATTCTTACACAAGATTCAGACCGTGATTTAAAAATCATGTCTTTTTTTAATTCCTCATGAAAGTTGCTTCCAAAAACACAACAGATTCAAACGAAGATTTTTTCCCCATGATTTTAGGGTTGATTTTTTCCCCATTATCGGTAATTCTTCTTTACTTGCTTATTTATAAAAACAAACAATTTAAATGCGCTCCATGCTTTGTATTGTAAATAGATGTTGAAATAAAAAATAAAATGAAGCAACACAACAAAAATAAGAATGTGTTAAAAAAAAATATAAAAAAAGACACAAAGAACAGAAAACGTGTTTTTTCGCTACCCCGCTCGCTACTCTACACCGTTCGCCTACAAACACCAAAAATCATGATTTAAAAAACATAGAAAAAATCACTGTCTGAGCCGCGTGTAACACCCAATTTTCACGATGATTTTTTTCCCCTAGTTTTAAGTCATGTCTTTTTTTGATTGATATCGAGCGGGGTAGAGAAGTAAGCAGGGTAGAAAAAAGACATGCTCGTATTTTCTGTGCTTCTTTTTTGACATTTCTCTTTGCACTTATTTGTGTTTCTTAATTTTTGTTTTATTCTTATTTCAAAGTGACGAATATAGAAAAATAAAAAAAATTTAGGGGGTGATTTTCTAAATCACCTCACCTTGCGTTGGGAAATTTTTCATATAAAATTTTTTGGAGTGAATATTTTTCAAGTGAGGTGAAGTGTTTTAGAAAATAACCCCCTTAATAAAAAAAAAAATTTAAAACATATCAAAATTATATGGAATAACGAAATTTTAAATATTTTTATACGAACAAGGAACTTAGGAAATCAGAAAAAATCAACTCTGACTGCAAAAAAAAAAAAAAAGAAACGTGGTGAAAATTTATCAAGTTTTTGGAAGTTGCTTTAAAAAAGAAAAACAAAAAAGACATGTCTTTTAAATCATCGCGAAAATTGGGTGTTAGAATGATCAGTTTAGTCTGTTGACTTTCTAGAGTAATTTTTCAAAACCAAATTAATTTTTTAGACACAATTTTCAAGTTTCCGGTATTTATTTTTTTTAATTGAATTTTAATTTAATAATTAGTAATTTTAAATTTCACAAAAGTTAAAAAGCCCCTTTTGAAACAAGTTTCGCAAGTTTACCCACTTTCAGAAATGACATTTTTATTGTTTTTTTTTTTTAAGATCAGTAGGGTGTTTTACATTATAATTTTCAGAACTCTGGTCGAAATCAGCCGGGTGGTGTTGAATTCGAGTTCTTAAGGCTTGTTTCTGATTAACTGTATGACAATGAGGTAGCTCAGTTATGCTCCTAGCCCGCTTTTATATAAAATATTTTAGAATATTAAAGCTAAAGGCTCTTATATTATTTCATATGGAGCAAAAATAATATATTCAAATATCTTAATGCAAATTTTTTCTTTTCACAACATTTAACGTTAAGGTTTTTTATTTAAATTTTAAACAATAGATTTTTTTTCTTTAAACTACTTATTTCAATTTCAGCAATTTTTTTTAACATTTTAACCAAATTTATGTGCACTTAATATTGAATACTATTATTTATATATGTATGACTTTTTCCCCCCCAACAATGACAATAAAAATTCAAGCTCTGCAAATTTATTTACCAACTCTTACAGTAAATGCTTCTTTTAGGTTCTGATTTACTTTTTTGTATCTCATTCCATCCAGTCACTGAGCAAAGTGTAACCAATGAAACCAACATTCAAAAAATGAAAGATCTAAAACTACACATACTTACAACAATGTTGCATAAATAATAAAAAAAATACTTGTCATCATCAGCAACAACAACAATTTTACCAAAACACTTGCGAAAAATGTAAATTATTACGACTGTCAGGATGTAGTTTTTTTTTGGATGTTGGAAAAAAGTTGCAAAAGTAAAAAAGATTCTATTTTTTTTAGGCAAAAGGAGCAAAATCATTTATACAGAAAGGTTTTTGCGTTTATTTTCTTTTCCTTTCCATTTCGTTCTTTTCATTTTATTTAAATAACAATAAAAGTGCCACATTTTTATCTTTTTTTTTTTTGGCCCCAAGTAAGATAAAATATATAACAATATAAAAGAAGAAAACATTTTATTTTTTTTAGCTTAAAAGGTAACAAATGTTTGAATATTTAAAGTGTTAGAAAATTGTAACTGCAAGTGTAAAATAAATGTGTTTATCAAACCGCTTTTGTAAAAAATCTTAAACAAAATTTTCAAATTATTTACACCTGTTCAGATTTTAAATACAAGTAAAAGAAATATTTTTTAAGCTTTATACTTGTCAAAATGGAATTTTCGTTAATATATCCCAATCGCAAAAATAAGTACAACTTGAGAGTCTGGGAAGGTATGAAGATAATTTTTAATACCGTATTCCAGTCAAATGGCTTTGCATAGATAAAACCAGGAAAGTAAAGTAATTGCTTTAGATATTTCCAAGGCTTTTGACAGAGTTTGGCATGGTGCACTTTTGTCAAAACTTGTTGCATTTGGTGTCGGCGATAATTACTCTCGATTTATATCGAGCTTTCTCAGAGATCGCACTATACGAGTTGTTATAGGTTTCGTCAAAGCTTAAGATTCATTCAGGGTTGCCGCCAGTCTTCGTTCTTTCTCCTACTCTATTTCTTATTTTTTTAAATGGCCATCTAAGTCAAACTTGCAACCCTATCTACTCTTTTGCAGATGGCAGCAACCTTTGCCATTCGTATTCAATTGATTATAGACCAAGCGTATCCGATGTTGGTCCTATGAGACAAAACATGAATGATACGCTTGGCCGAGACCTTGATATAGTCTCGCGCGAATAGGGTCGATTTTAATGGTCGAAAACTCAATGTTGCGTGCTGACATATAAACACACGAAGGATATAGGAGCCTCATCTGTATATATGGGTGTTATAATCATTGAGGAATCAGAATCTCTTGATGTTCTGGGCATGAGGATACAATGTGATGTCCGATGGACAGATCATATATTTAAGGTGTCGAAAGAAGCATTCAAGTGCACCGGTTTTTTTTGAAACGGTGTAAGATATACTTCACTTCATCTGATCTCCTAACTATTTATACCACCTATGTATTCCGACCGCGAATGGAATACAATTCTCATGTATGGGCCGGTGCTTCAAAAACTATTTTGGAGCTTCTCGACCGTGTGCAGGACAGGGCGAAGGCAGTGGGGTATTCAATTCTATTTGGACTCCCTTGAGCACCGTCGCAATGTGGGTTGTATTTGCCAGTTTTATCGTTACTACAGAGGGATGTGTTCTGATGAAATTAGGGATCTGTTCCCCGAAACCCATACACGTTTGTTCGTAAAACACGTTTTCCCTCCCCATCCGTTTGTGATCGATTGGCCGGTAAATCGTACAACGCATTACAGAGAAAATTCGTTTTTTTTGTCGGACTGTTCGTATGTGGAACAACCTTCCTGCTGAAGTCTTCCCTCTCTTTCAACATGAATAAGTTCAAGTCGAATGTTCACAAATACTACTCACTCTATCCTCCTTCCCATCCTTCACGACTGCCATAACCTGGCAGTCGTGATTGAATACTTTTTCGATTTAAAAGAAATTTATTACTAATTCTTTCAGTCGATACTGAACGAATTGAAGTTATATTTTCAGTGCTGTTGAAACACAAATAAATGCTTTACAATACTAAGAACAATTTTCATTCGTTCACTATCGACTGAAAGAATTAGAAATAAAATTGCTTTCGAATCGAAAAAGTTTTCGATCACGACTGCCAGAATTATCCCCAGTTAAGCCTAGTACTCAGTTACAATTTGTGAAAAATTTTCAGCAACATCTATTATTTCATACGAACAATTTGACATGTATCAATGTTATCTATCTCGCGAGTCTGCACAATTTAACGTTTTTAATCTTTCAAAGTATATGACATTGTTTTGCGTATGTATACAAAACCCACATGTGTTTTACTGAAAAGTATTGTTTTAAATAAAAGTTAAAGTAAATATGGAAGAAAAACTATTACCGGTTATGTTATTAATAATTAATTTATTAATGACGTGCTAAATCCCCAATTTTTATTTTTAATAAAAACATTGAAATTTATTGTTGTGAGAAAGCTAGATTCCATGCGCATTTCGCTGGCTGCTTAGGAAAGCTCGTCAGGAAACTTTTTCCAAAGACTTTAGGTTGTGTTATTGATGTTTTTTCGTTCTCATTTAATAGATATTACGTTTAAACCTTTTTTTTATTTGCTTTAAATTCGACGTGAAATAAGTGCAGCTTATATTTTTTCGCGGTTGTAAAAAAATATTGCCAGAAACATTTCGTATCTTTTTCACAAATTGGACAGAGTACACCTCTATCCACATAATTTAAAAGAAATTCCGCACAAGTTTTTTTCATATGAGTTTTGACACCATTTCACGTGAAATGTTGAACAGAGTACCAGGCTTTAGTTTTTAGAAGAGGCAAAAAGCCGGGTAATTAAAACTTGAGTTCATTATGTTGAAAATTAATTAAAATTTGTTGCATTTTTTGAATCGACTTTTTATCGAAATATGTACAGTGAAACCTCGTTGTAACGAATTTTTTTTTACTAAATCCCCTGAAAACCCCGCTTTAATGATAAGTTTTTCATACAAAAATGCTCTATAGTTGGAACGAAGAAATTAGGAACCTGAAAGCCTCTATATAGCAAAGTATTTATTCAAATTCCTCCATACAACGAAAGCAGAAAAACGTCAAAGAAACTTTTTAATACTTTAAACAGTAGTGTCGTTACCAGTGCTGCCACTTTGTGGGCAATTACCCGATTTGGGTGTTATTTTTACCATCGTGGGTAGAGCGTGGGTAATTTAGTTTAGGTGTGTTATTTTTCTACAAAATAAAAAATTATATTGATATCAGGTGCAATTTTATTTACATCGGGTAATTTTACTATCTCTCAAGTGTTATTTTAAATTTTGCTGGTGGTAACACTGGTCGTTATCAAAACTACAGTCTTAATGTTTTTTTGCAAGTGCATATCGTTGGTCTCTTTTAGAATGTTCCTTTCTCGATTTTTTTCGAAATTAATCAGCCTAATTGTGGTTGTCGTTGTCGTATGCGACTGTGTCGTTTTTTGTAGTAGATTAAAGAACACAGGTTGTATGTTACTTTAGTCTATTACAAAAAACGACAAAGTCGTATACGACAACGACAACCACAATAAGGCAGAATTTTTTTAATGGTTCCAATACATTTCACACAAATACACCTCGTCACAAAAATTTAATGCAATAATATCAAAAATAACAGTTTTACAAGCAATTATAAAATCGATTTTACATTTTAATACATAAAGTTTCTACATTGAAAAGAAAAATCAATCTATCCCTACTTAAATCAAGCCAAAGCGGTGCTAAAATTTAGTGATGGAAAAAAATTGCAACTGTTGAGTTGAGCGGAATTGCTGAACTATGCGTTTCTAAGTTAAACACTCAACGGTTGCGAAACAGTTACGTATTATGTACGTGCCCAATAGTACATTAAGTACGGATTTTCTCAAATCAAGTATATAATGGTTGATTCGAATAATGATTATTCCAATGCCCCGTACTTAAAATAATCGGAAAACGGAATTGACTTAAATGAAATTGAGGTAAAAGTTAAGCTGAAACTGCTTGATTCAAGAATTTCCTGAATTCGTACTTGAAATAATCTGAAAGTGAGATTGATTCTAACCTAAACACTTACCAAAGAGAGAACCATACATAGATGGAATATAATTATTTTCTTACCCGTTACCCATTTTTTTTTTTACTTTTGTTGTATTCCGCTTTTTGTTTACGGAAGAACTCGCAAATACAAAACACTTGCAGCCAGCATGCCTGATATTGGTTTCGTAATAATTTTACTCTGAAAATTTGATGTATTTAACTAAATAATCTTAACAAATAGAATATGGGAACTATTGCTTCCTATTTTACTTTCTAAACATAAAAAAATTTATATTTTTCTTCTTGCAGTGTTGTTGTTGTTTCTACACAAAACAAGCAAATTATTTTTTAACTTCTTTTGTAGTGTTGTTTTTGTTTCTACACTTTTACAGATACACGCGTATGCATGCATATTGGTTTGTAAAAGTTTCCCATTTTAAATTGTTTGAAGTATTTTTTAGTGTTATTCGTACTTAAATTTTCGAGTACGACTCGTACTAAGAGTAAGTAGAAAAGACTTTAATTTAGTACGAGTTTTTTCTTTCTGTTTTATGTTTTGCCTTTTCCTGTAAAGTTGCAATTATGTGAGTTACTTGGCATTTACACATGTCACTACCCAGTTCTAAAAACTCAATACACTCAAATTTTTAGCAATGGCAGCTCCAGTGGCAGCAATTTGGCACTTGTATGCCGTTGAATGTCAAAACGATAAACAATGTTACCCTGTTAGAAATAAAACACAAATTTACTGGATTATTGTCAAATTGTAATTAAAGTTTTAACGTGTTAAATGTATTATTATTATTAATTTTTAAGAACGCACATTAAAAAAAGCAATTTTGTTAATTATACAGCAATATTATTATTAAAATAGTGCCAATTTAAATTAATGTAAACCATTTCCCCAAAAATGTGCCTATATGATGAACTCGGTAACTCTTCTTTGTTTTCTGGTACTTTTTTGAATAAAGTAACATTTTGAAAATGAACTTTTAGTAGCATGTGGAAACAGAAAAGCAAATGGCATGAGATTCGACTATTTCGAACAATATTTCGTGGATAATATGCAAACAACAGTGGCATGTCACTTCTTGCATGTGTGAAGAAAGCGTTAGGGTCTTTCTACATGGAGTCAGTTTTGTTTTGATTATTGCCAAAAAAAAAAGTAGTTACAATGATATTTTTTTCTTATTTCTTTAAAGTTTGTTATGCCAAGGTTTCATTGTTCCATATGTACAACGAATAAAAATCTATAAAGAATTTTTCTCAATACCCTTCAGATTTGTTATATGGAAGGTCTACAATACCTACTGGGTGTCTCGTTGGTTGTAAGCGAATTTTTCAGAGTGATAGTTGCGGCTTTGATTCCCTGTTTCACTGCAAAACGTTCTAAAGGTCTACGTAAATATAGCAAGTTATTGTATTTGGAACATATAATAAATCAATCAAAAGTAAAGCAGGTTTGGCTGGCCAGGTAAATACAGGGTGTTCTTTATAGAGGTATAAAACTTTGAAATGGAAAAAACAAAGATGAATTTTTTTAAATTCACATGAAATTTACTTAATGCGAAAGATTATCTTCTGGCATTATAATTTAAATATGACTTCTGGAAAATGACCTCCAGGGCTGGGTCGAACGTAGTCTAATCTGGAGGTCCAATTTTCGATGACTTTTTCCAACATTCGTGGCCGTACATCGGAAATAACGCGGCTTATGTTGTCCTCCAAGTAGTCGATCGTTTCGGACTTATTGGCGTAGACTAGCGACTTTACATATCCCCAGAAAAAATAGTCTAGCGGCAGACCAATGATTCCACCAGCCCATAAAGTACACCAAACAGTCCGTTTTCTGGATGTAACGGTGTCTCAACATACACTTCAGGATTATCATCACTCCAAATACGGCTCATTGAGGTATCCATTCAAACAAAAGTGAGCTTCATCGCTAAACAAAATTCGTGTTGAAATGCTTTAAAATGGCTGGCAGTAAAGAAAGTGCTGCCAACTTAAAGTCTATAAAAAACACCCTTTATGAATAATATCAAGAGGAACGTGACAACAAGCTGGTTTTATGCGGAGCCCTAAACTTCTTAATCTATCCCAATCTCAGTTTTACTAGAACAACTCTTTTTCCGTAATAAGTTTTTTCTGTATCTCCAATGGGCGAATAGGAATACCGCGTAAATGGACATCCAAATACAGTATGAGTATGTACATTTGTATATACTCCTCGTGTTTTTTAAGGTCCTCTTTGACATGAATCGGGGAATTCCAACTAGGTAATGTTGAATATAAAATAACTGAATAACTTTGAAGCATTACTTTATTCCATGATTAGTAAAGAATACTCTAATACGACAGGATTAAGGATTAAATTCTTCGATTAGTATGTGTGTGTGGCATGTTTAAACAAACTATCATCGAGGTTACAGGCTTCAATTTTTTATATACATAGTAAACTTTCCTCTGATATGACGTTAAAATTTCGTCCCCTTGAATAAGGCTGACCAGAGTGCAATCTAATACTTTGCCAAGAGTCGTCAGAGAGATAGGCCTTGGACTGATTATGGCTATGGGCCATTTGGTAATCATGCCATCCACAACTACCACATAATTTTCAAACGTTATACCTAAAAGTCCGGAAGGATGATCTTAAAGATTCTAGGTAAGAAGCGGATTTTCCACGTAACCCTTGGCGATGTTAGGCCTGTTGGCAGTTTTCTGTGTGCACTTTTTCTATTTAACAGAAGCTGCTTTTGCACTACAGGGTTTTAGCTTCTTCTAAGTAACAAGTTCAAGTACATAAGTCAAATAGTCATCCATTAAAATTTCCACAATGTAAAACAAAGTTCTAACATTTCTTACTTCAATGCCAGAACAATTTTTCTTTTCTTTGGAGGAGAAACCTGCTTTTTCATACTTTAATCAGAGGCAGGTGCGCACATTTAATTTCTCATTACCAAAACACATTAACATAAATAAAGATTCTTTTATTACGATAATTTTATCTTCAGCACACAAAAGAAATAATGAAAATTAATTATAAACTTAAATCATTTTCATTGTTTTTGTCTTCCAAAATACTTGATTTCTAATTAAATTCTAAAATTAATTTCAATTTCAAATAACAAGATTAAAAAATAATACGAAAAAAAATTACAATTTCGCTGTACCTATAGTTGTTGCCCGCGAACATTATTTAAATAGAAAAGCAAATTATTTATTTTAAACTCATTTAAATACTTACAGAATACAAATTTAAACATTTTACATTTTTAAGTTATTCATAAACTTTGGGAAAAGAAATCTGATGACGTCATTGTTGATGCTGAAATGTCCTTTAAACACTTTCATATAAAAATAAATAAGGTAAAAAAAAAATTTAACATCTTTTGGAAATTGCGCGTTATTTTGCTCTAATGCCTCACATTTCTCGAAATATATAAAATTATTTGTTGGTGAATTTTAAACGAAGTCCTTTTTGTTTTGCTTAAACACAATTTTTATTAGACGCATTGAGCCTGCCAGTCCTGTTATACTGTTGTTTTTTTTATTGTTATATTTTTTGTCGTTGTAAAAAGTTTTTTATAATTGGCGGCCTTTTAAAAGGTTTTTATAATCACTCTTAAATTTTTCATGAATACTTTATCCACTCAACTGTGTCATTTGACAGACAAAAAAAAAACAGGAAAATTTTTAAATAACAAATTTCCCTGCGTTTTTAGCAGAATTGCTTATAAAACGTGACCAGTTCTTTTCTATTAAAACAATTTTTTTTAGTAATAATAAACGGGTTACATCACCAACAAGTTGACATAAAACATCTCTATACAAGACTTCTAAAAGAGAAAAGTGTAAAGAAGTTTCCAATAAAGACCAATTGAAATGGAACAAAATACATTGTGTTCGATATAAAAAGCACAAAAGAAAAATTATTTAAAAATATCACTGCCGATTTGTACGGTTACACGGACAGTTGCTCATCCAAAATGAATTGGAGTTTGGCTAATGTTGGCTTTTATTAATTGCAAAGACCTGTGATTTTACAAAACCCTCTACACTTCCGTGAGACTTATCAATTTTTCTCTGATAAATATAAATACCGGGAATTTCGTAGAGTTCAAAATTTGACAGATATCCATTTTTTTGGTTTTTTTTCTTCTTGTTGTTAATAAATTATGTTGACAAAATGTTGACAAAAATGTACATATTTGTTTGTCGGTTGCTAAAAACGATAAATTTTTATCGCAGGGAAAATTTTTTTTGGATCTAGGAAAAAAGGGATTTCGTTAGACATGTAGGTATTGTTAAATTTCCATTGGCTGCCGGCAGATCTCTTTAGGTGCAGTTGCTTTCTAACAGGTGCTATTTGGTTGTTTCAAAACCGCAGCGGAGGTTAGATAGCTCCAGCACATAAACACTAAAATTGCCACCTGTGTGTGGGAGTTGGTAAACGCTTTGTTTTTCACCCGGTCCTAAGATCACCGTGAGGTTCGGCGAATACGATAGGCACTCATAACCATAATATGGTTGAGGCTTTTTGATGGGGGACAAGTTTAACCATAATATGGATTCCGGTAAAAATAATATGGTTTAATTAACCATAATATGTTTTCAAATTTTCATTAAACATAGTTTTGTTGGAGCTGACCATATTGAAAAATGTTTTTTCTTTGGACGTGCTTGGTCGACCTCATTTTCGAAGAAGTACGGCCCGATGACGCTCCAGCACATAAACCGCACCAAACAGTCACTCTTGTGGATGCATCGGCTTTTCAACAATCACTCGTGGATTCTCATTTGCCCAAATGCGGCAATTCTGCTTGTTAACGAATCCACTGATGTCGATTATGCTGACCAAAAAATCAAGAAGTGCAGGAAATGCATTTTGATTTGAACGCCCATTTTCGTTAATCTTAATGCGCTGCTGCTCAATTGTGTACCTCTCCATGGTTAAATTTGTCAAACACCGAAACAAAGAAATGTCAAATTAAGTTGGGCAAAGAACTCGACGTTAAGGTGTGCCACCGAATTCACATCGTGCATCATGGTTGCACCACCCTTTATAAAGTACATTAATTATGTCTTGAACTTTTTAAATTTCTGTAAAGTTATTTAAAAAAATATTTCATGTTTACAAAAAGTACCAAGAATAAATTTTATCGTTTTGTCCCTCCCAGTCAAAATTAATACTACTATTTTTTAAAGAAAACTGAAATTCGCGATTTTCTAAAAAGTTTTTTCAAAAGGGCGAATTTTTACCCAGTTTGGCAATGAAATGTACTTTACTTGTTTGCTGCCTTTTTGTTTAAGAACAAAGGTTTCAAGTTTATTCAAAATTGTTTTATAAAAAAAAAAACGTTTTTACAAAAAGTACCAAAAGTATAAATTTTTACCCGGTTCTATCCCTCAAATGTTCTTTATTTGCTCGCTGCGTTTATGTTCAAGAATAAAAATTTCAATTTCGTGCAAAATTATTTTGAGAAAAAAAACTTGTTTATAAAAAGTACCTAAAGTAATTTATACTCTGTTTTACCATTTAAATGAACTTTATTTTCTTGCTGCATTTATGTTAAAGAACATAGCCCTAATGTTTGCACAAAGTTATTTTTTAAAACTAAACTTGCTTAAAAGTACCAAATATACGAATTTGAAAGTAGATCTGTCCTTTAAAGTTTAAGTTTTATAATTCTATGTCCCTGGTGGTAGTTTAAATTTTGCGAGCTAAAAATTCCCAGGGAATTATTTTCTCACGGAAAATACTTTTCTCGAGAATAAAATCCTTCAATTATCAATTCCGCGGGAACAAAAAATTATCAGGTGGGATCACTGAAGTTTTTTGGCTTAATTACATTGATTTTTTTGTTGTTGTTGCACAGCCACAGTTAAATTAAATTCAAAATTAAAAAGAATATCATTCATTATTAAAAATTTCTTTTGTTGTTGGGCTTTACCGGCACAACTTCGACGTGTTATTTCATTCCTCCTGTGAATTTTTTTTTTTTTGGTTTTGTTCTACAGCCTTTTGCCGTACTTACTTTTTTGATTTATCAACTGCTTTTAACCCAGTTTTGACCGGTGATTATAATCACCAACACTCTTACTGTTTATTTGTTTGTTGCAATGTTTTTTTCCATCAGTTTTTTCTTTATTATATTATCAGTTTACTTGGTGCGGTGAAAAATTTAACACAATTAGTTGTTGGCCCCATGTTGTTAAACTCGTTTTCAGCACCTCTCGAAAAATCCTAATTGCAGTTTTTTTTAAACCCCCTCTGTTTTGCAAGGGAATTTTTTTTTGGAAAAAAATCAGAAATTTCATGCGGAATTGTTATTTGTAATATTTAAATGGGAAAACAGAAAAAATTTTCGCGGAAATTTATTAGCGATTGAGCTGATAAAAATTCATACAAACAAACATTTTTAATTAAGGATCGCAAAATTATTTAAAAAAACGTGTTTACAAAAAGTACCAAAATTACGCATTTTTACCCTTTTTTCACTTTTAAGTAAACAATTTTCCAATCTATATCCCTGCCGATAGTTTAATGCAAAAATTAAAATCACTTAAAGTTTTGCAGTCTCAATGGGGATGACCAAAATGTACCTAAAATTCTCCTGTTTACCTACTTTTATCTCATAAAGGCCCGATTTTCAAAATGTTCTTTTCTTGTGATTTAACGATGTACGTAGCTATAGAAAATCGTACAAATAAAAATTTTGGATTTATGAACACAGAACAAATTATTAATTTTCTCCAATCACAAAATTTTTACTAAATTCAAAATATCAAGCAAACAATTTGTTGATTTTGCACCTATTACCAAAATGATTATATTGATTACTAAAAATTTTAAAATTGTGAATATTTTTTTTTCAATAAATGATATTTTGAATTTTAATTAAAAATATGATTAAAAAAAACTTTGCCATTTCAAACAATGTGTTAATTTATTTAATAAAATATTGCCAATTCCCAACAATGAGTCTACATGTTTAAATTATTTTATTTTAAACTAAAAAAAGTCAATTAAGATTTTTTGTTCTTTAATAAAAATTTTAATTGAAAATTTATTTAAAATAACTAAAATGTTAATTAAATCAAAATTTAATTTTTAATTTTCTTTTAGCAAAAAAATAATTGATTCAATTATCACATTAATTAAATTAAATTATTTTTTAAACCATTTTTTTAGTTGATAAAACACTTTTTTCTGTGAAGAAAGGGTTACTTCAAAAACCGTTTTGATTTTTGCAGTTTTTGACCATTTTATCCCTTCACGGTCCAAAATTCCGGGAAAAATATAGCCTATAGCAATTCCTATAGCAAATTCTGTCTTGGTACCACATTTCACCAAAACCGTTGAAGCCGTTTGAACGTAATTGCGGACCGAACAAACCAATTTGTATAATATGTGTATTTAGGATTAAGTATCCTTATTTTGGCTTTAAGACATGAGAATTTAAATATAAACCGTATCGTTATCATACTTGGTTACACAAGTTCTATTGTATACAGGCCACACAGAGAAAATTAAAAATTGTCTCTTTTCATCAAATTCATAGAATCAAGCAAAAAATTTGTTGATTTTGCACCTGTTACAAAAATGATTATATAAATTACTAAAAATTTCGAAAATTGTTAATACTTTTATTTCAATAAATGATATCTTTAATTTTAATTAAAAAAATTATCAAAAAATTTTGACGTTTCAAACAATGTGTTAATTGATTTAAATAAATTTAGCTAAGTGCCCATGTTCCGTTACTCCCGCTTCGAGAAACTTTAAGATTGAAATGCGAGAAATTAAACAAAAATGCCATAAATTGAAACAAACAACTGTTTTTCTCACTTTACTGCGACTGTAACATTTTTGGCGAGTAATAGCTGTCACGTAAGGAAATTACTCGCCAATTTAAAGAAAAAGTGTCTCTGTAAAATTTTTGTGAAAAAGTTCCCGCTTTGAACTGTCGAATAAACTCACGCATAAAAACAGGGTGAGAAAACATATAATATTACCACTAAAACATATATTTAATATGCAAAATGCAATGAATAACAACATGGAAGAGATAAGTATTTTGTTTTTTTTAAATGATTTTTTCATTGTTTAATTATTTTTTTAAAATTTTTAAAATTATACGAATGTTTTCAAACCTATTTTTTAAACAACAAAAAATTCAAGTCGCACTCTAAATTATTTGCTATAGCCGACGGTTGTATTTTCGCCTCCGTTATTAAAAATTTTGGTCGCCGTCAACGATATATTTGACTGGCGTTCTCAATGTCAGCCATTTCACATAGTCTTCGAGTGGAATATTATGACATTTATAACGTAACGACATGAGTTACAGAAACACTTTTGTTCTCACTTTTCGAGAAACGATGGAATATTTTGTTTCACATAATTTCGATGCGAGAAGTTCTCACCAAAGTTACAGAACATGGATACAGGTTTTGACAATTCCCAACAACAATTATATCAATTAAGATTTTTTGTTATTCAATTAATATTTAAATTAAAAATTTATTTCAAAACAACTAAAATGTTAATTAAATCAAAATTATATTTTTAATTTTCTTTCAACAAAAAAAAAAAAAAAAAAAAAAAAAAAAAAAAAAATTGACTCAATTATCAAATTAATTAAATTGAAATACTTTTGAAACAATTTTTTTAATTGATAAAAAATTACTGATAACTTTTGCTGTGTAAGGGAAACTAAAAACTCCTGTCCTTTCCGTACTACAACTAAAAATGCCCAGATTTCACTTTAAGAATCTCATAACGTTAACACTTTCTATGGAAAAATGGGTATTTTTACTGGTGTTGAAGAGTTATCGTAATTCAGGTACCAAACGTTTTATGTAAACTAAAAAATTTAAATTTAACAAAATTTTTTTAATTTGCAAACATTTTTTTTTTGTTTTATAAAAAATTTTGCTTTAAATAACAAGCAGTGGGTGTTATTTTGGGTAGAAATTTTCAAAGACACACTATTTGAGGGTGACACAAAAGACAAATATTAGTCAACAACAAACTCAACAACAATAATGCAAATACAACCAAAACAATTTTCTTACAAAAATCTAAAGCAAACATAAATTGTATAGAACACAAATCCCTGAGATACTTTGTTTTTAATTTTACCTTCTTTTATTCGTTCTTTGTAACAGTCAAGCAAGACTACCGATATCGAGTGGATTGGCATTATAAACATTTTCTTTTTCTTATGTTATTTTTTTTTTGCGGTTGGTAACAATTCGAATTATTTGTTAAGCCTTGACACTACATTTTTAATGCATTGTTCAAGTTTTGGTGAACAGTGCAAATATAATGTAATTGAAAAATTTACCAAGTGCAAAGAGTACAGCTGTATTAAGATGAATTGCAATCAACAAATTTACTAAAGTTATCGATAAAAAAATTAAGTGATCTAAAAAAAAAAAAAAATTTTTTTTAATTGTTCAACATAAAGTTGACATTTAAAGGTTTAAATATTAAAAGTGTTGCTGAATCAGCGGTTTATGGGCAAATTCAGCGATTTACCGCTTTTTTTGTTTTGTTTTTATTTTTAAGGCAAAACCATTTTTATAGTTTGCTCTTCCTAACATTTACTGTTTCTTTCTATCAATTCTATATCAATTAAATGATTAAAAAATTGTCATAAGGACTTTAATATTGGGATTATAATTTAAAAATACCGAATTTTTTTTTTTTTTGCAAACTTAATGTGAATCATTGGTGCAACATGGGTTTATTTAATCAAAGCTTTGGCAATAGATAGTTATTACCTTATTCCGCGTATAATTCCGAGCCAAAATAACACTTAAGATCTTGCAGTCAACAACAAATCAAGCCAATTTCGGATAGACTTTGTTAAAGTTACTGCCCGACCACACGGGCAATAAGTTTGGCTATAGCTGCAAATTGTAAAATATGCAAAAATATAAACTTTCAAATCGATGCCTAAATTCATAAAAAGCTCTTAAACGGATAAATATATTGTTTCTACAACAATGAAAAACATGCAATTGCATATTTACGGTTTCCCTGGTTTATAAAGAGTCAAAATGTTAAGATTGTAATAAAGTTTTTATTATTCTTACCACTACAAGTGATAACAAATACTATGCCTTTGTGCTAGTGTTTGTACATAATGGACTGTTAAACATCATAGTTTTTAAATTGCGTTATGAAATGAGCCTTTTCGACGAGAAAAGAGTTCTTGCAGGAAATCTTTCTTTATAATTTTAAAAAAAAAAAAGTGATGCAGAAAGAGGTTTTAATATTGGAGAGAAGTTTATTGAACAAAATATGTTCATAATAGCTCTCGCAATTTGTTTAAACTTGTTTATTTTTTTCTATCGAGATTAAATTTGCTATAAACAACTTATTATTTTGCTACAGTTATTTTTATGACCTCAAGAAATACGTTTAACATCAATGGTTATATACTATATGATACCAAGGACCCTCGAGATAGAGCTTGTGGTGGTTCTGCCATTTTGATAAAAAATCGAGTCAAACACTACCTAATGTGTGATCATCGTGAGGATTATCTCCAAGCAACGAACATTTGTGTTGAAGAGCTGAATCGTAGCATTGTAATCTCATCTTTATACTCTCCACCTAGATTTTCAATATCAGAAAGCCAATATTGTGAATATTATAAATCACTAGGACCCTGTTTCCTGGCCGCTGGCGATTATAACGCTAAACATACCTTCTGGGGGTTACGACTAATAACACCAAAGGGTCGTGTTTTGTTTAATACAATCTCTAAAATGAATTTAAATGTTGTCGCGAGCGGCCAACCAACATATTGGCCTGCTGACCCGCAAAAAATTCCAGATGTCATCGATTTTGGCGTGGTTAAAAACATCCCCACAGAAACGATTCACGTTGAAGCTTCCCTAGAATTATCTTCCGACCACACACCTACAATTGTTACTATAATGAACCCCAATAGAATTGTATCTCCGACTGGTTACCTAGCGACGTCAGCCACACAAATAAATTGGTACACCGGAGTATGTAGATCGCTCTATTGATAATTTTGACAGTTTTCTGAAACTAGCTGTTCAACATTCCAATATTGCCCCCAAAAAAACAAAAACTATTAAAATATATTCCACAGATGTCGAGCGTCTCTTGTCTGAAAAAAGGAGGGCACGAAGAATTGCACAGATCTCCTCAACTTAAGAACTTGCTAAAAGAGTGTACAAAAAGATTAAGAAAGTTATTGCAGACTCAGAAAACGGCTTCTCTGGAAAAATATCTTAAGGAACTTGATGCAACTCCACAATCGGACTACTCATTATGGCGTGCAGCTAGAAACCTCAAAAGGCCAGTTGTCTCTAAACCACCATTAAGAAACTTGAACGGAAGTTGGGCAAGAAATGATGTTGAAAAAAGAAATCTGTTTGTAAGTCACTTGAAAAACGTATTTACACCTAATATATCTCACAATATTGCGGTCGATTTACCACCTGTTGCTGCTAGAGCAGCTATTCCCCTAAGATTTGAGATGAGAGAAATCGAAAAGGTTATATGTGACTTAAACACTAAGAAGGCACCTGGCATTGATAAGATCAGCAATAAAATGCTATTAGAGCTACCTCGCGTAGCAAAGAAAATTATTCTTTTTATTTTTAATGCTATTTTACGCCTTGAATACTTTCCTCAAAAATGGAAAAGGTAAAGATCATACGAAAGTTGAGTCTTATAGGCCTATTAGCTTATTATCAAATATGTCAAAGCTATTTGAGAAATTATTAGTTTCAAAGTTAACACCGATTTTAAGTGAAAATAGATGTATTCCAAACCATCAATTCGGATTTAGAAGAAAACACAGCACAATTGAACAAACTCATCGAATAGTAAATGTCATAAGAAAAACATTTGAAGAAAAAAAATATTGCTCAGCACTCTTCATCGATGTTTCGCAAGCTTTTGACAAAGTCTGGCATGAAGGCTTATTACACAAATTGAAGCAAAATTTACCAGCAAACACACACAAACTGTTAGAAAGCTACTTAGTCGGTCGTCAATTTATTATTAAAGAAGGAAATTCCTTAAGTTCACCTCAGCCGATTGGCGCTGGAGTCCCACAGGGCAGCATCCTGGGCCCTCTATTATACTTAATTTATACTTCGGACATGCCAACAAACAACTACACCCAAACTTCAACATTTGCAGACGACACAGCTTTTCTAAGCGTCCACGAAAACCGTTATGAAGCATCTCGTTACCTACAGCATCATATATTTCAACTAGAAATATGGCTAAGACAATGGAGGATAATGGTCAATGAGCAAAAATGCGTACATATAACATTCACCCTGCGCCGGGAATCTTGCCCCCCTATTACAATCAATAATCAAATTATTCCTCAACATTCGCATGTAAAATATCTCGGTATACATCTGGATCGGCGATTAACGTGGAAATGCCATATAGAGGCAAAATTAACTCAAATGAAACTAAAAGCCATCCAAATTCATTGGCTTATTGGAAGAAATTCTGTTCTTAGACTCGATTGCAAGCTTCTACTTTACAACTCTATCTTAAAGCCTATCTGGTGCTACGGTATTCAACTATGGGGCACTGCCTCGGCCTCTAATATCGAAAAAATTCAAAGGCGCCAAAATAAACTTCTTCGTATAATCACAGCCGCCCGCTGGTATGTTAAAAACTCAAACATTCATAAGGATCTCAACGTGCCATTAGTAAAAACTATGATTACAAAATATGCAGTAAAATATTTAAAAAGACTTGAACAACACCCAAATCCTTTAGCTCGAAATATTTTAAATCATGGCGGCCACACTCGCTTAAGGAGAAGAGACACTGCAGCACTTACCCAACTAGATGAGAGATAAACACCTATATAAGTGAACAGAACCCGTGATGAAGAAAATTTTTGTCTGGCACTGGCAGGACATAAATAAAGTATTAGGTTAAGATTTGATAAATTATTGTTAGTTCATATTAAATATATGAAGATTCAATAAATAAATAACGAAAAAAAAAAAAAAAAAAAAAAAAAATTGTCAGACTGAATTTTATATACAACTTCTATGCCTTTTGATTTGTTCTTCTACTGTCAGTTTCTTTTTTGCATTTAAATTTTACTCAGTCTTGATTGGAATAAATTTTTTTTTTATTTCCTTTTTCCAAACAATGGTCGAATTTGTCAATTTGCTTTTATTTTCGTTCTTAACCAATAATTCAATTTTATGTTTGAATTTCATCAAGTCTGTTGTAAAGGACATTTTCACCCAAATTCGTAAATAAGTTGTGGTATCTTAACCAAATCATCCCTAAAATTAATATGTATAGAAAAACACTTTCTACTCCACATTTGATAAAAAAAAAAACAAGACCTCTAATGAACAATGTTTTACACTGCAAAAATAGTCAAGTATATTTTTTTTTAGCAATGGTCACAAAATATTTAATAAAAAAAAAAAATCATTTTTTCCTTACAAATTTAAAAAACCCAATTTGCAAAAAGTATTAATATGCCCATTCGCAATTTCAAGCGTCCACATTTTTTAAATACGCACTCCCACAGATGAGCAGTAGCAGTAAGAATGAGATAAATTACAATGATGAAACAACGTGACGACCCTTTTAGAGTTAATTAAATAAATTTTAATTACATGGCCATTGAGCTAGAATAACCGAGTTTGACGCAAAATAACAAAAAAAAAAAAAAAAAAAATTGTATCACATAAAAGAAATACTGACATATTGTATCCTTAAGCTGTTGGGATAATAATGGAATAAGAAGCCGACTTTTATTTTATTTTTTTGTTAAGTAATTTGTTGCTTAGTAATTAAAAAAACGAAAATGTTGGATTAAATAAAAAGTCATTATTATAAAGATCGGAACAATTACATACATTTATTATCTAAAAATTTGGAGAAAAATTATCGCTATCAGCAAATTTTACAATAAGAAATTTGATCTATTTTCAAATTAAAAATCTGTTTGTTTAAAACTTAAACAGATAATTTAGTTAATTTTTTGTCAGATCGTGGTACATATGTTTATACTAAAGAGCTTCAAGAACAACTTCATTCATAAACACATTGAAATGTTTATTCACTGAAGTTCGTGTTCAAACAAAATTGAGATTTCTGAACAAACTGTGGCTTAATTTATCCTACTCACTGTGACCAGATCTTAAAAATCTTAAAAAGCTGCTAAAATGCCAAAATGGCCACACTGATCCTACTAGTAAACACATTTCGTTTCAAATGGCAAACACAAAGATCTGGTTCAATGAAACGGTTTTTGTTTTACAGTTCTCAGTCTGTCTCATTTTTTCTTTTTATAAATACTCAAAAGCAATGTTGCCACTTTAGTAATTTCATGCAATTTGTTCTTTTTTGTTACCTTTTTTGTTAAGCAAAATGTTGATCAAGTTAATCAAAGCCGTTCACATTACATTTGAGATAATTAAGATGACAGTTGATTATTAAATAAGGCCTGGAACAGAATGAAGTAGTTGTAGTAGTAGCTAGGGTGTTCAGTCGATTAATTATTGTTCGATTAATCGAACAATTTAGGACGATTTATTGTTCGATTAATTTAAAATTGCTGATTTCGACTAAAGGATTATTTTAAAATATCTGTTTAATTGTTTGTACAAATAAAATTATATGATCTCAACACATGTTTTATTTTTTTTTATCGTTGTAAAGGATTTATCAATAAGTTTGTTTTGTTTTTTGTTAATAAAATATTAATATACTTGTAATTACTGAATGTTTATTTGCTCAAGTACCAATTTTTTCTAAAATTATGGAAAAAAAATATCTTAATCTATAAAATTTCTGGATTTTGAATTATTCGATTAATCGATTAATTTTAAAATTTTATTCGTTTAATCGAATAAGTCAAAAATGCCAAATATCGATTAATCGTACAAAAAAGCCGATTAATTGCATACCTTAGTAGTAGCTGAAGCTGACGAATGCTCTGTAACGCAACAAAGTTCAAAATTTTGAACTTTGGCAATACTTTGAATTACAATACTTTGAATCTGCCGTTTTTAATTTTTTACAGCTTGCAGCGGTACTCGTTACGTTGCGAAGTTAAGTAAACAATCTAACATCTTACCCGTCTCTTAAATATCGAGTGTTTGTTGCTTTCGTGTCATAGTTATTCATGTTACTGAATACAAACGAAGCGAATACAAACTGATAATGATGGTTTCATGAACATCATTATTAATTTGCATGCAGATGTTTGATGCATAGCCCTTGTGCCATGGACTATCTAAGCGGCCAAAATTATTATTTGTTATATGTATAACAATTCTAAAGAATTAAGGTTTAAAGAAAAAATATATCTATTAAGTTAAAGAAAAGCATAAAATATATTTAAGAAAAACTTATTTTCATTTTCCTTACTCTATAAACATTTGCTACGAATATTAGACTTCGCTGGCGTAAGTGTAGAGCATTTGTTTAAGGAGAAAGAAGTTTGTTATACTACTTTTTACCTGCCCCACATTACATTATCGCACAAAGTCCTAATGATATAAAATTTAAGTCGAAAACTTAAGAAGGCAATTAATAAAATTTCCCGTAAAAAATTCTTGGAAATTTTCGAAATATTTTTCCCGGGAATATTTTCCGAAATAAAAATTAATGGGTCGATTACGGATGGCAACGGAACTGAAGTTGTGTTGTTAAAAGGAGTTTGGCGGTCTTAAGTGATGTTTAGTTCCTTTAATTTGTTCTTCGCATACAATATTGTCGACATCCCCTCTCTTCTGCCTTCCCTCCCACTTCTTTCGGATACACATTTAAAAGTAAATTTTTATATAGATCAGACCAGATGTTTAGCAACTCTTTATATTTTATTACGTATTTATCGCATTGTCCTACTTGCACCCTTTACAAAAAACAATCAAGAAAAAGTTGCTACTGCTAAATGATACAATTCAAGTGAAAAATAAAATTGAACATGAGGTCTGTTCGGTAACTGAAAATTATTGCAATAAGTGCCCACGCAATTCAATTCTGTTTGTAATAAACACTTTAAGCATTTTGGAAGATGGTATAAATTTGTCAAGGCAAACAAATACTGCATTCTGTTTTTGCAGTAGCAGCGAGACCTGAAATTCAAGTGTTGTTGGCAAACCTTGGTCATTGTTCGTTGAACTCCGTGTCGTTGCGGTGCGTTCGGTTGCCAATTATGGCTTTGGATGATTTATTATAATTTTGCACAAGTGTTACTTGTTGGTACAGACATTTGGGGTATTCACAAGGTGTGCTATCATGGTTTATTGTCATAATGTTCTAACATTTTACAATGGTTTAAAAATATTGTTGTTGGTTTGTAAACAAAAAGTGTCTTAAATAAATAGATCGTTGCTTGCTATGTTTATTGTGCTGTCGTTATTAATAGCACATTAAATTATGAGGGGTTCCTCACAACAGTCGTATTTTTTCATGTTATTATTTTAAAACATATGACTTTATGACACCTTGTGAATCCCCCAGGTATATTTAAAAGTTGTTCAGCAAGGGCTTCGTACGAAAAAGCTTTGGACCAAAAAATACTTAAATTTGTATACAACCAAATATTAACCAAATAGGTCATGTCGTTGCATATTTCATATTTTCGAAATAAAACAAAATTTTAGATGTTCTATTAACCTGTAGCATTAGCTTGGGGAAAATGGACCAATGTCTTTGAAATAAAAAAAGTTTGATGGAAAACGTTTCCATATTTGAGCTAATAGACTCTGATTTGATGTTAACACCAGTGTTGCCAACTTAGTGCTTTTGGCACTATTTATGTTGATTTTTGATGCCTCGAAATGCCAAAATTTTATCTTTAGTGCCAAACTAAGAAAAAACACTAAGTTTGAGCTTTTTCAATTTTAACTTAGTGCCTTTAGTGCTTTTTACAATTTTTAGTTTTTTCTACAATTTTTTTAATTAATTATGCAGTAACAATTTTGTTAAGTGTAAAAATATTCTTTAAGTATGGCAACAGTTTATTAAGTTAGCTATCTACAAGGGCATCGCCGAGACTTGCAGTTTTTGTTGCAGCAATTCTTGAGTTTATTGGTGGTGTGGTGAGATGATTGAGGAGGAGTAGTCATGTACTCTGCAATCCTGCTTTGTTTTGTAAATCTCACATCGGTTGTTAATCGCAATAAAAACGATGAAATTGTTTTCGTAAGTCATTTTATTGGAAAATATTAAGAAAATTGTAAATGGAAAAATCAACAACGAACAGATCTTTTTGGATAGAAGTCAACGAATTTAAAGATTCAATAGGACAAAAAACATTTTTAGATTTGTATAATTTTGTATTAAGAATTTTAAGCTTATACTCTAACGCGGAAGTTATAACAACACTTTGTTCGATGAACTACAGTAAATCCAAAATTAGAAATGGGTTATCCTTGAAGTCTATTAACTCAATTCCTCACATTAAATATGAACTTCTTCGACATAATTCAATCTGTTATGATAACAATCTGCCACCTATTGTCTCATTTCCAATGAAACATAAAAAAAATCAAAATATTACTTCAAAACTGTTTTATGAACCAATTCAAACTGAACTTATGAGGATCCAAGTTAAAGTTATGTACGAAAATGGTCCTCTAACAACGACGTCGCCATTTTTTTTTTTTTAAATATTTGATAACTTGTTTTGTGTTCACTTATCGATTGAATTGAAAATTGAACACAACTAAGAGCTTTTTTACGCTTGAAATAGGGCTTTTTTAAGTAAACGAAAGAATATTATCCTTTTTCCCAAAAAAATGCCATAGGAATTTTCACGAAATTTTTATCTCCAATCAGAAAAAAACCCTGACAGCTGTTTCATGATTTTGTTAACAATATTTTTATTAAGCAGTTGGGAGATACAATTTTAAATATTAGATTTATTCTCTTGATGCAAATTTCTGCTAGTAAATGAACAGACCTATAGTCGTGGACAAATAAACAACATTTTCTTTTCAAATAGAAGGCAAAGAAACAAATTTTATTAATATATTTTTTTTCTACAAAACAAACATATCTAAAGAATTTTCTTTTAATTTTATTTTGTATACATACGAGTGTAAATATTTATTTATTTTTACTTGCATAAATATATTTTATAATTTTTTTTATTGTCCGCTGCCTTGTATCTCTATTTATTGTATCATACGAGTATGTGTATCTTTTGTGGCAAATCCATTGCTTGGATATATCGAAAAGTGGACAGACAGACTTCGGTATTGACGTTGTACGATATATAAATATACACACATAACTAGACTCTTAAATACTAAGATGAATAAAAATGATGTGTTTGATAAATATTATTTACTGTTCGTATTTTTATTTTTTATTATTTTCAATCGTTTAAATAAATCTCTTGATGTTCTTTTTAATTTTGCTCTTATTCATTTTTTAATGTGGCTTTCTTAATAAGTTTTTGTTTATACTCGTAGTATAATATTTTTAGTAAATGGCATTGGAAGCTTAAGTCAAGCATAACGAATATAAAATACAGTATTATTTAAAAAATAATTTTTTTTAACGTTTAATTTATTTATTGAATCTTCAATTGTAAAATGAACTAACAATAAGTATTCAAATCTTAAAACTAAAATTGTCAATAATAAGTTTTGTCAATGCTAGATAAAATGTTAGGTTTAACTAACAGTTACTTCGTTGGTTGCCTTATGTCTCTCGTATTTGGCTGAGAGCAAGTGTGTATCTCCTTCGCAGCCGAATGTGGTCTCTGAAGTAAAAGATGTTGTGTTCTAGGGGATTTGGGTGTAACTCAAGTTTTTTATTGGTATGTACTTTTATGTTGTCACATGTTTTACAAACAGAGTGTTACCAACAAAACATCTACTAGATCTTTTAACGAATGCGCTGGTTTCTGCCATACCGGGGAGTTGTTCTAATCAAACAATGGATTTTGTTTTGCCGCCTTTGCATAATCTCTACACACAGAGAAAACACATGTTTAAATATGGTCACCTTAAACAAAACTATTTTTTAAAGAAAATTTTAAGCATATTAAGTTTAATTTAACCATATTATTGTCACCAACAACCATATTATGGTTGCCTCTAAACATTTTATGGTTAAATATGACAATAATTTGTTTTTAAATTAACAATAGTATTTTCCTCTTTTCCAAGAGCAACATGCTATGGTTGAAAACCAACAATGCTATTATAAGTGTTAAACATATTACAGTTTATTAACCAAAACATGTTCGGAGGCAACCATAATATGGTTGTGCCTTCTTGATGGAGGACTAATTCAACAATAATATGGTTGTCGATGACAATAATATGGTTAAATTAAACATAATATGTTTACAATTTTATTTAAAAATAGTTTTGTTGGAGGTGACCATATTTAAACATGTTTTTTCTCTGGGTGTATATTTGATGACGAGGCAATACCCCATAACTGAATACTAATGCAAATGGTGTGTAAATATCATTGCTTGTTAGCTTGTAGGAGACGTTTATCAGATAATAAATAGAACCTTAAATACTACTTTGAGTTACTCTGGCTTGAATCGTCTGTGGTATGCTAAGAAAATTGCCTTCTTTAAAAATTAAAAAAAAAATATTATTTTTAAGTAATAATCATTTTCCTTACTATTTTTTAAAGAAGACTAATTTCATTTACAATTTATAAAAAGTTTTATTTTCATTGAAAATCGATAGGAAAGGCCTTGAGTTAATTAACGGTTATTTCGTAATTTTTCTCTGCTTTCCCGGCAAATTAATGCGGGATTCTTGGGGATTTTTTTTTATTTAAAATTTATAAATTTAGGAAACAATAAAATTATTTCTCTTTTGTATTTAAACAGAAAGTAATTAGTCGCCCATTTCCTTTCATTTGCAACTGATTTTTAATTCTGTACGTAATTCATTACTAAAAAATATCGAGTAAAACAAACATAACAGCTAGATGAATGTACCGCTGAAGACGATGACCGAAAAAAATCAAAAACACCAATAAATGAATTTAATTTTAACTAAGTCGATTTCTTTAATACAAACAAAAAATTTTGGCTAAATAATAGGAAATACTTTTCTGAATAGGGACTTCCTTATGATCTAGCGGTATAAAATATACTTCACGACCATAGCTGCCAGATAAAATTGGTAAAAAATCGTCAAATTTTGAGGAAAATATCGTCAAAATCGTCAAATTGACTAAGCTAAATCGGCACAAAAATCGTCATTGTAAAAAATTACTAATTTTTTATAAGTTTTAAAAATTAACAGCCAGTTCATCGATTTCGAACGATAACGTTCGCATAGAAAACTACATTTAAAACAGCAACAAAATTTTAAAATTTGTTTTTGTTTTAAATATTATTTTATATGCGAACGTTAACGTTCGAAATCGTTAAACAGGCAGTTATTGTTATTTTTAGTTTCCGTTGCTAATAAAATTTTAATATATTCTGCCTGTTTTTTTAAATTAAATAAAAAGTTTCGTTAAGGAACTTATAATTGAAGTAACACAACCAAACATTTTTTAAAGTATTGGAATTCATAAGAAAAGTAAGAGAATAAACTAAAACCAAGAAATATCAAACACTTATTTTTCACGTCGAAAATCCTGCTTAAGAACTTAAGTCTGGTAAACACCAATAAAATCACACTTTCTGAAAAAAAAGTTTCGTAATGTGAACCCAGATTAAAGAGAGTAGTTGTAAAATGCGTGTAATAAAGAATATGCATCGTGCTAAAAAAAACAATCGTATTTTATATGATGAACATCTAATACTTTGTTCAACATTTCACGTGAAATGCTGTCGAAACTCATTTGAAAAAAAAAAAACGTGTACGGAATATCTATGAAATAATGTTGATAGAGTAGTACTCTGTTCATTTTGTAAAAAAGTTGCGAAATGTTTCTGGCAACATTTTTTTACAACTGTGAAATAAAGCAAATGCTTTTTATTTTATACGGAATTTTGACAGCTGTAAATAAATGATGAAACAGAATTGAGTCTTCAACTTCAGGCAAAAATTTTTAAGCCCATAATTAAAACGTCGACCGTAACTGCAATTTTCTCTCATTTCTCTCGTTTTCTTTTGTTCTTTTTTTTCTTTGTTTACAAAATGTATGAAATTGAACGAAAGTATGGTAGCATTGTTGGGAGAATAATTGTCTCTATGTGAGAGCATGAGAAAAAACGTCTTCGAAATAAAATTGATTTTATTTCTCGACCGCATTCTCTGGTATAATTTTATGTCAAACTGTATGGAAAAAAACGTTCAGCCCCAGTTCTGTTTCATCATTAAAGTTTATAATAAATTGTGTGAAAGAAGATTACCAGCAACCAGCAATGTATTTTGAAAATTACTTTCTATTTTATTTAATTTTTTATTAATAAAACGCTTTTTAGTAAAATACATGTAGGTTTTGTTTATATACGCATTTTTTTTTTGAAAGATTTAAAGCTTCAAATTTTGCAAACTCTCGAGATAGGTAGCATTGATACGTGTCAAATTTTTCGTATGAAATAATAGATGTTGCTGAACATTTTTCACAGATTTGGACAGAGTACTGCGCTTAAGACATGAACATTACTGCCAATCAAATAATGCAAATAAACAAACAGGTGCCCCGGTAGGCTAGCTGGTAGTGAGCTAGTCTATCAGTGCCGGGGTTGCGGGTTCGATTCCCGCCAGAGACTCTGGTCTCCTGCAGACAAGCGAAGAGCTTCGCGGGACTAGCATAAGTAAAAAAAATGTGAAATTATATTAAAAAGATTTGTAAATTTGAACAAAATTTTTCATATGAAAAATCGTCAAATTCAGGGTATAAATCGTCCCATCGTCAAAAGACCATTTTTGTACCTAAAAATCGTCAAAATGACGATAAATCGTCAAATCTGGCAGCTATGTTCACGACCTATTCTCATACTATTCTCATATACATATATTTAAAACTTTGAAAATTTCTATTTTTTATACACAACACAAATTGCTAAGTTTGCGTCCATTGTTAATTCTATTATGTTTAACAACATTCAAATTGACAGATTTTTCAAAGTATAAAAAGTTTTGGGTCATTTAGATCCCAAGTGCGTTTAAGGGGTTATCTCCATTTTTACACTGGTTTGTCTTCGTATTACTTAAGAGATTATATTTTTTTCTAGTTTCATAAAACTCGGCATAAAAATATACAATATTTCGCTATCTTTCGTTTAGAAATTCCAAATACTATCAGGGGTGTTCTGGAAATCGAAAACGCCAAACGCAAGAATTTAAAAGTCGTTTTTTTTAATAAGATTTTTGTAGTTAAAGAAACACAAGTACAATACAATACAAATATTTCTCTATTAAACAGAATTCCATAAAAAAATTAAAAAAATTGGATAAAGAGTGTATTAAAAAGAACGTCAAAATTCTTGCGTTTTGCGTTTTCGATTTCCAGAACACCCTTGTATGTCAGATATGACCTTCATGATATTAGGGTTAATGTTTTCCGATCTTAGTAAAACCGTATATGTAAAACCTTATGTGAATATTTAGAACTATCTGCACTATAAAATTCATTACAGTAAGGAAAATGGGCTCATTCGCTAACATATGGCCCAAAAACAAGTTTTTCCCGATAATTGCAAAATTTAAATGGCAAGTGCGGAAAAACTTTGGAAGGTATTGACATAATTTTTTCATATTTTTATTCCCTATTATATTCTCAATAAATCCCATTTGTATAATCACAAAAATTCTGAAATTTGTTTAACAAAACTTTTAAAAATTTTAAAATGCAGTTTTAAAGGTGGCGTTAAGAAAATTATTTTATTCCTCATACCTACGACTAGGTTAACGGTATCCTACGAGAACCAAAACTCATAAACAATTAAATTTAGGTATATATTAAGTAAAAACTAACTCTTGGTTTTTTCAATGTTTTCCAAAATATGTTAATTTTGTTCCTACATTTCTTGTCCAAGTAGCCTGAGACATGTTAATGGCCTGGGGAAATTTTAATAACTTTTTTTTTTACCAAATTTTAAACATTTCGATTCTTTTAATGGCAACATTTTACAAAAACTGAAAAAAATTTATTTTTCCTCTTGTAAATGTACCTTCATACTTCAGCGTCGTTGCGGCGCCAGTAAACGTTATGCTATCATCCTAATATTTTACACAACCTATAACTAAAATACATAGAGAAATTCTGGCGGCCTGTGCCTTGACATTTTTTTTCCTCCATACAATCTTGGAGTACTCTGGTACTCTCCAGAAACCTGAAAAAGTTCTAAAAAAACTCTTATTTCAATGCAAAAATACAATAGGTACAATTCTATAGAAATTTTCGCATAACCTATAATTTGCTATAAAACATTTCTCAATAGACTAAATTTTCTAGCGATAATTTGTCGACAACTTAAATTTTCTATAGATAATTTCTCGATAGCTGTAACATTTTAAAGAAAATTTAACGTTAGCTGTAATTTTCTTTACAAAATTTCTCGATAGCTCTAATTCTTTTTAGAAACGTTCTCGATAACTGTAATATCCCAAAGAAAATTTGTCTATAGCTGTAATTTCTTATAAAAAACTTCTCGATTGCTGTAATTTTCAGTAAAAAAATTTTCGATAGCTGTAAGTTTTCATGGAAAATTTCTCGATGGCTTTAAGTTTCTGTAGAAAATTTATCGATAGCTGTAATTTTCTATAGACCAATTCGCATTGGCTGTAATTCTCTTAAGAAAATTTCTAGATACCCTACATTTTCTAAAACTAAATTTTTGTACGTTAGCTGTAATTTGTTATAGAACAATTTTCAATAGCTTTAATTTAACATAGAAAATGTCTCGATAGCTTTAAGGTTTGGTAGAACATTTTTCTATAGCTAAAATTTTTTATAGAAAATTTCTCGATAGCTGTAATTTTCTATAGAAAAATTCTCAAAATGTTAAGTTTGAATAGCCTTTATTTATTTTTTCTTTATTTATTTCTCGATGACTGTAATTTGTTAAAAAAAAAAAATTTCTTGATAGCTGTAGTTTTCTATGAACAATTTCTCTATATCTGTGAATTACTATACAAAATTTCTCGATAATTGTACTTTTTTTTATAGAAAAATTCTCAATAGATGTACATATTTATCTATTGAAAATTCTCTAATAGTGGAATTTAAAAATAAAAATTTCTCAATTTTAATCGATGTTTCTTGACAGCTTATATTTTTTTTTTTTTTAGAAAATGTCTTCAAAAGGTCGAAAACAAATCGATAGCTGTTATCTCCTACAGAAAATCTTTCCGTGGTGTAAATTTTCTATAGAAAATTTAATAAAATAGTGCCTTAAAAAAATGCCATATTAAATAAAGTCTGCTCTTTAAAAAAAAACCGTTTTAAAAGTATCAAACGTTTTTAAGAATGGATAATATATAGTTGTATAAAAAGTACATTTTTTATATTCATATTCCAAACTGTTACTCACTGCATGACAAATTTAAAAAATGTACTCTCTCTACGTAATAATACGGCAGGCTATTTTTGAAAAAAAAAAATTTTTTAAGGTTCTCTTTAGAGAGTGTAAAAACAATTTTAAACACTTAAAGATGATGCAAAAATATATATATTTTTTAATATGTTTTATATTATTTATTTTTTTTTTAACATTTAGTGTTAAATATTGTGTGGTAAACTTAAAAAGTGTATTGTGTAATAATAAATTTCAGTTTTGGAATAACAAAAAAAAAAAAAAAAAAAAAAAAAAAAAAATTAAAAATACATAATTTGGTGCTAAATATTTTTAAACAAATAAAATTTATCAAATTCAAAAAATCTATAAAACAAAATTTAATAACATTAGCATTTTTTTTTACAAACTACCAAGAAATTTCCATCGTTTTCAAAAAAATCTATAAAAAGTTTATATAAGAATACAAAAATTTAATTTTTTAGACAAATATTTCCAACATCATTAACAAATAATGTCAGATTCTTTGTCTGTTAAATTGGTAAGTTTGCGGCTACAATTAAGAAAAACCTTAAAGAAAAAAAAATTAATGATCAAGTACAAGTGATAAATGGAGCACTAATCAAATTTAATTTTGTTTGTGTGAACATTAAGTATGCATAGGGCTGCCAGACGGGCTTGATTTGGCTTGATTGTCCAGCTTTTTTAATGCGTGTCATGAACAAAGAAAAAAATTTAATTTTTCCAGCTAAAACGGAATTTTAAAAACTTTTAAATTGTCGAGAAAAATCAGCCATTTATTTTGCCTGCAGTTTAAGTGTATTTATCAGAGCTGTGGAGTCGGAGTCAGAGTTGACGAGCCGGAGTTGAGGTTTTTGTACCGAAATCGGAGTCGATGCACCCACAAAAACTCGTGACTCTGACTCCAAAATTTTAATTAAATAAGGACCAGTTTCATATACATTTAGTATCATTGTAAGAGTAGAAGTCGGAGTCGGAGTCGTAGTCGAACTTAAAAAAATTTCAGCGGTTCGAGTCGGAGTCTGAGTCAGAGTTAGAACTATTTTTTGAAGCATCCACAGCCCTGGAAAAAGGGGAAAACCCGTTGTCGGAAAGAGCTTTGGGAATATGTATCTCAAGGAATATTATATTTTGAATTGTTAAAAGAAGAATGTTAAGCGGAAGGACTATCAGAGTCTTATTTTTTTTTATTTCACTCACAACATAATAACATACATCAATATTGTCTAAGACAACAATTTTGGATTCAGAAAACCCATTTTAACATACACTCGGACAGACAAACCGACGGACGGATATCGTCTAAGCAACTCTGCTACTTAAGGATTCAGTATATATATGTATGTATATTTTTAAGGGTCTAGAATCAATATTGTAAAAATTGTCAAAATAACAAAAACTTATATAAAAAACGAATTTATGTGTATACCCTTCCCACGTGTGGTGAAGGGTATAAATAATATAATTCTTATGCCCTTAAATTTTTGTTAATTAAACTGAATTTTTAATTGTTAAGACAAATCTTGCTTTTTCTTTTGAATATCAAGCTGTTTGACCATATCGATCTGGCAAACCTACACTGATGGAAAAGACGTCATAACGCTGGTGTATTTTGACATCAAATGTCTTCATTTTTGACCCCATGATATTTTTCATTATTGTGATGTCAGCCTTAACATCACTTGGCCAAATTGTCATCAGGGTCAAAAATTTAAATTATGTCATCAATGCAATGACAGATCGGCATCACAGAAATGACTAATCGGAGTCAATTTTACAAAATATGTCATCAGTGCGATGAGTTAGTAACATCGTAGAAAGTACTCATAATTCTCAATTTAATGACAGTTTCTCATTGGTCATTGGGATTGACTTAAGTCAAAGTGAGAGAATAGTATTATTACATAATTACTTATTACACATGTTTGTGTCACTTGTGTTGTATTCCTTCCTTTCTTTACAGAAGAACTCTCAACTATAAGACATGCTGCTGCCCGATATGGCTTGCATTATCATTGTACCTTGCATGTATTTTACTAATATAATAATAATTAAAAAAAATGGGAAATGGGAATTTTTTTCTTCTTATTTCAGTTTTTAAACATGAACATGATGTTAGTAATACATAAAATAGTATAGTATAGATAACGAATAACATATGACAAAATTTTAGCATGACGTTCGTCATTTAAAATTTTTTATAGAAAATTTCTCAATACCATAAAACTGTTGATATAGAGATTTGATAATAAATATAGCAAAAAGTTTGCTATAGAAAATATTTAGCATAATTTTCTTTACAAAAATTTATCGTTAGCATAAAATTTCATATAATCAAATTTTATATAGAAAAATTCACGATATTAAGCAGAAAATTTCGCAATACTATCAAATTTTATACAGAAAATTACTGGATATTATCGAATTTCCATTGAACATTTTTCAATATTATCAATTTTTTTCATAGAAAATTTCTGAATATTATAACTTTTTCGATATTATTAAATTTTTAGTATAGAAAATTACTCGATATTATTAAATTTTCTATAGAAAAATTTTCGATAGTATAAAATTTTCTACAGACATTTTTCAATTTATTAAATTTTCCTTCGAAATTTTTTCGATAGTATAAAATTTTCTATTAAAATATTCTCGATAGTAGAATATTTCTGCAAAGTATTTCTAGATATTATAAAACTTTTGATAGAAAATATCTTGTTATTATTAAATTTTCAATATAAAAATTCTCGATATTTTCTATAGAAATTCAATAGTTAAGATTTTCCTTATAAGTATTTTCGATAGTACAAACTTTTCTGTCAAAAATTCCTCGATATTATATTTTTTTCTATAAGAAACTTCTTGATATTGTCATCATATAATGTCATATATATATAATAATAATAATAAAAAAAAAATTATTACCCCATATTTTTCAATAGCAAAAAATTTTCTTAAAGAAGATAGGAATAAATTTTCTAAAGGAAATCCCTTAAAATATAAAAACTAATCTGAAATTCGCTGTATTAAGATGTTGGCTGAAATAAAATTTAAATAAATATTTGAAAGTATCACCGTTTTATAAAAAAAAACTATTTAAAAAATTATGTTTAATTTATTTTGTTGCTGTTTCAAATGAAAACTACTCAATAGCAAACATTTATGAATATTAAAACAATTTGACAACCAGACAAACTGTCAGCCTAACATATATATTGTACAAATATTCACATCTATCATCCACTCAAGTAAACGTGTTGAAACGTGTTTAAATCAATTTAAAATTTTACAAATTCATTTTATACTTGTATGTATATTTGTCATCTCACAAAAAAAAGACGTTTTGTCGTTCTCACCTGTCTTTGCTCAATTTCTGAGTGTTTGTCACTTACTGTTTGTTGCAAAAAAAAAAAAAAACATTTTTATGTGTGTTGCTTGTCTGTCTTTTATTAAAAATTCGTGCTTAAGTGGTGTAACATTCATCACTACACTTGTAACTTAATTTACACATTTTCAAATCAATTCAATTCAAATTGTCATACATTCTCACACATCGAATCTCTATCTGTGTGTGGTATTGATTCACTGCTCTGCTAGATGTTTAAAGCTATGGCCACACTTAACAAATATTTGACGTCCCACACGTAACCACTAGTGTTATAGAACATTTTGGCTTGGTTTTACAAAACGTTTGCTAGTTCAAATTCCATTCAACAGTGTACAAAATAAAAAAATATTGGGGGAATATCCTAAATAATATTTTACAATTGTTTAAAAAAATATTGTTGTGTTTCAAACAAAATATAAATTTTATTTCAACAAAGTTGAAATCTAAACTATTAGCGGTCATATATTTTTCTTGTTATGAATATCAGATATATGTATGTCTATATAACTTTATGACTTTGTACCTTGTGAATCCCCATATATGCAGTACGAACTTCTCGCAAATAAAGTTTGGGAAATCAGAACCAATTGTCAAGATTTATGAATTTAGTGGTCACATTTTCTTTTTGGATTTTTACGTCAAATATTTGTCAAGTGTGAACATACCTTTAGTTATTTTTGAAAAGTTTTGTTTCTTTTGCATCTGCAACTTTTATTGCCTCGAGTCTGGTATTGATTTGTAAATCATTGCGCACAGAGTCTTAAATTGATTTTAAATTTTTTAAAAATTTATATTTTTGAAGTGTCTGTCTTCTTATTACTTTTTTGTAGGTGTAAATATGTGTATAGAAAATTGTTAATACTTTTTTTTTAAGATTTGAAGCAGAATTTTAAAACAAATAATTTAAATATAATTATGGAAATTTCTGAAATTTTCATAACAATGTTTTTTTAGCCTAAATTTTCTATAGAAAATTATGCGTTTGCCTTAATTTTCTGTAAAAAAATTTCTCGTTAGTCTGAATTTTTAATGAAAAATTTTTAAGAAGTTTATATGATTTCATTCTTTGAAATATTTTCAAGTACTTTGAGTAGAATATTTTATGCCAATTCTTGTTTGAAATATTATACTTGAATAGCATATTTTGTATTCAAAATGCCTACGCTATTGTTTAAACTAACATGAGTTTTTAAACTTATTTTTTTAATTTTGTAGTAAATTAAATTTCAGCAAAAGTGAACTATTTAAAATAAATTTTGAAGTTCTACGATTAAGAAATACTTCCCCAGCTAGCATAAGCTGTTTGTTAGACGATTATCTTCGATTTACAACTCCTAAAAGAATCTTCTAATGATTACATTGCGGAACAGCCATTTTGCGGCCTGGAACTTTGTGTAATTTTTTTTACTAATTTGAGGTCGCTGATTCCAAATCTAACCTTCGAATCTAACTTTCGAATGAAATGAGCTTTATTTCATTGCAATCGGTGCACAACTTTTGATTGTATTCAAAATTTATCCATAAAAAAAAACATATTTTAATGTATATTATTTTTTTTGTTCACACATACACATTAAAATACGTTTTTTTTATGGAAATCACAATTTTTATCAATTCGGTAAATTGTGAACACAATCAAAAGTTGTGCACCGATTGCAATGAAAAAAAACTCATTTCATTCGAAATATGTTGAACTAAATGCTTTTAGACCCAAACTGTGATTTTTGTTGCACATTTATTTTTTATGAATTTTTAAAGAACAAAAAAATTTTTTTTTTCTTAAATTTTTATTTGTTTTTTTAAAAACTTCAACAATATCTCTGAAATTACTGGCCAAATTTAAAACAATGTTAGTTCGTCTTAAAGATAATATTGTTAGCGAATTTCGGTTTTGTTTCTTAAGGGAGTATGATGCACCATTTTAATGTTATTTCAATATATATGCTGAAAGTACCTTAATTTTGGACATAACGGTATATCTCTAAAACTGGAGCTGATAGAGAAAAATGAAGGTTAGATTTGGAATCAGCGACCTCAAATTAGTAAAAAAAATTACACAAAGTTCCCGGCCGCACAAAAAAAGTTCAATTTTGTTCCGCTGTGTTATCTGACGAGTTACAAAAACAAAACCATCTACATTTTTTTAATTTTATAACTTTTTTAAACATTTTTGACACGCTCGTTTTGTGTCATATAACAATTACTGAGCTACATAAATAAGAGCGTTTTTGAAATATGAAAATTGTATTGCCAATACAAATTTCAATAAAAGAAACCGACCTAAGGATCTGTAAAATAAGATTTTTCGACAGGATGGTGTTGATTTTGAGACCTTATGGTTTGTTTCATATAAATTGTATGAAAATTGGAATTTTGACATGAAAAACACGCTTGATGCCCTTATTAAGGTAGCTCAGTTACACGGCTGAGCATTTTACGAGTTGTAAAATAATCTCTACGTGAGTCCCATACGACTCTTGGCATGCTTTTTGAAAGATTCGTTAGATAATCTCTACATACATCATAAACGATTCCTTTTAGGATTAATATAAGCGTCTTTTGCTGTGTTATGGAAGAATCTTTCATACGAATCAGCACGTGTAACAGTTTCTCCCGTGCGAGGAATCGTCTACAATTAAAAAATGAGCTCGTCGACGATCAAAAACACTCTTCATGGGATTCCCAGTAAACTTCAAGACGATTGAAAATACTAGCTGGGTCATACCAAAAGCCTAAACGCATTTTTTTTGCCAAAAAAGAATTAGTTTTCTTGTTTTTTCTATTTTTTTTTTTAAATTTTTTTTTATTTTTTCCATGATCAAGTTTGTAAAGGACTCAGATTTACTGCTTTTTAATCAGTCTACTTTATTTTATACACGTAAACATTATTGTTATTAGTAAATATTACATGCTCGGAGGTAACCCTGATTAGGTTGTGGCTTCTTGACGCAGGATTAATTTAACCATTGCACAGTTGCCGGTAAGAATAATACGGTGAACCCGCTTTAATACACACAAACACTCTTTATAAAGGCGTTAATATCTTTAAATTTTCCCTAAATTTATTTTTATACTTTTTATTTTTAATATTTGGAATATATGCTGATGACATATGTATGACGCCATGAGATACTGGTTAAAAACACGTAAATACATACTTACTGCATATGGGGCATTCCACGGAAATTTGGATGGTTTAAAAAAATTTCTTTTGATTTTCCCAATTTTGTAATATTTTTAAATGGTGTTTTTGAAAATGAGTTTATCCTTTGATTTTTTTTTAAATGTGTAATTAAAACTTTTATGCACTCAATAACTGCCGGTCCGGTAGTACTTTTTTTATGTCGATTTTTGAAAACATAAAAAAAAAATTTTTAATTTAGATACCGATTTTTTCTAAATTCGAAAAATAAAATAATAGTTATGGAAGACCCACCAGCGCACACTAGGTAATTTGAGCTTCTTTTTAGGGCAAAATTAATTTCAGCCAAACCAATAGGCTAAAATTTGGAATTTAAAAGTTTCTCACGGGCATGCTGGGGTTTTGATTTTTGTTATAGTTGACATTTTTAGGGTTGCCACCATATGAAAAAGTAAAAAAAACTAAATATCCGAAAACTAACGAAGAAAATATGAAAATAATTTTTTTAATTTGATTATTTTCTATTTATTTACTTAATTCGCCAATGAAACTTATATTTCTTACTGGCTAATATGCTTAAACTAAATAGTTCTAGATACTTTAGTACATAACAGAAAAGAAAAAATGTATCATTAAATTTATCTCAAGCCATTTGAGAGATTATTTTTGACGCCAATAGGATTAGTGAAGTCAATATCCGTATGAAAATAGACCGAAAGTATTAAAGTCTAATTGGTATATAATTTCTACAAGGAAGAATAGGAATTGAAAGCTCAACCTTACGAAGTAGGAATTCTTAGTCAATTTTACCGTTTAACAAATTCAGCATTAAGGCGATGTTCGTATATTTCCTCCGATTTTTTGAGGTGGGAAGATTAAACCTCCGTGTTTGATATCAAATTGAAAATTATTTGAAATCAAACCTTTTCTCAAACGACAAACGTTTCGTAAATTTTTGAAAATCATAGCGGATTTTAACACAATGTGGAACATAAATGAAATTTTTTTTTTTTTATTTAAATAAACTGTGAGCTTTACATTCGGCACCATAGCCAAAAGATGAAATAGTGTTCTTTCCTTCCTCTAATTCTTGCAAAGACGAAATACTTGGCTCCTTTTTGTTTTGAGGATTGTCATGGCGCTGCACCGCGAGCGTACAATAAATTTACAATTTCTTCACTTTCCAGTTTTATTTTTATTTACATTCTTTTACTTTGTAATTAATGTTTGACTCACAATTATATTTTATATTTTTCAACACCAAATTAAGGGTTTTTAAAGGGGAATTCACTTCCCGTTATATGTAACTATTCTTTAATTGTGTAACACATTTAACTTTAGCTAAGAGCATTGCCAAATTATACGGTGGGATCGTGCCTGGGTGCACTGTGTAGGGATGCTCTGAGAGAGCTCATGTTGGCATTCACAATAAGGCTGCGTGAATGCAGGACACTGCAAGGTGGATGGGAACGTGGTGGCGGACGAACTCGCGAGAGGGGGTTCGAATCTGGACTTAGAGGTAAGGAACAGAGTGGTAAAATCCCACTTACGTCACTGCTATGGGGTGATACGGAAAAATTTCGTGATGCCGTTAACCGGTCCTGGAGGGATAGAACGGATTGCAGGGTGTCGAGGGCCTTATGGCCCGGATTGGACGCATGGGCAACCAGGGTTATATTATGATTGAATAGGAGTAGTATCAAGAGCCTTATAGGATTCCTGACGGGGCATTGTTCTGTTAGGGCTTTTATGGGTAAATGGGACATTGCGATACCGGACTTCTGCAGGCTGTGCGGGGATGCCGTGGAGCTAGAGGCGGTTGAGCATCTACTGTGCCACTGTCCTAGGATGCAGGGCCCCAAGCAGAAATGGCAGGGGCTAGATTTCACGACGAACTGGGGTGTATCGCTGGATGTAATCCAACCGATCTGCTGGGGTTTGTCAGGGAAATAGGACGGCTGTTTCTGTTGCGGAACCGAAGAGGGGACTTGTCCTACGCAGTATCTATATATCTGTATTAAACCTTAGGTCTATTTTTTTCTTTACTTCTGTTTTTCTTCTTTTTCGATACTTAAGGTATTTACAATGGATCTCATTGGTCTCCGAGTGGAGATGCGCCCTTGGGCTTCAGTGCTGTCAAGTTTTTTTTTTGGTTTGAGAATAACATTTGATAACAATTTGATATCAAATTGATAAAACATTGTATGTTAAATGTTTACATTCAAATCATTATCAATTTGAATTCAAATGTTAAAATCAAACAGTTGAAAAAGTTTGAAAATTGTGTTTCTTGTGTTTGGATGCCAATGCAGTTTTCAAAGACAGAACAAAAGAAATTGCTTCTGTACGTATTCCAATTTTTTGTATGTACCTCATACTGGGGGTCCTATACGACCGAGGCGTATTCCTGAATAGGTCTCACTAATAACATATGTATATAACTGTTTTATAACGTTTGACGATCCCAAACTTCTTCTCCCGACGTTTGATAAATCCAAAGGTGTCCGGCCTTGTTGAAAGTCTGCGATATGTGCGCATTAAAACAATTTATTATGACAATAAATTTTTACAAAAAGTTTGTACCTTTTGCTTTAACGAAGCCAAATCTTGTCTTGAAACATGATTTAAATCATGTTTCAATCAAATCCAATCATAAGAAAGTTTGATATATTTTAAGCTGAGGCTGCCTGAAAGAAAATAAATCAAAAATCGAAAAAATGGAGACGCAAAAAAAAATTAAATTTTTAATAAATCTTTTCTTAGCACTTATCATCAAGGCAAAACACTTATATCAAAATAAGCCTTTTTTATGCTGCACTGCGCACATTGCTTGCAAATGTAAACTTCGACTGCCTATAAGTCAGCTGATATTTGTATTTTACAAAAACCTTATACGCATTTATTTTTTTATATATTCTTAATCGAACGTCATAAACAAAAACATTATTATTGTTATAATTATTCAAATTATTTTTGGCCAAGATTTCGGGTCAAATTACCTATAGTGCACCGTACCGGGCTTTAAAGTTGTTGAGCGGATAGAAGTTCAAATTTAAACCTCTTCAAAAAATTCGAAAGATACACTAATTTTCAAAAGCACGATATAATATTTCACATCCAAAAATTTTAATCAAAAACACTTGGGATATTTTTTCTATTTTTTTTCTGTAAAAATACGTATAAAACCCAAAAAATAATCAAAACTTCTTCTGTCAAAAACATCTAAAATCAAATATTATTCACAAAAAAAAAAATCCAATTTAGACCATTATTTAGGAAGTTCTGTAATCAAAAAAAAATTCAAAATTAACCAGGAAGGCCCTTTTAAAGTGCAAAATATGTATCACAAAATTAGGTGGTTTTTTAAACCACCCGAATGCCCCATATTTAATAAAAATGTGTGGTAAAATCAAAATCAGAAACATTAAAACGAAATATGACAACTTTAAATTGCGGTTATATTAACTCTTTCCTCTTAAATTAGTTAAGAAAAGCTCAAATATATAAATAAAATTGTATTTATTGGACATCTCGACTTGTGTATTAATTTTATTAGCTGTATTTTAACTGTATATGAGCCTCAACGTTAAATAGAAAATAGTTAAACGTATTATTAAAAATTCAAAACATATTACTATTTTTAAATTTTTAATCCGACTATCGTTGTCAAACAGTCAGACACAAGTTGTATCATAAATTATGCGTAGGCTCCTTTCAGCCTCGTTACTCTTGTTCTACTAGAAAACAACATTTCTTGTCAGTAACGCCTTTTGCTAGTAACTGAATTCGTTTCATTTGTGCGTTATTAATTTTTTTTTATTTTGTTAACTTGGCATTTCTTAATAAATATTGGAAAAAAATCATGAGTTGTAAATTATTTAATCAAGAAATGTTTTTGGCATAATAATGAAGACAATTTCTCGATAGCAATAAATTTCTCAATATAATTTTTTCATTCAATAAATTATTAAAAAAATTTTTTTATATCTGAAAATTTTCTAAAAAGAATTTCTCGATAGTGAGAATCCAGTAATTGCCTTTAAAAAATCATCGCAAAAAATTTTTTTAGACTGTATTTGAGTACAGCCTTAATTTTCATACAATTTTCTCTATTGCAATAATAATCTAAATAAAATTATTCGATTGCACTAATTTTCTATAGAAAATTGTTTGCTTGCAATTACTTTCTAAAGAAAATTTCTCGACTGCAATAATTTTCTAATGAAACTTTTTAGATTGCAATAATTTCATTATAGCAATAAACTTTATAAAAAATGTTTTTGATTTCTATAAAGTGTGAAATTGATAAATTAAAAAAAAAATCTCGGCTGCCACTTTTATTTTTTTTTTTTTTTTTTTTTTTGTTTTTAATCAATTTTTCAATAATTTTCTTTCTAAAATTCGTTGATTTCATTAACTTTTAATAAAATATTACTCAATTGTCAAAATTGTGAAATAATTATTTCTTGATTGCAATAATTTTTTTTAAAATAAATTTGCTAGAAAACTTTCCCATTTCACACTTTCGAGAAATTTTTCGACTGCAAAACTCTGTTTTAGAAAAAATTTAATTTTCCTTTGTAGAAAATTTTTAGATCGCAATGATTTTTTAATTTAATTTCTTAATAGCAACATTTTTGAATAGAAAATATATCTGGGAATTTTTTTTTTACAATTGGTTTGTTCACGGAGGCTGGTTATCAGGTTATATGGTTATTTGTTTATATTTACAACAACAAAAAACATTTTTTTAAATATATTGGCCCAGACTCATAGTCAAAATAATGTATAGGTTAGGTTCAATAGTCAGCCGACACGAGGATGGCTCACTTGGGTCCTTATAGCGGTCCCTTTGTGATACCCTTAGTCAGTGACAAGAGTCAGCCAGTATTCACCAGACTGTTCTGCAGAAGTCACTGCAGCCTCGAACCACCCCGACTCTCTGCAGAACTGAGAGATCGATTTCAGTCCCACATTGGACATATCGTCCAGACATGGCAGCTGTGGTCTCCCGAAATGCCTCAACGTAATATCCCCGAGACCGGGGCATTGGCAGAGAAAGAGATAGACACCAGCCAAAGCTGCAATATACATATAGCCCTCGATATACGATAGTACCTCAGCCAGTTTGCCGCCCGCCTTATGGCAAAGATTTCCGCCTGCAACTCACTACTGCCATCCGGCAGCCTAAAAGAGACCCTTATGCCCAATTCCTCGAAGAAACCTCCACCTACTCTTCTGCCCATCTTGGAACCATCAGTATAGACCCTAAGGGCCGGTTCCAGGGATTGCGCGTTATCAAACAGCTCATCACCATAACCATTATGAACTGTGAGCAAAGCACCGAAAAAGGGTTCCGGAGTGAAATAGTCCAGTCCCGCCAGGTCATATGATGCGCGTAGCGCGATCCTGGCATGACCTTAGTCCCGAGTAGACCATAGGCCTACCGCTCCTAGCCCAATCGCGAAAGTAAGGGCCAGCTGTTCGGCCATGATCTCAACTGGCAACCAGTTCAGCTTAGCAAACAGCGCCTTCGACGGTGTCCACCGAAGTGATCCCGTGAACATCAACGGGACTAACCTATATACTTTCTCAAGCAACATGCAGTCCCTTTTCTACGGCAGGCCACCATTCTGTGACCCCATAGGAGAGGATAGGTTTTACCACCGCCTAAAAAATCCATTCAACTCCCCTGGGGCCAAGGCCCTCGTTCCTACCCACGGATCTGTGGATTGACACCAAGTCCACAAGAGGTACTCCAGGAGCTTAGGATCTGTAATGCAGATTCCATACAACGAGTTAACGTGTCCAGGTGTTTACCCATGACCGCAACCGCCACACCAAACCGGCCAAAATAATATATACTTTAAACTAAAACCGGGTTTAAATGCATGTAAACACCATTGTCCTAAAGTATGCTTTAGAAAAAGTCGTCTTTATTTTTGGCTATGATTATGGGCCATTTTGTTGCTATTATTATAAAAACATAACCATATAACCTGATAATCCGCCTTTCATGAACAACCCAAATAACTGCCACTTTTTTAATTTAGTTTCATTATATTAAATTATTTTTCTTAATGATGATATATTTTCCTTGAATTCAAATATATTCAGGCGTATACTTATTTTTCAATTAGACTGTATCAAATGCGTATGTGTTTTGTTTGTTGTTTTTAACACTCATACGTTCATGAGTATAAGTGCGAAAATATTTATTCAACTATTTTATGTTTGTTTTGCCACTACATCTTTTTGTTATTCTGTTTATATTATTAATACATTTTGCCAGTTTTTGTTTTCTTGTCTAATTTTATTTTGCTATTTTTATTATTGTTAAAAAAAAAACTGTTCTCATACTGTTTTTATTTTACTTTTGGAAATAAATTTTAATATGAGTTTTAAAAGGAAAAGTTGCCAATGTCTTGAAATTATAGAATAATAGAAGCATTAAAAATTATTTGAGAAATTTAAAAATTAGTTCAATGACAGTAATTAGTGTTCTTGAATTAAATAAATGAGCCTTATGTACTGTTTCCAAATGACAGGCGGTTGATTGTGAATGAAAACCACTAATTTTTTAGTGGTATCCATATAAACAGCACATTAATACAATTTTTTATTCTAATATGATTATTTAAAAATTGTTAAGGATTTTTTCTTCTTTGCAGTATGACAATTCTTAATTTTACTACACAATATATCGCCTGCCATTTGTAAACAGCACATTAAAAATTTTATTTTTATTCTAATATGAGTTTTAAAAAATTTTCAAGTATTTTTCTTCTTTGAAATATGGCAACTCTTAATTCACTAATGACATTAACACAGGGTTACCACTAGAAATTTTTTAAAAGTCGCACAAAAGGTTGTTTCATAAAAATAAAGTCTGTGCGAATATCTTTTTTTATCGTTTTTTTTATTAATAAAAAGCATAACAAAACAAAAATGTAAAAAAGACAGTCAGTTGTATTTTGTCATTTTCAGAAGCCTCTTTTAAACTAAGAGTTTTCATTATATCTTTTAAAAGTCTTGCAATCTGTGCAAACTGTGTATTTTTACACCCTCGCAAATGAACTGTCAAAATTTGTATGAGAATTCATTAACACAAAGGGTACGTTCGTTAATGCAGTTGTTGCGCTTCACTAGCGCAGCAGTAAAGTTTAGTTTTCGTAAAAGCATCACTTGTTAGAAACTTGGCATCACTCTCATAGGTCAAAAGTTTTTTATGCAGTGATGCCGCAGCTCTGCAGCAAATTTTTGCAATTATTGCATCAGTTAGTTTTCTGATGCAATAACTTTTAATATAAAAGAAATCGTTTTATTTTTCTTTTTTGATGCTTTTTCTTGTTATTTGGGTTAATTCCAAACACAATGCTTTTTTTTCGTCTCAAGCTTTTTATTTCTTTCATGTAAAAGAAAATAAAAAAACAAAAACGGCAAGTAAGCTCTAAAATAATTAGCAACAAACAAAAGTAGTTGTTATTATTGTAAAACTTTCTGCTAAATTGTGCAAATGGTGCTTTAACTGTATATCATGCCTATTACATACAAATATACCTGTCTCCACACATGTTATTCATTAAGCAACATGGAAAAAGAGTTGAAAACAATAGAACAATAATAAAAAATTCAACTGTTTTTCAATGATTGTATTTATTTTTATTGCTTTTTCCTGGTTTTACCTGAAAAATGTTATCAATGTCATTTTGACGTTCTAATTTTACTTTGTCTCTGCGTTTTTTCCGTAATGTCACATTTTTTTTAATTAAGTCATAATCATTACTTGAGCTGTTTCGTTTGCTTTATGTGCATCGCTATTAAAAAGTGCAAGAAGTGATAAATTGATTAAGATAAAAAATAAAATAATAAAATCAATTATTTGGTGTTTTCAAGTGAATTTATAATCGCACGATGGTAAGTACAGCTAAAAATTTCCGTACTGTCACACAGTTATTTAATAAAAAATCGTAAAAAATAAAATAAATAAAAATGTATATTAATATATTACGAAGTTTTGATCACTTTTTCTTGTTTTTATTTTCCGTGAAATAACTTTTTAGAAGAAAAAAACAAAAAAAATATCACAAATTTCTTTACTGTCACTTTTAAGTAAAAAGGTTTTTTTTATTTTAAAAGCTTATTTCTCGAAAATTCTGATTGATTTCAATACTGTAGTTCTTTTGATGTAAAGATAAAAACAAATAGAAAAAAAACCAATCGGGAATCAATTTTTTATGAAATATTCACAGATTCCGATGAATAGATTTGTTCATGAATTTTTTGTTAATATAATTGGATTACTTTTATTTTTTGTTTCGTTTTTATAAAAAAGAAAAAACAAACAGTAACCAAAAACAAAATAATGAATAAATGTTTAAGTTTTCGTTACACTTGAAATTTAAATTGGATTTTCTTTACTGTCACAAAAAATACTGTCACTTTTTATTTTTTCAAGTTTCCAGCAAAATACAACAATTTCTTCCAAATTGTTTGAAGCAAATTTGTTACTTTAAATGTAAGCTGCACAAAAACAAATTTTTGTAAAAAAATTACTTTGTTTTTAATTCTTGAATTATAAAAGGAAAAAAAAATAATTGGAATCTCTTCGAAAAATAACTTTTTGCTATTACTAACCCCGTTTTTTTTAAGAAAAACATCCAAAGCTGGTAAATAATAAGTGAACGAATGCGATAGTAGGCTTTGTTCTAACATTTTTGCATTAATTTCTTAGTTTTGTAAATTTTTGTAAAAAGTGACATTCCGGAAAATATTTCACCAAAATGCAATAAAAAAGCAAAACAAATTTTTTTTAAAGAAACTAAAAGTAATTTCGCAATCTGCACAAATCTTAATGCAAGTAAACAATTTCAGAGAATGAATTCCTCAACCTTAAAAAAAAAAAAAAAAAAAAAGGCTCATGTACACTACTTTTGGAATTAACCCATTTATAAGATAACTGTCCCATTTTTTTTTTTTTTTTTTTTTTTTTATTTATTAAATTGTGTAATAAAGAAGCCTTCAATGGCCAAATATATATTACAAATGATATTCAAAGTTGTTTCCTTTCTTTCATAGTAACCCAATTAATTTATATAATAATTAAGTACATATATATATCTTTTTATAACTAACCTAACTAAACAGCCCCAAATTTATAACACTAACAAAATGAATACGAAAAAAAGTGAATATAGATCCAAATCAACGATTGAACATATATGTATGATGTATTATAAGTTATTTTGATTAATATATTCAGTTAACTTTTTGCGATATACATTATAAGAAAATGAAAATGATCGTAAATCATTTGGTAAATTATTCCATATACGCGCAGTCTTGATCAAGAATGATCTTTCAAACAAAGAATTATATATTCTAGGAATAAAAATCTGCATATTCCTAGTAGAATGTATGAATTTAAAAATCTGAAGTAAGAATTGTGGTGTGGAAGTTTTTATGATCTTGTAAAATGTCAACAGATATTTTAGAATTACAAAATTTTTGAAAGGGCATTTAAGGAAACGCTCAACATACTGCGAAATATGAGTATAACTTCGTTGATTATGATTATAGTATTTTATGCCAAAGACAAAGCGTACAATCTTGTTTATTAAAATTTTGACCTTACTCACATTGGCAGAAGTTGTACACAAAAATATTTTCATACAGTAAGAAATTGGAGATAATAATAATGCATGAGCCACCCTGCATCTGACATGATATGGCAGGTAAACATTTAGGCTGTATAATCGGCGAAGTGTGAAACATATTCTAGCATAGATTTTATCTATATGACACGAAAAATCCAGTTTATTATCTAATGTGATGCCCAAAATTTTCATTCTTTCTACCGTCTCTATTTCCATTCCTCTTATACCAATTGTTGCATTATCAAATTGTATTGAACCAAATTTCATAATCCTAGTTTTAGATATATTTAACATTAAAAAATTTGACGACATCCAATCGCTGACCCGATCCAGCACTCTATTTATTTCCAGACAGAGTATTTGCTGTGAGCAGTTGCCATTTATAAGTAATTGAATATCGTCAGCAAATGCAAACGCGCAACATGTTTCGGATTCAATCACCTGAAAAAAGCTATTCAAATACATAGAAAACAAAAGAGGACCCAAAACCGACCCTTGTGCCACACCCAATTTCACCAACCTCTGATTTGACATTTGGCCACAAAAAGAAACAAACTGTCTTCTGTTAGTTAAATATGAATAAATTAGCAAACAGGATGACTTTGAGAATCTAAACTCATCTTTTAATTTTCTTATAAGATTTATATGATTGAGACGATTAAAAGCTTTTGAAAGGTCCAATGACACTAAAACACAGTTCCTTCTTCTATTTATGTTGTTTCGTATAGACTCGGTGATGCCCAACAAAGCAGAAGAAGCACTACAACTTCGTCTATAACCTGCTTGTCGGTCATCTAGTAATGAATTTTTCATTATGTGTTCCATGATTTGAGCTTTAATAACATGCTCAAATACTTTTGATAATACTGGTTTCTATATATTCAATAAAATTTTGTCATCACTATTGTTGATAACATTTTTATTATTATTTTATGTTCGTTCAAAAATTCAAACTTTGCACAGCTGTTGTGCAGTAAAAAACATCAGCATCACAACTGCAACTGGTGATCACACATCAGCAACAAAATTTTGCATCACTGCAGCAGTGGTGCACAGTTTTTATGCATTTACGAACGTACCCAAACTTCGTAAATTTGACTAACAATTGCGCTGTTCAATTGTTCATTTATACAACAAGATTTTTGTTTATGTTTTCCGTCGTTTTCAACGAAAAACTCAACAATTAAAATAACAAATTTTTGGAAAAATCTGATCAAATTAATCTCTTGGCTTTCTTTAGATATTTTTAAGCACAAATTTAACTTTTTAGACACAAATATTAACTTTTTTATATATTTTTATTTCTTTTTTAGTTTATTTTTGTATTGGAATTTCTTAAAAATTGACACTAATTCTTAAAAATTAAACAAAAGTTAAAAAAGGCGATTCATGAAACGAGTCTTGCAAGTTTTCCCTTTTCGCAAATAGCAATTTTGAGCGATTTCATGATAACCCTTGTTTCTTGTGAGAAACTTTACAAAAAAAAAGAGTAAAAAGTCGCAACAAAATTAAAAAAGTCGCAAAACTCGGTGATAAACAAAAATCCTTACAAAAAGTCGCAGGACGCTAAAAAATATTCAAATTCCGACTTTAGTTGGGCAAACGGTAACTCTGCATTAACATTAATAAGCACCATACTTAACTAGTACTCTCGTATGTATTTATGCACAAGTATGTAAGTTGGATTGTGTAAATGAGAATACATTTTTCTCGGTTCTCTAATCAGTTTACTTAGCTTTACTGTTATTTCTATACGATAGCAATGTTAAGTCATAGCAGCAAAATTACACATACACTTATTCACTTATCATATACAATATGTAAACATAAATGAAAAAAAAAAACAATGAAACACAAACAAATACAACAAATAAGAAAAAAAGTAGTTGTGGTAATTAAAATCAAATACACCACTACGACTACTTTACCTTTCCACTTAAAATAATAACAACAACTAATACTTAACAAACGAGTAGTCAATCGTACTTGTACTTCTCTTGTATTTCGAATGTTGTTATTTTATTCACACAGTATTTTTAACATAACGAAACGCAACGGAAGCGCAAAATTAATAAAAGAAAATTGTCATTTCTTTCTTAAATATTTTTACGTTTTCAGTTTTTTTTTTAATTATTAAAAAAATTATATGCATATAAATAAAAAAAAAACAATTAAAAACAAAATTATTAGTTATTCTACATACAATTTAATTCAAAATAAAAAAATTAATGAGAGAACTTTTTCTAAAAATTGGAAAAAACGAGCCGAAAACCCGTCATTTTAATTTTAAACGTGTGCCGGGTGGAAATACAAAATTTTTCAATGTGTGTTGAATAAATTTCTTATTTTGTTAGCACAGTGGAGTAAAAGAAAGAAATTATAAATTAATTTAAAATTAAAAAAAAAAAAAATTTTTTTTTTGGGGTTGTTCCGCTTGTGCGAATATTTGATAGCCTCCACCGACAGTAATAATATTTCAGGAGTGGGCTCTATATGGGATCTATAAATGATAAGCCAATCTTTATAGAAACTTACGTCAGTAACGGTGATGGGATTTGAAAAATTTTAATTTTGTGCCAAAACTGTAAAGAAAACCTTTCTTTATTATAGAAATGAAACTTTGAAAGTTTAGTCTAAATATGGCATTTTCTATTATTTGTATATTTTTTATTATTTATGGGTCGATTACGGGTGACAACTGCACTTCAGTTGTGTTGCCACCAGCGATAAGAAAACAATTTTTTATATTTTAACATCAGCGGCGTTTCCTAATTTCGCTGCTGGCAACACAACTTCAGTTTAGCTGCCATCCGTAATCGATTTGCTTTTAGTTGGGACTTGATGAAGTTTACGATAAATTAAATTTTTTCAATTAATCAACAGTACAGTACTCAATCAAACTCAGATTGAACTTATTTATTACCAAATTCTATTTCTTCTTCATATATGAAAGTTGCAAATTTTAAACCAATAATAGTATAGTTTCAATAAGGATAAAAAAATTTTATACAATTATACAATTTTCCATAAAGAAATGTGTATGTTGTAATTGACTTGTCTTCGAATATTCATACATAAATCAATGTTGTTAAAAGGAAAAGAAAAAACCAAATAAAACATTGTTACTTTTTAAAGTATCACAAATTTCAGAATGTTGTATTTTAACAAAATAGAAGTAGTGTTAAAGGAGCTATTTTTCAGTTTTTTTTTTTTTTTTTTTAATCTTAAAAGACCCAAAACAGAGCGAGAGGGCCATAGCGCTAAGCAACATTTAATAGTGCCAAAAATTTCCCAATTGTGCCAGTTAGACGTAAATATGTTAAATTATAAGCCGAAGTCATATAAAAGTTAATTTAACCATAACAAATAAAATATCATGATTTGTTAAACTTTAAGTTGTACTAAAATGATTTTTAGGAGGGGAATTTATATTGTTACCATGGTAAATTATGAATCAATCATCGCAAGATTCTGAAAAGTGATTTTTGGTATTAAAAAACTTAGACTGAATTTCAAAACTGTAGTAAAATTAGTTTTAGCGTTTTGTAGGTTTAAAGTGCTTTACATAGGACTTATTGTAAATTATGGACCGATTTTCACAAAATTGCATGGTGTTATTTCTTGCTACAAAAAGCTAAATTGGACCAAACTTTACTACAATAGCAATATTCCATACGGTTTTAGGCGAACGTAACCCATTTTTCGCCGACCGGTGATTAAAATTACCAGCACTTTTACTTTTTTTTTCAATGTTTTTTCTATTAGTTACTTAAAATCTTATTTCCTTATTATCTTCAACATCGATCAACAGGACTAAGGCGAAAAATGGATTAAGTACTTTCAGGGAGTGGGCTTCACATGGTGCATATGATAAATTATAGACAGATCTTCTCGAAATTTGACAGTGTGATTTCAAGTCTTAAAAAACTGTGACAGACCAAAGTTAATAACATTAGCCTTAGCCGTACTAAAGTGTTTTCCGAGAGAAGGCTTTATATGGGGCTTATGTTAAATTATGAACCGATCTTCACGAAATTTTGTAGTATGATTTCAAGTCACATAGAAAAAATCTGTCTGTGCAAACGCTTATATCAATCCGTGTGTTCCGCCACCATTTATCTTAGTTTTTCCAACAGTATAATCAATTTTTGGTTGTTCCACCTTTGGGTTTTTTTTTTCATTTCATAATTAGGATTAAAGATATTTGATCGTTTTAACAACTTATGTTAGTTATGTTTTTTATATCAGTCATTTAGCGCCCCCTTTTTTGAGTTGTTAGCTAGTTTTAGCTATATTTCATTGATTTATTTTTACTGGTCCTTCTTTAAATTGTGTAATTTATTTATTCAGAAAAAATTAAACAATTATTATTAAAATAAGGTCCCATTAACAAAATAGAAACCAAATCGCAGAATAAAAACAGCAGCAGTTATCAAAATAAAAACCGATTCAGCACAAGGAGTCGTTAAAATATGAAAAAACTTCACAATCTAACGGATAAAACGTAACAAATTTTTTTTTTTAAACAAAAAGTGCCGAATTATGAAGATTCAAAGAAATTTTATTATCTGAATTTTTTTTTTGGATTTATCCGATTTTCGCTCTTTTTCGATTTAAGCGTATATTTCCAATCCAATTTTTCTGATTTTAGCCAATTTCTTACCAATTATGTATTCCCAATTTTTTATTTTATTGAATTTTTCAAATTTTGCTTTAGATTTTAGGATTGTGTACCCATTTTAAAACTTAAAAGTTTTTTTTTTACCCATTCCGCCTGATTCTTATGTTTTCTTGCATGCTAAAGCCGAATATGAGCTCAGTATTCTCCAATTACATAACATTTATCAGATAACGGTACATCTGCGTTATTCGCTGTGTACTTATCTTTTAGTCGCCCTTCAGAGTTAAAGTCTGCTTCAATTAATAAATTGGCTGAGTTATGTATATTGGATATAAGATTGTTTAAAAAATTTTAACGTTTTTCAGTTATTATTGTCATTTGTGAATATGTTTTTTGACCACAATAAATAACAAAACCCACCGTTTTATAACTTTATTGTATAGATTAGACACAGCGAAAAACACAAATATGACATTATCTGATAAATGTGACGTGATGGGAGAAACCTGGGATTATATTCGGCTTTAGCATTCCAGAAAACATAAGAATCAGTTGGAATGAGTAAAAATACTTTTTTCAATGTCCACATGTGGTAATTAGCACTTCGATATTTAGCACAAATATCGATGATGATTACTGCATTTTTGGTATTAGAGTTTTTTCTTTGTCCACTTTTTGTTCTTTTAAAATATTTTTTATTAAATTTTATTTAAAAAATTTTGATAATCGAAATTTTCTTCCTATTTATGGATCCAGTTTAGAATTTTTGTTTATGTTTTATTAAATAAAAAACTGAAATGGCAAGTTGCTTTTTAAGCAACTTGACTAGTGAGCTAGTCTATCATTTCCGGTTTTGCGGTTTCGATTCCCGCCAAAGACTCTAGTCTCCTGCAGACAAGCGAAGAGCTTCGCGGGAATTATGTAATTTAATTAAAATACATTTATGGAAAATATTTACATTTATAAAAAATATAATATTTGGTTGTTTATTATTCAAAATATAAATCAAAACTAAAACTAAAAATTTTATAAAACATGAAAAATATTTCAAAGAAAGAAAATTTATATAAATTAATATTGATATATAAAAATTATAAGTATGTATACAGTATGATGGGAAAACAGTACAAAATAATAATGAGTATAGTTACATATTCGTAACTACTCCCCCAATTAGTTAAAGGCACTCCTGAATCCTTTTTATATATTACTATTTTATAATATAATTATTATACAATTTAATAAACAAGAAACATTTAATAATAAAAAAAAAATTAATATTATAAAGTACAAACTAATACATTAAATAATAAACAAATAAGAAGAAATTTTAATTCAGCAAGACTCAATTACATAATATAATAGAAATTATATTTAATTTTCTCTATTTTCATTTATTCATATATTTTATTTTTCAGTTTTATTTATGAGACGCGGAATCCGGCTCCGAAACGAAGGTTTTTTAATTCTACCCTCAGTAGTTTCATACTTATTTACGTCAATCATACCATCGTACTTTGTTTTTCTTTTTATATTTGAACTATGAATATTTTCTAATTTATTTAAACGAAATTTAGGTTGCTCCTTGTGTCTCAAGGCCTTGTAGTTTCTAATATATCCTGTATCCCTTTGTTCAATATACTCTTCTCTAAATTTATTCCTTTTTTCTATATAGTCATTTTTTGTTAAAATTATTCTATTGTATATATTCTCTCGATTGCAATAACCGTACTCAACACTAAATGGCCTTTCCTTAATAACAGAATGATAACTGTTATTATAAAATTCTATGGATTTACTAATTTTCTCCTTTATACTCATTGATTTTTCTTCAAGCGTTAATATCCTAATTTTTTCGCTTAGTGTGTTATGCAACCGTTCAACATCAGCATTTCCTGTGTGATTATTAGGTTTTACAAGATGATACTCAATGTCCTCATTTCGTAAAAATTCCTTTATATTAATGCTCTTGAACTCATTGTCAGTTATTAGTTTAGTAAAATTACCCTTTTGAGACTTATATAGTCTAAGTTTTTCTATAATCGTCTGATTCGTTATATCCTCCAAATAATAAGCAGTAGCAAATTTTGAAAATTTGTCAATAAATATTAAAAAATTCGACTTTGAATTTGTATAAATATCCATGTGAATAATTTGGCTAACATCATTTGGAGTTTCCGTAATATTAAATTTAGATTTTATGGGATTTCTATCAAATTTTGCACGGTTACATATATCACAATTATTTATATATTTTTGAATTAAGTCCTTTAAATTCGGAAAATAAATTTTTCTTTTCAAACCCTCATAGTTCTCATTTATTCCTGTATGACCTGTTTCATTACGGTGATACAAGTGAATTTGTTTATAAGTTTCATCTTCGGATGGCATATCCAAAGCATGATACGAACATCTTACAAACTTGATAGCATTATTTCCCTTATATAACTCGATGATTTTCCGTTGAAGTATGTTATATTTGTGGTCATCTAGTTCAGTAAAAATACCTACCTTTCCTTTTTCTATATTCCGCTTTAGAATGTTTTCTAAACCATCTCCCAGCTCATAAGAATTTATATACACCTTCCTATTCCCATGTTTAATTTCAAATTCTATGATTTTATTTTCAGTCAATATTATTTGTGTTTTAAACCTATTTACAATTGTATCTAGAATGCCAATATGATCACATCCTTCCTCTGACTGAGAATGAACAGTTGCTATAGTCGTACCTGCATTATTACATATTGATTCGTTATCACTTTCATTATCAAAAAAATTTATTTCACCGGAATCGGCATTTATTCGGCTAAGAAAATCTGCAACTAAATTATCTTTACCTTTAATATAATGTACAGAAAAATTGAAATCACTAAGCTTTATCATCCATCTATAAAGTCTAGGATTTAATTCTCTGCTTTCTGATTTTATAAACAACCATTTTAATGGCTGATGATCAGAAAGAATCTGAAATTTTACACCAAATAAATAGGGACGAAAATAATTTGTGACCCAAACTATTGCCAAAAGCTCTCTTTCAATTGCCGAATAATTTCGTTCATGACTGTTTAGAGTTCTGCTAGCAAAACAAATAGGGTGGTTATTCTGTTGTAAAACAGCTCCAATTGAATTTAAACTAGCGTCAGTAACCAATTGAAATGATTTCCCGAAGTCTGGATACTTAAGAACAGGAGTTTCGGTTAAAATTCTTTTCAATTTTTCAAACGAATTTACAAAATTTGGGTCATTTGCATCCAATTTAACACCTTTCTTTAAATACTTAATCATAGGATAAGCAACTTTGGAATAGTCCCTAATAAACTTTCTATAATAGCCAGTTAGACCAAGAAAAGATTTTATTCCCTTAATTGTAGTTGGTAATTTTAAATCAAGAATAGTATTAACCTTCGCTGGATTTGGCTTGACTCCTTCAGGTGTCAAAACATGACCCAAATATAAGGTTTCCTTTGCAAAAAATTTGCATTTATTTATCTGGATTTTGAGATTTGCTTCACTCAATTTATTAAAAACTATTTTTATATTGTTAAAATGTTCTTGAAAACTGGTAGAAAAAATTAGGATATCATCTAGATATACTACACATATCTTATTTATAAGATCGCGAAGAACATAGTTAATCAACCGCTGGAATGTAGCCGGTGCATTCTTTAAACCGAAAGGCATTCTGATGAATTCATAATGTCCATATGGCGTTGAAAATGCAGTTTTTGGACGATCTTCCTCCTTTACCAAAATTTGGTGAAACCCCTTAGCTAAATCAATAGTTGTAAAGTATTGAGCCTTACCTAATTTATCCAAAATAGCATCTATATTAGGAATAGGGAATTTGTCGTCAATTGTTATTTCATTAAGCTTACGGTAATCAATAACTATTCTCCATTTCTTTTCCCCAGAGTTATCTATTTTTTTAGGAACTATCCACAATGGACTGTTATATGGTGAGCTACTTTCCCTTATTATACCATGTCGTAACATATCCTCAATTTGGTTACAAATTTCCTGTTCATGAATTTGTGGATAACGATATATCTTAGTGTAGACCGGTCTATCATGTAATGTTTTTATATTATGTTGGACTACATTAGTGTTTCCTAATTTTTGGCCTTCAAGAAATATTAAATCTTTATATGAGGTTAAAATTACCCTCAAAGCAGACTTTTCTTCTTCATTCAATCCATTATATAAATTTCCCAAAATATTCCGATTAATATTAATCGAATATAATTGTTGGATCTCAACATTACTATTAAAAAAATTTCTGATAAAATTAATTACACAGCCATTAATAGTTAATGTCTCATTCCCATAGTCCAGAATAGAATCTAACGGTTTTAAAATATTCCCACCCAGAATAGCATCGAATTTTTTTCCACTAAAGTCAGCAAGTTTCCAAGCCATTGTAGCATCTTGCTTAAATTCCTTAGGTAATTTAGTAATAATTTCATACTCTATAATTGTCTTGCCATTCATTGAAAAAAAGTATTATGGGGGTCGTAAGTTTCAATCTTTCATATTGTGGAAATTTTTCCCTGTTCATTAATGATATTGTTGACCCTGAATCAATAAGAACATCCATTTCCACACTATCAATGGTAATTCGTATTATGGGAAGTGTTTGGTTGAAGCGATTATATGAAAATTTACTTGTTGTTCAAAACTATCATCTACTTCTTGAATATGATCTATTTCCATTTGGGAGTTATTATTTTGCCTGAAATAACCACTATTATTGTGAGAATTATTATTTTGCCTAAAATGACCACTGTTTTGAAAAAAATTCCGTTGATTACTTTCAGAATTTGTCAAATTCCTAGGCTGATTTATAAAATTTCCAGAATTAGAAGATCCATGACCTCCATTTGAAATATTACCTCTATGACCAACATTATTGTTTTGTCTAAAATAACTATTTCGATTGGAACGATTCTCTTTCATACCGTTATTATTCGAATAATCTCTAATTCTATCACTATTTACGAAAGTACGATGGTTTGGATTATATTCAGTTTTCATAAGTTTAGTTTTACTTATTTCATTTCTTATCAAACCTTCTCTATTTAGCAAGTTAAATGAGTCTCTTAATGAATTAACATTCCTATTAATTATAACTGATGCTAAATTAATGTCTATATTATTTAAAAAAGTTTTTAAAATAATTTTCTCTGCACTTAAAGGACTGAATTCTACAGGTTTTTCCCTATCATATTCATATTTTTCATTTAACTTACATAAAATGTTTTTTAAACAATTAAAATAATTTATAATACCATCATTCCTTGTAGAAAATGCATCCTGGTATAGTTGATGGTAAGATTCTTTTACGCCAAAGTTATTTATTAAAGCTTCTCTTGTTTCTTCCCAATTGGCATTAGGGCCCAATGTTCTCATTACATGAAGCGCCTCACCTTGCAGTTTATTCAATATTATTCTATTGTAGATATATTGTTTTACATCTGGTTGCGACTCTACAATACCAATCACACTCTCAACCTCTCGTAAAAATGAAGTTAAAGCATATGTATCATCTCCTCTATATATATTTATTTTATGAGCATCTTTTAATATATCGTTTAATGATAATGACATTGCTTGCATTTTGCTTCAATAGTTTTTTATATTAATTTTCTAAATTTAATGTTATTTATTTATAATTAATTTTATATATTTTTGGAAGCTTTTGGTTTGAAAAACTTAAGTTTTAAATTTGTTCAAAATCCGACTGCGCCAATTATGTAATTTAATTAAAATACATTTATGGAAAATATTTACATTTATAAAAAATATAATATTTGGTTGTTTATTATTCAAAATATAAATCAAAACTAAAACTAAAAATTTTATAAAACATGAAAAATATTTCAAAGAAAGAAAATTTATATAAATTAATATTGATATATAAAAATTATAAGTATGTATACAGTATGATGGGAAAACAGTACAAAATAATAATGAGTATAGTTACATATTCGTAACTCGGGATAAGCGTAGGAATAAAAAAAAAATAAAATAAAAAAATAAACTACAATTCGTGTTGGAAAAAACCATTCAATTGTAGGGGAATGTAAGAAAGAAAAATTCACTGTTTTTTGTTGTGTCTTTGTTGAATCTTTGATATCTTTACAAGTAAGACCTGAGTGTTTAAAATTCTTATTCACTTTATGGTCTTATTTGTATAATATTTTTAGCTTTTTTAAAGTCTTTGGAAAAAGTTTCCTGACGAGCAACCAGCAAAATGCGCATAGAAACTAGCTTCCCCACAACAATTAATTTCAGTGTTTTTATCATAAATAAAAATTGGGAGTTTAGCACATCATTAATAAATGGATCAATTAATAATAAATTTTGTATTCCCGAAAATAACTTTCGACATGTTAAATTTTTTTTTAAATTTTTGGTAATCGTCCTAAAATATAAAATATAAGCTTTACTTTTTTTTTCTTATTCAACTATACCTTTTAACCCACTGTGTTTTACCCAATAGAAAATTTCGGAAAAGGCAAAATTCATGACATTTATTTTCATCTTCTATTTTAAAAAAATATTTATCTTTACACAAAGAAGAAGAGCGTTTGTGTGTGTTTAAGTATTTAGCACAAATTATTTTTAATAATTCATATGCGAATAAACAAAAAAAATCAAATAATTTTTTTGTATATTTCTCCTCTACGGACTCTTAACAAAATTTTCCTAGAAAAAAAAAATAAATAAAAAGACAGAATAATAATATTTTTGTTAAGCACAAAAACATTTTTTCTAGTGACATTGATTCTGTCATTGGTTGTTTAATGTTAAATCGATTTCAGTGTAAAATTTTGTATTAAAAAATAATATTTTAAATAAAATCTAAAATAAAACAAAAAAAAAGTTTTATCAATTCTTTCCAAAATAATAAAACTTAAATCAAACTAATTAAATCTTACAAAAAGTGAATTAAAGTATAATTGGATTAAATTTAACAAGAAAAAAAATTTCCAATAATATATTTGTTGTTGTTTTTTAAACTGTTGACATAACATTCATTACCTTATACAAGTGTAAACATTTTGAAATCACAGCTAACACAGTGTTCTGACAGTAACATTTTTTTTAATTACATTACTGTTGTGTGCATTAGTGTTGAAGTGAGTGCGTGAGTGAGTGCTTTGGTATTTAGCAAAGTGCTACTGTCTGCCATTTAATCATCCCTTCATTGGTGTTTTACATTGTTTATTGTACAAATTATTCTTTGTGGTGCCATTTCAACGAACATCATTTATCAACTAAGCAACTCATACCTGCTGCTAAATTTAGAATTAATTAAATCGGTTAAGAAAAATGTCAAAGGTTTGTTGAAATTTTTATTTTTTTAATGTAAGTAATTTATTTTATAAAATATTAAAAAAAGAAAATGCCAAAAAAATTTTCTAAAAATATTTTATTAAACCCAAATAATGGGCGGCTTTTTTAGCATAGTATTTTTATTACTTTTTATCTCAGTTTACACCAGAGAATGACAGAAAATACTTTAAACAAGTTAGAGTGCTATAAGTATTCGGCTATGCCGCATATTATATCACCTATTATATTATTCGGCTATGCCGCATATTATATCACCTTTACTATGGTGCGATAAGAAGTGAAAGCTACAAATAAATAAAGGGTGGCCCAAACAAAACGCACGATGTTAATTGTAAATAAAACAGAAAGTTTTAGAAAACTATCTTAATATCTTTTATTATGATAGAAGGATCTATGACAATTATGTGTGTAACAAAATATCGGCCAAATGTTCGTCACGGATTCCGATGGTCCATATTTTCAATGACTCTGAGACATAATTGAGGTTCAATGTCATTATTATTTCTTTAGCCTTTGAGTTGTTCTTGGTTAATTGACGTACACTTTTTCTTTTAATTATCCCCAAAGAAAGAAGTCCAACGGTGTCAAATAACATGATCGTGGCGGCCAATTAACAACGCCATGACGTAAGACGGCCAATAAATTTCTCGCGCAAAAGAGCCGTTGTTTCGTTGGCTGTTAGAACCACATATCGTCCAGGTCCATATCCTTAATTTCTGCCCACAAAAAGTTCATTATTATCTCGCGATAGCGGACACCATTCACGGTAACTGCTTGGCCGACCTTATTTTCGAAGAAGTACGGCCCGATGACGACGCCAGCTCATAAACCACACCAAACAGTCACATTTCGCGCTGAGAGTGAGAGTGTTCCTGAATTGCAAGGGAGCTTTCCACTTGTGGAAGGTTCGAATTCAGAGGATGGTTTGTATCTGTGTGCTGTTGCTATCCAACAGATGTTGCTGGCTGTTCCTAATTGCAGCGGTGGTAAGATAGCTCCAGCTCATAAACAAGTTGCAAGTGTATAATTCTGCCTGTTTATACACTCAATTGCTACCTGTGAGTGTTGTTTTCGCTCACACACGACGGCGTTTGGTAAACGCATGGTTTGTCACCCAGTGGTTAAGGTCCATCATATGATTGGGACAAAATGGCGGTGCTCATGTAAATCTAGTTCTACATCTTCCTTTTTTTAAAAAAATGTAATAGCAAGTCTTTCATAAAATATTTTACCAATTCAAATTATCATTCTCAGATAAGGGGTCTCAAAATTATCCTTTTAGTAGTTCAGTGGGAGTGTGTAGAAATGACCTTAACTTTACAAAATAATACTCAGCATCGACAGTTATTGATTTATTCACTTCACATTAACTATTAGCACTAACAATTATGCTGATGTAAGATTTAATTCCATCTAATTTTAAGGCGGCCTTATAGAAGCTCTCAAAGTAGACGCGAGTAGGTAAAGCTTTGGTCTCTAAGGATACGCCCTGTTAACTGGGGAAAAAATGCGGCTGATAGGCTTAATGTCTGCGAAAATAAACTCTAGAAGTAATACTTAAAAGTACTTATTATTAAAAAAAAAAGTACTTAGCTAAAAATTTGGAATAAAGCAAAGAAAAAATTGGTATTATGTACAACTTGCTTTTATGGGTATTTATATACTTATCTTAACCTTACACTAAAAATAATGGTTGCTTATAGTAACAACACGAAATTTCTGATTTTTTAACTATAACATAGTTTTACTACTTTAAAGTGCCATTTATCTTTTCATTTTGCATATGAATAGTAAAATGTTATTTTGTTTTAAATAAATAAATTAACAAAAGTACAATTTTTCAAATTTAATAACAAAAAGTTCGAGTTTGGTTCGGGGAGGTTTTTTTTTGCAAAATTTACCAAAGTTCGGATTAAGGTTCGGTCGGAAAAATTGCGTTCGGTCGGACACTAATCATTATCATTAGGCAAGGGTATTATAAAAGGATCGATAATGAAACCAAGTGACCTTTTTGAATGATGAAACTTTATATGTGTCATATTTTCAATAGAAAAATTTCCTTGAAATTGCGAACTTTTTTCTTTCTGTGGAAAAAAATTTTTAATGTTCAATATAAATTCTATCCGTTCTTTTATATAACTTTGAGAGGAATTTTTTATGTTATAGTAAACATTTTTTAATAATGATCTAAAAAGTAAATTTAAACATCTTAAACTATAATAGAGAATAAAAACTTTGAAACAATTTAATATTTCCATAACAAAGTACGTTAAATCGATTATATTCTAATAGATTATTAAACAACAACTAAAAAACTAATTTATGTTTTATAAGACACAGCTGGACAAGTAAATGTTTATATAAAACCGAAATGATCAAAGGCTCTTTTAAAAATAAGTGTTTTTTAAACGTAACAGCTTGAACTTACACATACAGCAAGTTTTCTCGTGCAAGTATTTTTGGTAGAAAGGCTGTTGTGAGGTCTATATTCACACCCTCATACAGAGACCTGAATGGTACATGGTGAGGCCTTAGCTAATAAAAGAAGATTTAGAATAAAATAAAGATTGATAAGAAATAGGGAAAGTAATTATCGGAGGAGAGCGCAAGAATTTGTTTAATCAAAATTAGAGGAAAATCTTGGTATTTACGCAATAAAATTGGCGAATAACACGTCAAAATTTTTAATCAAAATTCATTTTTTTAACTTTAATAAAAAAAAATTGCAAAAGAGTCTCTTTGGTACCAAAAATATTTATAAGATATTGTTAAAATTTGAGAACAAAATCTGAAAAATGTATCTGTGTTGTTAAAAAAAATCTTGTGCATGCTGGTAACGCAACTGGGACGGAGGACGAATTTTTTGGTAAAAATTTGCTGTATAAATTCGTCGTATGAAGCACAACAACGACGAAAAGAAAAACAGCTGTTATAATTGAAAAAGTTTTTAACTGTTTGCGCAAAGATGGAGAGAGAAAGAAATTGTGTTACCATATTAAAAAAAATAATACCTAAAAACATTAACAGAAACACATCTTAAAACTATTTTGCATATTTATTAAAGATGTTATAAAATAAAAATTAAAACCCTTTTTAAAGTAAAAAGTAACATTATTTTCTAAAATACTAAATAACTAATACCAAGTATGGTCACCTCGAACAATACAAGCCCTGCAGGGAATGCCAATAGTAAAACTTTAGTGAATATATAGTGACATTGTCAGTAGTACTACTGACCAAGTGTACCCCCGCCAATGTAATCTTCTATTGACATTTAGCATTAGCTTGTCATTGCAAATCCACCAGTAGACTGTAGCACTACTGACTAGGTGGTTTTTTTGTGATCACATGGCGACATTTGAACCAAGGATTTACTAGTTCATTTTATTTTTCTCGGTCAATGTCAATAGTGAAATTGTAATTATTCTGTGATCATATTGAGACATTTGGGTTTAAATCTAGAATACCAACGCAGCTCCAAACGTGTTTTGCACAAAACACGTGTTTACCTTACAAAAAAAACTTAGGCAATAAAAAAGAGCAACTGTAAAACAGGAATCTCTACCTATTGAGTGCACAGCGTAATAAAAAAAACTAACTGTTGACGCGTTCGTTGACAATGTCACCAGAAATACACTAGTACGGTTGACTGAAACGTATCTCTACTCGCGCTTTAAAGGAAAGCTGGCGACATTTAAACTAGTGCAATTGTCGCTAGAGAAAAGTGTGGTGACAAAGAGACATATGGTTCTTGGCTGACTACAGGGAATGTATAAGCATGAGTATGTAGTTAGTTAGAACTTAAAAATATTTTTTTTTAATTATATAAAAAAAAAATTTAAAATAATTTTTGGAATACCCTTTTAGTTACACAACTTTTTTATTAATTAACCTGCACGGTCTGCTCTGGTCATAAATAAAAAATTAATTGTATCATCTGGAAGATGTTTTCAACGGAAATTACTAATAATTTCGAAAAATAAATAAGTTTTTTTGTGTTGTTTTTTATGAGCGCAAACAAAAAAATTAAATATTAAGGCAATTTTGTTAACACTAAAAATAAAACAAAATATATGCAAAAATTAATCTTTAGTTAATAAAAAAATAAAGCTGCTTTAAAAAATTGGTTAAAAAAGTTAAACTCCATTACAAAAAATTATTTTCGTGAATAAACTATTTTATTAATTAATTCATTTATTAATGATGTGCTAATAATCCCAATTTTTGAATGAAAACACTGAAATTGATTGTTGTGGGAAAGCTAGTTTCTATGCGCATTTCGCTGGTTGCTTAGGCCAGCTCGTCAGGAACCTTTTTACCAAATACTTTAGAAAAGCTTAAAATATTATACAAGTAAGACCATAAAGTGAATAAGAATTTTAAACACTCAGGTCTTACTTGTAAAGATATCAAAGATTCAACAAAGACACAACAATAAACCGTCAATTTTTCTTTCTTACATTCCCCTACAATTGGCTGGTTTTTTTCCAACACGAATTGTAGTTGTAAGAGGATAGAAACAAAAAAACAAAATTAAAAAAAAAACAAGTTGCTTAAATAAAGCAGCTTGCCATTTCAGTTTTTTATTTGCCGGGCACATGCAAATTTATTATCAAAAATTATTTTCAGGAATGAAATATTTTATTAATTAATTCATTTATTAATGATGTGCTAATAATCCCAATTTTTGAATGAAAATTTACGTTCACAATTTATTTTTAAAATATTAAAAATAATAATCTCATTTTATATCTGAAAAAAAAAAAAAAAAAAACAGTGCGGGTTTTCATGATATCGCTTAAAATTTCCATTTGCGCAAATGGGCAAACTTGCGAGACTCCTTTCATGAAGACCCTTTTGATTTAAGTGTAATTTTAAACAATTAATCTCAAATTCTATTAAACGTCAATACAAAAAAAAAAAAAAAATAAAATAAAAGTTGAAATTTGTGTTTAAAAATTTAAATTTGTTTTTTAAAAATGCAGAAAGGAAGCCAAAGACACATTTGCTTAAAATGTTGCAAGAATTTATTGTTTGTGATTTCTTAACACTTTAATTTTTCATTGAAAACGACGGAAGCATTAAAAAATCTGTTCGTAATAATGCACAATTTAACAGCGCAAGTTTACGAGCCAAAATTGTTGCGCAAATTTTAGAAAGTTTGTGTAAATTAATTCTCATACAATTTTTGGCAGTTCATTTGCAAGGGCGTAAAAATGCACAGTCTGCACAGATTGCGAGACTTTTAAGCGATATCATGAAAACCCCTAATATTAATATTTATGTACATTTTTGCACTTCTAGGTAAAAGCTATAAATTAATGGAAAAAATAAAAATTTATCACTTAAACAAAAAAGTGCTAAAAAAAAAGTGATAAATAAATAACTTTGGGAAAATGCTGAAAAAGTGCTATATGCTAGAAGCGTTTTTTTCATGCTAAATGAGTTTTAAAAAATGCTATATCTAGCATTAAAAATGCTAAATTGGCAACAGTGGTTATGTTATTGGGTTTTTACAAATAGACTCCAAATAATAAATAATTTATGCATTTTTATTTATTGAAATTACTTAGTTTATAAAAAAAACTTTATTAATCGGTTAACTGATCAATTGCAATATTAACGATTATTAACAGATTAAACCAAAACCTTGATTAATTAATTGAGCGATTAACTGATTAAAGCAAAAGCCCGATTAAATGAATACCCTAGTTATGACACATAAGCGCCGATACCATATGACAAAGGAGGACCAAATTTAGCTCAGATATTTCTTGAACAAGAAGATTAAGGCCCTTATCATGTAAAACGCAACGCCAAAGAATTTCATTGAAAGCACAAACAATGTCATAAATATTTTGTAATTTTGTTCTTGCTTTCTACAGAAATTCATGTACCGTTTTAAAATTTGCAACGCCACAAGCTATGCAGCGTTTGAAATTTTAAAACGTAATGTGAATTTCTGCAGAAAGTAACAACTAAATTATAATATATTTATGACATTGTTTGTCCTTTCAATGTAATTCTTTGGCGTTCCGTTGCAATTTACGTGAGTAGGGCCTAAATATTTAAAACTAGCATTTAACCCGCTACTTCGTTAGCATCTCCTTTTCTTTCGTGGACATATTTTTACACCAAAGTTTATGTTTCTAGGTTTTAACCCGCTACTTTGTAATAGGTACGATTTTCACCTCTTAAACGTTCGAATTTCGAAAATGTACCAAATTTTTATTTGTATTTTTTAGATACGTTATGAATGTGATATATTTTTTATTTTAATGTTTATTGGTTTAAAAGGTTTTACCCGTTCACTCCCCAAAAAGGCCGAATTTCAAAAAAGTACCAGGCACCTGTCCGCTTAATTTTTTTTATTGAACAACAATAAGTACTAAATTCTTGAATAAAAAAATTTAGTACCAAAAAAATTACGATTTTTACCCCTTAAATGTCCGAATTTCGAAAAAGTACGAAATACGTATTTGGATTTTTTAGATAAGTTTCAAATGTGATATAACCCTTATTTCTATGTTTATGGATTTAAAAGATAGATGGGGTGACAAAAAGTACAAAAATACAGATTTTACCCGTTTACTCCCTATTTCCCTTTTTTTGTACTTTTTTCTCCCCATTGCAGCATAAAAATTTCAATATTGTAGTGGGAGCCCATAATTTAATCCGTATATGTCAATAAATTTTAAAAAATGTTTTGTAAAAAAGTACCAAAAATAGCTACGGTTTTTACCCCTTAAATGTCCGAATTTCGAAAAAGTACCAAATTCGTATTTGGATTTTTTAGATAAGTTTCAAATGTGATATAACCCTTATTTCTATGTTTATGGGCTTAAAAGATAGATGGGGTGACAAAAAAGTACCAAAATACAGGTTTTACCCGTTTACTCCGTTAAAGGGCTGAATTTCCTAAAAGTACCAGACACCTGTCCGCTTATTTTTCTAAAGAACAACGATAAGTATTAAATTTTTTTTGTATCTCTTTTAGTTTTAGAGATATAAGGTTATCGAATTTACCCGTTTTTAACCCCTAAACTTTCGAATTTCCAAAAATCCCGTCTTAGTGGATCGGTTTGGGGAGGGACCAAGCCCTGGTCCAAATTTCAAGTTTTTACCTTCAGGCGTTTAGGCTGTGCGATGATGAATCAGTGAGTGAGTGAGTCAGTAACGTTACAATTATATATATATATAGATAAGGCAAATCAGTCCATTATTTCACCTGGTCCACAAACAAGTGTCCTTTCGTATATATGAGATTTTATCAGGTTTAACCCATTTTCGCATCTTACTCTTTTTTTAATGTTTTTTTTATTAGTTACTTAGAATCTTATTTCGTTATTATCTGCCACATCGATCAACAGGAATGCGGCGAAAAATGGGTTAAAATCAGCGAAACCTACTTAAATGTTATTAGCGCCCATGCAAAATGCTCCAGGAATAATGTTTTTGACACCGTATTGCCCATACCATATAAACTAAGGAATATTTGGCTTTTCAATAGCCACATCCGAATATATAACTTTTACTTGTTAAATGAACATTTGATTGATTTTGTATAACGTTTTTTTTTTAAATCAAACAGCCTTTAACAGTTTATAAATAACATACATTATTAAACGATTTTTTCGTCAAATTCTGGTTTAACCTTAGAAAAATATTTGTCAAAATATTCCTCCAAAAATAATTTTTAATTTTAGAGAACATTTTTCTTTTTAACATGCGAAATTGTTTCCTGGGAGAAATCGAGCTAAGCTTCTGTCCTTTTGCTGTCTTTTAGAATTTTATTACCTTATGTTTTTATTCTTGCCCTTTAAACTTGTATTTCATTTTAATTATAAAATTAATTTTGTTTCAACTTTTCTCAAAATCACTGTGTATGTTGGCCGCTTTTATTTTTTGTACAATTCTTTTAATGGTCCTCAAGGGTTGTTTTAACGAGTGTTCAAGTACGTAATGTTTGTTTTTACATATTCTAAGGTCATTTGCAAATGGCAAAAACATTTTTAAACTTATTGCGTATAATTTGTTTTAAGAGTCAAATGTGAAGACACCAAGGACTTTTTTGGCAGCTCATAGTGCATCCAGATTAAAGATAGATATTAAGCCTTAAGTAGATTTTGTTTATTTAACAATTAACTATGAAATAATCGTGAATCGAGACCTTAGTGTACTTGCAAAATTGGCCATAAAACACTGTCATAATAGGCGTATGAATGGAACAATCGCATTTAGTTTAAATTCTATTCCCTTTTACTCATTTTACACTTTAACATTTAGTTTTTTTCCATTTTATGTCATTGAGAGATTAAAATGTACGTGTTCTTTAGTTGCATTTTTACTATAGTGTGGATAAATTAAACTTAATTATACCCTTTACCGAAGGTAAAAGTGTATATATAAGCTTATCAATCCATTTGTAATTTCTACAATATAGATCCGAGACCATATAAAGTATATATTCTGGGTCCTTATGAGTAGCGAAGTTGATTTACCGATGACCTTGTGTATGTTGAAATCGGGTTTCCGAAGATCGCGGGAATTATGGGAACTAGGTTATTATATATTTATGTCCCATATATTCCGTTAAAGTCTGCTATTGAAATGCAACGAAATTGATCCATAAATGATAGATATAAACAAAAAGCCACGACTGCCTCTAATTTTACATATAAATCCTTTTTTGTGGCTTTTATACCCTTCACCGAATGTAAAAGGGTATATATGACTTTGTCATTTCGTTTGTAATTTCTACAATATTGATCTTACACCCTATTAAGTATACATATTCTGGCTCTTTACGAGAAAGTAAGTTCAAATCCGATTGTCCGTCTGTCCGTCCGTCTGTTGAAATTGGTTTTCCGAAGACCCCAGATATTATGGGGACTTGGTTGGTATATATTTATGTCAGATGTGCACATTATAATTTTGCTATTGAAATTCAGCCTGATCGATCCATAAATGTTTGAGATATGAGCAAAAAACCAAGACTACCTCTAAATTTTTCCCATAAGTTCCATGTTGGTATTTTTGTTTCCTTTTTCTGTATATCCGGGGGATGGTTTTAAATACACCAACTCTAAAAAAAAATGGGCGGGATTGGAGAAGTCGGCGTGGCACTTCCCATACAAAGAAATTATACATTTCTGTATATCTAAAGAACGGCAAGACCCAAAGTTTCCAAATTAGGTACATGCATCATGGTTGTCAATTCACAAAGTTGATTTATTTATACCTAAACGGTATTTATATAACTCTATGCGACTATCGCAAAAAGATGAAGGGTATATAAGATTCGGCATAGCCGAATATTGACTTGTTTTATATCTTTTAGTTTTCTGAATAAATAACATACAAGCATCTTGGTCATCAATACACCACATCCCACAAATTGTGGTAAGGGGGAAAATGTCCAAATTTGATATTAATACACAACCTCTCTAAAAAATATGGGTGAGATTTGAGAAGTGGGCGTGGCATTTCTCATTCAAAGATATTATAGATATCTGTATATCTGGAGAGCGGCAAGAGCCAAAGTTTCCATATTAGGTACAAGCATATTGGTTATCAATACACAACATCAGACAACATGTGGGCAGGATTGTTGGGCGTGGCACAAAATAGATTTACTTTTATCTAAAGAACGGTATTTATACATATTTATATTCTTATCGCACCATGATGAAGGGTTTAAAAGTATTTGGCTATGCCGTTCTTTTACTTGTCTTAAATCGAAATTGTTTTAATTATCGAATTTATTTATAAATGTTTTTTATCTCACATGGCAATCGTTAAAATAAAATCGACAATAAAATTGATTGCTTCATTTTCTACAGTTTGTTAATTTAAACGCACATCAGTTTCATTAAAGGGAACTTTACACTTTCAAACAAGTCTTACGTTTTCCGTAATACTTTGTAAGATATAAATCGAATGTGTTTTGTTGCGCGACTGTCAAAAAATCTAATTTAACATTACAGTTTTTATTCACACTATAATACATGAAATAATAATTTTATTTTCTTTTGTTAAAACGCAACCCGGATCGAATGAAAAGCATTATCAGTTAAATTTCAAGAAAAGATGAAGTCGTACTGAATATCAAATTTACTTTTTGGACTCACACTATCAAACTTTTACATATTACTTGAGTTTTTGACATGTCTTAATACAAAGTATAAAAGTGTAAAGTACCCTTAAATAAAAGTTATTCATGCGAGTATATTTTATTAACGATAAGTATTTTTATCGCCAAAGCTTTTATAAGCTGTTGTAAAAAAAAAACAAATAAAAATGAGTTTGAAAATTATTCAAATAAACTATTTTGTCATATATGATTGTTATTATTTAAATAAACAGCATTAATAATATAATCAACTAAATAGACGATTGATAGTAAGAAGTTATACATATATTTTGCTGATAAGTGAAATAAAATAAAAGTTGAACCTTAAAATATTGTTTTTATTTTTAGCTAGAATTGTTCGCTTAAAAAACGTTGGCCCCTTAAAGGGAAGCGATAATCAAGCTAAAATGAAAGTCTTATAAATTGAAAGAAAATGGCAAACTTTACCTTTTTGATATCAAAAGTAATTGCCTCAATAAATCTAACCGTAGGAAAATAATTGCATCGTATGTACGTAGTAGCGTACGACGTAGATACGTTTGTCAACATAAAGCTGGATGTCCACACCACGCGTTTTCGCCTCCACGCATTGCATGGTTTTTATACCTTACTTGCGTTCTACGTTTCAACGCTTTTAATGCGGCATCAATACAAGTAAAAATTTAATTTTTTTTGTCAAAATCAGCTGATTTGTTCAAATGCTGCTTGTGACGCTTACAAAAATAGAAAGTTAACATACTTTTCGCATTCAACGCCTCAATGCATCCTATGCTTTTGTGCATGTACCACAGATTCTATATTTTTGACAGCTGCGTAGCAGCGAAAAGGCGTGTAACGAGTGGTGTGGACCTCCAGCTTAAAATGTAAAATATTTTATGCAAAGACACACAATAACCGGCGCAAACATAAAAGCATTTATACTTCCTACGTCGACTTATATCTAATTCTGTTTCATACTCCGGTTACGACCAAGGCGAATTCATACAAGTGACTGCATCAGAGCTGGATTCCATTTTTTCTTCTATGTAGGTATAGGTATTCTTAATGTCAAACTCCATGCTTCTCCCTCATGCGGTCTAATGCGGTCACCTCGTTGAATTCTCCTTGGTATTGCCATATCAAAAAAAAAAATTAGAAATGGAAAATAAAATTATTTTTGTGTTATCAAATTACTGCCTGTCCAACAATTTTGAAACTGAGTGCTTTTGATAGAAATTTTCGAACATTAACGTTGAACCTAAATTGTTGATCAAGCAGTGAATATTTGAAAACGAAATAAAAGGAGTTAGAAATAAATAATAGTTCGAATAAATTTGGATTTTTTTACAGCCTGTTGGTAGAACATGACAAAGCTGTTTCGCGACCAGCCAATTGATGGACGAATACGTAATAAATAGCGTTTGTATTAGGCGACTTGACTTTGTCGTGCAGCTTACGTTAATTCGTGTATGTGTAAAATATATATGAGATCGTACTGTTGCCAATATCTTAAAAAATATTTTTTGTTTACATTTCTTCATACGAAATTGTATTTTAAGCTTAAAACAACGAAACCCCTAGTCTTGTGCATAAATAAAACCATAGATTACATAGATATGAAACTCGCTTGTCAAAAACTTAACTGCCTGCACGCGAGCGCAAAAGTGACTCACTCGTTTAACTTACATTTAAAACAAAAACAAAATTTTAAAATGTTTTCACTTTTGTGCTCGCGTTCTACAAACAAGCAGTAAGTCTGTTGTCAAAAAAAACTTAAGTAATGAGAATGTGTTAGTAAATTTTTTATCATTGTGTTAGTATGAAATAAATATTCCCCACATTCCCAGCAAATACAAATAAAGGTCTGAAAAATAATATCGGTTTTATTTGAATTTTATTAAGAAATCCACAAAAAGCTCTCTTTTTTTGAAAATGCTATTAGTTTTGAATGATATTTAACTATTTTGTAGCAATATATATTTGAGAATGGGTTGAATTAAATATCATTATTAATTTCACATCAAGCTTTACTGTTTGCTGGGAATTTTACACCACTTTAATGATATTTACCTTATTATAAAAAACAAGTCAGAAAGCCCGACTACATAATACCCTTCCTCAAACACAAATTTTCGAGAGTATACCCTATTTGGGACGTATGTGCAATCATGGATGCGCCAAAACAAAATTATGTTATTTGTTAAGATAAATGTACTTATACGAGTTTCTTGTGCCGAATAATAGGTCTGTCTGCGTACACATATTTTGCATAATTTTGTACAAAATGTCGCAAAATCTTGCAAAATGTTGTCTGCGTACTCCAAATCTCTTACAGCGTGAGAGCCAGTAGCAAAAATTTAATAAGTTTGCACATAAGAGAATTTTTTGACAGTTGGAATTAGTGTTGAAGTGAGTGCGTGAGTGAGTGCTTTGGTATTTAGCAAAGTGCTACTGTCTGCCATTTAATCATCCCTTCATTGGTGTTTTACATTGTTTATTGTACAAATTATTCTTTGTGGTGCCATTTCAACGAACATCATTTATCAACTAAGCAACTCATACCTGCTGCTAAATTTAGAATTAATTAAATCGGTTAAGAAAAATGTCAAAGGTTTGTTGAAATTTTTATTTTTTTAATGTAAGTAATTTATTTTATAAAATATTAAAAAAAGAAAATGCCAAAAAAATTTTCTAAAAATATTTTATTAAACCCAAATAATGGGCGGCTTTTTTAGCATAGTATTTTTATTACTTTTTATCTCAGTTTACACCAGAGAATGACAGAAAATACTTTAAACAAGTTAGAGTGCTATAAGTATTCGGCTATGCCGCATATTATATCACCTATTATATTATTCGGCTATGCCGCATATTATATCACCTTTACTATGGTGCGATAAGAAGTGAAAGCTACAAATAAATAAAGGGTGGCCCAAACAAAACGCACGATGTTAATTGTAAATAAAACAGAAAGTTTTAGAAAACTATCTTAATATCTTTTATTATGATAGAAGGATCTATGACAATTATGTGTGTAACAAAATATCGGCCAAATGTTCGTCACGGATTCCGATGGTCCATATTTTCAATGACTCTGAGACATAATTGAGGTTCAATGTCATTATTATTTCTTTAGCCTTTGAGTTGTTCTTGGTTAATTGACGTACACTTTTTCTTTTAATTATCCCCAAAGAAAGAAGTCCAACGGTGTCAAATAACATGATCGTGGCGGCCAATTAACAACGCCATGACGTAAGACGGCCAATAAATTTCTCGCGCAAAAGAGCCGTTGTTTCGTTGGCTGTTAGAACCACATATCGTCCAGGTCCATATCCTTAATTTCTGCCCACAAAAAGTTCATTATTATCTCGCGATAGCGGACACCATTCACGGTAACTGCTTGGCCGACCTTATTTTCGAAGAAGTACGGCCCGATGACGACGCCAGCTCATAAACCACACCAAACAGTCACATTTCGCGCTGAGAGTGAGAGTGTTCCTGAATTGCAAGGGAGCTTTCCACTTGTGGAAGGTTCGAATTCAGAGGATGGTTTGTATCTGTGTGCTGTTGCTATCCAACAGATGTTGCTGGCTGTTCCTAATTGCAGCGGTGGTAAGATAGCTCCAGCTCATAAACAAGTTGCAAGTGTATAATTCTGCCTGTTTATACACTCAATTGCTACCTGTGAGTGTTGTTTTCGCTCACACACGACGGCGTTTGGTAAACGCATGGTTTGTCACCCAGTGGTTAAGGTCCATCATATGATTGGGACAAAATGGCGGTGCTCATGTAAATCTAGTTCTACATCTTCCTTTTTTTAAAAAAATGTAATAGCAAGTCTTTCATAAAATATTTTACCAATTCAAATTATCATTCTCAGATAAGGGGTCTCAAAATTATCCTTTTAGTAGTTCAGTGGGAGTGTGTAGAAATGACCTTAACTTTACAAAATAATACTCAGCATCGACAGTTATTGATTTATTCACTTCACATTAACTATTAGCACTAACAATTATGCTGATGTAAGATTTAATTCCATCTAATTTTAAGGCGGCCTTATAGAAGCTCTCAAAGTAGACGCGAGTAGGTAAAGCTTTGGTCTCTAAGGATACGCCCTGTTAACTGGGGAAAAAATGCGGCTGATAGGCTTAATGTCTGCGAAAATAAACTCTAGAAGTAATACTTAAAAGTACTTATTATTAAAAAAAAAAGTACTTAGCTAAAAATTTGGAATAAAGCAAAGAAAAAATTGGTATTATGTACAACTTGCTTTTATGGGTATTTATATACTTATCTTAACCTTACACTAAAAATAATGGTTGCTTATAGTAACAACACGAAATTTCTGATTTTTTAACTATAACATAGTTTTACTACTTTAAAGTGCCATTTATCTTTTCATTTTGCATATGAATAGTAAAATGTTATTTTGTTTTAAATAAATAAATTAACAAAAGTACAATTTTTCAAATTTAATAACAAAAAGTTCGAGTTTGGTTCGGGGAGGTTTTTTTTTGCAAAATTTACCAAAGTTCGGATTAAGGTTCGGTCGGAAAAATTGCGTTCGGTCGGACACTAATCATTATCATTAGGCAAGGGTATTATAAAAGGATCGATAATGAAACCAAGTGACCTTTTTGAATGATGAAACTTTATATGTGTCATATTTTCAATAGAAAAATTTCCTTGAAATTGCGAACTTTTTTCTTTCTGTGGAAAAAAATTTTTAATGTTCAATATAAATTCTATCCGTTCTTTTATATAACTTTGAGAGGAATTTTTTATGTTATAGTAAACATTTTTTAATAATGATCTAAAAAGTAAATTTAAACATCTTAAACTATAATAGAGAATAAAAACTTTGAAACAATTTAATATTTCCATAACAAAGTACGTTAAATCGATTATATTCTAATAGATTATTAAACAACAACTAAAAAACTAATTTATGTTTTATAAGACACAGCTGGACAAGTAAATGTTTATATAAAACCGAAATGATCAAAGGCTCTTTTAAAAATAAGTGTTTTTTAAACGTAACAGCTTGAACTTACACATACAGCAAGTTTTCTCGTGCAAGTATTTTTGGTAGAAAGGCTGTTGTGAGGTCTATATTCACACCCTCATACAGAGACCTGAATGGTACATGGTGAGGCCTTAGCTAATAAAAGAAGATTTAGAATAAAATAAAGATTGATAAGAAATAGGGAAAGTAATTATCGGAGGAGAGCGCAAGAATTTGTTTAATCAAAATTAGAGGAAAATCTTGGTATTTACGCAATAAAATTGGCGAATAACACGTCAAAATTTTTAATCAAAATTCATTTTTTTAACTTTAATAAAAAAAAATTGCAAAAGAGTCTCTTTGGTACCAAAAATATTTATAAGATATTGTTAAAATTTGAGAACAAAATCTGAAAAATGTATCTGTGTTGTTAAAAAAAATCTTGTGCATGCTGGTAACGCAACTGGGACGGAGGACGAATTTTTTGGTAAAAATTTGCTGTATAAATTCGTCGTATGAAGCACAACAACGACGAAAAGAAAAACAGCTGTTATAATTGAAAAAGTTTTTAACTGTTTGCGCAAAGATGGAGAGAGAAAGAAATTGTGTTACCATATTAAAAAAAATAATACCTAAAAACATTAACAGAAACACATCTTAAAACTATTTTGCATATTTATTAAAGATGTTATAAAATAAAAATTAAAACCCTTTTTAAAGTAAAAAGTAACATTATTTTCTAAAATACTAAATAACTAATACCAAGTATGGTCACCTCGAACAATACAAGCCCTGCAGGGAATGCCAATAGTAAAACTTTAGTGAATATATAGTGACATTGTCAGTAGTACTACTGACCAAGTGTACCCCCGCCAATGTAATCTTCTATTGACATTTAGCATTAGCTTGTCATTGCAAATCCACCAGTAGACTGTAGCACTACTGACTAGGTGGTTTTTTTGTGATCACATGGCGACATTTGAACCAAGGATTTACTAGTTCATTTTATTTTTCTCGGTCAATGTCAATAGTGAAATTGTAATTATTCTGTGATCATATTGAGACATTTGGGTTTAAATCTAGAATACCAACGCAGCTCCAAACGTGTTTTGCACAAAACACGTGTTTACCTTACAAAAAAAACTTAGGCAATAAAAAAGAGCAACTGTAAAACAGGAATCTCTACCTATTGAGTGCACAGCGTAATAAAAAAAACTAACTGTTGACGCGTTCGTTGACAATGTCACCAGAAATACACTAGTACGGTTGACTGAAACGTATCTCTACTCGCGCTTTAAAGGAAAGCTGGCGACATTTAAACTAGTGCAATTGTCGCTAGAGAAAAGTGTGGTGACAAAGAGACATATGGTTCTTGGCTGACTACAGGGAATGTATAAGCATGAGTATGTAGTTAGTTAGAACTTAAAAATATTTTTTTTTAATTATATAAAAAAAAAATTTAAAATAATTTTTGGAATACCCTTTTAGTTACACAACTTTTTTATTAATTAACCTGCACGGTCTGCTCTGGTCATAAATAAAAAATTAATTGTATCATCTGGAAGATGTTTTCAACGGAAATTACTAATAATTTCGAAAAATAAATAAGTTTTTTTGTGTTGTTTTTTATGAGCGCAAACAAAAAAATTAAATATTAAGGCAATTTTGTTAACACTAAAAATAAAACAAAATATATGCAAAAATTAATCTTTAGTTAATAAAAAAATAAAGCTGCTTTAAAAAATTGGTTAAAAAAGTTAAACTCCATTACAAAAAATTATTTTCGTGAATAAACTATTTTATTAATTAATTCATTTATTAATGATGTGCTAATAATCCCAATTTTTGAATGAAAACACTGAAATTGATTGTTGTGGGAAAGCTAGTTTCTATGCGCATTTCGCTGGTTGCTTAGGCCAGCTCGTCAGGAACCTTTTTACCAAATACTTTAGAAAAGCTTAAAATATTATACAAGTAAGACCATAAAGTGAATAAGAATTTTAAACACTCAGGTCTTACTTGTAAAGATATCAAAGATTCAACAAAGACACAACAATAAACCGTCAATTTTTCTTTCTTACATTCCCCTACAATTGGCTGGTTTTTTTCCAACACGAATTGTAGTTGTAAGAGGATAGAAACAAAAAAACAAAATTAAAAAAAAAACAAGTTGCTTAAATAAAGCAGCTTGCCATTTCAGTTTTTTATTTGCCGGGCACATGCAAATTTATTATCAAAAATTATTTTCAGGAATGAAATATTTTATTAATTAATTCATTTATTAATGATGTGCTAATAATCCCAATTTTTGAATGAAAATTTACGTTCACAATTTATTTTTAAAATATTAAAAATAATAATCTCATTTTATATCTGAAAAAAAAAAAAAAAAAAAACAGTGCGGGTTTTCATGATATCGCTTAAAATTTCCATTTGCGCAAATGGGCAAACTTGCGAGACTCCTTTCATGAAGACCCTTTTGATTTAAGTGTAATTTTAAACAATTAATCTCAAATTCTATTAAACGTCAATACAAAAAAAAAAAAAAAATAAAATAAAAGTTGAAATTTGTGTTTAAAAATTTAAATTTGTTTTTTAAAAATGCAGAAAGGAAGCCAAAGACACATTTGCTTAAAATGTTGCAAGAATTTATTGTTTGTGATTTCTTAACACTTTAATTTTTCATTGAAAACGACGGAAGCATTAAAAAATCTGTTCGTAATAATGCACAATTTAACAGCGCAAGTTTACGAGCCAAAATTGTTGCGCAAATTTTAGAAAGTTTGTGTAAATTAATTCTCATACAATTTTTGGCAGTTCATTTGCAAGGGCGTAAAAATGCACAGTCTGCACAGATTGCGAGACTTTTAAGCGATATCATGAAAACCCCTAATATTAATATTTATGTACATTTTTGCACTTCTAGGTAAAAGCTATAAATTAATGGAAAAAATAAAAATTTATCACTTAAACAAAAAAGTGCTAAAAAAAAAGTGATAAATAAATAACTTTGGGAAAATGCTGAAAAAGTGCTATATGCTAGAAGCGTTTTTTTCATGCTAAATGAGTTTTAAAAAATGCTATATCTAGCATTAAAAATGCTAAATTGGCAACAGTGGTTATGTTATTGGGTTTTTACAAATAGACTCCAAATAATAAATAATTTATGCATTTTTATTTATTGAAATTACTTAGTTTATAAAAAAAACTTTATTAATCGGTTAACTGATCAATTGCAATATTAACGATTATTAACAGATTAAACCAAAACCTTGATTAATTAATTGAGCGATTAACTGATTAAAGCAAAAGCCCGATTAAATGAATACCCTAGTTATGACACATAAGCGCCGATACCATATGACAAAGGAGGACCAAATTTAGCTCAGATATTTCTTGAACAAGAAGATTAAGGCCCTTATCATGTAAAACGCAACGCCAAAGAATTTCATTGAAAGCACAAACAATGTCATAAATATTTTGTAATTTTGTTCTTGCTTTCTACAGAAATTCATGTACCGTTTTAAAATTTGCAACGCCACAAGCTATGCAGCGTTTGAAATTTTAAAACGTAATGTGAATTTCTGCAGAAAGTAACAACTAAATTATAATATATTTATGACATTGTTTGTCCTTTCAATGTAATTCTTTGGCGTTCCGTTGCAATTTACGTGAGTAGGGCCTAAATATTTAAAACTAGCATTTAACCCGCTACTTCGTTAGCATCTCCTTTTCTTTCGTGGACATATTTTTACACCAAAGTTTATGTTTCTAGGTTTTAACCCGCTACTTTGTAATAGGTACGATTTTCACCTCTTAAACGTTCGAATTTCGAAAATGTACCAAATTTTTATTTGTATTTTTTAGATACGTTATGAATGTGATATATTTTTTATTTTAATGTTTATTGGTTTAAAAGGTTTTACCCGTTCACTCCCCAAAAAGGCCGAATTTCAAAAAAGTACCAGGCACCTGTCCGCTTAATTTTTTTTATTGAACAACAATAAGTACTAAATTCTTGAATAAAAAAATTTAGTACCAAAAAAATTACGATTTTTACCCCTTAAATGTCCGAATTTCGAAAAAGTACGAAATACGTATTTGGATTTTTTAGATAAGTTTCAAATGTGATATAACCCTTATTTCTATGTTTATGGATTTAAAAGATAGATGGGGTGACAAAAAGTACAAAAATACAGATTTTACCCGTTTACTCCCTATTTCCCTTTTTTTGTACTTTTTTCTCCCCATTGCAGCATAAAAATTTCAATATTGTAGTGGGAGCCCATAATTTAATCCGTATATGTCAATAAATTTTAAAAAATGTTTTGTAAAAAAGTACCAAAAATAGCTACGGTTTTTACCCCTTAAATGTCCGAATTTCGAAAAAGTACCAAATTCGTATTTGGATTTTTTAGATAAGTTTCAAATGTGATATAACCCTTATTTCTATGTTTATGGGCTTAAAAGATAGATGGGGTGACAAAAAGTACAAAAATACAGATTTTACCCGTTTACTCCCTATTTCCCTTTTTTTGTACTTTTTTCTCCCCATTGCAGCATAAAAATTTCAATATTGTAGTGGGAGCCCATAATTTAATCCGTATATGTCAATAAATTTTAAAAAATGTTTTGTAAAAAAGTACCAAAAATAGCTACGGTTTTTACCCCTTAAATGTCCGAATTTCGAAAAAGTACCAAATTCGTATTTGGATTTTTTAGATAAGTTTCAAATGTGATATAACCCTTATTTCTATGTTTATGGATTTAAAAGATAGATGGGGTGACAAAAAGTACAAAAATACAGATTTTACCCGTTTACTCCCTATTTCCCTTTTTTTGTACTTTTTTCTCCCCATTGCAGCATAAAAATTTCAATATTGTAGTGGGAGCCCATAATTTAATCCGTATATGTCAATAAATTTTAAAAAATGTTTTGTAAAAAAGTACCAAAAATAGCTACGGTTTTTACCCCTTAAATGTCCGAATTTCGAAAAAGTACCAAATTCGTATTTGGATTTTTTAGATAAGTTTCAAATGTGATATAACCCTTATTTCTATGTTTATGGGCTTAAAAGATAGATGGGGTGACAAAAAGTACAAAAATACAGATTTTACCCGTTTACTCCCTATTTCCCTTTTTTTGTACTTTTTTCTCCCCATTGCAGCATAAAAATTTCAATATTGTAGTGGGAGCCCATAATTTAATCCGTATATGTCAATAAATTTTAAAAAATGTTTTGTAAAAAAGTACCAAAAATAGCTACGGTTTTTACCCCTTAAATGTCCGAATTTCGAAAAAGTACCAAATTCGTATTTGGATTTTTTAGATAAGTTTCAAATGTGATATAACCCTTATTTCTATGTTTATGGGCTTAAAAGATAGATGGGGTGACAAAAAGTACAAAAATACAGATTTTACCCGTTTACTCCCTATTTCCCTTTTTTTGTACTTTTTTCTCCCCATTGCAGCATAAAAATTTCAATATTGTAGTGGGAGCCCATAATTTAATCCGTATATGTCAATAAATTTTAAAAAATGTTTTGTAAAAAAGTACCAAAAATAGCTACGGTTTTTACCCCTTAAATGTCCGAATTTCGAAAAAGTACCAAATTCGTATTTGGATTTTTTAGATAAGTTTCAAATGTGATATAACCCTTATTTCTATGTTTATGGATTTAAAAGATAGATGGGGTGACAAAAAGTACAAAAATACAGATTTTACCCGTTTACTCCCTATTTCCCTTTTTTTGTACTTTTTTCTCCCCATTGCAGCATAAAAATTTCAATATTGTAGTGGGAGCCCATAATTTAATCCGTATATGTCAATAAATTTTAAAAAATGTTTTGTAAAAAAGTACCAAAAATAGCTACGGTTTTTACCCCTTAAATGTCCGAATTTCGAAAAAGTACCAAATTCGTATTTGGATTTTTTAGATAAGTTTCAAATGTGATATAACCCTTATTTCTATGTTTATGGGCTTAAAAGATAGATGGGGTGACAAAAAGTACAAAAATACAGATTTTACCCGTTTACTCCCTATTTCCCTTTTTTTGTACTTTTTTCTCCCCATTGCAGCATAAAAATTTCAATATTGTAGTGGGAGCCCATAATTTAATCCGTATATGTCAATAAATTTTAAAAAATGTTTTGTAAAAAAGTACCAAAAATAGCTACGGTTTTTACCCCTTAAATGTCCGAATTTCGAAAAAGTACCAAATTCGTATTTGGATTTTTTAGATAAGTTTCAAATGTGATATAACCCTTATTTCTATGTTTATGGATTTAAAAGATAGATGGGGTGACAAAAAGTACAAAAATACAGATTTTACCCGTTTACTCCCTATTTCCCTTTTTTTGTACTTTTTTCTCCCCATTGCAGCATAAAAATTTCAATATTGTAGTGGGAGCCCATAATTTAATCCGTATATGTCAATAAATTTTAAAAAATGTTTTGTAAAAAAGTACCAAAAATAGCTACGGTTTTTACCCCTTAAATGTCCGAATTTCGAAAAAGTACCAAATTCGTATTTGGATTTTTTAGATAAGTTTCAAATGTGATATAACCCTTATTTCTATGTTTATGGGCTTAAAAGATAGATGGGGTGACAAAAAAGTACCAAAATACAGGTTTTACCCGTTTACTCCGTTAAAGGGCTGAATTTCCTAAAAGTACCAGACACCTGTCCGCTTATTTTTCTAAAGAACAACGATAAGTATTAAATTTTTTTTGTATCTCTTTTAGTTTTAGAGATATAAGGTTATCGAATTTACCCGTTTTTAACCCCTAAACTTTCGAATTTCCAAAAATCCCGTCTTAGTGGATCGGTTTGGGGAGGGACCAAGCCCTGGTCCAAATTTCAAGTTTTTACCTTCAGGCGTTTAGGCTGTGCGATGATGAATCAGTGAGTGAGTGAGTCAGTAACGTTACAATTATATATATATATAGATAAGGCAAATCAGTCCATTATTTCACCTGGTCCACAAACAAGTGTCCTTTCGTATATATGAGATTTTATCAGGTTTAACCCATTTTCGCATCTTACTCTTTTTTTAATGTTTTTTTTATTAGTTACTTAGAATCTTATTTCGTTATTATCTGCCACATCGATCAACAGGAATGCGGCGAAAAATGGGTTAAAATCAGCGAAACCTACTTAAATGTTATTAGCGCCCATGCAAAATGCTCCAGGAATAATGTTTTTGACACCGTATTGCCCATACCATATAAGCTAAGGAATATTTGGCTTTTCAATAGCCACATCCGAATATATAACTTTTACTTGTTAAATGAACATTTGATTGATTTTGTATAACGTTTTTTTTTTAAATCAAACAGCCTTTAACAGTTTATAAATAACATACATTATTAAACGATTTTTTCGTCAAATTCTGGTTTAACCTTAGAAAAATATTTGTCAAAATATTCCTCCAAAAATAATTTTTAATTTTAGAGAACATTTTTCTTTTTAACATGCGAAATTGTTTCCTGGGAGAAATCGAGCTAAGCTTCTGTCCTTTTGCTGTCTTTTAGAATTTTATTACCTTATGTTTTTATTCTTGCCCTTTAAACTTGTATTTCATTTTAATTATAAAATTAATTTTGTTTCAACTTTTCTCAAAATCACTGTGTATGTTGGCCGCTTTTATTTTTTGTACAATTCTTTTAATGGTCCTCAAGGGTTGTTTTAACGAGTGTTCAAGTACGTAATGTTTGTTTTTACATATTCTAAGGTCATTTGCAAATGGCAAAAACATTTTTAAACTTATTGCGTATAATTTGTTTTAAGAGTCAAATGTGAAGACACCAAGGACTTTTTTGGCAGCTCATAGTGCATCCAGATTAAAGATAGATATTAAGCCTTAAGTAGATTTTGTTTATTTAACAATTAACTATGAAATAATCGTGAATCGAGACCTTAGTGTACTTGCAAAATTGGCCATAAAACACTGTCATAATAGGCGTATGAATGGAACAATCGCATTTAGTTTAAATTCTATTCCCTTTTACTCATTTTACACTTTAACATTTAGTTTTTTTCCATTTTATGTCATTGAGAGATTAAAATGTACGTGTTCTTTAGTTGCATTTTTACTATAGTGTGGATAAATTAAACTTAATTATACCCTTTACCGAAGGTAAAAGTGTATATATAAGCTTATCAATCCATTTGTAATTTCTACAATATAGATCCGAGACCATATAAAGTATATATTCTGGGTCCTTATGAGTAGCGAAGTTGATTTACCGATGACCTTGTGTATGTTGAAATCGGGTTTCCGAAGATCGCGGGAATTATGGGAACTAGGTTATTATATATTTATGTCCCATATATTCCGTTAAAGTCTGCTATTGAAATGCAACGAAATTGATCCATAAATGATAGATATAAACAAAAAGCCACGACTGCCTCTAATTTTACATATAAATCCTTTTTTGTGGCTTTTATACCCTTCACCGAATGTAAAAGGGTATATATGACTTTGTCATTTCGTTTGTAATTTCTACAATATTGATCTTACACCCTATTAAGTATACATATTCTGGCTCTTTACGAGAAAGTAAGTTCAAATCCGATTGTCCGTCTGTCCGTCCGTCTGTTGAAATTGGTTTTCCGAAGACCCCAGATATTATGGGGACTTGGTTGGTATATATTTATGTCAGATGTGCACATTATAATTTTGCTATTGAAATTCAGCCTGATCGATCCATAAATGTTTGAGATATGAGCAAAAAACCAAGACTACCTCTAAATTTTTCCCATAAGTTCCATGTTGGTATTTTTGTTTCCTTTTTCTGTATATCCGGGGGATGGTTTTAAATACACCAACTCTAAAAAAAAATGGGCGGGATTGGAGAAGTCGGCGTGGCACTTCCCATACAAAGAAATTATACATTTCTGTATATCTAAAGAACGGCAAGACCCAAAGTTTCCAAATTAGGTACATGCATCATGGTTGTCAATTCACAAAGTTGATTTATTTATACCTAAACGGTATTTATATAACTCTATGCGACTATCGCAAAAAGATGAAGGGTATATAAGATTCGGCATAGCCGAATATTGACTTGTTTTATATCTTTTAGTTTTCTGAATAAATAACATACAAGCATCTTGGTCATCAATACACCACATCCCACAAATTGTGGTAAGGGGGAAAATGTCCAAATTTGATATTAATACACAACCTCTCTAAAAAATATGGGTGAGATTTGAGAAGTGGGCGTGGCATTTCTCATTCAAAGATATTATAGATATCTGTATATCTGGAGAGCGGCAAGAGCCAAAGTTTCCATATTAGGTACAAGCATATTGGTTATCAATACACAACATCAGACAACATGTGGGCAGGATTGTTGGGCGTGGCACAAAATAGATTTACTTTTATCTAAAGAACGGTATTTATACATATTTATATTCTTATCGCACCATGATGAAGGGTTTAAAAGTATTTGGCTATGCCGTTCTTTTACTTGTCTTAAATCGAAATTGTTTTAATTATCGAATTTATTTATAAATGTTTTTTATCTCACATGGCAATCGTTAAAATAAAATCGACAATAAAATTGATTGCTTCATTTTCTACAGTTTGTTAATTTAAACGCACATCAGTTTCATTAAAGGGAACTTTACACTTTCAAACAAGTCTTACGTTTTCCGTAATACTTTGTAAGATATAAATCGAATGTGTTTTGTTGCGCGACTGTCAAAAAATCTAATTTAACATTACAGTTTTTATTCACACTATAATACATGAAATAATAATTTTATTTTCTTTTGTTAAAACGCAACCCGGATCGAATGAAAAGCATTATCAGTTAAATTTCAAGAAAAGATGAAGTCGTACTGAATATCAAATTTACTTTTTGGACTCACACTATCAAACTTTTACATATTACTTGAGTTTTTGACATGTCTTAATACAAAGTATAAAAGTGTAAAGTACCCTTAAATAAAAGTTATTCATGCGAGTATATTTTATTAACGATAAGTATTTTTATCGCCAAAGCTTTTATAAGCTGTTGTAAAAAAAAAACAAATAAAAATGAGTTTGAAAATTATTCAAATAAACTATTTTGTCATATATGATTGTTATTATTTAAATAAACAGCATTAATAATATAATCAACTAAATAGACGATTGATAGTAAGAAGTTATACATATATTTTGCTGATAAGTGAAATAAAATAAAAGTTGAACCTTAAAATATTGTTTTTATTTTTAGCTAGAATTGTTCGCTTAAAAAACGTTGGCCCCTTAAAGGGAAGCGATAATCAAGCTAAAATGAAAGTCTTATAAATTGAAAGAAAATGGCAAACTTTACCTTTTTGATATCAAAAGTAATTGCCTCAATAAATCTAACCGTAGGAAAATAATTGCATCGTATGTACGTAGTAGCGTACGACGTAGATACGTTTGTCAACATAAAGCTGGATGTCCACACCACGCGTTTTCGCCTCCACGCATTGCATGGTTTTTATACCTTACTTGCGTTCTACGTTTCAACGCTTTTAATGCGGCATCAATACAAGTAAAAATTTAATTTTTTTTGTCAAAATCAGCTGATTTGTTCAAATGCTGCTTGTGACGCTTACAAAAATAGAAAGTTAACATACTTTTCGCATTCAACGCCTCAATGCATCCTATGCTTTTGTGCATGTACCACAGATTCTATATTTTTGACAGCTGCGTAGCAGCGAAAAGGCGTGTAACGAGTGGTGTGGACCTCCAGCTTAAAATGTAAAATATTTTATGCAAAGACACACAATAACCGGCGCAAACATAAAAGCATTTATACTTCCTACGTCGACTTATATCTAATTCTGTTTCATACTCCGGTTACGACCAAGGCGAATTCATACAAGTGACTGCATCAGAGCTGGATTCCATTTTTTCTTCTATGTAGGTATAGGTATTCTTAATGTCAAACTCCATGCTTCTCCCTCATGCGGTCTAATGCGGTCACCTCGTTGAATTCTCCTTGGTATTGCCATATCAAAAAAAAAAATTAGAAATGGAAAATAAAATTATTTTTGTGTTATCAAATTACTGCCTGTCCAACAATTTTGAAACTGAGTGCTTTTGATAGAAATTTTCGAACATTAACGTTGAACCTAAATTGTTGATCAAGCAGTGAATATTTGAAAACGAAATAAAAGGAGTTAGAAATAAATAATAGTTCGAATAAATTTGGATTTTTTTACAGCCTGTTGGTAGAACATGACAAAGCTGTTTCGCGACCAGCCAATTGATGGACGAATACGTAATAAATAGCGTTTGTATTAGGCGACTTGACTTTGTCGTGCAGCTTACGTTAATTCGTGTATGTGTAAAATATATATGAGATCGTACTGTTGCCAATATCTTAAAAAATATTTTTTGTTTACATTTCTTCATACGAAATTGTATTTTAAGCTTAAAACAACGAAACCCCTAGTCTTGTGCATAAATAAAACCATAGATTACATAGATATGAAACTCGCTTGTCAAAAACTTAACTGCCTGCACGCGAGCGCAAAAGTGACTCACTCGTTTAACTTACATTTAAAACAAAAACAAAATTTTAAAATGTTTTCACTTTTGTGCTCGCGTTCTACAAACAAGCAGTAAGTCTGTTGTCAAAAAAAACTTAAGTAATGAGAATGTGTTAGTAAATTTTTTATCATTGTGTTAGTATGAAATAAATATTCCCCACATTCCCAGCAAATACAAATAAAGGTCTGAAAAATAATATCGGTTTTATTTGAATTTTATTAAGAAATCCACAAAAAGCTCTCTTTTTTTGAAAATGCTATTAGTTTTGAATGATATTTAACTATTTTGTAGCAATATATATTTGAGAATGGGTTGAATTAAATATCATTATTAATTTCACATCAAGCTTTACTGTTTGCTGGGAATTTTACACCACTTTAATGATATTTACCTTATTATAAAAAACAAGTCAGAAAGCCCGACTACATAATACCCTTCCTCAAACACAAATTTTCGAGAGTATACCCTATTTGGGACGTATGTGCAATCATGGATGCGCCAAAACAAAATTATGTTATTTGTTAAGATAAATGTACTTATACGAGTTTCTTGTGCCGAATAATAGGTCTGTCTGCGTACACATATTTTGCATAATTTTGTACAAAATGTCGCAAAATCTTGCAAAATGTTGTCTGCGTACTCCAAATCTCTTACAGCGTGAGAGCCAGTAGCAAAAATTTAATAAGTTTGCACATAAGAGAATTTTTTGACAGTTGGAAGTTAGAGAACTTGCAAAATGTTACTGGAGAAATTTCCTCTGGTAAGATTTTGCGACTAGTTTGAACAGCTGTTTTATATACTGTTTGAATGAAAGAATTTACGTGTGCCAAGATAGCGTCGACGAAATAGCGTCGAATTTGGGAATTTAAAAACCGGGAAACCAAAATACCCAAATAATGGGGATTTACAGTATATGAACAAAAAGTTAGCGTCGAATTTAGGAATTTAAAAAGGGGAAGTAAAAATATATTTATATATTTAATAAAAATACTAAAAAAAATTACCACAGGCTTTTGCACGGTATAAACTATATATTTTCTGAAAGTAAATAGTTTTCTGGACAAAATGAGCGATGCAAAAAATATATAGTTTATACCGTGCAAAAGCCTGTGGTCCATGGCATAAATCAGTAAAGATTTTTACTGACCATTTTGGATGAACCCAGATTTCTCGGAAACTGTCCGAACGATTTTTTGCACGCATCGCTCATTTTGTCCAGAAAACTATTTACTTTCAGAAAATATACAGTTTATACCGTGCAAAAGCCTGTGGTAAATATTTTTAGTATTATTATTAAATATATTTTTACTTCCCCTTTTTAAATTCCTAAATTCGACGCTAACTTTTTGTTTATATTGCAAATACCCATTATTTGGGTATTTTGGTTTCCCGGTTTTTAAATTCCCAAATTCGACGCTATCTTGGCTCAAGTTTTGTTATTTTAATTGTTTACACACCGATCAGGTGTTTTCTTGCAAGATTTCACTGGATACTGTCTGCGTACTTTTTGAGATATTTTCAGCCGAAAGAGTAAAATTGGTCTTACTCTCTTACTGAGTATTTGCTACTGGAAAAGTACCCAGACAGACCTATTATCCTGATATCTACATCTGAATAAGATTTTTTGAAAAGCGTTTGTTTGGGACCTATGGTCAATTCTGGACCTACATGCCATGACATTGCAGTTATCGTCACCAAATTTCATGTCAATACCAATATGTATTTATAAGGTTGTTAAGGCATTTAAAGCTTTATTGGGAGCCGGTATTTTTATGGTAGCTGTGGTCAAATATAGTCCGATTACAATAAAATTTGGTTTAATGATTAAGGTTGGAATAAAATATTTCTTGGTCAAGTTCAATCGAAATACCAGCATAATAAGATGGTTTATATGAAAGAAGACTATTCTAGAAAGAAGTTTATATGGGGGTTTTATGAAGTTATAGGCCGCTTCCTGATAATCGTCCTTATAAAAATTTAATAAGTTGTACCAAATTTCATCAAATTGTCTCTAAAATTGTGAACAGAAATTTGCGAACAGAGTTTATACAGCCAGCCGGATGAACGGACATCGTTAGGTCGATTCAGGAGGTAATTCTTAGTCGATCGGTATGCTTAAATAAGGGTCGAAAACCAATATTTTTATGTGTTACACATATCAGCACAAACATAATACCCTCTCCACGTATGGGGAAGTGAGTTTACTACTTACTGGTTGCCATAATTCCAGATGAGACTTTGGTCAACCGCTGTTTATTAAAGGTGTAAATTTTATGCTGTGTACGCTTAAAAATTTCAAAATTTGTTTTTTTAAATGTAAGTTAAACGAGTCACGTTTGCGCTCGCGTTCTACAAACTGGGGGGCTACTCTCTATTGCGATACGAAAGAAAATTGTAGCAAATCTAGTGATTGGTACTCTTTAATGCTTTTGCGCATTTGTCTTTCGCATCTTTTTATTTTTTTCTTTTCGCAAATCATCACCATTTCTTTTACTTAAACTTTTCAATTTAAATTTTTTTAACATATTGTGCCATTTCATTACTGGAAATCTGCGCTATCTTTGATTTTTATTGCCATTGTTGCTTAATTTTCAAACAATTTTGCGAAAGTGATAGAGAGTACCATCATTGCATTTAGCTTTCGCATCGAAATTGCTTTCGCTTCGCAATAGAGAGTAGCCCCCCTGGCAGTTAATAAGCGAGTCGCGTTCTACAAACAGGCTGTTAATTTCAAAAGAAAACAAAATACGACGGAATTTTGGGTAAATAAAGCGTGTTTCTTGAAATTAACAGCGTGACGTCCAACGTTTTTGCGACGTTGTGTTCCTAGTATAAATGAGTTTTTTTTTTTTTAATCAGGACGTCCTTCCAACAGGAGAGCATAACCGATTTGCATTGGGCTGTGATTTTTTTTGATAACTTAATACATTTTACTTAAGAACCAGCGATATCGTCTTTTTCGCTTTAGGAACTAATAAGAGTTTTTAGCTGTAAATGGGCTTTCCAACAAGAGAGCACTTAAAATTTGCATTATGTTGTATTTTTTTCTTAAGCGATATCGTTTTTCTCGCTTTAGAAACTAACTGAATTTTTAAGCTCTTAATCAGTTTTCTTTTAAGCATGGCTTCTTCTTACGAAGAGATCATAAAAGTTTTTTTGTGTTGTGTATTTTAAAACATTTATTTTATATCAAGCGATAACGTCCTTCTCGCCTCAGTATCTGATTGAAGTTTCTGGCTTGAAATCTAACTATGTAGCTACTGATTAAACTGTTTGCTTCTTATATGAATATTTTTAGAGATTTTTTTTTTTTTTGCATTTTATGTTAAGTAGGTATAATTCGATCTGTTTTTTAGTTTTAGCAGTATGAACGAGAAGGGCTCTTTGAAGCACTGGTCGGCAACACATATTATATGATATTTATTTGCTTTGAAAAAATATAAAAAAAGCTACAGCAAACAAGTTATTGTTTTCGGTATTTTAGTGACAACAAAGAAGGAGCCAGAGAAAATGCTCAAGTGCCAATGCCTCGATAGCAGAATGTTGAATTAAACACAACACTTGGAACACCACACACGCTAAGACATATGAAAAACGGGCTAAAAAGGTATTAAGGAAAAAATTATGACATTAAAAAAGAAAAGAAATATGTTTAGACAATTTTTCGCCAACCGGTGTTTATAACCACTAGCACTCATACTATTTTTTTTTGTCGCAATGTTTTTTTTCTTCTGTCATTTACTTAAAATTTTATGTCGTTATTTTATTGTCAAGTTACTTGGTGCGGCGAAAAATGGGTTGACTCAATTTGTTACTTTTTAGTTTGGTATAAATAATGCTAGGAACACAACTGGGACGAACGACGAATTTCGCCCAACACGACGAATTTTTCCGTAAAAATTCGCTGAGTAAATTCGTCGTATGAAGCACAATAACGACGAATAGCTGGCAGCTTTTATAATTGAGAAAGTTGATTACTGTTTGTGCAAAGAGAGAGAAATAGTGTGACCATATTCAAAAAAATAATGCTTAAAAATTAAAACATAATCAAAAACACAACTAAAAGTGTTTTTATAGCAAAATACTTTGTATACTTATTTTATGTGTTATACAATAATAAAAAAAAAAACAATTATTAAAGTAAAAAGTAACTTTATTTACTAAACTACTTCTTAACTAAAACCAAACATGGTCACCTAGTACTGATTTGTTCTTCGTTCGCCGGCGTATGAAATAGAATTAAATCTATTTAAAGTTCGCCGCGTCTAACGAATTTTCGCCGGCGGCCTGATTGTGTGCATTTTCATATACACAAACGTCTTTTATTTTTGGCGACGAATATTCGCGGCCAAAAATTCGTCGTTCGCCCCAATTGTGTTCCAAGCATAACTTAAATCTAGCACAACTGCTTTTAATCGTAATCGTTTGCTCTTTAGGAAATAAATTAATTAAATAGAGCAATTACAGTTTCTGACTATACAGAGGCATCACGAGGCGGAAGAGATTGCGTTTGTTATGCCTCTTTCTTCGAAAGCTGCCCTTTTTGCATATCTCTTTGCACCATCTTTTATGCCGCAATGCAATGACCACAAATTTTTTAAGTTAAATTTATTTGCAAGACTGTTACAAAAATTAACTTTAAGGTTTACCAGAACACGAGTAAATAATATTTAAGCATTTGATCGCGCAATTTGTGTTTATTATACACTTTGCCACTTCACTACCAAAAAAAAGCTGTCTTTTTCTTCGAAAACTGCCTTCGCAACTGATTTGGGCCTTTTTGCCTAACTTCAATGAATTCTTGTCCACATTCTTTAGAAAAATCTTTTTTTCTATGGAAAAATAAAATTTGTTTTGCTCTTAAGAAATATAAATTGTAAAACACCTTTTTTGCATTTCTCTATAGAAAAATATTTCTTTTGAAAATTCACGATTTTCAATTCTTTTTTTTATAATTTTTTTTCTTTTTAAAAATAATTTTTCGCCTGTAAAAAGTATTCGGCATTCGGCCTTTATGATTTTTATCTGCTCTTAGTTAAATTAAAAGTTTAAAATGACCCAAAATCGTTTAGCAAACAAATTAACGCATTCACCTATTTTAAGCAATAATTAATTTAAATGCTCGACACTCCCTCTTGACGCAAATAGATTTACGAGTTTAAAAATTTGTTAAAAGTGTGTGGCATATTTTTAATTGCTACACCCATAGAAATAATACATAATAAATTTTATTTAACACATGATGATAAAAAGTTTTAACAAAAAGAGTGCCGACAATTTTTTGCAAGCATTATCTCAATTAAAATATCGGGTATCATAATTTTTTTTCAAGAAAGTCTAAAAAAAGAAAATTGGTTTTAATACACAATCTAACAATTTTGGATAGATAAAATTAAAAATGTGGCTCTATGCATTGTCTAAGCAGTGTTGAAATCAAGAAATTATACTTAACAAAACTGGAAATCAGATGCATTGTCATTTTTAACTTTGCAAAAGCATTGGCAATTTAAATTATGCGCTAGTTGTAGTAACTTGTTTGCATATCAGCTGAAAAATAGATGACTTTAGGAGTACCATACTTTGTGAAAGTTTACACGGTTGCACGTTTGGGAAAACGTAACATTGACGCACAACAAATCAGCATTCGTTTAGGATTACAGACTATATTGTGAGGCAAATAGGGATATTATTGTCTTCCGCAAAAAAAAGATTAAGGCCTTCCAAGACGCTATACTTTGGCAAAGGTAAAGGGTAGACCTTAATCAGTTGTCTTTAGACAAAAATCATTTCGTCAAGGGTTGACTACTTTGTAATTTAAAAAGATTGGACGGTCAGATATGCAGATAATTTATTTGGGGTTTTTTAACGATTTATATTTAAAACATCAAAGAGGTCAAAGGTCAATAAAATGTTTAAGTTTCAAATCTGTTGGATACTTAAATGCTAAAAGAGCAGATTGCGGATAAAATAAGTATAAAGTCAAGAGATTTATTAAATTTAAAAATATTTATGTATTTTACAATTTTTTTTTAAAAAAAAGAAGATTTAAAATTGTCTTAAATAAAGGGTATTTTTTAAAGCCCGATTAAACTTAAAATTGTAAAAAATAATACAAAAAATTTTATTTTAATTAAACAAATTTTTTGATCAATACATTTGAAAATTATTTCGGGCATATGGACACTGCACTGCAGCTGTTCTTGACAAAGGTCATTCTGTACGTCCGATTTTGTTCAATCATTGCTGCCCGTGTGTCACGAATAACACGACAATGTAGGCCTGGTTTATCTGCATAAACTTCACGTAGCCCCATAGGAAAAAATGTATAGGTGTCAAATTGCACGACCTTAAACACCAATTCTCGTAATAAACTTATCGGCAAAGCTTAATTTTAATTAGTCCATAGTTTCGTTCGCTGTTTGGGGCGAGACCCCAAATCAATGTCATCTATATTTTCAAACGTAACGATCTCTATTTAAACGGTAAATTTTCGGGATGTAACGGAATCTGCAGGGGGTTTGTTGTACATTGGTCTCACCTCATATGCGTCAATGTTGTTTGTTAACAACCCTGTTAAGATAAAAATTACCGTCATCGCTGAACACAATCTTGCGATTAAACGTCGTCTATAAGTTGTGCGTAGCGTTGTTCAAGCGTAAATCTATGCCTGATAATTTGCCAAAGTATATCGGGCTTAAAAAGAATACCCTTTACATTTTATACCAAATATCATCCTCTAGTACATTTCATTTGCATATGTGTATAGATGAATGTTTTATGTTCTCTACAGTGACGCAATACCCTTGTAAAATCCTTCACTTGAGCTCACACCAAAACAACAAAAAATAAAAATAAAACGGAATAAAAACTTTACGTGCCTAAACATGTATAACATTTGTTCATTGACTTGTGCAATTCTTCCAATGTCACTTGGCGTTTTAACTCAGTCTCGTACTATTTTCTATTGGGTCTGGTTGTGATAGGAATACAGAAATGAAAGAATGGCAGTGATAAAATTATAATTAAATTTTTATGCAGCGCTCTCTAATCAAAAATCCATAGAAATCTGTTTGTTTGGTAGTCAGTTTGTTAGACAATATGGAAATCAAGTACGTCTGTCAATCAAACGCTCAGTGAATCGTGTAACAAACGTCAAAATCGTTGATATTTTATATGCTAATTGGGTTAATAATGCTTTGCCAATAAAACAATACGAATTGTAATTAAATGAATAGTAACTGCTATTGCGATAAGATTAGAACCAGAAGCAGCACTTCCGTACAAGGAGACATTTACAATTACTTTAGGTGGAGGACGAGCAGAAGTACAGTATGTGAAATAGTTAAAGGTACACCAATGAAGAAATAAGTTAATCCTATTAAAGTTTGTAAAATTATTAACATTGAACTGTTGTAGAATTATATATAAGTTTTAATTTTTTTTTTTTTGGTTTTTTTCGTGCTTCTGAAACTATTTTACTTACAGTCTGTTTTTGGTAGTGTTGGTGTTGTTTTTATATCGTCAATTTAAGCTGTGTTATTATTTTGGCAGTTGTTGAGACTCTTGTTATTCATGATGATAATGAACAATGTTTAATAGCCCTGATTAAATGAACAACTTAGCAAACATCAAAAATACGCCACCACCAAGTTAAATTAGACTGAATATTTGAAAAACTTGTTTTTATTAAGGGACCATTTTAAAAAGAAATGCTTAAAGACTACATACAAAATAGTAAACATTTTTTTTTTTTAATTTTTAAAGTTTTCTATAAAATACATTTTCAAACTTTTACTGACAGGCCCACAATGTCGACAAGAACATTTCTTTCGCATTTTTATATTGAAAACAATAATAAAAAATTTAAATATGTTTTTGTTTTCAATATAAATATAAGAAATAAATGTTCTTGTCGACATTGTAGGCCAGGCAGTTAAACAAATTTTATATAAAAAAAAATTGTCGACCCTTTAAGGCCGGGTTTTTGAGATGTCTATTAATTTTAAACTGAGTTTAACGTAGTCTGAAATTCAGATTTTTCCGGCAAAATATATAATTTTTTTTTTTTATCTCATTAAAAACCAATATTTTAAGCAAAACTAAGCAGTTCTGTCAAAATTTTGTATACAAACTTGATAATGGCGGCACAAATCTCTTTTCAGATTAACTTAACCTAGTTCGACTGAGATCTCAAAAACCCAGCCTAAAAGCTATTTTAACTTTATTTCTAAAATGCATATTATCTATTCATCACAGCCAAACCGGAATCAGCGCATCAAGCGTTTTTTATGCATCAAAAATTCTCATTTCCTAAAAAAAATGCTCTAAGGGCCAAACATTATTAAATTATTTTCAAATGCAGGAAAAAAATGTGTTTAATTCCGCAATAAAATTCTACATTATAAATGCGTAGCAATTTTATTGCAAAACTTGTTCATGCAACATTTACACATTTTGTTGTACAATGTTCAATTTCATTAGTTTTTTCTTTTCTTTGCTACTTTTCTGCGATTTGCGTCATACAAAAGAATAAAAATTGGAGAAAAAGGCAGCAATATCATTTAATGATTATGATGGAAATTTATTAAAAAAATAATAAAACCACTTTTACATAAGGCAAGTTTTCGTGCTGCATGACTGATAAAGCACAAGGGGATGATATTTAAAACATTATTTAAGTTTAATTTTTATTTAAATATCAAATTAAGTTTTTCAGTCCTTATTTAAATGATACTTAAATGGTCTGCGTTGATTATTTAAAGTCTATTTATATTTCCGTGGTGTATTTTCTTGACAATGTGGCCTTAATGTAACAACAATCAACAGTTTCTTTGAGGCCACATTTACATGTTTCTTTATTTTAGTTAAACATCGTTTTATAAACAAAATTTTATATATAGTAGTGCTACCATACTTTTGTCTTAACCCTTAAGTAGTGACGTTGGTCTGTTGGACCACTTCAAAAAAAATGAGCGGCTATATAACTTTTCCTCACCCATTAAACGCTCTGAGCCTCTCAGTAGCTTTTTTAACTTAACCGCTTAATTTTATATTAAAGTTGAAGGAAAGTAACATTTCTATTTTATTTAAAAAAAGTGTATGAATTTTGTTGAGTTTTTTCTTAAAAAAAACAACCTTTTTTTAAGAAAAATCGAAAATTAGTTGTTTTATTTCTAAATAGAACTGAATTAATGCCCTAATCATGTAAAGCGCAACGTAACGCCAAAGAATTACACCGATAAATTACACCGACAGCCATCTTATGGTTTGGCCTAACAGATTTGCATACTGTATAAAAAATAGCTAAAATAATAATAAGTAATACCAACGGCGGAAACTAATTTTTTTCGAGTAATTCTTAGTTCTTAAGATGTTTTTTTCAAATACTAAAAAAAAAACTTAGTACATTTTGCTTATGTGCCAATAAAGCCAATAATTTGCTTTACGTTTGCCTTTGGTAGCCGCTGATAGATGGAATATATGGCAAATGTGCTTATGTCGCTAAATGGACTATAACGTAATTACTTTATATTAAATTTATTTATAGTGGCAGAATAAACAGATAAAATGGACTATATCGCTAATGTGACTACATATTTAAATACTAATCTAAAACAAGTCATTAGACTCCAATTGGGAATTTCGAAATTAAAATTTCCTTGTTTAATTGTAATTATATTTAAAAAAAAATTAGTTAATGAAAACTGGGACTCAATTAAATCAATTAAATTAGATGAGCATGCAAATTAAATAATAATAAGAGAACAGTTACTCGTTATGTTGGTCACGTATTTGTGTACGTATTTTTGTATGTCTACAATCGCTTTAAATCTTTTAATTTCATTTAAATGTCAAGCATAAAAATCGTTACCCAAAATGCAAAAGGTCGTAACAACACTTTTTATTATTTTACAGGAGAAGCAAAAACCTTTACAAACTCAATAACAACAAGCTGTAATTGGCGTTTGAATTTCTTAAAAAAGTGGCCATTTTTGATCGCAGGGATCTAAAATTTTTTGTGGACAATGTAGTTTAAAAAGAACAAAATCAATCAAAAACTATTTCGAAATATTTTGTTGTTACGCCCTTTTGCATTTTAGGTGACGAAATATACCCGTGCACGTTTTTTTAAATATACCATAAAAAATTTGTCAAGGTAGTTTTAATGTGAATTTTGTATTACCAAAATAGTTGGGGGTAGTGCCCTAAATATTGATTTAAATCAGCATTGCACTATCACTAAATAAAACTGCAAAAAAAATTTTTTGTACTATTTTTTTAACAGCTTTAGTGATGATGGTTATTTTTTTCACTACCACTAAAAAAATTGAGTGGTATTGCAAATTTTTCACTATTAACGGTGATTGACTGCATAAAATCTGCACTCAATTTAAATATGTGGTGCAAAATTTTTACTTGCAATCAAAAAAAGCTGCATATAAACAGACTCTCACTAAAATTTAAAAAAATCAATTTTGTATGCGCATAGCTTTTGATTCTTATTCTGATATGCATAAGCAAAGGAAACTAAATAAGATGAAATTTTGTCAATAACGGAATATCTCATGGTTTGATTCATAAAAAAACAAGTTTTTTGTTTGTAAATTTAGTGCAAACCTTTAAGGGGCACTCAAATGAGTGCAGAACAAAAAAGTTGCAATAAACTGATAATTGCTTCTTCTTAAATTACACAATTTTTTTTTTTTTTTTTTTTTTTTTTTTGAGTGCAAAATTTTGTACATCACTATCACTCATGTTTAGTGAGGCTAATCTTGAATTCATCACTCAACATCAACAAAATGATTGCAATAATTTTGCACTATCACTAACTGTGAGTTGAAACTGCAAAATTAGTGCACTATCCCCATCTATGATTACCTAAGACTGTATTTTTATTATGATGTTTTTACTTGGTGAACAATTATTACCAGGAAGATCCTTAATATGCTATTTTTCCTTGTGCGACAAATTGAGGTAGAACCAATATAGTTATCCTTTTTTTGGGCCAGTTTTTGGCTTCGTATTTAAATATTTTTCAACTTCTTTAATAATACTTAAATACCCAACTTTGCTTACTTAAAGTCTATTAAGTTTTCACGGTTCATTAACTTGATAAGGTGTTGTTAACACCACAACAATACAAAAACAACAGGCAAAGCAAAAAAAAAACAATCAGAGGTCTAATCACCGCATACGATATCGAGCAAAATTGATCGAAATGTTTAATTTTGGTACCATGACACTCGATATCGAATAAAATGTATCGAAATTTGAGATGATAGCATTCGATTTCGAATAACCAAAGACATTACATCTCTTGGTTTCAAGGCGAATTGATACAGCTGGCCGCACCATGACATAGAGTTGTGCTAGCTATCTCTTTTTTACAAAATCCTATGTATTTTGTTTTTGTAAAAAGTTAGAGTGAATATAAAAATTATTAATTAATTCATTTATTAATGATGTGCTAATAATCCCAATTTTTGAATGAAAACACTGAAATTTATTGTTGTGGGAAAGCTAGTTTCTATGCGCATTTCGCTGGTTGCTTAGGCCAGCTCGTCAGGAAACTTTATCCAAATACTTTAGAAAAGCTAAAAATATTATACAAGTAAGACCATATAGTGAATAAGAAGAAACAAGGGAATTTTTTTGTTTATGAAATATACACAATCGCTTTAAGAGGTAAATCTTTTTCCTGTATTGTGGCTCCACTTATTCCTTACGCCCTTTTAATTCCTTGATTTGATATTCACTTTTTTTTTTGTTTTATAAAATTTAAATAAGTTTTTTTCAAGTATTTAGATTTTTATTGAATTTTAAATTTTAACTAATATTTTCACAACCCCCAAATAAATAAACAATAAACAGATGACTCGAAAATGTCACCTATATGAATTTCCCTTTCTCGGGGGTTCGTTCGCTACGTTAGTGCCTATCGTATGCAGAAAAATACGATAGTTTACTCGATACGATAGTTTACTCGATGTCGAATTCGGTGATTAGACCCCAGTTATTTCTTTGAGACCACCTTGTAAATAAGATCAATTTACAACTGATTTCGGTTAAACAGCTGTTTTATGATATTTTATTTTAATATTTAGAAGTGCCACCATACTTTTTTTCTTAGCTAAATAAGGTTTATAAAGTATCACTACAAGCAGAAACTGTATTTAAATACAACTTCAACTTAAATAAAAGTAGTCAAAAATTGGCAATAGTTAGTGCAAAAAAATTGGCAATTGTTAGTGCATATTTTACCCTTTGCAGCATTTTTTGCATATTATAGTCAAAAAAGAATTTTATAGCACTGCATAAGTTTTTGGTACATATTGTGCCTTTTTTAAGCATATTTTGATCGTTGTTGAATTTTTTTTAAAGCTTACAAATGTAATAGGTCGGAAGGGTATTATGCGTTAGTACCTTTGCTTGTAACAAACGAAAATATTTGTTTTCTCAAAAATCTTAATATGTATATGTAAAAAAAGCTTTAAACTTTTATATAATTTTGGACAATAATATAAATTTTATCTTTCGTCTCATTTTAGGAACAAGTCAAACTTGATGCCACCAAACAGGTTACCAGCCCTGACGATTGTGAAGATCTCAGTCCAATGCCACAAACACATGCCCCACCAGTAAGACGACGTGGTGGCATTTCAGCTGAACCCGTGACTGAAGAGGATGCAACCAGCTATGTGAAAAAAGTTGTACCCAAAGATTATAAAACAATGGCTGCTCTCTCAAAAGCTATCGCCAAAAATGTATTATTCTCACATTTGGATGAAAACGAACGTTCTGATATATTCGATGCCATGTTCCCAGTAACACATCTAATGGGTGAAAATATAATACAACAGGGCGATGAGGGTGATAATTTTTATGTCATCGATCAGGGAGAAGTTGAGGTAAGTGAGAGTATTCTTAAAACCAACCAAAAAAAAGGTAAAGTAAATGCTAACATTCGTCTCTTTAATGTCTTAAGGTATTTGTCAATTCCGAAATGGTGACAACAATTGGCGAGGGTGGTAGTTTTGGCGAATTGGCTTTGATTTATGGTACCCCAAGAGCTGCAACTGTACGTGCCAAAACTGATGTTAAATTATGGGGAATCGATCGTGATTCATATCGTCGCATTTTGATGGGTTCCACTATAAGAAAACGTAAAATGTATGAAGAGTTTTTATCACGTGTTTCTATATTAGGTAAATACTTGCATTTTTCAATAGCGGTTTTCACCCTTGGTAGTAAAATCTCTTGTAGACCTTGTTAATCTTATAAATTTCGTTCAAGTACATCCTAACATTTACAACACTGCAACAACAAAATGTATTAGACTTAAATTTACTACGCCGTGGTTGAAAAATCCCACACAAAGCTGTAGTAAACACATGTGTTGAATTTGCCAGAATAAAACAGTTGATAAAACTATATCTTCTCTTTTTCTCACTCAGCAGGTTCAACAATTTACAATTCATACGAAAAATACACTCACGCTTTGTAGTAGAAGATCGTATTAAATAAAACAGAGTTGTAAACTTAATGCAAAGGGTGAAAACCGCTAAAATTTAAAAGGGGATTTTATTTTAAATTTGTGTATTATTCATTTTTTATAGAGAGTCTGGACAAATGGGAACGTTTGACGGTGGCCGATGCTTTGGAACTTGTGAATTTTGAAGATGGCGAGACAATTGTTAAACAGGGTGAACCCGGTGACGATTTCTATATTATTGTTGAAGGCTGTGCTGTTGTTTTACAAAGACGTGCTGAGGTAAGTAATATAAAAATATCGAACACTTTTTCGAGTTTTATCAAAAATAATCACATATTTTATCAATTTACCACCAAATTCTATTCAAGGGCTATGAAAATTCATATGTTTTTTAGTTATTGTGTTTTTCTTGACTTTAGTCTTTATTTTACACAATTTCGATTTGTCTTTGATTTTTTTTTAATACATATCATCACCTAAAGGACAAAACAATACGTATCATTACTTTTCAAAAGTTTAAAGGAGCAAAAAACGTTATAAAATCGAAACTACTTGCAATATTGAAACGAAATGTTTAACTCAGGATAACACTAGAGATAGATATATGTATATCGGATGAAGATATCTGTTTTTAAATATACATAATATTATCGTAATATTGAATTATTATCTTCTGAACAAAATAACGTATCATCAATTTAAATCTGTATGAAAAATGCTAAATTTTTAAAAATAATTTGGTTTTGCTATCAAAGTTGTTTTTGGGAATACAATTATTTATTAAAAGATTTTGTTCGTTGTGCTTAATTCCCTTTTTTTATAATTGATAAAAAAAATAATGAAATTTATTGTTGGAGGATAAGTTGTTCATATGCGCATTTCACTGGTTGCTTAGACCAGATCATTAGGAAACGTTCCTCTAAATAATTTTAGAAAAGCCAAAGCTATTACCAATCAAGACTACAAAGGGAATGAGAATTATCTACATACACTCAAAGCTTAAACAAAATACCAACAATAAAACAGTGAGTTTATCTTTTCTTACATTCCCCACTACAATTAGTTGGAATTCTCCCAACATTAATTGTAGTTGTAAGTGGGTAAAGAAAAAACCAGATTAAAAACAAAAACAAATTGCTTTTATTGTTTTCGCAAGAAATCAAAATAAAAACAATTTGCCAGTTCAGTTTTTTTGCAAAAAATTTTTTTTTATTATCAAAGTTGTTTTTGCTTTTAATAAGAAGTTTTATACCGTACACCATAAAAGTTGGAGAGCTTATTGTGCTTTTGTTCTGATGGGTTTAAAATTTGAATCGTTTAAACGATTTTCATTCTGAAGATGTCCATTGAAAACTTCTGTGCAAAGTACAGGATGCAGTCTTGACATAATTTCATGAAATTCTATTAAGGCGAAGCCTACTAAACATGCTAGTAATCGATCCATAATTTATATAGAACCTATAAAAACTTATTTCCGGAATAGAGTCTTTGTGTCCATAAACCATATAAATCATTATTTAGATTGAATTCGCGCCAAAAAATTTTCTTACCAAGTGTTATTGGAATCGGTTAATATTTGACCATTCCAATCAAGAAAATATCTTTCAATGCCATAACTTCCTTATAAATAATATTATTTAAAAACGAGCCCTCATCACTATTAACTCATAAACCAAAAATTTTTTGACAAGTCTACTTTTAAACTCCATATTTTAGAAAATATTATAGACTGCGCCCTTTTATTGCCTTTAAATTTATTGAAAAATGTTTGCACATAATAGAACGCCCATACACTTTTGCTGGGCTTAATGTGTTGGTTCACTAATGTGAACTTTAACTTCTTTTTGCATAAGGTGGCATATGTTTAAAAACACAAACAAAAACTAAAGTTCATTATTAAAAAATATCTAACCATTATTATTTCGTACAATATATAAATTCGTCGCAGGAAAAAAATATAAAACAAGAAAAACAAGTATAAATTATTAATTAATCTATATAAAAACGGACGTCAGTATTAAAATTGGTTGCGGTTTAGACCTACGTATGTTAAATTATTGACCGGCAATCAGAAAGCTTTTTGCTTTTATTTTTAATTTGAACAAATATGCGTAAAATATCTTGATTCGTAACTGTTTAATCAGAACTTTAATTATTTTCGAGAGTGAATTTATATTGGACCCATGGAAAATTATAGACCAATCATCACAAAATTCTGTAGAGTGATTTCTGGTATTAAAAAACCTAAATTAGAATAAATTTCGATATATTAGTGAAATTTGTTATAGCGTTTTATAGTTTTAAAGTGGTTTACAGAAGGCTGTTTAATATATTTAAAAATTACGGACCGACCTTCACGACATTTTCTAATATGATTTAAAGCCTAATGAAACTACGAAAGACCAAATTCTGCTACAAAACATTATTCGTTGCGGTTTCAGGCGTGCTTAACTGTTTTCCGAGAGTAGGCTTCATATGTCGCATATGGTAAATTATGGACCGATATACGCAAATTTTGACTGTGTGATTTCAAGTCCTATAAGACTGTGAGGTGCCAAATTTTATTACAGTATTATTATATATTACGGTTAAAGGCGTTTCGGTTTTCCGAGTAAACTTTATATGGGGCCTATGGTAAATCATGGACCGATCGTAACGAAATTTGACAGTATGATTTCATATATAACAGTCATATAGAACAAATTTGTGCAAAATCTTATATTAATCCTTGCATTATACCACCATTTATGTTCGTTTTTGTAACATCAATCAATTTTTCAGAATGGTGGCTCCACATTTAAATTCATAACTCATGTCCTACTGAACCGATTTTGCTGGATTTCAATCCCAAACTGCTTAGGATGGCTAGAAGCAATTTAACACCAATATTGGAGTTGTTCGAAAGTGAGCGTATTTCAACATATGGTTAGACAGACGGACATGGTTAAATCGACTTAGAATTATTCAAGGAGCCAGAATATATATACTTTATGGGGTCTGAGATGAATAATAAAAAAGTTTCACACGGAATGACAAACATAGTATAAACAAGTTAGAGTGCTATATTCGGCTGTGCCGAATCTTTGATACCCACCACCGACAGGAGTGGGCTCTATATGATAAAAACATATATATTATTAACTAAGCTTCACAAAAACGAGCGTCAGCATTAAAATTGGCTGCGGTTTAGACCTGAATTAAATTATTGACCGACAATAAGAAAATTTTATGCGTTTCTTGTTAGAACTTTGAACTGGCTTGAGTAAAATATCATGATTCGTAAAAGTTTTAGCCGAACTAAAATAATTTTTCTGGTATTACAAAAAATAAATTAGAATAAATTTCAATACAGCATTCCGGGAGTAGGGTTTATATGGGACCTAGTGAAAATTATGGACCGATCTTCAAAAAATTTTACAGTGTGATTTGCGGTATTATAAAACTATGACGTACCAAATTTTAGTATGATAGCGTTATTTATTGCGGTTTTAGGAGTACTAAACTGTTTTCCGCGAGAAGGGTTTATATGGGGCCTATGGTCAATTATGGACCGATCTTATGTATGATTTGCAGTCGTATAAAGCGAATTCGTGCAAAATTGTATGTCATTCCGTGCATTATTCCACCATTTATGTTAGTTTTTATATCAAAACTATCAATTTTTTTTTTGGGAAGTGGTTCCACATTTGGATTCATAGTTCTGATCCTACTAAGCCGATGTTGCTGGATTTCAATTCCAAACTGCTTAGGATAACTTCAAGCAATTTGAGACCAAGTTTGTTCTTTTCTTTTGCGATTTTCGAAAGTGAGCGTGTTTTCAACAGACAGACGGACATGGCTAAATAGACTTAGAATTACTCAAGGAGCCAGAATATATATACTTTATGGGGTCTTAGATGTATTATAAAAAAGTTTCACACGGAATGACAAACTTAGTTTACCCTCATTCATCACAGTAGCGGTGGAGGGTACAAAAAGAAAAATATTGCAATTACGTTACAAAATGAGAACGCGTCTCCAAAACTACGGCTACCAACAAAAGCGCTTTAGCATCTTTTATTTAATAATTAAACATATCGTCGAAGTACTGTTAAAGACATAGCTTCAAATTTTTACTTTTTTATATTTTTAACGATACTTTTTTCTGTTCCCGATTTGAAGTAATTACCAATCAGAATTTCTTAATAAACTGGCGCTTCATTGTCGAAATCTATATACAAATCGGCAAACGCAAAATAGCATTTTCCTCCTCCGTTTGTCAACCGATTTGAACAAAAATTACAACATTTGAAAGGTTCACAATATATATTTAATAAAATTCTCAAGAGGTAAAAGGGTAAAAAACGGGTAAGAAATTCTGTAACCTCATATCTCCAAAACTAAAAGAGATAACACGAAATTTAATACAAATCGTTGTTCATTAGAAAAATAAACGGATAGGTGTCTGGTACTTTTTTTAAATACGGCCCTTTTGGGGATTAAACGGAACTTCTTTGTCACCCGTTTAACTTTTAAAGCAAACATAGAAATAAAGATTATACCAAATTCGTAACTTATATACAAAATATAAATATAAATTCGTCACTTTCTTGAAATTCGAACGCTGAAGGGGTGAAAATCGTAGTTATTTTTTGTACTTTTTTACAAAACATTTTTCTCTGTATATTAACATACGCATACGCATGGTGGAATAAGTAGGTGACAGCACTAGGGCAACAAATACAACATTACAACAAAAATGGAAAATAAGTCTCCGTATACGTCAAAAATTATATTTAACTAAAATCAAATTTTGCCGCCGAACGCAATGAAATAAATTAAATTTTAGCTACTTTTTATTTCACTGTGGTTACTATCTTATTTAATTTTAATTTAAATAATCAAAACCTTTAATACAATACAATAATCACAGCACAAAACGTGGGCTTTTTGTAAACATAAACAAAACTTTGACATAAGACTAGACAAACAATACAAGAGCAAAAAATCGTCATCTGGCGTATTAATGCCACCTGTTTATTTCATCATGCGCATACGTATTAAATTATGAGCTCCCACTACAATATTGAATTTTTGATACTTCAATGGGGAAAAAATTATCAAAAAGGGGAAATACGGGAAATCAAATTTCTTTCTTTTACTTTTCCGTGCTGCATGTGGTAATTTTTGAATGTTCTCTAATATTGAACTTAGAAACATAAAATTAATGGGTCCTGAGTCAATGAGAGCCTATAAGATGAAAAATTTTGGCACTTTTCTGTTCTTAAACAAGTACTTTTTGAATTTTCGTTAATATTGGACCTAGAAACATAAAATTAAATATTCATGCTTCTGAATGAATAAGAATGTGTAAGGGAGAGCTGTTTGGTACTTTTTCTTTCTTTAACTGATACTTTTTGAATTTTTATTAATTAAAGAAAAATAAAATTCAACATGCCGAATCCAGAGTGATTGAAAAACTATATCTAAGAGGAGACTGTTTGTTACTTTTTTGTTCAATTGGCCCTTTTAGATTTCTTATATTATTCAACTTACAAAACCAAATTAAACAGTCACGGACTGGAGTGGAAGAGAACACATGGACCGGAGGTTGGTCCATCGCCAAATCGATCCACCAAGTCGAAAAAAAAACAAATGCTCTTAACATATAAATTCAATACTTGTTCATATGTATGTATGTTCTCTTCATATTTGAATAAATAATTATGGTCGAATTTCGAGCACTTGGCTAACACTAGTTAAAATATAACAATGCCAAAAAAAATCCGCTTATTTTGCTCTCTGATATTGCTTTACTATAATTGTAACCAGTGATGGAAAATTCAGTACTATGGTACTTTTTTCAGTACTTTTTCATTTCAACAATACCACGGTACCCCTTTGCTTCTTTGTTGAAAAATTTAGCGTTTCTATTTTTTTTTAACATTGACAACATTGCCTACACAAAATTTATTGTTCTTTTTTTCGTTCATGTTAAGCAAAATTAAGAACGAAATGGACGAACTTATGTTTCCTGATAATTCACGTATTGCTATTGGAATTTTGTCAATACCCCATTTATCAGCAGCAGTTAAGCGCACGTTTTCAGTGCAAGATGCTATAAAAACGAAAAAAAAAAGAAATCGTTTGCAAGTACAAACTCTTTCAAATTTAATTAAAACTAAAGATCTATTAATGTCAAATGATTCTTGTTGTTACAATTATAATATTACTAATGATATCATTAAGTAAAATAAACAAATTGCCTAACAGCCTTAGACATCTAAACGTGTGTGCCTTATATTAAATCACAAGCAAAAACATATGTATGCAATAAAAAATATGTTTGAAAAAAGTACCAAAATGTTGAAAAAAGTACTCTTTTGCTTGATGGTTAGTACCATCTCAATTTTTAAAATTTCCATCACTGATTGTAACGGATCATTTATATTTCTTATTTTTAATACAATTTTTCCTGCGACTTTACGACAAATTTATACACTGTACGAAATAATATTGATCAAATAATTTTGTATAAAATAATGAACTTTAGTATTAGTTTGTGTTTTTTAAACATCTATTGTAGTATATGCAAAGATCTTTTAATAAATTTAAAGACGGCAAAATAACCTTTAATAAAAGTTAACTTTTTTAGAAGTTGGTTATTTTTGATATTAGAAGTTTAAAATTTTGGACACCTGTGTGTGTCATAATGCAGCGAATCGTAATTCATAAAAAAACTTAATTTGGATTTGCTTGCTCATACGTTGTTTTGTATTTTACGCGACGATATAATTTAGATTTAGAAATCTTCAGGAACCTTTGAAATTTCGAATCGTTTATTATATTTCAAATTGCCATTTATATTACTAACTTACTTGTGTTTACATTAAGCAAGCCTTTTTCTTGAAAGTTTTGTATTATTAAAAATGTAAATCGAGTTTTATTTAAAGTTTGTATTAATAAAGATTTTTAATGGCAAAAACTATAAAATATTAGCAAAGACTAAAGTATATTATTCTTTTGAGAATGCAATTATAAATTCAAAGGAGAAAATGTTTTTCATTTAAACTGAATCTTATTAAAGTACATTTTAAAATTTTTAATTTACATGGCAGATAGACGACTTTAAGAAATACATATTTAAGAAATTTGCATAGCGAATGAAAATGGTTATATATATAAAAAATTTATAAAATTTGTTTGACCTTAATTTAACTCGAGTTTGTTTTCCAAAATATTAAAGAATGTTGCCACAAGAAGTAGTCAAACTTTTAATTTTTTTATGGTTTAAATTTTATAGCAAGGCGATGAACCTGCCGAAGTTGGTCGTTTAGGTACTAGTGACTATTTTGGTGAAATTGCATTGTTGCTAGATCGTCCACGTGCTGCTACAGTTGTTGCCAGAGGCCCTTTAAAATGTGTGAAATTAGATAGAGCGAGGTAAGTTTAATTTTAAGTTTCACCGTAATGAAAATTATTAGTAAATTAAGATTATAACTTAAAAAAAAAGGAAATAAACACAAAATCTTAAAAATGCAAAAAAAAAACAGTGCCGGTGACAACAAAACTTTTTTATTTGTTTTTTATTTTAATATATCCCCTGAAGATTTCAGGCACATCTTGTGTGAACGGAGTTGCCTCGAAATATTGGGTACAAAAATAACAATATTAAAAATTAAAATCCAAATTATTTTTATTTATAATAAATGACCTCAAGCCGAACGAAATATAAATCACAAAAAAAAAAAAATTTCAATATGTCATAAAAAATTATATTCACCCCTATCTTGAATTAAATGCTCCTTATATGGAAAAACTGTGCCTTTTATTCACGACTATCGTGATTAAGTTTGATGTATTTTGTTGGCCGAACAACTCTATTTTTTAAAATTCTTTATAATCAGTCCATAATAACATTCAGGTTACGCAATCCGGCTTTGTGGCATCTAAAATTATATCAAAACGCGAAAGTCTTACCTTTTTAAAACTCCTAGGAGTTTAGTTCATAGCTTTTTCATCCAGCTTACGAATTTTGAGTTTATGGTAATTGAATGGACTTCAAAGCGCAGTATCTAAATAACAAAAAGTTAGCCACAGTGTGTACACTACGTACAACGAGCTGCTAACTAGAATGCCGATTAAGCTTAGCAGCTTGTTAGCACAGAGTTTATTCATAAAGAATTTTATCCGTCTGCTAATTTTTAATAAATCAACTCTGAATAATCATGATGCCACATTATAGTGCTCAAAAATGGAACACGTTTTGCATAAATCATCGCTGGTTTTGTCATTTAATTTCATAATTTTTTTATTTTTTTGTTTTTGCCTCACCATATAAAAATGTTAAATGTTTTTGAATTAAAATAAATTTAAAAAAGGACTTATAGCCTATTTCCAATGTGCGAAAGAATTCTTTCGTTCGCATAACTACATTCAAAACAAAAACAAAGTCTAAAAATTTGTTTTTGTTTTCAATGTAGTTATACGAAAGAAAGAATTCTTTCGCACATCGGAAATAGGCTATTAATTAAAAAAAATACAGTTAATTAGAAAAAACAAACAAAATTATTCAACATTAAACGCCTGTTTTTCACAAGGTGACAAACGTTTGGCAGCTCGTTAACAAGAGTTTAGCAAATCGTTAGCCAGAGTTTGGTTAGTGTATTATGAATGAACTTTGTGCTAACTTCATGCCAAATTTTCGTTATAAATACGGCTGTAAGTATATAGTATACAGGTAGTCGTAAAAGTGCCAAATGTAATGAGGATTTCTTCATTTTTGACCAGACTTCCGCTAAAAACACTTAAATTAAGCTTAAATTGATTCGTACGACGTTAAAAACACAAATTTTGTATGATGAGACACCAAATTTTTGGAATTTAAATTTTAACTAGAAAGTTTGAAGCCAATGATATATTTTTGTATATATCTCCAAGTTGACTTTTTTTAAGTCCCGAGTCATCAAATAAGTTGTAAAAATGAATAAAGTCCTATGTTTAACTAGCTCCAATTTGTATTACTGGTACTAAGTCTACATTTCTTATTTTAATTTTTAAATTTGCAGAATACAGTAATTAAAGTCCACAAGACTTTTTTTTAACTGCAAAAACAAAATTTTTAAATTTATCGACTGAAATAAAAATAGTCAAAATTGCTTCCGATTCGAAAAAGTATTTGATTACGACTGCCAGAATTAGCCCCCTGGATCATTTTTTTTTATTTATGAAATCAGAATTCTATTAAGACTTAAAAAGCAATTTTAATTTATGCAATTTTAAAATAAAATATTTTGACTCATTTTCATGTTACGCGCTATACAGAAGAAAAACATATACTATCGAATACAAAATATGAATACAAAATCTACACATTTTCCATACTGGAGTCTTATAATCTTTATAGTCTTCGCTGGGTGACATGTATCCAAAATGGCTAATTTTCCATAAGTAAACGATGGAATGGGTTATGTTGAGGGCCGCTGTGGTTTGTAGCTTAAGAATAAAAAGTCAAACTGGGTTAAATCGCATGATCTTCGTGGCCAGTTCACATCACATTCGCGTAAGGTTACTATGTTATCAAACCGCTCGAATAGAATTTGTGTAATGGGGCATTGCCTAAGAAATTTGGACGACGCCAGCTCAAAGTTCACACCAAACAGTGACTTTTTTGAGATGAATTGAACGCTCTTGAATCGCATGTGGATTGGTATCGTACCGAATTCGAAAATTTTGTTTGTTTGCGTATCTATTCATCCATTAATTGCATTTGTTGTTAAGCGCTATATCTGCCCAAGGTTATTTTAGAAAACAGGCTGAATAAATGAAAGCATATTCAACCACTGTAGCTCCAACAATATGGCCATTATTAACTGACTGAGATTTTTAAGCGATTCATAATGATTTTTTTGGCCATGTTGAAGACCCCTTATGTATTTTTTCAGAGAAGAACTGCAAAAAATATTTATTCATATTTTTTATTGTTTTTATGTTAATAATATTTCTTTTGTTTTCCCTCTTTTAGGTTTGAACGTGTTTTGGGACCCTGCGCGGACATTTTAAAACGCAACATCACTCAATACAACAGTTTTGTTTCATTGTCTGTTTAAATTCAGACATTCTAAATAAAACAAACTAAAAAAAAAACAAACAAACAAAAACATAATGAAGAAAACACAATTAATTATATTTTGTAATTTTATTTAATATCATTTAAATGTTTTTTTTTTTTTTTTTTGTTTACAAAAAACAAATGAAATTTATTTTGAAATTAAAACAAAATTTAAAAAAAACAACAACTTTGTAAAATACACTGCTAAAAATAAAACATTTAATGTAAAATGAAGAAGATAAAGAAAATTTAAATTAAACCAAATTTTGAATTAAAAATCACTTTCTTAAAATTCAACAACAAACAAAAAAAAAAAAATAAAAAGAACTACAACCACTTTAAATTTAGAAATAAAAAAAAAACTTAAATGTTTATACAGAAATTTAAAATTTAAAACTTTTTCATACAATTATTAAAAACAAAACTAATATTAAGAAAACAAATTGAAAATTTATTTTCAGTGTTTGATGTAAAGCAACAATAACAACTACTTGATAACACAAAACAAACTACATACAATAAATTGTAAAAATATTAAGAAATAATTGTTAAAAAGTAAAAAAATTAATATTAAACAATTTTGTAAGAAAGTTTTGATTAAATGAAAGTTTAAGAAGATTTTAAACCCCCTGAAAATGAAAACAAACTTGAAAATTAAAACAAAATGCAAAGGAAAATGTTGATTTACTACACATTTTTAAAAATATTATACAGGCAAACATCAAAAAACTTTCTCTAATTAAAAAACAAAATATTCTGTTTGAAAAATAAAAATAATAATTTTTGGAAAAATAACAATTAGCCAATTCACAAAGTGTTTTAAAGTGATAAGAAATAAAGTACTATTTTAGGCTCAATAGCACTGCTGTGAACAACATGTTGTATTATCATATGCTTATTAGTGTAAACGTCAAAATTAAATCACAAAACAAACACAAGAAAATATAATGTTTTAACTTCAATGAATAAATAAATAATTAAGAAAAATAATGACTTTTTTGTTTTAACTTTTGATAAAAGCGGTCATGGCTTCAATTGTTTCACGTGATACTTTGTACAAGATTGTAAATTCCGTTTTGGAATTTCCCCAAAATAAGCATCGTAGCCTTTTTAAAACTGCTGAATTACAAATCAGTTTAAAGAACTACGATCCCCAAAAGAACAAGCGTTTCCCCGGCACAGTCAAATTGAAGCACATCCTCCGCCCAAAATATAAAGTCTAAATCTTGGGTGATTAACAAACAGCATTGTCATGAACGTTTTTACTAATTTGATTTTTAAAAGAATGAGTTTTCTATATTACATTTTTGCATTTAAAAAATTTAGAATAAAGAAATATTTTGGAAAACAAAAAACAAATTAAATTGTAAAAAAAACCAGCCGAAAAAATATCTCTGCGGAAATACATATCGTTACCTAAACACAAAATACCCTGTCTAACATTTTAAAAATTTTACATGAGACGCAAAAAACTATTTGAAATTATAATCTTTTGCCATTAATCATATAATATTTTGTAGATAGGACAGTTTGCTTTTTGTTAAAAAAAAATCGCTAATTTTGGTCGAAAGATACTAAATTTTTTTGGACAATTGTGTTGATGCAATACAACAGAATCAATGAAAAGGTCGATTTTAAATTTTTGATTAGTAATGGCCGTTTGTGTTTTATATAACGATATGTAAGTAGGTAACAAACTCGTATTGCCATATAATATTTAAATATTAAAAAAAAAACAAAATTTTATGACAGTCATAAAGTTATAGCAAATACAACCAATATGGCACAATAGAACACTTTGTGAATTGCCTTAATTTTTAGTAACAACTATTTTATTTTCTAAAACAAAAACATCTTATATTATAAAATAATTTAGACATGATCTGTATGACTTTAGAGAAGGTTTAAAAATTTGTTGTTTATGTATTTATTAAGTTTTAATTTTTATTTTCTTTCTTTTATTTTTATGTTATTCATATTTTTTTCGAAATACTTTTTTGTTAATTAGCATATTTTTTTTTGTTGTTTACATTTCTCTATATTCTCTTAAATTATTTTGTTAAAGAAAAAAAAAAAGAAAAATTAGTTAATATTTTAAATAAAAATTTTTCTAAATGTTAGCTTAAATTTCGCTGGCAACTTATATATAAAATATAAAAACAAAACAAAAAATAAAAATCATTACGTACATACATACATAATTATAATGAAGAATTGAATTTTGCCCTAAAAACAACTACAGGTATGTGATGGAAACCGATTTTAAAAACAAATCGATTTAGAATCAAAAATAACGTTTTTAGTATTTTATTAAGTTCATATTTAATATATTTTTCCTACTTCTTGGTAAAATTTTCCTTAATATTATGTTATATATGGTAATTGAACTTCATTTGCAAAAAAAAATCAAAAATGGGTTTAAAACCGTTCAAAATCATTACACCTTTTAAAAACGATTGTTTTGAAATCGATAAATTTATATCACATGCTTGTACAGTTTTAAAATTAATAAAGATATAATTTAATTTCAGTTAAGTTTTTTTTATTATTATTATTTTACAAAACTAAACCCAGCATGCAAAGTTACCAATCAACACGATTTTCGAACTATCATCGAAAAAGTGAATATATTTTGTACTTTAAAAAAAAACTTATTTTCTTTGCACACCAAATATGAAAACCCGTGCGATATCTCCACTATAACCCTGTGCAGAATGAGCTTTATGGTTTTAATTGATTATAACCTTTTTTTTGCTATTGATGCAAAAGATTTTTTGAAACAACAATTCAAAAAGATATGTCTCAAAAGTCATGTAAAGGTTAACAGATTTTGGTAGTAGCTTTAAAAGAATATTAAAAACAGACATGTTTTAAAAATCATCGTATAAATGCCGCCATAATAACAATAACTGTTTATTACTTCGCTGGACTTTTACCATAGTTGGGATTTCTGGCGAAATAATTATTTAATTCCAATTCAATTAATTGCATTCAATGATGTCTAAAAAAATGATTGCAATTACAAAATATTGCAATTTTGACAAGATTTAATTTTGAAATCTGGAATCAAAGAATGAAATTATTTTGATTCAATGCCAATTTATGGCAGTTTTTATATTTAATGATGGGTTTTAGACAAGGGATGGTTGTTAGCTTGATTACATACATTCTTTTTTTCAAATATGTATATGAGTGTTCGAAAATAAGCATTAATTATCGTTTCTTAGTGTTCGGTTCGGTCGATTTGTAGAAAACACCAAAGCTAATACTGTTTGTATAGTAAATCATAAAAAAATAACGTTTTCTTGTTAGTGTTCTTCGAATACAAATATAACACTGTACGACCTCTTTTAGACTTGGCAAGTTACTTGCGAAAGTCCCTTGTGCAACTCTTGGCTTGTAGATGTCAGTAGTAAGGTCGTGTTATGGGGGGGGATTAGTACATACTTTGCTGTACTCAGCAAGTAACTTGTGCAACTAACTTGCCGAGTCTAAAAGATACTTATCCAACTCAACAAAAAGATCAGATTATTTATTTCCGTTCTGTTCTTTTTTTAACCACAAACTTCGTTGTGTTCGGTCCAGCTCAATAATGTTCGTTCGTTTCAGTTGTGCTTAGCGCCCTTTTGGATGGGAAAAAAAAAACACAAAAATTTTTACAAAAACAAAATATGAAAACGAAAAAGAAACAAAAAGCCAGCAAAAAAATTTACACAAACAAAACATATACACACACAAGCTATTCGTGCTGTGGTCGTTGCTAAAATGTTTTGTTTGTTTATTTCTTTATCAATGTAAAAAAAAAAAAAAACACTATAGAACATTAAAATATAATGTTTGTCCACAGGACCATTTCAATTGTTTTGTTTAATAACGAAGAACAGAACACTACCTATATAGTGTTCGTTACTCTCTTGAAAATAGTTACGAACGGTATTAAGAGTTGTGTTCGTATATACAAACACTAAAAAATAGATATCGTTTCTGTGAGTGTGTGCCGAACGCTAAATAATGTTCTGTTTATTTTCGAACACTGAAATATATATTAAAAAAATTGTCAGAAGCTGTTAAATCCACCGAACATGGAGGCTGGTTAAAATCTGGTTAAAATTAAAAGCTGGTGCGAAAGAACGCGATCATCTATAATGTCCCTTACTAAAACCGTTGGTTCCACAATTTTTCCAACATCGCCCGATATGCACACCTTAAAATTCCACAAATCTTTACATAATTCTAAAAAAAATAATAATTAAAAAGTTGTAAAGAATTTAAACTATAAAGCTCATTCTGCGCCATCCTGTATAACTCGATATCGTTACAAAGTTTAAAAAAAAACATGATTAATTTTCGATACAAATTCGGCTTCATTTTGCAAACTGGAAAACTTTTAGGCAAAGAAGTTAAAATTATAATGCACTTTATTATTAATTTATACAAAAAAAGAAAGTGTTGACCACAGCCCGTACAGTGCTGACTTAAGAAAAGATGTATCGTATATCTCATTGTCCTCCTACTGATGAGTTAGGGCCAAATCGATCCAAAAATTTAAAAATAAATTTTCGTTTGCTGACAACTTAAGCCCCGTACTATTAGCCGATTTTGTACGATGACAATCCTTTGCTTACACATTTAGTGACTATTCTTATTTGATTTTAAGAAGGATTAAAGTTTTAATACACCATTTCGTACATATCGGCTATCATTAAATTTATGATTTTATTGGTGGCAAGACTATCCACATAAATGTCAAGTGCTGAAATATCAATTCGATTTTCAATTCCTGCCTCATCGAATCGAAGTTATTCGTTTGTCTCTCAAAAGCCTGGCTTCCAACATGATGAACGTACTGCCATATTCAAAACGTTCTCACCAAAGTTTGCAGAATTTTATGGCGCATTATTAAATAAGCATCTAAATTTTAAGGAAAATAATTATGACAAACAGCAGCAGGGTGGGTACTAGAGGTCTGCAAGAATAAACAAAAATCAATTTTAACACAATCATTTGTTATTTAATAACTACAATAACGAAACAAATGAGTAAATAACCAGAGACAAATCAAATAAAAACACATCCAATTCAGTCAGATCAAGTTAAATGAGTTAAATATTCAAACTCTTATAAATAAAAGAAGCATCTAATATGTCTTTATAAATATAAACACATTCAATAATTCAAAAATTATTTGAATGTTTTCTGCAAACTTGCTCTCTATAACGGGAGATTGAAATATCTTGTTATTTATGAATGAATCTCAAATTCGTTTACAGTAAATCAATTTTATCAGGCATGTCATGAATTCCGTTCGGAATGGAAATGATCCCGTAGTTACCATTCCGATCGGAATGGTTTTAGCTTCTATAGATTCCTATCGGATTCATTAAACCTCAAAAAAAATATGAAACCACTTTTTGTGTATTAAATATGGCAAGAAAGAATTAAAGTATAGCAACATTAAATAGACAAATTCCGTTTATTTTTCTTTTTTTTTTTTGGAAAGCATTTAGAAAAATTAAATTTTTTTTATTTAATTCACATAAAATTATATTTATTTTAGATAAGGAAGCAAAAAGACAGCGTGCTTTACTGATAACAATGTATTTTGAATAGTTTGACACCTGAAAAATGCTTAAAATATGAATTCCACTTTGAAAAATGAAAGTGGTATCATTTCAAAAAAAATTCTCGTTTAACATTTTCCATAGAAGCAAAATACGGAATCAATTCCACTTCCGAGCGGAATTAAGCTCTGTGACATGGCTGTATATACATATAATTCATTCACTCTTATTTTTGTATATGGTTTACGCTCTCCTTATCTCTTTGAGTGTTTCATATTTGAATAAATGTGGTGCTCTTTGAATAAAGGCAAATGAGTGATTTATTCAAAGCAGACCTCTAGTGGGTACTAACTTAATTTTCTATAGTTGGAGAAAGTTAGATCCTTCTATGTATTTACTATTACATTTTTGCAGAAATTTTTTATTTTATCTATTTCACAAAATTATTAACAAAGTCATTTTTGGAAATACATAATTTTTCATTAATAAGATTTTGTTTGTTGTGCTTAAGTCCTATTCTTGATAATTTTTTTTTTTTCTTAATAAATATACTAGAAATTTATTGTTGGAGGATAAGCTCCAACATGTATTATGTATGTATTTTAGTATTTTTATTTAAGAATATTTGGAATATAAAACCCTTTCACAGAAATCAGTTCCGATTGAAAGTGTAATAATTCCGTATTTTGCTTCTCAAAAAAAAAAACAAAAAAAAAAAAATTTTTATTATAAGAAGCTAAAACAAATTCAAATGGATTTGCAATTAGGAAATTAAACCCTTTCAAAATTTCGAAAAAAGCTTGAGAATTTTCCTAAGAATAAATTTAAAATTGAAAATTTCCGAATAAAAGTTGGCAATTTGAAAAGTTCAAGTAAAAGTTTCTGGAATAGAAATCGGAATTTTATTAAATGCGATTGGAAAGTCTTAAAATGTAATTTGTAATTAGTATAAGTGAAAGTTTTTAAAATGTTTATATTTGCCCAAGTTTCAGAAATCTGATATCAGTGAATTTCTAATTTCAAATCCTTTAAAAATAAAGCAATTTTTACAGTAAAATATTTTAAAAATCTATATTTTAATGATTTACAGAACATAGTAGATTTTATGGCTTCGACATGAGCGAATATTTCACCGAACTCCAACTTTTAAGTGTCCAAATCTGCAAATGTATGAGTTCGATCTGAATAGCCAAGATATTTAAACCAAACCAATTTAACGATATTCTATAAAGTGTGTTATAATTAAACTTCTTATTAAACCTTTTTTAATTTTTTTACATTTTTATTTTATTACATCAATTTACAACAAACATTTTTAAAGTGCTGGCGCCTTTATCTATATGAAAAAATATACAAACATACATATTTAAATAAAAAAAAATCATATACAATTAATAAAATATCACCAAAATTAACATCAGTAAGAAAAAAGGATAAATAAATATATTTATGAATATTTTTTTTTACCCGCCGGCGGGTTCCCTGCACATTAACAAAATTATTCATATATACATAAATACCTACTAAACATTACTAGAAATCTATATAAACTATCAAATAAATCTAATTAAACGAGTATTTAAATAAAAAAGTTGTTTTTAATTTCGTTCGAAACCCAAACTTTCGGTTAAGGTGGGGGAATAAAAAAGATTGTTCTAAAATTCAAATAACTTCAGAAATTTTATTCGGTAAAACCGGAAAAATTAAAACTAACAAAAAAAATTTAGAAAGCTGAATATTTTTAAAGCGTTATTTTTATGACATGCAGGTAGATTTGAAAAGTTCACAAACTTTGTCAATTCCAGATAAGGTTAAGAAACATTTTTTGTTTCTAAAAAATTCGAAATTAAATTTTGGGGAATCTTCAAAAAAGATTGTTTTAAAACTCAAATAACTTCAGAAATTTTATTCGGTAAAAACGGTGAAATTAAAACCAACAAAAAACAAGTTAGAGTGCATATTCGGCTGTGCCCTCCACCGATAGGAGTGGGCTCTATATGATAAATACATAAATCTAATTAACTAAATGGACATGGCTATATCGACTTTGCTCAACACCGACCACGAACAACTCCAACGTTGGAAAGAGCATTTCTCAAGTGTGCTAAACTGTATCATAGATACAACTCTGGAGCCTCCCATTTTAACTAGTACACCACCAATTACAAACACGAGGATTAGAATAACACCTCCTAGTATAGCGGAAACTATTGCCACCATAAAAGAACTGCCAAATGGAAAAGCAGCTGGTATCGATGGTATTCCAGCGGAAATATACAAATGTGATCCGGCACTTTCAGCTGAAATTTTACATCCACTGATCACTGAGGCATGGGAAACCGAATTATTTCCGGAAGAATGGAAGGATGGCATAGTTGTTAAAATCGCGAAAAAGGGAGATCTTAAAGATTGTTCTAATTGGAGGGGTATATGTGTATTACCAACCGTTGCCAAAATAGTTGCAAAAATAATATTAAACCGCATTAAAGAACACTTAGAGCAAACTATCAGCTCATGTCAAGCCGGCTTCCGCAGTGGTTCCTCTTGCGCTGACCATATTAACTCATTGCGCATTATCATTGAGCAGTGCGTTGAGTTCAATTCCAAACTATATCTGCTATTTATAGATATCGAAAAAGCGTTCGACTCAATTAATCGAGAATGTATTTGGTTAGCCTTGCGAAGAAGAAATATACCTGAAAAAATAATTATTTTGATTAAAGAGAGCTATAACCATGCCAGATGCTTTGTCCTTCATAAGGGAAATCTTTCTGACCAGTTTATGGTAAAAAGTGGAGTGCGCCAGGGTTGCATATTGTCACCTCTTTTATTTCTTGTGGTTATGGAAGATGTTCTAAATGTTATTGAAAATTATTGTTACCTTAACTACCTGGCGTACGCAGACGATATTTGTTTACTCTCACACAAGATTATTGATATTAGACAAACAGCCATAAAGCTTCAGGAAAAACTACAATACACAGGGCTAAAAATAAATGCAGCCAAAACAAAAACGCTAAGTATCGGGGTAACAACAGTTCCCATGATCATCAACAACCAGACATTTGAGACAAGTGACCAATTCTGCTATCTAGGATGCGAGATTACTGCAAATGGAGGAACCGAACTCGATGTAGTCGCTAGAATAAACAAGGCTAGGTCATCTTTTGGCTTACTAGCCCCAATCTGGCAAAGTAATAAAATCAGCCAAACCACAAAGCTGAGAATTTTCGAAGCGAATGTTAAATCGGTTCTCCTATATGGGTGTACAACCTGGAAGGGCACAAGTGACATTACCAGACGACTTCAAACGTTTATTAACCGCTGCCTAAGAATAATACTACGCATCTTTTGGCCTAGGACAATATCAAATGCCGAGTTGCTATCAAGGACGAACCAAATACAAGTAGCAACCGAGATACGTAAACGAAAGTGGCAGTGGATAGGACACACCCTCCGTCGAAATGACACTAATTTAACTAAACAAGCTCTTAGATGGAACCCATTTCAACAAGATGGCAGAGAAAGCGGCGGGCCACGCACAACATGGAGACGTTCAACGGAATCCGAAATGAACCAACTGGGTATATCTTGGAATGAACTTAGGTATATCGCTCAAAACCGGGTCAGATGGAGAACAGCTGTTATTGGCGCCCTATGCTCCAGTGGGAATTAGAGGAACATATATGTATATCGACTTAGAATTACTCAAGGAGCCAGATGGACATGGCTAAATCGACTTAGACTCAAGGAGCCAGAATATATATACTTTATGGGGTCTGAGACGTATAATAAAAAAGTTTCACACGGAATGACAAACTTAAATATACCCTCCACTAGTGGTGGTGGAGGGTATAAAAACTATAGAAAGCTGAATATTTTAGTTTTTTAAAACTGTTTTGTACTGTATTCTACACCGGTACAACACACTAAATACAAATATATCACTTTAGTCTCTTAATGTCGTATTTACAATAATTTATACCGCTACAATGATGTACAAATAAAAATATAGTCTTCATTTACTAGTGCCGTAATTAAATTGAAACTAGATTGATACTAGTATTGTTATCAGCTAAGGCACGAGCTATGTTTAAATTTGTCCTTCAAGTTGTGCTGAAAAAGGTCAACAAGAAAAAAGAAAGACAAAAGACATGAAAAACAAAAAAAAAATATACTTTGGATTTCAAGAAGAATTCTTGACATAAGGTACGAAAAAACAGAAGTTAGGAAGAACATGTAAATCAATTAAAATAGATAATCATTCATTCAAAAAGCAAATTTCGATCTACCAATGTGAAGTACCATTTGGTTTAAGGATTGATGTTTGACTATTGACGTCGCCCGGCCTCAATAGCCGAGTGAGTAAAACGGCAAACCCCACTGACGAGATTGTGTGGTTACAATCGAAACTAGTATGGGCAACCTGTCCGTGAAAGCCTGGGTTCAAATCTCAGCGCAGTCAAGAATGAAAAATTATCAATAAAAATTTTAATTAATTTCATGTTGTTAAATTCCTGTCTTCATAAAAATAATTTAATGAAAATTAAATTCAATGAACTTAAGCCTAATTAAAAAAATATCTAAAAATTTAAATTTTTTGGGCAAAAAATATTTTTTTTCTTCATATATTTATTTATTTATCACTGCGAAACTGTTGCTTATTTAGCGAAACGTTGTATGAACATATTAAAGGAATTGTAATTCTTAATTGTTTTAGCTTATTCGGAGTAGTTCTCGAGTTATGACAAAGAAAAGAGCCTTAAACGTGACAAATTCCTCTATACGATACTTACTAACTTCAAATTAATTTTTAAATTATTATTTAATGTACCTTGACCAAACTAATGATGCAGAAGTTCTTCTTTTTGGGTCTACTTTCAGAAACAATTATCAGAATTGAGTCCCGAAATGTTGTACTGTGTAATAATAAACTTAACTTTTATGTTTATTGATCCAATGCTGTAAATTTAAATTTACGGTTTTGTGACAATATTGAAAACAATAGTCGGAAGACGGTTATTTGGCATTATCATTTAAATGTTATGACTACGTCGTAAATTCGTGAATTGTGAATTTAAATTTACAATATTGTGGGCACACTAAAAACAAGAGTCGGAAGCCGCACATTTGTCGTAATCATTTTAATATTGTGACTACATTGTAAATTTTGCAAACAGTTCGTTGTTTTGATGTTGATAGTAGCCCCATCAACGTCGGTACAGCGTCGTGCTGATTGTCTTTTCCTGCCTGGAATGCTCCCCTATTTATATCAATAATCAAATAATATCTCAACACTCGCATGTTAAATACCTCGGTATACATCGAGATCCGCGCTTAAAGCAGAAATGGCATATAGAAGCAAAATTAACTCAAATGAAAATAAAAGAATAAAAACAAAGACCTTAAAAGCCTGTGTATAGGTAACTATAGGAGAAAACATTTTTGAAAAAATAAAAGCCATTCAAATTCATTGGCTTATTGGAAGAAATTCTGTCGTTAGCCTCGATTGCAAACTTCTACTTTACAACTCTATCTTAAAGCCCATCTGATGCTGTAGTATTCAGTTATGGGGTACCCCCTAGGCCTCTAATAACGATAAAATGCAAAGTCCCCAAAATAAACTTCTTCGAATAATCTCAGGTGCTCCCTGGTATGTTAAAAACTAAAATATTAACAAGGATCTAAATGTGCCATTAGTAAAAACTATGATTACGAAATATAAAATATAAAATATTTAAAAAGGCTGGAACTGCACCCAAATATTTTAAATGATGGCTCCTACACTCGCATAAGGAAAAGAGATACTGCAGGACTCATCCGATTAGAAGAGCGCTAAACACCTACAACCGTGAAGAGAAACATTTTCGTCCGGCACTGCCAGAATATAAAATAACGTATTTGAATAAGATTTGATTAATAATTTTTAGTTCATGGGACTCATTCTGGCAATCGTGATCGAGTACTTTTTCGGTTCGAAATCAATTTTATATCTAATTCTTTCAGTCGATACTGACCGCATCGAAATTATTTTTTCAGTGTTGTGAAAAATAAATAAATGCTTTTCAAAACTTTCGATTCCTTCGGTATCGAATGAAAGAATTATAAAAAAAAGTGGTCTCGAGTCAAAAAGTATTCGATCACGACTGCCAGAATTAGCCCCAATATTTATTATATGACAATTCGAAATGAAACAAAACGTATTTTCATAGACATTTTCATCGCCGATATCTAGCAATTGGTGTATTTTTTTAATAAATTTTAGCTTCTTATTTATTTGGATACCCACACCACAATAGTGGAGAGGGTATTATGCTTTTGTCCTGATGTGTGTTACACTAAAGAATATTGGTCCTAGACCCACCTTTTAGCATACCGATCGTCTCAATATCACTTTCTAAATCGATATAACGATATCCCTCAGTCTGGGTGGCTGGCAGGTTGTCTGTCCATGAAACATGCGCAAAGTACAGGTTGAAATTTTGGATGAAATTTTGTACATTGGTTTCAATTCATTAGGACAAGCCTACTGAAAATGGTGCGAATCGGTTTATTATATCACATAACCCCCAAACAAACTCCTTTCGGAAGAGTGTTTTTGTACCTATAAACTAGGGTATTCATTCAGTCTACCGTTGATCGGTTAACCGATTAATTACTACCCTATTAACTGATCGGTTTATTTCAAATTGGGTCTTTTCGATTACCGATTTAACCGGTTTATTTCAGTCGATTAAACGACGTAACAAAATTTTTATTTTTTGTAGTATTATAACGTATTTTTTGGTTTTTTAGAAAATATTTTTTGTGTTTAGAAAATATATTTTCATACAAACAAGGTTGTTAAGTGATCTCCATTTTAAATAACAACAACAGCTTTTTGTTTCACGTACTTTGTTATATATGTGTTTAGTTATTTGTTTCTTCTCATATCTTCTCATATCAATCTTTTAACAGAATTGGCCGAATTAATCAGAAGTGTTAAAAAGTTTGAAAAATTAAAACAGGACTCTATTGGCATAATGGAAGATTTTATATGTTTAGAGAAATCCAGGAAAATGTTTGTGACATTCACCCTTATCGTGAATAATTTTTGCCCTGTAATTTTTTGCCTTTTCACGTATTTGCGATCGTGAAAAACTCTCATAAAAAAGTTAATTCATAGGAAATTAATAACGTGAAAAAAATGTTCGCGGGAAAAAATTCCCCTTATCGTGAAAAAATGTATTCACTTTTGTCTATGAATTTCTTAATTTTTTTTTTTTTGTTGGGGATCAAAACATTTATGTAAGTAATTCTTCTCATAATTCGAATATTAAAGCTTACAAAATTAATTTCAGGATCCGTTAAAAGAGGCACGAACTTATTCTTTTGTACATATGTATATTGCTCAACAAAATGCAAAACAACAGGTGGATTGCCTTAAGGTCGGTATTCACTATCCTATTTAGTCGCACGATATGTCAAAAAAATTATGTGTGCTCATAATGTATGACAGTGTGGCTTAAAAATGAATTTAGTGACAGATTTTTTGACAAGTCTGTCCGACTTGCAAATGTTACGATCAGAGTTGCATTTTCCTGAAAAGTAGCTAAGTCATTTAAATTTGCATCTTTTTTGTGGTATAGTGTGGCATTGACAGCAGATTTTGCAGACATTTTTTTTTTATGTCGGATAGAATTCCGTCAGATTTTCGTGTGAATGAATCGTACGATTATGTAGGATAGGAAATACCGGCCTTTAGGAGTTATGAAGCTTTTCAAAGACGTGGTGGCGGAATATTAGAAATTATTTTACTATATAAAAGCGCAATAAGCTAATGTTGCAATTAAACTATCCCTCCAATACAATATACTTACATATTTTATTTTTTTTTTAACTTTTCTTTAATATATACGTGTATATTTTTGAACAAAAAAAAATTTTTTTTTTGTTTTTTTAATGTTTTTTAATATTTCCTCTTTTTACATTCACTGAGAACTGATAACTTGAAAAATTGTTCACAGGAGTTTCACGATAGCATTTTTCCCTTCAGAGGGAATAAAAATTTCATGGGAACATAAATTCTACATGTTTATCACAATACGGGTTGCTCTTGATTTCTCCAACATCTACATTAAATGAAAGAATTTTTTCCAAGTCAAGTTTTATCCAAACTGAAGAAAAGAATCGCTTAAATCCTAAACATTTAAACCAAATTATTCGTCTAGAAGATTATTTTATTACAAGATCTGCGTAAACTATTGAAATAACTAATAAAATGAACAGATTTTTTAAAATTAATTTATGTATTAATTAAAAAATATGTATTACATACTTATGAATTATTTTTTTGCTTGCTCGTTTTAGTTCAAGAATTGTTAAGTTTTTGTTTTATTGTTTTTTTTTCTACTAAAAAACTCCAAATATTAAATAATGTATGCACTTTTATTTATTGAAATTACTTAATTTATAACAAAACTTTATTAATTGGTTAACCGATCAATAACAAAAATAGCCGATAATTAACCGATTGAACCAAAACCTCGTTTAATTTACAAATGCTTCTCTTGGAAATACCTTTTAATGCCATAACTTCCTTATAAGTGTTGGTATTGACATAACAATTGGCTATAATAACTTTTACGATGGATTCTTTGTGATGAAACATGTTGTGCTGTTAGGTCCAAAATTATCCATAGGTACCATAAAAGCGACCTTCCTAAAATGACTTGAGGGCAATGAAATCTCATTGTATAGGTAGATGAAGATATCTAAATAATATTCGGCACAAAGAACTTTCACATGGCGGGCCCATTATTCCCATGAATCCCGAATAGGTTACACTCTCCAAATATGCCTTTATATAGTGTGGTGTAGGACATAAAATGGTCGGACTTGACCGACTATACTTTTTTTTGTTTTGCTTTTATTTTTATTAAATAAAAAAGTGTTACGAATTACTATGTATGTATTCTTGTTTAATTGAAAGCGAAATTTTGGTACAATTTATGTCAATTTGAAATTTTGCCATTGAGACGGTACAATTTAAGAATTGTAAGCTCCCAACAGTGCCCACAATATTAAAAATTTGAGAGCAACAGGTTGTTTGCTTTAAAAAAAACACAATCGTAAACTAAACGATAATGTGAGCGAGCAGCGGAAATATTAAAGCGCATTAAACGAACAAAATGCCGGTATATTTTTCTCACCATCAGTTGCGACTGAAAGGTGCTAAACACAACAACGTTTGAACGGTTTTAATTAAATTGAATTTCATCAAACACAATTAAATTGAATGGAAAAAAATTAAAACTAATAAAACTTGTGTAAATAAACAAAAAACAATTCTATTACTTCTTAAACGATAACGTTTTTTTTTTTTTTTTGTTGCTTTGATATTTTAATTAAAAATTATTGACAAATAACATTTTAAGAACCAGAAATATTAAAATAAAAACCGGAAAAAAAAATAACCAGAAAGGTTTTGTAAGAAATATAACACACAAAAAACAAACAATCTACAAAAATGTTTAATACACTGATTTATATACCCAATATATTGGCCTATACCTTTATAACACTACTGGTGGTCATCTTGGGCTTTATAGTCATCTATGTTACACATAAAATCTATACAACCCTGTACGATAATCTGCCTGTGGCTCAATTGTCCTCAAAATCCATACTAACTGAAGAATCGGAAGACATTACAAAACCCGCTGCGACCCTGAGCATTAAAGCGGATGGTCAAGTGTGCCGTAAATCGAAAACAGGTTAAGTTTATGGTGCTTAACATCCATGATTTATGTAGACTTAATTAAAATAATTCTTAACTTTAGTTTATTATTTACATAAGATTATTTAGTATTTAAAAACCTTTTCTATTCGGCCTTGTTCTGAAAACGAAATCGAGTTGAATTAATATCGATGAAGATTGGCAGTTAAATTTTTTTTTTAAATTGACCGTTATTTTTCCTGGTTTTTGAAATATGTTCAATTTTACTCGAATTCGATTTCCAGAACATGGCTAATAGCTTATCTTTATATTTTAACGTGTTTTTTTATTATAAGTTTCATTTGTTCATTGTTTGGTTATAAATTCCCATAAAAATAATCAGATATTGATATAATTGGGGTATTCACAAGGTAGTCATTAAGTTATAAAGTAACATGTCTTAAAATAATAACCAGAAAAATATATGACTGTTGTGGGTAATCGCTCATAATTAAGATCTCAACTTTGTAGTTATGACACAAACACCGAATAAAAATTCTATGACAATATGATTTGATAGGACAGCTTGTGAATCCCCCAAATGTTTACAAATTTGTATGTATATATATATGTATATGTAAATATTGTATTGTATATATAGCTTTACGCATTATTGTTAACTTGGAGCCCTGTTATTTGGCCTATATGATGTTTGAATCAAAAGTACTTCATAACCTTCTCCCATCATCAAGACTTTATCCAATTTCGCGCAGTTCTATTAAAAGTTCAAGCACCTCTTCATCGATAAGCGATTCGCAATTATCGTTTAGCGCTGGCAATGACCAATATTTGATAAAATATTTCGATAGTTTGTCTTTAATACCCTGTGCTAGAGATTTAAAAACATGTAATCATTTTAAATTTAATAATATTTGTTGTAATCGTAGGCGAAAATAAGTTCTTGTATACTGAAAAAATAAAACCATTAGTTATTTGTAATTTCAAACCGAATTAAATAGTAAATTTTTTATATTCATTTTAATAGCGAAAAAAAAAACTAAAAGAAACAAAATGTTTTCTAAAAATCAGATCTGTAAAAAACTGCAATCAATTGGTATTGAAATTCAGATTATTTCAACCAAACTAATTCCGTACTTTGGTTTCAAAATGATTTCAGATTTTTAAATGAAATCTTGTAAAAAATTGCAATATTTTGTAATTGCAATCATTTTGGAATCTTTATTTTTAAAAATCATTGAATGCAATTAATTTCATTGCAATCAATTCGATTGCAATAAAATTTTAATTTAATTCCTCTGAAATCACAACTAAAGTAAAACTCCAACAATTGGAATCTAGCGGTTGTAAACAAAAATTGGCATTGTTAGTGATTCAAAATTATCGTAGTCAGCTTTATTTCTAGAAGAAGAGAATGAAGATTTTAAGAGAACAAATATATTCAGGCATGTTCTAGAAATCAAAATGAAGTGAATTTAAAATCGAGCAACTTTTAAAAGGACCCTCTTAAAACCAGTACCCATGTTCTGTAATTTTGGTGAGAACTTTTCGTCTCGAAAAGATGTGAAACTAAATATTTTGTCGTTAGAAAAAAGTGTGTGTAACTCATGTCGAAAACCATCAAAAGAGATTACGTCGTTACGTTATAAATGTCATTATATTTTACTCGAAGCCGGTATGAAATTGCAGATGCTGAGAACGCCAGTCAAACATATCGTTGTCGGCGGCCAACATTTACTAAAATTTAAAAATGTTCAACGACGGCGGCTTGGAACATACTAATGTAAACTGCGACTTTAATGTTTGTTGTTTAAAAAATAGCTTTGGAAAAATTCGTATATTCCTCATACACTCGTAAGACTGCTCTGAGTGGGGAAGCAGCTCGCGCTCGTTGTCATTATTTCTTAAGCACAATCAGAGCGTTCTTGTTTGTTTACTTTTCGTGCGTTTTTCGTTGTCACCTCGCATTGGTTAATGGCTTGGCGTCGTATAACTGTACCAAGTTACAGTTTTTGCGGTTGTGCGCATTGACTTTGTGCAATCGTTTGTAACCTCAAATTTTGAACGTGTTTGTGTGGGGGAGAACCATAAAAAACTCAGACGTTTACTGGTGGAGAAGAAAAATACTCTGGAGTGGATTCTGGAAGCTCTCGCCTTCCTATACTAAGGTTTATGTCGAACGAGGACTTGTGGTTGAGGCTCCAAAAATATATGTGATACCCTGGCAATATGACTTAGGCCCTAATTATGTAAAACGCAACTCAACGCCAAAGAATTACATTGAAAGCAAAAACGATGTCATAAATATTTTGTAATTTTGTTGTTGCTTTCTATAGAAATTCATGTACCGTTTTAAAATTTCAAACGCTCCATAGTTTGTGGCGTTGAAAATTTTAAAACGGTACATGAATTTCTGTAGAAAGCAACAACAAAATTACAAAATATTTATGATATTGTTTGTGCTTTCAGTGTAATTCTTTGGAGGCGCCTTGCGTTTTATATGATTAGGGCCTTAAATAGTCAGCCAAAAACTTTTTAGTTTTAAGTAAAATCAAAAAAAAAAAATATTCCTCATAAATGTTGAAAGCAAAATAATTAAACAATGAAAAAATTTGACAGGAACAAAATACTCGTACCTACTTACCTGTTCCGTGTTATTATTAATTTCAATTTGCATTTCATATATATTTTTTAGTGTTAAAATGTTTTCTAATCCCGGTTTTATGCGTGAGTTTATTTGACAGCTCAAAGCGAGAACTTTCTCAAAAATTTTACAGACACTCTTTTTCTGTAAATTGGGGAGTAATTTCATTACGTGACAGCAATTACTCGTGAGAAAAACAGTTGTTGGTTTCAATTTATGGCACTTTTGTTTCATTTCACACATTTAAATCGAAAAGTTTATCGACGCGGGAGTTACAGAACATGGGCATAGGAGAAAATACGGTGATTTTGTAAATAATTGAACTTAATAACTCGTTCTATTTCAATTTCACTTTATTTCGATTTCAAGAACATGCCCGTTTAATTCTGATTTAATATTGAGTGCAATTACTGGATTTGATTACAATTAAAGTATTAATTTTACGATTTGAAATGCAATCAAATATTTGCAATCATTAAAGAGAAACCATATGAATAAAAATTAATCGATTACAATCTTTTACAGTTCTGCTAAAAATATACCATTGGCTTCCAAAATTTATTCGTTCAACTTAAAATGCGTGACTGCATTTATTTTTAAAAATATATATATTGTAAATGGGGTTTTAAATTTGCACTTTGATATTAAAGATACAGGTAAACCTCGAATAGTGTGCATGCATTAAAAAACATTATGAATATTAGCCCCCATATTCATAAAATATATTTTAGGTTTATAGCAGGCTTATGAAACGAATTTGCTATGAAAATTTGTTCAATAAACCTTATATTTATGAAAAATATTTGTTATGAATATGGGGGTTCATGGTAAAAAACGCAAGTTGTTTTAAAAAGTTGTAAGTTGTTTTCAAATAAAATTTTTTGAATTTTTCTAAAATTTGTATAGAAATATTTTTTTTTTTTAATAAGGAGAAGTGTTTTACAAAATAAGGGTGTTAAAATCTATTTCTAAAGTATATTAATGTATGACGATTTTTCGTTTATTCTTTAATTAAAGTTCGGCTCCTATCTCAAAAAAAAAAACAATCAAGTCAAATTTAATTTATTTTCGAAGTACATACAGTTACTCTAACGTTAAAGTTGCGGACACGAAAACATTGCAATCGACTTCAATGGTTGGTAGTTACTAAAAATACATAAACGTGTTTAAATGTGTTAAAAATAATTTTTCACAATTTATCAAATTAATAAATTTTAGCTTCTGTTGTTTATGCGTTTTGTATAGAAATGTATGTCAATAAACGTCGTATGCATCGAAGATATGTTGGCTTTTTATTCACAACTCAACGTCACGTTTACGTAAGAGTACATTTTTATGCATAAGCTTGGTAAGAAAACCGTAACAGCTGATCCGCAACGTATACGTTTACGTGAGAGTAACGAGGCCCTTAATTATTTGAAAAGTACATATTCCGTTGTGATATTTAAATCGGTTTCGGAAAAACGAATTCACTTGATGTTTTCGTTTTCAATATACATATCACTCATTTGCTGCAACATCGTCATAACTCAGAGAAAATTTGAACTCATTATGAGAGTCGTTGTTGTGGTTGTTTGAAATTTTTATCGATGTAAATTAATATTCACAATAATGACAATGTCCCAGCTAGCTCTTGGGTGATAATTTCTGTAAAAATCACCTAAATGAGTCTTCTCAGATCACTTTTGATGATTAAAAATTGATTTATCACTCGAGCGATTGAAAAAGGATTTAGATATGATTCATTTATATGTTCAAATAATGATTTGTAAATATTTTGAATTTAAGACTGACTTATCACCAAAGCGATTGAAAAAGGATTTAAATATAAGGGGCTTAAAGCACGAGGGGTTTAAGTGCCTTTTTTTTAATTGAGATTACATATAGAATTAGAAGGTGAAGTTCAGAGAAGTTTAGAGCACATGAGGTAAATGCAGAATTCACATCAGGCAGCGAGATATGGCGAGATATTGTCATTAAAATAGCGGTTTCGCTTGGTGCACAAGGGGTATATGAGCAGTAGGGAGATCGATTATTCGTCTTGTTTCAAATACCGGGTTTCGAATATTCCGAATATTTGCTATTTAAAAAACCGGTTATCGGTTAAGCATTTTGAAAATAACCAGGTAACCAGTTTTAATTCGAATACATAAAAACACAAAAATCCAATAAGTTTTTGTAATAAAACGTTAATTTGAATAAAAACAAAACAATTGACAAAGTTAAAGAACCAACAAAATATATAGATATGACATAAGGTTTGTTCAGACCAAGGCGAATTCATTCCAGGTAATCTCGGTAGTACAACAAGTACAACTCGTACAAAAACCACAAGCAATTTGTTTTTGTAAAATCATTGTACAATGTCAAAAACCGAAACAAATCAAAACAGAAACAAAGATAATAAACAAAATTTTGACATCCAACAATTATAAAACTAAAGAAAAAAAGTTATCAGCAGGGCTTTTAGGATCACCTGTAATCAATTCGCCTTGGTTCAGACCTAACAAATGTTTGACGGTAAAATTCAAAAAAGCGTGAACAGTAAATTTATCCAACTTAAGCTTTATTTTAAACAATTTCTATGTATTTACTAAACTTTATTTGTAAGAAGATAATTGTATAATGTAATAAATGTAAATGTAACTATTAAATGATGCTTGATCTAGACAAACGTTTTGAAAAAGAAAATAAAAAATTTAAGGAATTTAATAAATTTATTATTTGATATATTTTCCCAAATTTATTTTTAATGAATTTTTAATTGTTGGTGGTAAAGCATGTCTATATGAATCAGAAGACTTCAACCATATTTTTGAAAAGTTGCAAACAAAACCTCTTAGCCAGGATTATATATTTTAATATGAACATGCTTTTTGTATGAAATATTTGTCAATTCGTCAACCACAATTTAAAAACTTCCATGACATTGTTTGATTTCTTCAATTTTGTTTTTTAGTTCTTGATGTTTTAATATATAAAACTGATGAATTTTTTCCATATCGTTGATTCCGCCGGAATGTTGTACTTTTAAGCATAAAGATATGCTAGAATTACTTAAAGGTTTTTAGTGCATTAACGGGCATTCCGTCCTCGGAAACACAACGGCTTATATTTCTACCCAATAATTCATTTTTGGCTGCGTATTTTAGTAAAGTATTATTTGTCGTCTCTTTAGAACTACTTCGAACGGCGTTAAGTTTTATTTGGAGTATATTAATGTCAAGCATGTGTACTAATTAAAGGTGATTAATAAGCTATGACGTTGAAGAACATTTGCAACTTTTCATTTAAGGGCACTTTGCTTTTTAATCCCATTCGAAATATCTCCAAAAATAACATCTATATAAAAATATATATATTTAATACAGGGATGTTAAAGTTGGCACAGTTGTACTTTTTTTGGTACATTTTGACCTTCTTAAGTACCGTGACTCATTTGGTACAATTTAAAAATTTGTCATAGTTCTCCCTTTCTGAATTTTTAGTATAGCAAACAAATTATTGAGTCCTTTTCATTGCATTTATGTTGTACAACAAATCGTTAATGTAATGGGCGCTTAAATATGCGACTAGTATTGTGGTGTATAGAGCGCTTAGTCGCCTTTTACAATGTGGCAACGAAAATGTTATTTCAGATAAAACAAGTTGTATTGTACCTCTTCTAGTAAAAATGCTTCCGAATGCAATTGCAAATTTTGATTCAATCAAAAATCCATTTAGAGCTTTAGCTGATGTCGAACAACTGCGGTCGTTGAAAACTGAAAGCATTTGTAGTTTTTGGTTGGCAGTAGCTAATTTATAAAATCTGCTGAATGTCCATATATTTCCTGACATTTCTAGAGGCGTTGCAGGAATTTATCCATTCCACGTTCGTCTGTAAATGTAGAAAGAGTTTTTTCTTTTCAAAATATAATAAAAACTAGGGAAAGAAACAGACTATATGTGCTAACATTATCAAATCTAATACAAACAAAAGATTGGTTAAGCTCGCCAAATTCATGCTGCTATGACGTAAAAATTCCAAATAGCTTATTAACTAAACAAATAAGTGCTTGATTTTGATCTCATATATTTATAAGACTTTAGCATATAATGTATGTTAATGTTAGGTTTTGTTGTTTTGTCTACAACTGAATTTTTATGTATGTACTCTGTTTTTTAATATATTAAAAAAAAATGGTACCGTGGAGGTCCAAAAAGTACATTTGCTTTTGGAAGTTGGTATAAAATTTAAAACCCCATTTAACATCCCTGATTTAATATATAGAATACTCTCGCACAAATTACAATTTACTTTTTAACTAAACACTTTTTAGTAGTATTTTGAATTGTTTTTAATATTTTACACAAGAACTCACGCTTTTATAAGGAATTTGTATTTACATTGTTCTTAATGTTTTTTGACCTTTGTTACATTTTGTTTTGACATTCTTCATAAAAAGTTTAAGTTTGGCCAATATTCAATTGGAAAAATACTTTAATTACACATTAATGAAATAACCGGTATGATACACCCAAATAACCGGTGTATTCGATATTCAAGAAATGGACATTTTTAAAATAACCGGCTTAGGCAAAACTAAAATAAGCAGCTTAAACCGGTTCTCCCTAATGAGTGGTTAATCCCAATTTTAAAAAAGGCACTTAAATGCCTTGTGCTTTAAGCTGATTCATTCATATGCTTTAAAAGGAATCAGAAAATTGTATCACAAATCATTCTTTGAACTGATTCATCGGTAGGGTACCATTTTCTGAACGCGAGAGTATCATTTATGATCTAAAAATGAGCTCATATATGTACGGTTATTTTGCTCGTGAAGCTGATTCCTAAAATATTAAATAACAACTTGAAAGTTTTAAATTTACACACAACATAATGGAAAAAGAAAATTTTATTCTTCTTTCAAGAGTTGAGTTTACTATATCTTTATATGAAATAATTACCACTTCATAAAAGAATTGATTTACTATTTACTATGCAATTAGATAATGTAGTAGTATATAATGCCACAAGACCATCAAAATTTTAGTTAAAGACTGTATAGAGAATTTTACGAAATAGCAACATTTTCCGGTAGCAGTAATGCAAGTTGTTATGGAAATTGGCTTAACTTTCGAAGGTGAAAAAGAATGTTCTTACCTTATAGGTAGATGATGTAATTTTTTAAGATTTTCGGTTTGTATGCCTAACTTTTAACTATCTGAAAAGTTCCTTTATTGCAGCATATTGCAATTTGAGTCCGTTATCGGGGTTTACCTGTATGCAATATCAAAGTAAAATAAACAATCTTTGCATAAATTAAATGCAACAGCCCGTATACATATTTTTAATTTAAAAATAAAATAATCGTGCAAACACAACAGAAAAACAAAAACACAAAGAAATAGTAAAAAAGAGGCAATATACATATATATTTTTCAATAAATAATTTAAATCTTTATTTTTAAATTTACTGACATCTTCTTATAAGCCTTTTTGATATTATTGGTAAATATTTTTCTTATAAAAGTTCAAGATCATTAAATTCTGTAATCTAATACCAATAATTTAAATGGAGCACTTAATACAATATATTCCTCTAGTGATGGGTAAAATAAAATTAAGATTTGTAAATGGCTGCACATACCTACAAAAAGCGTACTTTTTTAGAAAAAAAGTACCAATATTTACGGATTGTTAACATTAACCCGTAACCTTCAGCGAAGACTAAATCTAGAAAAATCGCACTAATTTGCTTACAGACCATAAATTTTATGTAAAAAAATCTATAAGGCTTACGAATATTTGTTTAGTAATAAAAATATGTTACATTATAACACTTTTTAATGTTACCTGTTACTCGAAGTGTAACATGTTGCACACAGTCGAACAAAATTAGCTGCTTTTATTTACAGCCATTACACTTTTATCAGTAATGTACTTCATTGGCGACTTGAGCGATTTTTACTCGCTATTATGGCTTAGAAACAAACATTGACACCACTAAATGCATGAAAAAATTAAAACAATAATAAACTACATAATACTCAGAGGTGTTCTAAAATCGAAAACGCAAAAAGCAAGAATTTTAATGTCGTTTTTTTAATAAGATTATTGTAGTAAATAAAGTAAAGTAAGAATATTATACAAACATTTCTCTATTAAACAGAATTCTAAAAGAAAATTATAAAAAATTGGTTTAAGAGTGTACTAAAAAGAATTTCGAAATTCTTGCGTTTTGCGTTTTCGATTTCCAGGACACCCCTGAATATTTACTCGTATTTCCAATTTAATATGTAATAATTATTATATTTTGTGTCTCGAAATTTTGAGCGGTATGCACATGACAAAGGCGAATTCATACAGGTTAACGCAGAGTAAGTTATGCTGGTTGTCAGTGTTTTTTGTATGGAGTTTGAAAATTATAATGCATATACCAACATATAAAAAATGGACAGATAGTATAAAGGCCCAACTATAATATGCATAAGCTTGCTTGTCAAAAATTAACAGACCTGGGGGCTTATTCTGTCAGTCATGATCGAATACTTTTTAGATTTGAAAGCAATCTCATTTCTAATTTTTTCAGTTGGTACTGAACGAGTCGAAATTATCTTTTCAGTGTTGTGAAAAATCAAATAAATACTTTACAACACTGAAAAAATAATTTCGACTCTTTCAGTACCAGCAGACAAAATTAGATATAAGATTGCTTTCGAATTGAAAAAGAATTCGATTACAACTGCCGGAATTAGCCCCCTGCATTTAAAACCACAAAAATAATATCAAAAACCATTTGATTTCGTACGGAAAGTGCGATAAGTTTCGCACTTTGCTTAACCAAATGACAGATTCATAAAACTTTGACGCATATGTTTTTCAAGTATTTGCACAGTTGCTTAAACCAACTTAAGCTTATTATAGCTGGGCCTTAACTCTTTAGGCTCAACCATAATGTGCTTAAGTTGGCTCCAGCAAATGTGCGAATACATGTAAATCATATAGGGCAAACCATATTGAACTTAAGGAAACGGTTTGTTAAGTTTTATGAAATTCTCATTTGCTTAAGCAAAGTGCGAAACTGATCGCACATTCCGTACGGAATCAAATGTTTTTTTATTTTGTTTTTGTTTTTTTAAATACATTTGAGAGACTTTTTGTAAATTTTTGACAGTAGGTTAAGCAAGGCTATGCATATTATGGTTGGGGCTTTTCTCTGATGCGGTTACCTGTATGATAATGACAAACAAAATTAAACCTTGGTCGTAATAACAAAGTAGTAAGTACCTCAGTTGTAAAAAAGGGCGATATGAACAGCTTAAATTAAAGTGAGAATAAAATCTACAACATGTTTATATGTTTTTCATGCAACCTATTCACAAAAGACAAACGATCACAAAAATAAAGGGCAAGTAACATATGTATAGTATATGCAACAAACATATTTCGCAGAAAAGAATTCGACACTCATGTCGTGAGATCGGATTTAAATTTAAGGACTATAAGTAAAAACAAAATGTATTATTTTTACAGCGTCCAATAGACGTCGCTCAAAATTAATGTCAGAGACGTCTAATCTTGATCTTGATCGTTCTATTAATGAAAAAACTGATTATGAGAAATATTGTTTAAAGCTTTTTGAAATCCCTAAGTTCAAAATGTTTTAAAACCTATTTCAATGTGTTAAATGCGTCTTATGTTAAACAATTTTATAATAAATATTTCTGCTGGCCATCAATTTAAGCACTGAGTCAAACATCACATTCTCGCCAAAAAAATCTTTGATATAGTTTTTTAAATTAAGCAGTAACATTAAAATCAAATTGGGCTCGAAGTATTTTACTTCTAATTCATGATAAATTAAAAAAATACACAAAAAGTACCTACTTTTTAAGTCGTGGAAGTGCTTTGATCATTTCTATGTTAAAAAGTTTTTAAGAAAAAAAAAAAAAAAAAAAACAGTAGGTACTACATTTTTCATATATGGTATGGATTCTAACAGACGTTACTGAAAGGCAAGTCAGATCTAGTCATTTAATTCACATGTTTAAACATTTGTGAGTGTATTGTTAATATAATTGACACACATTTTATTTTAATTTCTTAAAATATTTAGGCAATGTATGCATAGTAAAATAAACAGTGGCACGATTTGCCTACAAAAATTAATAATAAAATTTATATTATAAATTTTGCACGTTTATTGGCTTTTAAGTCCTAAATCCCAACTAAATGTAAATAATAAAATAAGAATATACAAAATTATCCTGAAACCAGTATGGACATATGGTATCCAACTATGGGGTACAGCGAGCAATTCAAATATTGAAATACTTGAAAGATATCAATCTAAAACTCTTCGTCAAATATTGAGTGCTCCATGGTATGTAAGAAACACTGTAATTAGAAGAGACTTATCCATAAAATCAGTTCGAGAAGAAATAAGACACTTCAGTGAAAGATACTTACAAAGGCTTAGCGACCACACAAACCCCATTGCTATCTCATTATTGGACAGTACCCACGAAATCCGACGCCTTAAGCGAAACCACGTATTGGATCTTCCATTTCGCACCTAACATTTCGTAAAGATGTATAGATACATATTGTTTTAAATTCTAGCACTAATTCATGAAAAAACGAAAATACTTACTTGTAAATTATGTAACTCATTGGAGCTACATAATATCTGTTATTTTTAAAAAATATTAACAAATTTGCTCATTATCCCTTGGATAGATTGTAAATAAAGAAACAATTGAAAAAAAAAAAAAAAAAAAAAAAAAAATTTTGCACGTTAACATCCGCATAGAATTTTATATGGAAAATATTTTTAAAACTCAGTGTTTTCATACAAATGTTCTATGCGAACGTAAACGTTCGAAATTGTTGAACAGGCAGGAAGTGATGTAATCCGGGGGCAAATTACGGCATTCAATATCGAGCGTAATTTTTTAAATATTTTTAAGAACTATCCGTAGGAACACAATTGCACTGTATGAACTAAGTAGTGTATGACATACATAGATACGTTGTCAAGTTAAAACGTATAATTTTTTATACATAGACACACAATAGCTGGCGCAAAACGTGTCTACGTCGTACGTCGACATAGAGCTAATTATATTTCAAGAAAAATTAATAATATAAAATTAAATTATTTTTGTGTTTTCAAATTGAATATTTGCAAAAAAAAAATAAGTGCAGAGAAAATTTAAAAATAATTTGAATAAATCTAAACTGGCTGTTCAACTATTTCAAAAGTTAACCTTCGCATAGAAAATATGTATATATGGAAAACACTCAGTTTTCAAAAATAGAAAGAAAACAAAATACGTTACGACAGCGTTGTGGCAAATAAAGCTTTTTTTAGAAATTCACGGCGTTTCGTCCTACGTTCTATAGGCGTACGACCCAATTGTGTTCTTAGCATATATTTTTAAAAGATTCGATATAAAACCATTTTAGGACTTTTAAGGCGTTTTTTAATAAATATATTAATAGGAACCAAAAATATTCTAATTATATAGGTAGTAAATTAAAAATGTTATTGTGAATTTTTACATTTAAAAAAATTCTGTTCCGAAAATTAAATTGCATAGTATAAGAAATAAATATATTCAAATTATACATAATTTATTTATGCATTATAATTTTATGGTACATTGCATTGTGAAATCATTTCGTTTTTTTCCAGTCATTTAAAACAAATTAAAAAGCGTGCTTTATTATTTTTGTTAAATTTTTAATATGTTCCTATAATTAAACATTTAATTAATTTAATATGCCGATAATTGTTGAAATATAAAAGTTGTACTATAAAATGTAATAAACAATGCATACATACATACATATAAAATAATTGCGTCTTTATTTTAATAAAATTAAAAAATACAATTATTACATTTCAAAACATATTCAGGCCTGTTACACATTCCGATTGAAATGGTTCTAATTCAGTAGTTGCAATTCCGATTGAATTTGTTTTAGCTTCTTTAAATAAACTATTTAATACGGAATTGATTTTACTTTCGATCGGAATTGAGTTCTGTGGCAGGTCTGATAAACTTGTTTAACATCTGTTTTGAATCAGGGTTCACTATTTGTCGGGTTTTTGGGATACAAATAGCTTCTACAGACATTCAGTCAACATTGTTATACAAGTTCCCTTCACCACAGCTGGAATGAGTATATGCTAGTTTGGGCCTGATGCGCAGCGCGTTCGGTTAAGCATCACTGCAAATGTCAGCTGTTCGAAAATACATAACAAATGCAGATGATGCGCAAACAAATATAAAACACGCATCACAAAAATTGCTGATGCATATTGTGTTCAATAATAGGTGCGTTTGAGTACTTTTACAGTAAAATGCAGTAAATGAGTAAACTTAAAAATTTGCTCTCTCAAAAAGCTGTTGTCCAAAAAAGTACGCGAACGCAAAATTTGTAAAATTTCGTAAAATAAAGGCAACAGCTGATGGCAAATAATTAAAGTGTTGAAAAAAGTTTACACTTTTGACTACATAACTCGTTTTCTTATCGGTACCCGATTAAATACTTTTTATAACACGAAATTTTAAGAAAATAAAAACAATTTATTTCATTTCTCTTTCACATTTTTATTTATTTTTTTATTTTATTTGATTTTACTGTTTTCTGTCCGGCTAAATTTGTTCGAAAATACATGAATACATTTTTCGCTATTGATTACTTAAGAAATAAGTGAAGTACTAAGTACCCAAATACAAATACTTTTAACAACTCCAAAAAATAAAACAACAACAACAAAAGTTTAAAAGTTGGAATTTAGCCATATAAATGCACCACAAAGAAGTTTAATTAACTAATATTTATTAACTTTTTGTTATTGTTTAATTTTTATTTAAACTTTCTTTTTTTAAAACAATTTCTTCACAATTTGTATCGTTTTTGTTTGTTTCTTTTGCTTGTTTACCTTTTGTAACATATGTTTTTTTGATTTACTAAATTTTACTGCAAAAATTTCTGCAGTAAAAATTTGTAAGTACTCAGTCAAGAACTGTCACTTTACGCTCTCAATTTATGTTCTCATTTACTGTAGTTTGTGTACGCGAACGCAATTTAGTAAAATGCAGTAAAGTTCAGTAAAAAATAGTAAAAACTTTTGTGTTCTCGAACGCAGCTAATATAGCCAATACGGGCGGCAAGCAAGCTGATTTGCATGAGCATCGCAAACAAATCATACGAAGGCAAATCAATAAGTCCGTGTCTTTTTGAATGAAACACATTTTTTTTACAAAAAAAAATCATTTTTCAACATAATCTCCTTTTAGCTCAATACACTTAGTCCAACGTTTCTCCAATTTGTGTATCCCTTCCAAAAAATAGGATTTTTCGAGGTCCATAAAATAGGCATTTGTTTGACCAATAATTTCATCGTTGGAGCTAAATCTCTTTCCACCGAGCCATTTATTTAGGTTCGGAAATAGTCACTAGGGGCTAAATCCGGAGAATATGGCGGATGAGGTACCAATTCGTAGCCCAATTCATGTAATTTTGCCATTGAGACTGCACACGTGTGAACCCGTACATTATCTTGATGAAAATAACTTTTTTTCTTGGCCATATGGGGTCGTTTTTTTTAATCCTCGTTAAATCATTTATTATCTTAACAGCTAATATCATTATGCATTATCACTATGGCTGAATTTAAATTGAGCTATTATACATCAATAAACTAAAGTATACTTTAAGGCTTAATAATTATCCATATCGAAAATTACATTGGGGTTGAAATACAATTATGTATAACAATTTTAACATTACAATTCTGTACAGTGATATTTACATTAGAAATATGCTTAACTAATACAATAACAATTTAAACTTATAAAATCACTTACAGAACCAAAATAACTAATAAATGCAAGATAACTAATAAATTAAACTTATTCTTAACTAAAGTTAATTTCGTAACAATATTATTCTAAATTAAATGTTGGTCTCTTTTTTTTGGATAGATTAGTTACATTAAAATTTGTGTTTTATATTTACATATTTTGTTAAAAAAAAAAAAAAAAAAAATATCTTTTACTTTTACAAGATTTTCAATTTAGTTTTGAACGATTATCTTTACCTTCTCTAACACAGTACAACATTTTTCAGTTAATTGATTGCCAACTCAATTCTGTGAACTGTATGTGAAATTAGACCCAAAAAGAAGAATTTCTGCATCATTCGTTTTGTCTTCTTACCTGCGATTTGAAGTTAGTATCGATTTGAAGTTAGTACTATCGTATAGGGGAACTTATCACGTTTTAGGCCCTGTTGTTTGACATAGCTCGACAACCCCTAGCCCAATTTAGTTGAAATAAATTTTAAAAAATTAAGAATTACAATTCCCTTAATCTGTTCATATATTGTTTTCCTATACAAGTAACACTTTCGAAGTTAAAAATGAATGTATGAAGGGAAAAAATTATTTTTTGCCTAAAAATTTTAATTTTTTTTTTTAAAAATACATAAAAAATCCAAAATGGAAAAATGTTTCAAGTCTAGTTATTTTTTCGCAAAGTCACATAACCTATGAGCAAAATGAGACAAAGATCATAAAAATCGATGCACGCGTTTCGCTTTTATTCGCAATTGAGTAAATGTATGAATTTCAAAAATTTGCTCGAGATATGCACAACATTATTTGGAGAAAACATTGACACCTTTTTCATGATTCTGAGAATTAAAAAAAAAGGAATAAACAAAAGGTTATTTGATTTTTATGATTGCGGTAATAAATGTACGTGGACAATTAAACGGAAAGTGGACCTTTTTATTATTTGGGTTTTTCCGGTGGCTACCTATATGATTTTTTTACAGAAATTGCACCCACATTTAAGGGTGGTCATTATTTGGAAAGTTTTGCACAGTTTGAAACGTACAAGTGCTGAATCAGGTATATAGCCAGCCGCCCTTAAAATATGCGCCCATTTATAAGTACCTGGCAGTAAAATATTCAAAAATACGTAGTATTTATAGGTGTGCATTGATCGATTTTTGGCATTCAGCCAGTGCCGACGAACGCGAACAGTAAAAGTGATTTTTCTCCAGTTTTTTAAAAGTGAATAACAACAAAACATAAAATATATCAATATGGAAAACAACAAGTGCCCATATTTGGATGAATATTGTTACGTTTGTGGTCATATCGTCCGAAAAATACAGAAAAAAGATCGAAAAAATTTGTTTACTGAGCAATTCAAAACCGCGTATTGTAATTATTTCGATGAAGCAGATTTAAGTGGTGCAAATTTTACGCCGAACACAGTGTGCAACAGTTGTTATACTACCCTTCTAAAATGGATTCACGGAAAAAGTAGAAAGTTATCTTTTATGAAGCCAGTAATTTGGGTGGAAGACACAACTGGACATGATGAATCCAGGTGCTATGCATGCATAAATTTTCGTCCTGGATTAAACAGACAACAATTGAAAACAAAAGTATACACTGCTGCATTTACTGCCACACTTCCAGTGCAACGCCCTGCTGATACCGATGCACCTAAACCTCCGAGTGCGGATACTGTGTCCCTGCTAGCCGAAACCGTTTTCACCAATCCGACCGATTTGGATGATGCTGATTGGATACCCGATATTGAAAATAGTGCACCACAACCGCTACCACAAATCGAAATGGATTACATTGTGGCCAAGCTGGGACTATCACAACACGACTCCGAATGGCTGACATCATTTTTGAAGAGAAGAAAACTCACACAGCAAAATGTCAGCGCAACATCATACCGACAACACCAAGCTGATTTTCAGAAATTTTATTCCGTTGACGAAGCAAATACGTTCACGTACTGCCATGATATCCCAGGTTTAGTGAAAAAATTGGGAATGGATTATATCGCTGGCGACTGGTGTTTATTCATCGATGGTTCAGTTACTAGTTTGAAGGCTGTGCTGCTGCACAAAAAAAATAAAAAACCATGCATTCCATTGGGATTCAGCACAACTATGAAGGAAACGTATGAAGCATTGGGCGAAATTTTGAAGAAAATCAAATACGATGAACACAAATGGAACATTTGTTGCGATCTGAAGGTGGTCAACATACTACAAGGGATTATAGAAAAGGGCGGATATCCAAAATACTTCTGCTTCCTTTGTAATTGGGATTCACGATACAAAGGAAATCAATATCAATGTAAAGATTGGAAAGGAAGAACTCCCGAGCTCAACAAACAATTAAAATTACGCAATGAACCTATGATAAAGGACCTGGATGATATTTTGTTGCCACCGCTCCACATGAAACTGGGAATAGCTGGGAAATTCGTTGAAGTGGTGGTCAAAAAAGTTAACGGCGCCTTTGACTGTTTGAAATCCATCTTTCCGAAACTCAGTGATGAAAAAATTAAAAACGGTACGTATCGTACTCTGTATTTCAATATTGTCATATCTAAATTTGTTAATTTCTATACATTCGCATTACCAATAATTTTTTCGTTTTTCTTATGTATTTAAAACAGGTATTCTCAATGGACCTGATATTCGGAAATTGATCAAAAGTGATTCTTTCACACATTTGCTTTCAGAGCATCACGACCACCAACATGCATGGAACGCATTGAAAGAAGTAATAGAAGGCGTTCTAGGAAAGAACCGTGTCCAGCGAGAAGAGATACAGCAACGAGTGGACAGGTTGCTGTTTTATTTCGAAAAAATCGGTGCATCCATGACGCTGAAATTGCATTTCTTGCACCACCACCTCGATACTTTTTTGGCACAATCACCTCAGGAATCAGACGAACAAGGAGAGAGGTTCCACCAGGTGACCATGCCATTTGAAAAGCGGTTCAAAAGCAAAAAATTGGATGCATTGCTTGCGGAGGTTTGTTGGTGGAGTTCCACAATTATGTAGTTTGAAGAAAGCACCGAAGATGAAGACATTGAAATTGGTGGACACAGTGAAAGAAACACGCCCTTGAATAGTATGTGTATCTCGGATGACGATACAGACTCAGACCATGAATATGAACAACCTACGAAGAAAACAAGATCATCAGAACCACAAGCGTCAACTTCTACAAGGATGGATATTGCCAATAATTGAAAAAATGTTCTTAATTTTGTTTTTATGCATATTATAATTGCGTATTAATTGCATATTATTTTATTTTCATTAAGTTTTTATAAATAAAGTTTTTTTTTGCATGATAATTTTTTAATTTATATTTTTATTTTTATTTTAAGGGTGGTGGCTATAACTGATTTTTGAAATTCATACCTTTACTCAATTGCGAATAAAAGCGAAACGCGTGCATCGATTTTTATGATCTTTGTCTCATTTTGCTCATAGGTTATGTGACTTTGCGAAAAAATAACTAGACTTGAAACTTTTTTCCATTATGGATTTTTTATGTATTTTAAAAAAAAAAATTTTAATTTTTAGGCAAAAAATAATTTTTTCCCTTCATACATTCATTTTTAACTTCGAAAGTGTTACTTGTATAGGAAAACAATATATGAACCAAGGTACATATACACAAGGTAGACTCGTTGGCCCAGATGTTTGTCAGCTGTTTACCTCAGTTTGAACCTTAAAGTCAAAAGTTGTTTATGTTTTTTTACATACTCAGTTGAATTAAAAAAAATTGTGAAAAACATTGATTTTGGAAAAATTTTAATTAAATAGAAAATTGTTTTGATTTTTAATTAAATTTGTGAAAAAATTTAAGTTTAAATTTATGTGAAATTTGCGGTGTAAAACTGGAATCTGAAGTCGAGCTAAAAAGATCTAAAATGTCGGCCTTGGAGCAGTTAAAGAAATACACTACTGTCGTGGCTGATACCGGTGACTTTGAAAGTGAGTACAGAGATAAAGGGCATTTCTAGAATTAATAAAATGTGTTACACAAATGGAGTGCGTGCTCCGAATATACTTGATTGTAAAGCGTGATTTGCAAAAATTAAGAGTTCCAACTTTCATAAATTATAATGAACCAAGATGAAAAGCTTGATTATGGCACATAAGTATGTACATGTGTAGGATCTTCCTATAGATTAGTGCTGTGGTGCAGATGTATGTTCGTACGTACTCAGATATGTTTATGTATGTACATATTTACAAAATACATGCATACGTTGAATATTTATATTCTAAAAAAAAAAACACTTTCGGACTAGCAAAAAACTTATACCATTATCATTTTCTAGGCATGAAGCTTTACAAGCCCATGGATCGCTATAAGGAAATTGTTCAAAAAGCAGTAGGATATGGGAAAAAACTGGAGGGTTAGTATGATTTCAAACAAGCAGCGAATGCAATATGTATGTACATATTTATGTTTATACATTTATTCCTTTGCAGATCTGCGGATGAAAAAATTGAAGACGCCATGGATTATTTGTGCGTTTTATTTGGATGTGAAATATTAAAAATTGTTCCCGGGCGTGTTTCGACTGAAGTAGATGCTCGTCTGTCTTTTGATACCGAGAAGACCGTTGAAAAGGCTTTAAAATTGATTTCATTGTACGAAGTAATGGGAATTGGAAAGGATCGCATTCTAATCAAATTAGCCTCCACCTGGGAGGGCATTCAAGCTGCAAAAATTTTGGAATCCCAACACAATGTCAAATGTAATTTGACTTTACTGTTTTGTTTTGCACATACTGTTGCATGCGCTGAGGCAAAAGTAACTCTCATTTCCCGTATTTATAATTGGTACAGGGCCCCAAATGTTCCATATCTTTTAACACTATATTTTTGTATGATTAAAAATAAAAGAAACAGGTATTTCTTAAGATTTTTAAAAATCTTTTTATATATTTGAAATTATTTTGGGTTTCCGCGAAGCTTGCGTTAAAAAAGTTGTTTAATGTATTCTTATGAATTAATCGATTGATTTCATTTGGCTCAAATACGCAGTAGGTATCATCTTTATTTCTCCATTGAGTTCGCATATGCTAGTGTCTTTATCCGAATGCGAGACCACTTTACCGACCGATTCCCGTTCATCACCACAAATAACTTTGAAATCATCTCCAACTTCTGGTAAAACAGGAGCCAAGTGTATAGTAAGTGTAGTATGGTGGTATACATCCTATACAACCATCCCTGATGGTTGAAAAGAATAGTCATACATTTATTATCAACATGTATCCAAACTATTACGTTTTATTCATACTAACCGCATGGGGACCTTCCATAACTTTTACAATGTCACGCCGTCTTATTTGATTTTGATCAGCATCTAGAGCAATTGTGTTTCTATTTTCCCTTCTTTTGTGCAGTGCAGTAGGTTTGCACTCAACTACTTTGCCATGCATACCCAAGACATGGAAATTTTCTCGCTCCAAACGAAGAATAACTCCCACATTTTGTGCGCTATTGAACAAATCAAAATGTTATTTCAAACTTTAACAAATATATTTTAACCTTTTTCACTTACTCTAGTTGTACCAAGTCACCCCATTGAAATTGACCTAAACAGTCGACACCAGTACCGACATCTGAGCAAAGCTGCAAATCTCTGGGTAACACTTCTAATTCATGATTAGTCAAATCAGATACCACAACTCGAATAATTAAAATGTCTGCACGTGTTGTTTTTTTTCAATTTGTATTTTTATTTTGAAGGCACAGTGTTGCTTTTTTTTTGAGGGCTTGGTTCAAATACAAAAACAATTTCCCCTGTTGTTTTTGTCTTGTTGTACTTGTTGTAGCAACGAGTTTACCTTGTGTAGTTGTACCATGATATGAACAGATTAAGGGAATTGTAATTCTTAATTTTTTAAAATTTATTTCAACTAAATTGGGCTAGGGGTTGTCGAGCTATGTCAAACAACAGGGCCTAAAACGTGATAAATTCCCCTATACGATAGTACTAACTTCAAATCGCAGGTAAGAAGACAAAACGAATGATGCAGAAATTCTTCTTTTTGGGTCTAATTTCACATACAGTTCACAGAATTGAGTTGGCAAATCATGTGTTGTACTGTGTAATCCATCTTTTATTACGTTAGTGATATTTAGTTTTATCTAAACTACAAGTAAGTATGCTATAGTTGTTAAAATTGATAATGTAAGTACTACCATGGTGAAATAATGCAGGTGGCAGCACTAAGGCAACAAAACAACATTACAACAAAAATGAATAATAAGTCTCCGTATACCTCGAAAATTACATTAAACTTAATTCAAATTTTGCCGCCGAACGCGATGAAATAAATTAAATTTTGCCAATTGGTTACTTTCTTATTTAATTTTAATTTAAATAATCAAAAACTTTAATACAATACAATAATCACAGCACAAAACGTGGACTTTTTGTAAACATAAACAAAACTTTGACATAAGACTAGACAAACAATACAAGAGCAAAAAATCGTCATCTGGCGTAGTAATGCCACCTGTTTATTTCATCATGAGTACTACTGCTAATATCATCTTATTCATATTAAATAAAAAATAAGCTGCTATTAATGATAATATTAAAAGTGTTAAATTCCTATTTTTTTGCGTGTTTTCTTTTTTTTTAATTTTTTATTTCTACTTTCAAATATCTTATTTTTAAAAATAATTTTTGTTTGTTTTCTGTATCATATTTAATCATGTCCAGGAACACCCTAAATTCATTCTTCTTCCTGTTAATTTTTCCGCCTCTCGATTTACTTATATTTGGCAGCGGGAATATAGGTATTACTACTTCCTTCTGCTGTGGAGGTTTTATTTTTTAGGCTTTGATCCTGCGTTGAGGATTTCTGGCTTTACATTGGCACGTCCTTCTTCCAATAACCGAGCCCGGCGTGCTTCAGCTTCTTAAAGACTTGATAGGATTACTGCCCAAGTCTCGTTCATTTAAACAAAAATAGAAAAATAAAATATCATAATAAATTCCAGCTGTGCATAACCTAAGTATGCTGGTTCTATTGCCCTGGTGCTGTAGCAAATTTCTTTGCTGTTTTATCCGATTTACTTAGCATTTACACATGCCACTGCCAGTTCGAAAAACTCAATACACTCACGATTTTTTACTAATACACTCACATTTTTCGCAATGGCAGCTCCAGTGGCAGAAAAAAATTGCATGCGAGTGGAAATTTGGCACTTGCATGCCACTAACCTAACGTTTACATTCGCCAGTACTGGCAAGACAGTAAGCAAATACATATTAGTTGCCAAAAACACTACTTGCTGTCTTCGTGACGTAGGCGTCCAGACAGTAGTTAAGACAGTTCACTTTTAAAAAAATGTCTAACGTGAATGTCGCAGTGCAAGTTCTAGCTAAACGTGTTTTATATGAACTTAACAAATTAAAAATAGCATTAATCAACTATTTTTTGTGAACATAGATAGCCCCTAAGTAAAACATGGAAAACCAAAGCATTATAGAACATCTAAAAACGTGTCATATGTTTTTCACATACATAAACAAAAAAGCAATCCCAGCGGTAAACTTTTGAAGGTCTGAAATGATAAGGCCTTCTGTAAGACCTTCCTAGCCTTTTTTTTAGATCCAGTACTCATGCTCGCTTGCCTTCTCAGGAAGGTCTTATGGAAGGCCTACTTACTCCCTTCTACATTCATGCGTTTTTTTTAAATTATGTTTTTGTATATATGCATAAATTTTGTGCGCCTACTACGTTTGTAGCAAAGTGTATTATTGCATTATGGTTTGTAGCAGCAAAACCGAAAAACCGTTACCAAAAAAGAAAAAAAAAACATTCCAAAGACAGCAAACAATATAAATAAAAAAGTGAAAAGAAAAAGGAGTACCTACATAAATTTATATTAGTTTTTCTAAAATTGTTTGACGAAGCGGTGTTTACATTTTTTTCTCGTGCTAATAATTAAATTTTTATTAAACAATAATAAAATGAATAAAATATCGCTAAGACGCCTCTAATCAGGCCTGCTTAAGAAGGCCTCTAATCAGGCCTGCTGAGGAAGGGAACGCAGAAGGCCTTGGCTGGCTAGGACATCGCGTGTAAAAAATGTATGAATATGGAATGGGGTAGTAAGGCCTTGTGTCTGCCAAATAAGGCCTTCTAGAAGGCCTGCTTACTACTTCTTTTTACCGCTGGGAATAGTATACATAAAACAACACACACAGTGATGGGAAATCAAAAGGTTTAAATATTGACCGTTGTGCAGAAAAAATACCAAGTGATTAAAATGGTATTAAAACAGTATTTAGTGTAAGTAAAAAAAACATTAATAATTTAATATCTGATATTTATATTATAGATTTACAATAAACAAAAATGTATTTTAACATATACATTAGGGGTATAACCAAAAAAAATACCTATCACGACGGGGTGGGCACTGATGTATATATCAAGAAAACAGTTTTTTGAGATCAATTTGGATAAAAAACCTCCCCCCCAAACCGTTTTTTCCAAAAGCTTCCAAAAATTAATAATATTTGAATTTTTATTTTTTAAATACCATACATACAATCATGTACTATATATTAACTTCAGATACTAAAAATGATCTTTGTTGAAGGAAATAAACTTTAAGTTAAAGTGCGTGTTGTTCTGCAATATTGTATTTTTAATAAACAAAAAAAATCCAAATACTAAACTTCAAAGTGATTTGGGGGGGAACTTTTTTAACGCCCGCGAAAAAGTGACCCCACTTTTCATCATAGATTTTCATGGTCTATATGGCATGGATAGGTATTTTTTGATAATTTAAAAAATTGTTCAAAAGTTATACCCCTAATATACATACACATTTACATATATTATTTTGTAAATGTGCAAAGACACAACAATATTTTGTAACCATTTAAAGCCTTTTATATATTTCTCATTTCTATTGTATGTGCATATGCATTTGTTTATTTTGTACATATAAGCATATGTATATTTATATACTACTAGCTTAACCCGGTGCGCTTCGCTACACTGGCAAAAAAAAAAAAATTTGTCCTGTAAAGGTTGATAGCTCTTGTGCTCAGATATATGGTATTTAATATGTCTTCTATGAGGGGTACTGCTCCTACTCTGTCTACCCCGCACATTTTTATATTGAAATTTATAGTTTACTATAATAGTAGCTTTAACCACGTTTGAAGACTCTCCCTTTAATAGTTCTTCAGTTGAGCGATATTTAATGTATGCATCCTATGGGAGGTATTTCCCCCCCTGCGCCTACCCGCTTTATTTTTATTTTCAAAAGTGTAGTATACCATAAGAGTGACTTTTAGAAAGTTTGAACATTCTCACTATTACAGTTCTTAAGATATGCGATGTTAAACATTGGCGTCCTATGGGGTATTCCTATACCCCCGCTGCTATTTTATTTCAATTCCGGTGCTTAGAAGATCCTACTACAAAAAGTTCAGCAAAATGCGTGCAGCGGCTCTTAAGATATGCGATAATTAATATTGGCATTCTATGGGGGGTACCAATTCCCCTGCCCCTATCGAAAAAATAAGTAGCCTATTTTATTTTTAGGGCTCACGTGATGTTACTGTAAAAATTTCAGGAAAATCGGTTCAGTATAATATTGGCATCCTATGGGGGGTACCAATTCCCCTGCCCCTATCGAAAAAATAAGTAGCCTATTTTATTTTTAGGGCTCACGTGATGTTACTGTAAAAATTTCAGAAAAATCGGTTCAGTATAATATTGGCATCCTATGGGGGTACCAATTCCCCTGCCCCTATCGAAAAAATAAGTAGCCTATTTTATTTTTAGGGCTCACGTGATGTTACTTTAAAAATTTCAGGAAAATCGGTTCAGTATAATATTGGCATCCTATGGGGGGTACCAATTCCCCTGCCCCTATCGAAAAAATAAGTAGCCTATTTTATTTTTAGGGCTCACGTGATGTTACTGTAAAAATTTCAGGGAAATCGGTTCAGTATAATATTGGCATCCTATGGGGGGTACCAATTCCCCTGCCCCTATCGAAAAAATAAGTAGCCTATTTTATTTTTAGGGCTCACGTGATGTTACTGTAAAAATTTCAGGAAAATCGGTTCAGTATAATATTGGCATCCTATGGGGGGTACCAATTCCCCTGCCCCTACCGAAAAAATAAGTAGCCTATTTTATTTTTAGGGCTCACGTGATGTTTCTGTAAAAATTTCAGGAAAATCGGTTCAGTATAATATTGGCATCCTATGGGGGGTACCAATTCCCCTGCCCCTATCGAAAAAATAAGTAGCCTATTTTATTTTTAGGGCTCACGTGATGTTACTGTAAAAATTTCAGTAAAATCGGTTCAGTAGTTTCGGAGTCTATAAAGCGACAAACATACAAACATACAAACATACAAACACACATAATTCATTTTTATATATATAGACCTTAAAAATAATCTTTTAGAAAAATGTTTAGGATTAAAGCGATTCTTTTCTTTAGTTTTGATAAATCTTGACTTGGAAAAAATTCTTTTACTTATCGTTGATGTTGGAGAAATCGAACGTGATCCATTATACAGAATACATATCTAATTTCTAAGTCCTTTTCCTGGATTTCTCTAAACGTATAATATCTTCCATTATGTCATTAGTATCCTGTTTTAATTTTTTTATATTTTCAACTCTTCTAGTTGTTTTGGTTAATTCTGTTAAAAGATTGATATGAGAAAATATGGGAAGAAACCAATTACTAAACACATACATACATATGGGAAGTTCCAGTGAAAAGTCTCCTTTTTGTAACGTAACGCCAGAAGTAATTAAAATCGTTTATCAAAAATTGTATATGTATAATTCACTTTTTTTATATGTTGTGTAAAGAGCAACTAGCTCTACATTATGTTACAAAAGGGATAACTTTTGAACACCATGGTCCTAAAATACAAGCTTATTTGCTTTCTGGCGTTGCATTACAAAAAGTAGACTTTTCGTTGGAAATTCTCATATGTGCCTAGAACGAGAAAAGATGTTTAAATCTGATAACTTGGAAAATAAATCTTTATAAGTCCAAAGCTTGTTAAAAGAGGTTTTATACAAAAAGTATTGCAAGTCAAAATCCACTTCTGTTTTTGTAACGTCACGCCGGCGCATATTTTTGCTTATATCTTCAAATCCTTACGATTGATTGTTGTAAATTTTTTTCTGAATATAGAGCTGCTTTATTACTTTGTAATATTTTTACAAATTTAACTTCTGGATTTAATTTTTTTACATTTTGTCGTACAAATATCACGTCACAATGGAAATGCCCATATAAAAATAACGTGAAACAAAAAGCTGTTGGCATTAAGACCTATTTAATATGAAGATCCCTTCTTTGTTTGTATGAAAAAATATTTTCTAAACACATACCTTTTGTATATGAGACGAAACAAATAATTAAAAACAAAAAAAAATATGTTATAATATTACAAAAAATTCAAAATTTTGTTACTTCGGTTAATCGGTTAATCGACTGAAATTAACCGGTTTAATCGTTAATCGAAAATAGCCAACTTAAAATTAAGCGGTCAGTTAATCGGGTAGTGCTTAATCGGTTAACCGATTAACGGTTAACCGAATGAATACCCTAGTACTCACTCACACTGCATAACTTTAAGATAACCATAAGTTAGCTCATTATGAGTTAGCTTGTGGTGCATACAATATGTTGACTTTAATAAGAGAATAAAAAAAAATTACGTATTTTTGCTTTATTTATTTTTTAAAGAGAGGCAGAGACTATTACACATATGTTTTCTTTTACTTTTGTTGTTTGCCCCTTTGTCTACACAAAAACTCTCAATTATAAGACACCAGCAGCATGCCCGATTTGGTTTTCATAATAATTCTACTTTGAAAATGAGATGTTTTTAACTAAATGATATTAACAAAGAGAATATGGGAACTTTTGCTTATTATTTAACTTTGAAAAAGTACACAAAACAAACAAAACGTTTTTACCAAAGTCCACTGCATCAGCTTTGAGTTAGCCAAACGCTAGTTCAATAGTTATCGAGAAGAAGTCAGTCGCACAAAACACAACTGACTCAAATCTGCACCAATTATGAGTTAGTTTGCTAGTCAGTTGTAAATAAGTTAGCTAAAAGTCAACTAAATGTTGAGCTAGCTAATAAAAATCCGACAGGGTTAGCATTCAAATATGTCTGTGAAAAAATGTAAATTTATTGATTAGGGGTATAACCAAAAAAAATACCTATCACGACGGGGAGGCACTGATGTATATATCAAGAAAACAGTTTTTTGAGATCAATTTGGAAAAAAACCTCCCCCCCCAAACCGTTTTTTCCAAAAGCTTCCAAAAATTAATAATATTTGAATTTTTATTTTTTAAATACCATACATACAATCATGTACTATATATTAACTTCAGATACTAAAAATGATCTTTGTTGAAGGAAATAAACTTTAAGTTAAAGTGCGTGTTGTTCTGCAATATTGTATTTTTAATAAACAAAAAAAATCCAAATACTAAACTTCAAAGTGGTTTGGGGGGGAACTTTTTTAACGTCCGCGAAAAAGTGGCCCTACTTTTCATCATAGATTTTCATGGTCTATATAGCATGGATATGTATTTTTTGATAATTTAAAAAATTGTTCAAAAGTTATACCCGTAGTATTGATACTTTTTTAGTTTTCCCCAGATATACCCCTGTCGGATTTTTATTAGCTAGCTCAACATTTAGTTGATTTTTAGCTAACTTATTTATAACTGACTTGTAAACTAACTCATAATTGGTGCAGATTTGAGTCAGTTGTGTTTTGTGCGACTGACTTCTTCTCGATAAGCATTGAACTAGCGTTTGGCTAACTCAAAGCTGATGCAGTGGACTTTGGTAAAAACGTTTTGTTTGTTTTGTGTACTTTTTCAAAGTTAAATAATAAGCAAAAGTTCCCATATTCTCTTTGTTAATATCATTTACACCCAATTTTCACGATGATTTTTTCCCCTATTTTAAAATCATGTCTTTTTTTGTTTGATAGTGAGCGGGGTAGAGAAGTAAGCAGGGTAGAAAAAAAGACATGAATCGTATTTCTGTGTTTCTTTTTTGACATTCCTCTTTGCACTTATTTGTGTTTTTTAATTTCTGTTTTATTCTTATTTCAAAATGACATGTGCTTATTAAAATATAGAAATATAAAAAATTTTAATTAAAAAAAATTCAAAATATATCAAAATTATGTGGAATAACGAAATTTTAAATATTGTTACGAATAAGAAACTAAGAAAAAATCAGCTCTGACTGCAAAGAAAAGAAACATGGTGAAAATTTAACCAGTTTTTGGAAGTTTCTTTAAAAAAGAAATACAAAAAAGACATGTCTTTTAAATCATCGTGAAAATTGGGTGTTAGTTAAATACATCTAATTTTCAAAGTAGAATTATTATGAAAACCATATCGGGCATGCTGCTGGTGTCTTATAACTGAGGGTTTTTTGTATACAAAGGGGAAATACAACAAAAGTGAAAGAAAACATATGTGTAATATTCTCTGCCTCTCTTTAAAAACTAAATAAAGCAAAATACGTTATTTTTTTTTATTCTCTTATTAAAGTCAACATATTGTATGCACCACAAGCTAACTCATAATGAGCTAACTAATGGTTATCTTAAAGTTATGCAGTGTGAGTGAGTACTGACTCGTGCTGCGGACATTGCGTGTAAAAACTGAATAGCTTTAACCATGTAAATGAGTTATCTTGTGAGTCGCCTCTGACTAACTTCTGATTAACCATGAGTTAACTTTAAGCTAACTCATTTTCCGACAGGGACAGAGTTTGAATCATAATATACAACTAGTATGCCGACTCTTTGACAGGTATATAGCTTAATTGTCAGTGGAACCTGAATTATGTTTGCATTAGTAAGATTTTGTTTAAATGTATTGGTATATAAAACTATTTCCACCACTAAACATAGTTGCATAAAATCGTATAGAATGTGGCAAAATTTATTGAATGCTGGCTGCATTTATAAACTTTTAAAAGCCATGTTTGCTAAATTTTTATTCTGCAATATCGGAAAATATTTAAATAATTTATGATTTCAAATATTATTTTCATACCACAAAATGCTACTCTGCTGGCTTTAATAATATTAACAACAGAAAAAAATTAATGTCAAATAAATTTAGTTTGTGAAAAATGAAAACATTTTGCAAAAGCAAATGAGCAAAATGTATTGGAAAAAATTATTAATTATGTGTTTGTGTCATAAAATTAAACATAAAATGTTATATTGTGAAAAATTTCAAATTTTGTTGTTCTTATGTGTGTTGAATTCACACAGAACGTATATGTGTGAGGGGTGACTAAAAAATTGAGAACGCTCTCACCAGTTGGCATACTAGTTCTATACTATGGTTTGAATTCTTTGTAATTTTAATTACAAAAAATAACAACATTATTCATTCAGTATAAAATCCACTACAAAAAAATTATTGTCAAAAATTAATACAAAATTTTTTTTTTTTTTATTTGTGAAAATTAAGAACTCGTTTCCAGTGAAATTATAAAGCTAAAGCGGGCAGCCAACTGACTAAAGTATTATCGCATATCGGGAGATATACGTATGTATACCTATTAACTGATAGCCCTGAAATAAGTTTTAGCGTTTACAGTGAATTTCAGAAGGCTGCTTAATATGGGATCTTCCCCTGCGGCCACACGATAAACTTTTTGTTGATAGTCTCTAACATATACTGTTTGTCAAAATTTACATAAATTGAAAGCTGTGACGTAGGCTGCACGCAATTTTTAAGTAATTTACTTTCAAGATGTCATCAAGAAAACAATTTATGCTGACAAACGAAAAATTTGCTCACTAAACTTCTAATCAGCTGATATATTGAAGGTAAAATTGCCAAACAAATGAATAGTTAAAATTGAGAGCAATCTTGTGGTCAATTTAAAAAGTGTGAGTGTGTTAGTAAAAAAAATTTGATGGTGTTATTTCTTATCCTACAAGACTGTGACGTACCAAATTTTATTACAGTAGTATTATTTATTACGGTTTTAGGCTTAATAAACTGTTTTCCGAGGGGCATAGAGTAAATTATGGAACGATCGCCACGAAATTTGACAGTTTGATTTATAATCCTTTTAATGATGTGATGTACCAAATTTTATTATTATAGCATTATTTATTGCAGATTTAGGCGTACTAAACTGTTTTCCAAGAGAAAGGTTAATATGGGGCCTAGGTTAAATTATGAATCGATCTACACGAAAATTAACAGTGTGATTTATAGTCCTATAAAACTGTAACGACAAAGTTTAAGTACACTAAAAATATTATGTAGGTAAATTCCACAGAAAATTCATTTTAAGCAACTAAAAATTTATTTAAAAAACGGATCATTAACATTTCATTTAAAGAAAATGAATTTACATACATTTTAAAATTTTTTTATTTAGCAGTATATTCCGTAAAATTTAAAAATTTAAAAATTTAAAAATATAATTTAACTGAAAAAAATCAAACTTCATAACAATACTAGTACGGAAAAACATTATTTTTTGGTAGTTTGTTTTTTTGAATAACAAACATAAATGTTAAAAAATAAATTCATTCGTAAAAAAACTATATATTTATTAAATTTTAAAAGTAAGGAAATGAATTTAATAGCCCACAATCAGTTACTGTAACAATTTTATGAGTGTTTATATAGGGTTTATATTGGGCCTAGGGCAAAGATGCCCAAGGTAGTAGTATTGGTGACGAAATAACACTGGAAGAAAACAATTTGCTATTCATTTTATTTAGTCGTCAACGAGATTGCGACGAAAGCACATGTGTGGCGGGTGTTGTCATTTTTTTTAAATTATATTTTATTATTATGTTTTATTAAAAGATTTTGTTAGTTGTGCTTAATTCCCTTTTTAAATAATTGATAAAAAATTCTGAAATTTATTGTTGGAGGATAAGCTGTTCCTATGCGCATTTCACTGGTTGCCTAGGCCAGATCATCAGGAAACGTTCTCCTAAATAATTTTAGAAAATCCAAAGCTATCAGCAAACAAAACTACAGAGGGAATGAGAATTACTCACAAACACTCAGAAAGTCTTGTTTGCAACGATATCAAAGCTTAAACAAAATACCAAAAAAAGGGAATTAAGCACAACAAACAAAATCTTTTAATAAATAATAGTATTCCCACAAACAACTTTGATAATAAATTTTAGCAAGTGCACGTGCATAAAAAACTGAACTGGCAAATTGTTTTTATTTTGATTTCTTGCGAAAACAATAAAAGCACTTTGTTTTTGTTTTTAATATGTTTTTTCTTTACCCACTTACAACTACAATTAATGTTGGGAGAATTCCAAATAATTGTAGCGGGAAATGTAAGAAAAGATAAAACTCATCACTGATTTATTGTTTGGTATTTTGTTTAAGCTTTGATATCGTTGCAAACAAGACTTTCTGAGTGTTTGTGAGTAATTCTCATTCCCTCTGTAGTTTTGGTTGCTGATAGCTTTGGCTTTTCTAAAATTATTTAGGAGAACGTTTCCTGATGATCTGGCCTAAACAACCAGTGAAATGCGCATAGGAACAGCTTATCCTCCAACAATAAATTTCAGTATTTTTTATCAATTATTTAAAAAGGGAATTAAGCACAACAAACAAAATCTTTTAATAAATAATAGTATTCCCACAAACAACTTTGATAATAAATTATTATGTTTTTTTAAATTATATTTCTTAGTTTTTTTAAATGTCTTATGACAAATAAGACATTGCATGTCATCAAAAGCATTTTGTAACATAAAATACTTTTCGGCTGACATCATTAATATATCGCAATAATTTCAATTTATGTGTTCACTGACAGCAGTATCGATGACGATTAAAATGTAAAATAACAGCCATACCTAAACAAGAGCGGAACGCGTTTTCTAGCTGTCAAAAATCCTCATGCCCATACACTTTGTATGTAGCATACCGAAACAACGCGACGGCAACGCAACGGTAGCGCTTTGCAATTGGAAAATCCGATTTTTACAGCGCGTTAAAATAAACAGGGCTGCTATATTTGTTGTTTTGACAACCCTGTTTTTATTGTTTGTTAATAAATAATGGCAAATTAGCCATTTTTAGGTCAAACTAGCGGTTTTAATTCAATTTCTTATGTCTTTTATGAGGGTTTTAGTCGGCACGAAAGTTAACACTACTGTTTATGGCACAACGCTGACGCTCTTATTTAGGTATGGCATATCAGCGTAAAAGCTACGCTGAAGAAAACGTTCCGCCTTCCGCTCTTATTTAGGTACGGCTGTAAGACACAGAAGTTCTGCAAGTGTAGTTTGTCTCTCCCACTCAACATGCTGATTTCCTATTGGTTGATTGACGATCAAACAAAAGAGCGTAAGTATACGTGTGAGTTTAATTTGCTGATATCAGCCACTACTGGGCATCTTTGGCCTAGGGTAAGTGATCGATATACACGAACTTTCACAGTCTGATTTCTTGACCTATAAAACTGTGACGTACCAAATTTAACTATGAAAGCATTATTTATTACGGTTTTAGCCGTACTAAACTGTTTTCCGGGAGTATACTTTATAGGGGGCCTATGCTTAATTATGGTCCGATCTTCACGAAATTTAATACTATGATTCCAGGCGTAAATTCCGTGAATTATTTCACCATTTATGTTAGTGTTTCTAACAAAATGTTTAATTTCACAGCGTGATTTCTAGTCCTATAAATTTTTAAGGGTGGCGGTTGCACATTTTGATTCATAGCTTTGATATCCTACTGAACTGTTGTGGCTGGATTTCAATCCCAAACTGCTAAGGATAACTACAAGCAATTTGATACCAAGTTTGTTCTTTTCTTTTGCGTTTTTCGAAAGTGAGCGTGTTTTCAGCAGACGGACATGGCTAAATTGACTTATGGTGTTTTCTTTTCTGCAAAAAATGTGACATTTTATTTAAAAATGCAATTTGGTGTTCGTTTCATAAAAATGCTTCGCTCTCTAAAAGGGTGGCTTGTTTTATTCTAAAAAATGCACCCTTACTAATGGCATGATAAAGGCCGTGTCAGATACAACTATGTCGCTTTGCGTGACGTTTCTACCTTCGGCAGAAAAACGCAAAGCAAAAGGTGTATGCGCCAATGAAAACTTTGACAACACTCACGCATTATTTGTTTACTTATAAAAGCGGTTGGTAATTTGTACATTTAATTATTTGTTACAAAAATTAAAGTTAAAAATTTAATTGGACGTTTTTTTGGAATTGAATTTGGCAAAAAAAATTAAAAAAAAAGAAAATTATACTAGCCAATTGTCAAAGCGCGCAAAAACATGAGAGTTGGCTAACTTTTTGCTTCGCTCCGCTTTGAAAGTACTTTATGTGACATGTTTCGTATAAGTATGTATATTTTATCTTAGATGTCAAAGCGAATCGGTAACGCAACGCGAAGCAAAAGTTTTATCTGACATGGCCTTAAGGCATTGCGCTTTACGCTCCGTATAAATCGACAGAGTTGATAATGCCCTGCAAAAAGATGGCTTCTGTTTATATATAGGGTTACCAGACGAAGTTGGGAAAAAATCGCCTCTAATCAGGACAGTAAAAATTTAAAATTTTAATAGCTATTTTTTCTATTATTTAACAGTAAAAACATAAGAGCGCATTACATTGTAAATCATAGGTTGCCAGTGATATAAAATTTAAGTGGATTCGGTGTTATAAAATTGTTTTTGAAAAAAAACGTCAAATCTGAAAAAAAGAAATCTGAAAAACTTGGTGTTAATAAATCAGCAGCCTGGCAAAGGTATTTTCTTGTTTACATATTTTATAAAAAACAAACCAAAGAAATTGGAATTTCTTCATTAATTTTGTACATTTATTTATTTATTTAATACTCGTATCAACAATCTATTAACAAATTTTGGTTTATGTATATTTTATTTTATATTTTGAAGAACAAACTTTTTAATTTATGTACATTTTTTTTTTATATTTTGAGGAACAAACTTTTTGTCAGCTGTTAAAAACAGGGCCGTCCAATTTTGTGTTTTGTTTTCGTCAAATAAAAAATTGCATTATTACAGGGCCGGCAAGACATTTTATACATGTACCTTTTAACAAGGTGTAATTTTTTTGTAGAAAAGAAAACACCATTAAAATATCTCAAGGAGCCAGAATATATATATACTTTATGACATGATGAAATAAACAGGTGGCATTACTACGCCAGATGACGATTTTTTGCTCTTGTATTGTTTGTCTAGTCTTATGTCAAAGTTTTGTTTATGTTTACAAAAAGTCTACGTTTTGTGCTGTGATTTTTGTATTGTATTAAAAATTTTGATTATTTAAATTAAAATTAAATAAGATAGTAACCATAGTGAAATAAAAATTGGCTCAAAACTAATTTATTGCATTGCGTTCGGCGGCAAAATTTAATTTTAGTTTAATATAATTTTTGACGTATACGGAGACTTATTTCTCATTTTTGTTGTAATGTTGTATTATTCCACCATGCTTTATGGGGTCCGAGATGTATAATAAAAATGTTTAACACGGAATCATGGTGAAATTACTAGAAGGTGGCAGCACTACGGAATCTATTATTTTTTGCTTATCCATGGTGAAAGATTTATTGTGTCAAAATTATTTGTTTATTCATAGCAAGTGTCAAAATAGTGATTGATAACGTTAATTTTCTTCAAAAAATAATTTGTGAGATAAAAAAAAAACAATTTGTTCGGTATTGTGTTTAAAATAAATAGTTAAAACAATTGAGATTTAAAAAAAAAAACATAAAAAAGATGTATTGTAGTTATAATAAAAAAAACTTGTTAGTTGTATTAAAACTAATCGTTTGTACAAGATACATTCTGTTGTGAAAGTTTTGCAAATAGAAAAATAACTTAAATTAAATACGTATTGTATTATAAAAGTTGTTTTTATTTGTTGCGAAAAGCAACCAGTAGCCCGTTTCTGTATTTCTCTCATCGTAAAATTTCCCGCATGAAACAAGTGAATTATGACAAAAACAGTGCAATATGAAACAAAAAATGGGTTTTCTCACATACGTGTTTCTGTATCTTCACTTTGGGAGAATTATCTGTCATTTAAATAATTTTCCAGCAATTATTGGAAGGATGTGAGAAAAAGTGTTTCTGTATCAATATTTTGCTAAAATTTTCTCACTAGAACTGTCAAAATAAGTCACATTTAAAATTGCTGCGAGAAAAATAAAATTTCAAAAAATGGAGCACAAATTATGTCTGTATGTACATAATTATGTGTATTATTTTTTTTTTTTTATTTGAAGAGAAAGAATTTAAATGATGAAAATAAATAAAACACAATTGTTATATTTTGTTATTTTAATTTTTTAAGCCCCACATTGTTTTCGTTTTATGCAGGGCTGCCAGATAAATATGTGAAAAAATCGTTAATTTTCTAAGAAAGAATAAAAAAAAATCGTATATTTTGTTTTAAAAAATCGGACAATTTAATATTAATTTTGATAAAATTTTGTTCGATTTTTATTAAAACATAATGAAAAAAAAATAGTTAAAGTTCTTGGGTAAAATACATAGTTTATACATATATACATACATATGTACTTAAACTTGAGGTCTATTTAAATAAAATTATTTATTTTATTTTTTCTTTAATCCGATAACAATCTAAAATTTCAGAATTTTTTTTTTCTGAAAAAATCACGCAATGGCGTGATATAATACATATTGGAATAAAACTAACACTTTTGTCCAAAAAAAGGCAAAAATTTCCTATAGTGCATTGACTGAAAAATGGGGTAATAGTTTAATGTTTTTATCACATAGACAAATGTATTAAATAATCTAAGGAAATAAAAATTAAACAGTTTTCCTTCGAAATTTTGATTTTGCCGATACATTTTTTAATCTGCCTTTTTTTAAAGATATCGTTTTTCTGTGGTGCCTAATACACAAACATATAAAACTATTTATTTTATTTCGGAGACTGAAAAATCAGCAAATCGGCACTTTGCCAATTTTAGAACAAAAAATCGTCAAAACGACGATAAATCGTCAAATCTGGCAGCCCTATTTTTATTATATCTATTTCTTTCGTTGACGTTTCGCTTGCATTTTACACCTAAGGCCATGTCAGATAAAACTTTTGCTTCGCGTTGCGTTACCGATTCGCTTTGACATCTAAGATAAAATATACATACTTATACGAAACATGTCACATAAAGTACTTTCAAAGCAGAGCGAAGCAAAAAGTTAGCCAACTCTCATCTTTTTGCGCGCTTTGACAATTGGCTAGTATAATTTTCTTTTGTTTTTTAATTTGTTTGCCAAATTCAATTCCAAAAAACGGTCCAATTAAATTTTTAACATTTATTTTTATAACAAATAATTAAATTTACAAATTACCAACCGCTTTTATAAGTAAACAAACAATGCGTGAGTGTTGTCAAAGTTTTAATTGTGTCATACACCTTTTGCTTTGCATTTTTCTGCCAAAGGTAGAAACGTCACGCAAAGCGACAAAGTTGTATCTGACACGGCCTTTAATTACTGGAAGTATTCCAGTTAAAACAGAATCTAATTGGTCTGTTCTCGCATTCAAATACAGAAACACTTTTTTCTCACAAATCCAGAAACGATGGAATTTTTTGTTTCACACTTCATGTGAGAAATTTTGCGATGAGAGAAATACAGAAACGAGCTACAGTGTTTTAAATTACAAATTACAGCCAATCGTTTATAACGTAGCTTTTTGCATCGTGGTGGAGGACCAACAAAAAAACTCATTTGCAAAAGAAAACTTTTATTTAAATAAAAATCAAACCTATTTTATTTGTGAAGCCTTTGTGCGTGCTTTTCAAAAATGCGTAAGTGTTTATTATGCGGTAAGGAAGAACTGCCTGGCAACGGTACGTTTTTTAAAACTCCAAAAATCGGTACAATGAGTCAAAAGTGGAGTAAGTTGTGCAGGAACGAATTTAATTCAGCCACAAGAATTTGTATTGACCACTTTCCAAAAAACGATATCCTAGCTCTGGGACGGTTTACTCGTTTGCTGCCAAAAGCTTTGCCAATAGTGCCTGAGGTACAAGAAATGTATGTGCCCAATACAAATCCAATAGTGTGTTTAAACATTATTGTTTAAAAATCTTTAGTAAATAGTTTGGGAACAAATCTAGTTTACCGACGCAGCTTCAAATAAAAAAAAAATACCTAGGGTGATAGAAAATGGAAAAAATAAGAAGAAAAAATTAAATAAAAAAGTTGGCGTAAACGCTTAGTTTTCGAGTTATGGGCGTTTAAACTTTTCATATAAATATGTGATTTTCCACTACAATTCTAAACGCTTATGGCCAATACTGGTATAATTTTAAAGCTATTGAACAGATTTTTCTGAATATACCTACATAATTTATTTCAAAATTTTAAACTCTTTAGCTCACATTACAATTTTTTTCATTTTACGTCGAAATGTTGCGGAAGTACACTAGGAAAGAATGTAGTTTATTTAAATAAAAGCGTAATACAAATTTCATAAAATAACAAAAACTAGCATCGCAAAAAAAAATTCTTTGCATATCCGGCCTTCCGCCGGTCGCAATGATTTTCTCCCCTATGATATAACTAATACCGGCTTCGCTAACTAAAGATTTCCTGTATAGCCGGCCATCGGCTGGGCGCAAGGGTTTTCTCCCCTATGGGATAACTAATACCGGTTTCGATAACTAAAGCTTTTCTGCATAGCCAGCCTTCAGCCGGGTACAAAGATTTTCTTGCTAACTAAAGATGCTCTGCATAGACAGCCTTTGCCCATGGGCAAGGATTCTCTCCTCATTAGTATAACATAAACATAAAGAAGGTTTTACTTGTATATTGATACATACATTAAAGAATTTAAAAAAAAAAATAATAAAATGCTTAAACCATCAAACTCCACCAGTTTTTTTATCGACTTCTGTTTGAATTTTAATGTGTACAAGCGTCAAAAGCAGGGTCAGATCATCTACAATATAACCTAAAAAAGTTTTAAACTATATTATTATAGGTGACAATTTGCTAGCCTTGCAACTTACTTCCATGATTAATGATGGCAGTTAAAACTTGTCTATTCTTGTTTTTATCCGACATGTATTCACTGACATCTAAAATTGACTGGCTGATATTGATATGCACTTTACACTTTGCAGCAAGTTGGCTTGTACTTCTGCATTTATGTATGTAAGTAATTTAACTCGCTATTTCTTATATAAAACATAATAATTATGTTTTTTTACTTTATATAAATTTTTTTTGCTAAGTACGTGTTTATTTTGTGAGGAATTGACGTTTCAATAAGAGTAATATTTTGGTGTGGTGAAAATCCATATTTTTGACACACTTAACTTTTTTACACAAACAAATTTGCCTGTTTTTGTTGTATTGTTGTACAACAAATCCTAGTGCTGCCACCTTGTAGTAATTTCACCATGCACGGAATGACAAACTTAGTACACCCTTATTCACCACTAGTGGTGGTGGAGGGTATAAAAACCAACAGAACAACAACATGGTATTTGTGGGTAAAATTAAAGGCAGTCATGGTTTTTTTTATATCTGAGCCACTTGTGAACCGATCAGGCTGAATTTCAATAAAGAGAGGTTGCGTGTTAATAAGCAAGCTATGTATGTATGTGTACCGAATTTGGACAATTTTTCTCTTACCGCTCTTTAGATATAAATAAATATATTTTGTTCCATGCCACTTCTCCACTTTCGCCCCCATTTTATCGGATGTTGTCATTTAATAACCTGGATGCTTGTGTTTAATTTTGAAACCTTGGCTCTTGCCGTTCTCCAGATACACAGAAAAAAACAACAAGCTATTTTTGGGTAAAATTAGACGCAGCCTGGGTTTTTTGTTCATATCTCAGCCATTTGTGGACCGATTTAGCTGAACTTCAGTTGCAAACTATTCGGGAGTATATGTGATATAAATATATAACAACTTAGTCCCCTTCATATCTGAGGTCTTCGGAAAACTAATATCAACGGACACACGGACTGAAGGACATCGGGTAATCAGCTTTGCTTCTCAGAAGAACTCAACATATAGTAAGTGGATTTCTTTGGATCCCTTTTACGCTTAAACTAGATATTGTATTTTAACAAATGACATATCAAAGATATTTTTTGGGAGATTCTGTTAATGTTAATTTTGTTAAAATCGGTTTAGTACTTTACGAGTTATACGCGTGAGAAAGTGGCAATTCACATATGGGAGTGTGAGCAAAAACAATGAAAATACATAACAGAAGCAGTATGCTTTGTTTTTGTGTTTACTTAGTAAAAAAAACAACATGCAGATTTCTCTGCTATGCAGCGTTGCCATAATTTTTATGAAAATAACTGCATATTAAGAAAAAAAAACTGATTTTAACTTAAAAAAACTGCACATGAAAATACCCAAAAAAAAAAAATATGTAGTTTACTTAGTTTTTTTTTTAACATACTTATGTACAGAAACAAATTCAATATTATATTAAGGGTTTTCATGATATCGCTTAAAATTGCTATTTGTACAAACGGGAAAACTTGCGAGACTCGTTTCATGAAGACCCTATTAATTTGATTGTAATTAAAACAATAAATGTCAGTTTGTAAGAAACGTCAATACAAATTATAAAAATAAATGAATATTATAAAAACAAAAGTATAAAATAAAAGTTAAATGCTTTTAAAAATGCATAAAGAATGCCAAAAGACTAATTTGCTCAAATACTTGCAGAATTTATTTTTTGTGATTTATAAACACTTGAATTTTTCATTGAAAACGATGGTTAGTATTAAAAAAAATCTGTTTGTAGAAATGCACAATTGAACAGCGCAAGTTTACGATGCAAAATTTTTGGGCCGTTTTATGAAGTTTGTGTAAATGAACAGATTGCGAGACGTTTGAGCGATATCATGAAACCCCTTATTATTAAAGAATATCGTTACTTTGTAGGCCAGATAAAAGAGAGTGGAATTAAAGGCCATGTCAGATAAAACTTTTGCTTCGCGTTGCGTTACCGATTCGCTTTGACATCTAAGATAAAATATACATACTTATACGAAACATGTCACATAAAGTACTTTCAAAGCGAAGCGAAGCAAAAAGTTAGCCAACTCTCATCTTTTTGCGCGCTTTGACAATTGGCTAGTATAATTTTCTTTTTTTTTAAATTTTTTTTGCCAAATTCAATTCCAAAAAACCGTCCAATTAAATTTTTAACTTTAATTTTTGTAACAAATAATTAAATGTACAAATTACCAACCGCTTTTATAAGTAAACAAACAATGCGTGAGTGTTGTCAAAGTTTTCATTGTGTCATACACCTTTTGCTTTGCGTTTTTCTGCCGAAGGTAGAAACGTCACGCAAAGCGACAAAGTTGTATCTGACACGGCCTCAAGAGTTCAAAACAGTGTTGCCAGTGAAATTTCGAGAAAGATACATTTTAGTTTCCAAAAAGATTCACTTTTTCCCAAAAAGATACATTTTGAAAAAAAAAATTTAAATCCATTTTTAACGTTTAACATTTTTATTTCATATTTAATGAATATTGCAAAGAAAGTGATATCATAAATTTTACTTCTAAAATTTCATCTTAACACACATACACAAGAATAAGCAGACGACAGAAGAACTTAGAAAACCTAACATAAAAATACATGTTAGTTTTGTATAGCGTCGTACAGACGGTGGTCAGATCATTTAATATTGTGCGATTGTCAGATGCATTAATTTTACAGGTCTGCCAAATACGAATCAGCTTATAATGTTCACACAGTAGCAAGACATGCTTAGTTAATTTTAATGCAATTTAAGCAACGCTGTTTACCTTTGTTTTTTTAAGTATTCATAACGAAATTATAACTTTAAAAAACGTTGTCAGAGACCGAAAGTTTAATATTTTATTTCTGTACATTTTGCGTACAGATTCAAAAGATGCGAAAAATGTATCTTTCGTATCCTAATGGCATCAATGGTTCACAAGTACATGTTTTCTCATTTGTTACAAAGTTTATTTTAGTTCGGGCGCAGATTTTCTATTTGTGAATTAAACATACCTACATGAAGAATTGCAGCAACAAAATTTTACAATGTTAACCCAAAACAACAAAAATTACAAAACCCAAAACAACAAAAATTACAAAATGTAAACAGGGACATAATCAAACTTTCAAAAGTATAAGCGAAATAAACTTCTCAAACGGGTTGGCAACCATGTCAAAATTGTACGTTTGTACAATCCTTTTGCGTTGTTAATTGGGGGTATTTGAAAAACAATTAAAACATTTTCGTAAAGCATGGTCCAACTAAAATGCACGATGTTAATTGTAAATAAAACAAAATGTTTTCAGAGAACTTTAATTGAAGTTCAATGTCATTAATGTACCGAATTATATCATCCTTTAGCTCAGTTCTTGGCTTATTGGCGTACACTTTTTCTTTTAAATATCCCCAAAGAAAGAAGTCCAACGGTGTCAAACTACATGACCGTGGCGTCCAATTAACAACGGTAGATGATGCAGATAGCCCAAAAGCATGCATAGGTGTTTTCGCATTTCCTACAGACCCGGTTTGGAAATTTACGCACAATTCTCCCGCTTGTGGACACATTTGGTCGATTATGCTGAACAAAAAATTACGAAGTGCAATTTGGTTTGAACGCTGATTTTCGTAAAAGGCTTCAACACTCTTAACGTCAAATTAATATGGTCAAAAAACTTGTCATTAAGGTGTGACCCACAATAAACATCCTGCATTATAGCGGGACCACCCTTTAGAAAAATCGAAACGTCCATTTAAGTTTAAATTAAGCATAGTCAAGAAGAAAAAGACGAAACATAATAAATTGAAGAGGACACAATTTTTTTATTGAAATCTATCGAAAAATTATTAATTAGGTTTGGGTCGTTTATTTGTTAACGGAAAGGGCGTGTTTCCCAAGCCGTTTGTGTGGTTTGTTTGGCTCTCGCCACTGTTACACGAGTATGTGTTAAGCAAATTCGGTAAGATTATTGCTTAGGAAATAAAAAATAATATAACAAAATAGAAAGTAAAAAAAATTTATGTAAAAACTGCAAAATCGGCACAATTTACAAAAAAAAACTTATTTTTTAAACAAAACACTTGAAAACTGCTCCATGCTAAGAAAAACTGCAAAATGCATATAAATCTGCACATTTGGCAACGCTGCTGCTATGCATTAAATTGGAGAACAGTAGAGAATAAGAAATAAAAAAGAGAAAGACAATTTTAAATATTTTGTTTTCTTTTTGGAAGAGTTGTTGTTTTTAAATTATTTTTGGAAGAGTTGTTGTTTTTAAATGTTACCGTTGATTTCTTAAATTTTTGCGCTTATGAATAATTTTAATGTTATTGTTACATTATTAATATGGTAACATTGTAAAGAATGCGTTTATTGCATTATTTTTTTTAAAATAAACTGCGATCTTTTGATGAACTGCGATTTTATATAACAGATACTACCGGTCAGGGTCATTTATTCATGATAATCATGTATTAACAAAAAAATATATATATAGAGAGGTTATAAAAACATAATTCATCAACGAAATTAATATAAATGGAAAATATATAAAAGGCTTTGTTATAAACATTGAGATAAGGGAACTTATGTAATTTATACATTTTTAAAAATCGTCACTAAATTTCATATGCCTAAAAGTAATATGCCTCATAAAATTAAAAATTCTTCGGCTCTACTGAGAATTCTTAAATTTTGAGTTAATACCCTCTTTATGATCAAGTGTGATGTTTTTTAACATTAAATAAATACATACACTAAAAGAAAAAGCTTCATTCCAGACATGAATTTCGTCATTGGATCAATGAATTTTTTCATTGGAAGTGAACCAATGAAACTTTTCATTGTTTCAATGAAGAACATTCATTATGCTTCATATATAGTATGAAATGATTTTATAGCTGTATTATGAAACTCTTTCATTAATGGAATGAAATGATTCATTGATAAAACGACAATTTTTCTTTATCATTACATGAAATATTTTCATTGCGTAAATGATTTTTTTCATTAACAGAATGCAGTTGTTTCATTAATTCAAAAACTAAATTACATTAATAAAATGAAATTGTAACATTCATTTAATGACGGAGTAGCATTACTTATATGAAATTGCTTCATTAGTGGAATGAAATTTTTCATTATTCCTATGAAAATGTTGTCATTAAGCTAATGAAACAATGTCATTAGATTAATGATTATGTTTCATATAATATATGAAATTTTCCCCCCTTTTTAAACCACTAAAATTAAATAAATAAAATTTTTATTTAATTATATAAATACCACAATATATATATTTCGATTACAATTACTGTCGGTATATGTATAATTAAATAAAAATTATTTTTGTTTTTTACGCTCATTATTTTTGTCGTACGTGTGAGAGCAACAAGTGCACATGTACGATAGCTGCATTGATATTTGTTCGAATACAGTGTGCTAAATAAATAATAATGAAATTAATTTAGTTGCTCGTCAGACAGCGACGAATGCACATGTGCGGAGGCTACGTTAGTTTGTTGCTAAATAATATGGAATGGCAAAAATATTTTAAGAAAAAAATTCCTTTGGACATTGGGAAAATGTTATTAAGAGGCGTTATGATTCTTTTCATAGCGATATGACTGGATATAACGAGAAATAAAAAGATTTTTTTGGAACAATTTTTTAAAATAAAATCTGATTTATTTTCAATATTTTCTTCAACTGATAGCCATTCCTTAAATTTAAAAAAAAAACAGATTTTTATTTCTAATAAAAAGGTTTTTTTTCCTCATCGGTATACCTAGTCATATAGCTATGAAAAGAATCATAATTTTCTTAATTAATCCCTAATCACCAACTCTACATAAACCCCTAATCAACGGAAGTTTATCACATACACTTAATTCAGTGTGAACTGCATTATTATAAATTTTAAATAACCAAAAAAAATTCTTGTGATTTAATACTAATAAAAATTGTGCGTTTAGTTTTGCGTGTCACTGTACTTAAACAATTCTCTCAGAATACATATGCAAAACATTTTTGAACACCAATGATGTAAACCAGTGGTGTCAATTATGATTGTGTTGGTGCGAATACTCTTGTCTCTTACATTCCCAGCGGGAGGAATCTGCGGTTGCGAGGCTTATTACGAGGCCTAATTAACATACATATTTTGCTATGAAGACTTTAGAGCAATTAATAATAATACAATTATCGAAAAATGTTGAGTTATGGACAGACACAATCAGTTATTATTTAAATAAATTTAATTTGGAACCTGCATTTCGCAGAAACTTTGCTTATTTTTTGGAAAAATTGAGCATTTGACAATATTTGAAGTCTTTTTACAACCTTATACAATTCTTTCCAAAATTTTTAATTTTGTGCTCAACATATCTTTGCGAATGCCAACAATGAAAATTCATTTGCACATACTAATGCAAATAATAACCCCATTAAGTTTAAAAATATTCTATAATTATTAACCACCATTATAAAATGAGAAGATTTTACTAGCCTATAAAAATATACTTTTATTTACCAATAATATCTTCTAAATTTATATTGCAGTTTCGAAACAACAAAACATTTTTTAGGTTTGCGGACGTTAATTTATTGCGTTGTTTTGAGCAAATGTATTTCAAATCGGAAAATAGTAGTTCGCAAAGATATATTGAGGAAAAAAAGCGGCAAACATTTGAAGGAATTTTTTTTTTAATACAGGATATAGTGCCCCGTCTAAATTTTTCCAGAACTCAATAATATTTTCCCTATCTGGATGATTAAATTTTTAATAAAGTCATCCGCTTGTATGCTCGTTATCGCTGTCTACAAGACTAATTAATAAAATTCAAATTTGAAGTTTACAGAAGCTCAATAAACACAACATCAAGGCGAATTCATCACAGTTATTCTTGATACTACAACAAGTACACTACACCTCGTACAAAAACCACAAGCAATTTGTTTTTTTAAAATCATTGTACAATGTTAAAACAGAAATAAAACAAAACAGAAACAAAGATAATAAATATATTATTTCTGTTTAGAGGCCTCAAAACAGGCCGTGCGATCGTGCGATATTTCCCGCTGAATGAGAGTGTTTTGCAGTAAACAATTGTATTTTACGCTCGCAAAATAAAAGAGCGTAAGCGTACATGTGAGTTTTGCTGACACAATTGTGTATGACGCTGACATCCCTGACTTAAATGTAGAACAGAGCCCGGCAACACATACATGCAGACTTTTTGTTTTTTGTGAGAGAATAATAACTCTCCCTCTCAGAAGCACTTAAAGAAATTTTTGTGTTATTTTGTTATTGTTAAAATCAATCTGGCTGTTAATGTAAAAACTGAAAACATAAGCGTATATTTTATTTAAAATAGAAAACAAAAAAATCATTAAAATTAAATAAATCATATTCTTCAAGAAAAATAAAAAAAAACTATAATTTCATAAAAACGTGTTAATATATTAAAGCAAAAATAAATTCAGAAATTAATTACTTTCATAAAACTTAAACGATTCTTCAGGAAAAGTTGAATGGAAAACAACCATTTGATTTAATTTATTTCGTTAAAAACTAATTTTCATTATTTGTAATAATATTTTCAAAAACTTCATCCCCTAAATGTTCATCTGTTAAACTATTTCTAAGTTTAGTTTTAATTAGCTTTAAAATTGAAACCGAGGACTCGCATATATATGTTGACCCGAACATAGAGTATAATTTAAAAATTTCATTTTTAGTTGTTAAGTATATCTCTTCGTTTAAATTTTTCCAGAATTCCACCCCAGCCGTCAACGGTATATTTAAATCCGAACGCATTTTCAAAAGTTCTTCTCTGATGTCATAACCCTGTTTATTGATATCACATGTTAAAGGATTGCTATGCAGTTCTAATAAACACTCAATTTTAGAAAAATTCGAAAAACGATTGTTACAATTATCTAATATGCCTTGAAGTAAACTAATATATTCAAGTCTATAATTATTAGAAAATTCATCATATATTTCATTTGTTCTTTTAAAACATATTACATTTTTATTTTTAAGATTTGTAATCAGAGTTTGAACTTTTGTTATAAACTGTTTTACAGAGAAATATAAAGAAAATACAGTTTTATTTCTTCCTTGCAATTGAAGATTTAACTGATTAATTAATTCGGTAATATCTGTTAAAAACGCAAAATCTAATACAAACATGTTATCTATTAAATATCTTAGTAATTCATTCGATGGATTATTTTCAAAAAATAACATCACCTCTTTCCGAAGACTGAATAACCTTTCCAAGCAACGTCCTTTACTGAGCCATCTCACTTCTGTAAACATTAATGCGTCGCCATATTCAGTATTCATTTCATCCAAAAACGCTTTAAATTTTCTGTGGCTCAAAGCATTGTGGCCACCACGTATTTTATTTATTATTTTTGTTACAATTTGCATTGTATGCATCATATTCACGCTTTTTGTAAATAATGCCTGTTGATGGATTATACAATGAAAAATATAAATGTTAAAGTCGTTTCTTAAAAGGTAACCCACAAGACCCTCGTTTTTCCCAACCATGACTTTTGCACCATCGGTGCATATAGAACAAAATTTGCTTTTATCGGCAAAAGAAAAAATTTCGTCACATATTACCCTAAAAAGAGTTTCTCCCTTTACATTACCATGTAATGCAACCAACGTTAACATTTCCTCATGCACTTCAAAGTTATTATTGCAAGTTTTTATGCATATTATTAACTGCGCTATGTCGTTAATGTCAGTGCATTCATCTAAACAAATAGAAAAATATTTGCAATTAAGAATTTTTTTTTTATTTGTGTAGATAAATGCACTGATATCTTCTGTTCGTCGCGTTATGGTCCGAGGTGAAAAGGGACCAGAACTAATTAAATTTCGAATTTGCTCAGTATTTTCTCCAAAGCATTTTAATACATCGTTGCACAATTCTTTGAAAAATTTCCCATCTTCGAAAGGACGGCAATGTTTTGCCAGACCTGCAGCAACGACATATGATGCTTTTCTTTTGCATCGGTCATGGACATTTTCAACTTTTGAGTTCTCAAAATCAAGAATCATTTTTTCGTAAAAAGGTTTTTTTAATTTTAAAATTAGGCATTTTCTTTCGTCATGAGAAATATTTTTATATTCATTATGACATGAATTAAAATGTCTTTCTAAATTAAATTTTGCTGTTCGTGATAACGTACAATTACATATCAAGCATTCGGGCTTGCCAAAAAAATTTTCGGCAAACAACAAATCAAACTCCCATTCTGTCTTGAACATTTCTCGCAGCACGAGCACGGTGTAGTACTTTTGCCGGGCTCTGGTATACACAATTGTGCATAGAAATGGATTTCCCTGGTCTATTTATTCAAAAATAAAATAAATTACATGGGAATTATAACGTGAAAAAGTTATTTTAGTAAAAAGTTAGGGTATTCATAGTGGTAAGTAAAATAGAAAGGGTATTCACTTTGTTGGGTTACTCATACTTCAAACATCTGTGCATACATTTTAATTCTAGCTAATGCTATATCATAACTTTTTACAAAATACCAAATGAGCACCTGAGTTTGCCTGCAAAAATTTATAACAGGTCAAAGTTACGTTAAATAAATACCATAAATTAGTAAGTTTAACTCTTTGGACTCGGTCATATAATTGTAGCATAAAAAAGTAAGCAATAAAAATAGTGCTAAGCAATAAAGTTTCATTAATACATCAATAAAACACATCTTCTTACACAAAAATTTTACCTGCTGTCACATTTGCTTTTATGTGTATAGGTTTACACATAAATTGTAGGAAAACAAGACTTTTTTAACTTGTTTTTTAAATATTTTTACTTACTTAAGAAAAGTGTTTTCAAAGAGAACACGATTGGTACAGAAACAAAAATGTTTTTACAAGCACAAAATACCAACAAATTCTTGTGGCAATTTTTTTCTTAATAATTTCTACATTTAGGTACGTCTTTTGAACGAAAGAAAAAGGGACCCTTTTACAGACATCAAAGAATTTTTCTCACAAACAAAACACATATCGCAAAACAATGTAGATATTATTTGAAAATTTAAAATTTTTGTTGATTAGGATTCACGTTACATATGTATGTATTTTTATATAATTTTACAAAATTAAAAATGACGTATCATCAAATAAATATATAATTTTTTTTAACAGCATAATGTATAATCAAGCTCAAGAAGAAAATTAGCAGAGTTTTTAATTCTTTTTATAAGAACACATTAATATTTTTAAACACCAAAACTGGGTAATCTTTTTTATTACTATAGTGGAATTAGTGATCAGATAATAATTTATATAATATAATATAAAAAAATTATTATAAAAAAATATAATATAATAAAAAAAATTTTCGGCAAACAAGAAATCAAATTCCCATTCTGTCTTGAACATTTCTCGCAGTGTTATTCTTAAGCAAGCGTCAACAGAACCTTCTTGTTTGAATGTTCGTACGAAAATAAATGATTTTGTTTGTTTTTTACAAAGTGAGAGCGAATGTTATTGTGAGAAAAAAAGCACGGTGTAGTACTTTTGCCGAGCTCTGATGTAGAATAATAATAATATAAACCATTGATGTCAAAAATAAAATTGCAGTTGTATTTGTGAGTAAAAAAAATTACAATTACCCAACTAGCCATTCCTTAAGCGAGATATAAATAAACTGGAGAAAGAGCTTGTTAAACTGTTCTTGTTTTTATTAAAATGCCTTTTCAATACATACTCTCTTCTTTCTTTAAATGTTTTGTAACATAAAACACATTGCAATTTGCCAAAAGCATTCAACATCATAAAATATTGCCCACATCATTTTTCTTTTTTTGCACGTATGGTTTTTTGGGTAGTAAAGTAAACAAAAAGCAAAACATCCGCTATGCATGTGCTATTGTCGCTGGCAAATCGACGACTGAATGGAAGAGAGTAAGAATGTGTGTGATTTTTGAGCTAGCACAATTGTGCTATGAAATTGAAAGAATTTGACATCGCTGATATAAACAAAGCAAAGAACTTTGTAAAATGGTAATTATTTGAGATTTAAAAGCAATTTTTAATATTTCAGATAAAAAATTTCAAAATGTCTAACAGTCCTATGTGGAAGAAGCTGATAGTCACATTTATTATAGGTTTTATTTTACATACGTATATGGATTCGGTTCTTATAATTTTACAACACTTTTTTATTTTTTCTTATGCAATACTAAAAATTATTATTATAAATTATTATCTGATCACTAACCACTAACACCGTGGTAATCATTATAAAACAGATTACCCAGTTTTGGTGTTTAAAAATATTAATGTGTTCTTATAAAAAGAATTAAAACCTCTGCTAATTTTTTTATTGAGTGTGATTATACATTATGCTGTTAAAAAAATTATATATTTATTTGATGATACGTCATTTATAATTTTGTAAATACCTTAAAATTATATAAAAACTACACAGAAAAAACAAAATAAGCAGAACGCAACATTTAGAAATGGCCAGACTGAACGCATATAGGCAAATTGATTTTGCTTATTTAAAATTGCGTTCAAAACTTTAAAGCCTGAATGAATATTTTGTTTTTTACTGCGTAGCGTTTAGTATTTTAAGGGTTATAAAATTGTAACTAAACGAAAAAATATGTTTTACTATACGCGTGACAAACGTTTTGTTCAGCTTTTCTGCAACAGTTGATTTTATTTTGGTTAAACTGTGGTTTAGGAAAACAAAACGCAATATTTAGTTCCTATTTTCATAGAAAATATAAAATGCGACGTTCAAAGTAACGACTCCCAGAAAAAAACTTAAACAAAAAAACTAAACGCATCGTTTAAAAAACCTGAACGCAACATCGTAAAAATATTATTGGTAAATTTTAGCATTTTACATATTTTAAACACAAACCTAACGGGACAACAGAAGAAACCCAACAATCACTTTTTGAAGTTATGTTAATACAAGTGTATTATGGTACAAAAGTTGCATTTTTTTTTCGTTTAAAAAAGTTAATTGGGTAATTCATTGTGCGTGCAAAACTACAAGTGTTTAAATTTGCTACAATTTCATTCAAATGTGTGTTGTTGGTCAGTGAGATAATTTGTCGTAATGGAAGCGCTGTTAGAAGAATTTAGTTTACAATTTCTTTTGCCGGAGTTGGAAGGTAAGTGTTTTGTTATATTTCAAATTAGTTTATGTGTTTTGCAAACAACTAATTAAATTTTTATTTTAGAGGCAGGAATAGAATTCAAGCACTTGGAGTATTTAAATGAACGAGATATTGCTGATGCAATTAAAAAGGTTGGCCCAAGAGCAGAATTTCGCGAAAAACTTTTTAAGTGGAGGAGAAACTCGGTATATGTTAAAAATACTGAGTGGCTTCTTGGTCGTGTTATTAAAATTGTCCAGGGTCGAGATGGGAAAATTCGAGTAGCAGAAGTTCGAACTAAAAACGGAACTATTTTGCGCCCCATTGTAAAGTTGTGCTTACTCCCAGCCAATACCCAGCACGAAAACAAAATTTCCCCTAATGCTACTCACTAATTTAATAAACGCCCTCCTGCCTTAAAATTACGTCTAGAAATCTCAATTGCACTTTATGTCATTTAATGCTTTATGTACTTCTCTGTTTCTTTTTCTCAACATCTAGACTACCGGAAAGCCAAAATGCCACTTCTGCAGCCTTAACCATCCGCTGAAGTACTGCCGTACGTTTAAGGGGTTGAGTCCTACCATGCGACGCCTCTCCATCCTCAACAAGGGCTATTGCTTTAACTGTCTGGCTTTCGACCACGTAAGGCATTGGTGTCCATCCCGAGCTCGATGCCAATTCCCGCTACCGCCGGATAAGTTCTGCAATGCCAGGCACCACACCCTCCTACACAGGGATGCGACCGAGGCTCTTTTCTCCAGCTTCGAAGATGATCCGAATCCTATGCCTTACGATCTGTCAGACAGCCCAGAAGACGAAGGCAGCGGCATCAAACCCGGTATCCCCGGAGTCTGCTATGGGGACAATCTGCAAAGTGATCGAGCGGGTTCCCAATGGAGCGATTCGGATGAATCAGGCCCTCCTAGGTGTGTACCCCCCCGGTCAAATTATTCGTTGGAGCCATCCCCATAAGCCCTTCCACTCGTGCCCGGGAGTATGTTGAAGTGACTTCAACAGGGTATGGGTTAATTTGTTATTAATAAGTTAATTTTCTTTTTTATTCTCATTCTTATTAACAAAACCTTGTGCTCGGTGTGACCGAGTACTTAAGTTTTTTCTTTTTTTTCTTTGTTAACTGCTCAATTGGAATATGAGTTTTTTTTTTGATTTGTTCGAATACCTTTTTAAGTTTTTTTGGTTAGTATGTAATTTTACTTTGTAAAATAAACAGGCAGCAAGGAGCTGCAATACACATTTAAAATTAACCTGGACTGGTGTTTTCATTTTTTCTAAAATTGGACACAAGAAGTGAGACTCCCAGTCCTACACCGGTTAACCGGTTATTTAAAAATTGCTTAGCCGAAAACCGGGTTTTTTAAAATAGCAACTATTCGTAGTATTCGAAAACCGGTTATTGAAAAAAGTCGAATAATCGATCTCCCTATGTAATATACTGCATTGATTCTGCCTTTTACATTTCTTAACGTTCTTTTCTGAAAAATATGTATTATTTTAAAAGTGCAACGAGGTCTTATTATGTTCCCCTTAAAAAGAAAAAAAAAATGTTACATGTTCAACACTTATATTAATAAAATGGGCATGAGTGCAGCACTAGATTAACAGCTGGTTTTGATACGCCTTTTTGCCGATACAAAACCGACACCGATACTCAAAGAGAAAAATCGCCGATACCGATACCGATACGAATATTAAATTTACTGCCTGGCCACAATGTCGATAAAAACATTTCTCTCGTATGTATATTTATATTCAAAACAAAAACAAATTTTAGTTTTTTGTTATTGTTTTCAATATATGTATGTATGTAAATATGCAAAAGAAATGTTCTGATCGACATTGTCAGCCTGGCAGTTAAATTCAAGTTAAAAGTAACAAAACTCAAGTAGAGTCATTTCTTTATTATACAAAATTACAGTGTAAGAGATTATTAATATTGTAAATTGATTTTAATTAGGTATACTTAGACTTATTTAGCTGAACCACAGCGTAGGATGGACAGACGATAATTCTTCTCCAAATTTTCTTTTAAGATTTTCACAAACTCTCCAAAGGTCAGTTCTTGTAGACTTATCACAACTTTTACTAGGTGTAGGAGTGACCGTGTCTTCAAAACTTTCAGAATATAGAGTCATGCTGAGTAGCTCAATAACACTTTTTTCGATCTATTGTCTTTGAAATTTGCTGGCTTTGTATCGAAGGTAGAGAATTGTAGATAAACAATAGATTTCATTATTCTCTTAACACGCAAATCTTTCATTCAGAGCTAATGCTACGTAACTCGCCAATTATTGGGAATCTGAACTATTCTGCATCTCAGTTTACTCATTTATCGTATTTTCTAATAATTTTCGAAGACTGTTATGTTAACTATCGCAATAATGTCAGAAAATGTAGCAGTGGTTTTGCTTATCAATTTTATGGTCTCTTTAAATTAACACAACATTTGTAGCGAAATGATTTTTATTTTCACAAAAATCATTAAAAATTAGCAGAAAATTCTTTAAACGCACAATTACATACAAGATTTATCAATAGAAGAACGTTTTTCCATTACGGTGCAAAGCAAAACGGCGGAGGTTGCAGTCCAAAAATTCGTAGTGTAGAATTGTATTAGCAAGTTACACAGCAAACGCGTAAAATGCATATAAGTCTCGAAAACATGAATTAGGGCTACTTTATACTTTAGCATGCGTCTCGAAAAAAGAAAAATGCGTGGTGTGGACCCACCTCCAGCTTAAGAACTAAAAGAAACAATTTATAATTCTGTTTGATTGTTTGCTATTGGTTTTTATGCAAAAAATAAGCATTGAAAATTATATTGTTTATTCAAAAAAAACTATAAAAAAGTATCGGGGTATCGACAGTAAAATATCGCCGATATATCGGTATTCGTTACATCCCTAGTTATTATATAGTATAGAATTATAAAAGAGCTTCAAATTTAAAACGCTAATTGTACTTTATTGCCTTAGACTGAAAATTGTGTTCTTTTGTAAACGTAAAATAGGTAACACTTTTTAAAAATCAGGTAAGCGCTTAAACATGTTGCCAAATCACATGTACCACTTATGATATTAGTACACCATGTTGTTATTAGTACACCTTGTTGGTATTGATTTTGTAACGTTTTTTGCTTCTCCTGTAAAAAAATAGTGTTGTTACGCCCTTTTGCATTTTAGGTGACGATATGTATTTCTATTTTTTACTTGTTTCGTCTTCTGTTAGTAAATGTAAAACCATAGCCTTAATTATTTTAAATTTAAACACAGATTATTTTAAAAAATCAAAAAAAAAAATTACAAAAAAATCAGCTGATTCGAACATGTGTTTTGTTTATTTCCCAATTAAGGCAAAACCAATACGGTTTCAAAACACCATTTCATATCGACAGCTCAATTCCAAAAGATGCTAAGTCGAAAAAGTGAGTTTTGCAGGAGGAGCTCTAAATGTTTGCGGGCCATACAACATTCAGTTGTATGCTTAGTAACTTTTTTGTGCATAACTTTGGATTGGATAAGCTGGGCAACACCAACATTTGACAGAACTTAAATTGGACAATACTTAATTCAAAAACGTGCTAAGTCGACTTAGCTATCGATATCAGATAAAAGGCAAGTCGGATATGGATTCTGCAACAACCCCGATTACTTAAAAAGTAAATTTCTTTTGGATTTGATATTCGGCTTAACGCTCTTTTATCCCGTTTGGCCATACATTCCTTAAAAAATAAAGCTAAGAAGTATTCGTCTAAATCTCGTATAAAAGTACTTATTAAGTACAGTACAACTTCGATAGTCCGGACATGCGCCAGTCCGGCCACTCCAATAATTCGGACGCTAGTACATTTCGGACAATTTCAAATTTTTTCCTCTACAAACCGGACAAATTTTTGTTATAAGAACAAAAATTAAATGCCGTTTTTTTACCGTTTTTACCTCACATGATTTGGGATTCACACGTTGATTCGCATTTTGTACTGTCATTGCTTCCGTTTTGGTTTTCCTCCATGTTTCTAAATAGTAAACGCAAGCATAAACCACTAAGCGATATTCTGGAAATCGAATTCGAGTGAAATTTAAATCGAACAAAGTTTAAATTATATAAAATTTTTTCCTTTTATAAAACTCATACTTTGAGGACCACTTATCTTTACCAGAACTACTTTTAAAATCAGGAAAAGCCACGTTAATTTTGAAAAAAATTTAATATAAAATCTCCGTCGATTTAAATTCCATGTGATTTCAATTTCCAGAACATGGCTGACTAACTTTAAATGAAAAGTGTGATTTTTTATAAAGTCTTGATGAGGGAAAAAAACTCTATAGTTATTCCTAATTCAACTATTTGCGACATTAAAAAAAAAAGTAGGAAAATATAAAACAACTTATTTCGAATACCTATAATAATGTATTAAACCATTTTCTTAATACATACAACTTTTTTTAAGAAATAGAAAAGTTATGAAAAAAAGCAGAAAATCCAGAATTAGAGGAAGGGCTTAACACATGTTTTTGCAATAGATCATCAGAAATTTAAAAGCAAAGGCCAAATTCTTTTATGTAAAGATTTGTTTATTCGCTTGTCTGCAAGAGACCAGAGTCTCTGGCGGGAATCGAACCGCAACCCCGGTACTTATAGACTAGCTCACTACCAGCTAGCCTACCGGGGCACCCATATAACAAGTAAGGCGATTTTTCAACGAGCTCAGGCTAGTAAAATAAATTTAAGTTAAGGCATTGTATTAGATATCTAAAAATTTGTGATGACAAAGTTTCCAAAAAAGTAAATTCATGTTTAAATTCTCTTAGCTTATTTCAATAAATTTCACAACTATAGTCCGGACAACTCGATAATCCGAACGAGCTTAAAACTATATGTGTCCGGATTGTCGAAGTTGCACTGTACATACATAAAGAATAAAATTAACTTACCAAAATGGGGTATGTATAGCAAGGAACAAACATTTTTTTTTTTTCAAGGAGATCAAAGTTCGATTGATGAACTGTAGCAAAAGATTCATGAGATTGTAGTAAATTTCTTGTCTGAATTAAATTTTATACAATATTTACATATCGTTAGCTTAAACTAACAAAAAATTCAAAATTGAGTTTTTGATTGATATAAATGCCATTAAACTACATGTCTTGACAAAAATTTACACTTTTGCGATCGAAAATTACGCTTTTATAAACAAAAAACAAAGTGACGTAACCACAAGTGTGGTTATTTGATAAATGCAAAACGACGTATTTACACATTTTTTTCTTACAAAATATAATGAAATGGGTTTCCTTGAAAATTGTTTGAATAATTCCATGGACGACTTATCAATGCTTGTTTTCTGACGTGAGAAAAAACTTAGTTAGAAATGTTTATAGTTTTCATTTTACAAAGTTTTTTGCTTTTCCTCTAAAATCATATTTTTGATAGTTAAGCCTTTTTGTATTTTAGGCGATTTCTTTGCTTTGTTTTGTATCATATTTAGGTACAACATAATCCGTTCCACATTCGTCAACGAACGGGATATATACAATAAATATACCTTTGACAATTCTACTGATATCTGGAAACAGTTCATTAATTTTAGTTTCCAATTGCCCAACCCTAGACCAAAAAGTCTCAATGTTAAAGCGTTTAAAGTTTTTAAATTCTACTTAACATATTATTGGAATAAACGTACAATTGTGCTGAATTTATCATCACTGGTCTCGCCACAGTTCTGTGATCTCGCTTGAGCTTTCACACAGGAAGGTGGCGTAACCGCTTATTGATTGCACTCGATGCTGCAATTTTTTGATATGCTTATATTTTCTTTTTTATAAATGACAAAATCCGTCACGGACCCCAAGAGTTCTGCAGACCCCCATTTGTGAACCGTTGATTAAACGATTTCATTTTCTTTTTAACCGATTTTAGAAGAGTTTTCTGCCAATTAAGTATTACTATAAATGTTTTTGGCAACACTAATTAGATTGATCACTATTCTCAATTATAATACTTAAATATTTCTATGCATGGGCATGCCTCTGGTTCTGGTATAAACACATCCTTTTAAGGATGAAATATCAGTTGACTCATCTATTGTATTTATGGACATGAGCTTAAAGGTAATTTAACTTTTTAAAATATAAAAAGAGAAACTACAAATTTTTAAAAATTTCACCAAAAATGCCTATTTTTTTGTTTAATATCCCCAACGACAGTCCGAAACCCCAAATGAAAATGGTTATCCTCTTCAACAACAAAAGTTTATCTTACATGGGGTTAGAAACTTAAATCTGGCAGCTCTGTTTACTAGCTATGTTTACTTGATAATAATATGCATTCCAAATGATTACTCTGTCCATAGTATAGTACAAACAAATAAAAGCTCCTGCACAGAAAAAACAAAATAAGCAGAACGCAACATTTAGAAATGGCCAGACTGAACGCATATAGGCAAATTGATTTTGCTTATTTAAAATTGCGTTCAAAACTTTAAAGCCTGAATGAATATTTTGTTTTTTACTGCGTAGCGTTTAGTTTTTTAAGGGTTATAAAATTGTAACTAAACGAAAAAATATGTTTTACTATACGCGTGACAAACGTTTTGTTCAGCTTTTCTGCAACAGTTGATTTTATTTTGGTTAAACTGTGGTTTAGGAAAACAAAACGCAATATTTAGTTCCTATTTTCATAGAAAATATAAAATGCGACGTTCAAAGTAACGACTCCCAGAAAAAAACTTAAACAAAAAAACTAAACGCATCGTTTAAAAAACCTGAACGCAACATCGTAAAAATATTATTGGTAAATTTTAGCATTTTACATATTTTAAACACAAACCTAACGGGACAACAGAAGAAACCCAACAATCACTTTTTGAAGTTATGTTAATACAAGTGTATTATGGTACAAAAGTTGCATTTTTTTTTTCGTTTAAAAAAGTTAATTGGGTAATTCATTGTGCGTGCAAAACTACAAGTGTTTAAATTTGCTACAATTTCATTCAAATGTGTGTTGTTGGTCAGTGAGATAATTTGTCGTAATGGAAGCGCTGTTAGAAGAATTTAGTTTACAATTTCTTTTGCCGGAGTTGGAAGGTAAGTGTTTTGTTATATTTCAAATTAGTTTATGTGTTTTGCAAACAACTAATTAAATTTTTATTTTAGAGGCAGGAATAGAATTCAAGCACTTGGAGTATTTAAATGAACGAGATATTGCTGATGCAATTAAAAAGGTTGGCCCAAGAGCAGAATTTCGCGAAAAACTTTTTAAGTGGAGGAGAAACTCGGTATATGTTAAAAATACTGAGTGGCTTCTTGGTCGTGTTATTAAAATTGTCCAGGGTCGAGATGGGAAAATTCGAGTAGCAGAAGTTCGAACTAAAAACGAAACTATTTTGCGCCCCATTGTAAAGTTGTGCTTACTCCCAGCCAATACCCAGCACGAAAACAAAATTTCCCCTAATGCTACTCACTAATTTAATAAACGCCCTCCTGCCTTAAAATTACGTCTAGAAATCTCAATTGCACTTTATGTCATTTAATGCTTTATGTACTTCTCTGTTTCTTTTTCTCAACATCTAGACTACCGGAAAGCCAAAATGCCACTTCTGCAGCCTTAACCATCCGCTGAAGTACTGCCGTACGTTTAAGGGGTTGAGTCCTACCATGCGACGCCTCTCCATCCTCAACAAGGGCTATTGCTTTAACTGTCTGGCTTTCGACCACGTAAGGCATTGGTGTACATCCCGAGCTCGATGCCAATTCCCGCTACCGCCGGATAAGTTCTGCAATGCCAGGCACCACACCCTCCTACACAGGGATGCGACCGAGGCTCTTTCCTCCAGCTTCGAAGATGATCCGAATCCTATGCCTTACGATCTGTCAGACAGCCCAGAAGACGAAGGCAGCGGCATCAAACCCGGTATCCCCGGAGTCTGCTATGGGGACAATCTGCAAAGTGATCGAGCGGGTTCCCAATGGAGCGATTCGGATGAATCAGGCCCTCCTAGGTGTGTACCCCCCCGGTCAAATTATTCGTTGGAGCCATCCCCATAAGCCCTTCCACTCGTGCCCGGGAGTATGTTGAAGTGACTTCAACAGGGTATGGGTTAATTTGTTATTAATAAGTTAATTTTCTTTTTTATTCTCATTCTTATTAACAAAACCTTGTGCTCGGTGTGACCGAGTACTTAAGTTTTTTCTTTTTTTTCTTTGTTAACTGCTCAATTGGAATATGAGTTTTTTTTTTGATTTGTTCGAATACCTTTTTAAGTTTTTTTGGTTAGTATGTAATTTTACTTTGTAAAATAAACAGGCAGCAAGGAGCTGCAATACACATTTAAAATTAACCTGGACTGGTGTTTTCATTTTTTCTAAAATTGGACACAAGAAGTGAGACTCCCAGTCCTACACCGGTTAACCGGTTATTTAAAAATTGCTTAGCCGAAAACCGGGTTTTTTAAAATAGCAACTATTCGTAGTATTCGAAAACCGGTTATTGAAAAAAGTCGAATAATCGATCTCCCTATGTAATATACTGCATTGATTCTGCCTTTTACATTTCTTAACGTTCTTTTCTGAAAAATATTTATTATTTTAAAAGTTCAACGAGGTCTTATTATGTTCCCCTTAAAAAGAAAAAAAAAATGTTACATGTTCAACACTTATATTAATAAAATGGGCATGAGTGCAGCACTAGATTAACAGCTGGTTTTGATACGCCTTTTTGCCGATACAAAACCGACACCGATACTCAAAGAGAAAAATCGCCGATACCGATACCGATACGAATATTAAATTTACTGCCTGGCCACAATGTCGATAAAAACATTTCTCTCGTATGTATATTTATATTCAAAACAAAAACAAATTTTAGTTTTTTGTTATTGTTTTCAATATATGTATGTATGTAAATATGCAAAAGAAATGTTCTGATCGACATTGTCAGCCTGGCAGTTAAATTCAAGTTAAAAGTAACAAAACTCAAGTAGAGTCATTTCTTTATTATACAAAATTACAGTGTAAGAGATTATTAATATTGTAAATTGATTTTAATTAGGTATACTTAGACTTATTTAGCTGAACCACAGCGTAGGATGGACAGACGATAATTCTTCTCCAAATTTTCTTTTAAGATTTTCACAAACTCTCCAAAGGTCAGTTCTTGTAGACTTATCACAACTTTTACTAGGTGTAGGAGTGACCGTGTCTTCAAAACTTTCAGAATATAGAGTCATGCTGAGTAGCTCAATAACACTTTTTTCGATCTATTGTCTTTGAAATTTGCTGGCTTTGTATCGAAGGTAGAGAATTGTAGATAAACAATAGATTTCATTATTCTCTTAACACGCAAATCTTTCATTCAGAGCTAATGCTACGTAACTCGCCAATTATTGGGAATCTGAACTATTCTGCATCTCAGTTTACTCATTTATCGTATTTTCTAATAATTTTCGAAGACTGTTATGTTAACTATCGCAATAATGTCAGAAAATGTAGCAGTGGTTTTGCTTATCAATTTTATGGTCTCTTTAAATTAACACAACATTTGTAGCGAAATGATTTTTATTTTCACAAAAATCATTAAAAATTAGCAGAAAATTCTTTAAACGCACAATTACATACAAGATTTATCAATAGAAGAACGTTTTTCCATTACGGTGCAAAGCAAAACGGCGGAGGTTGCAGTCCAAAAATTCGTAGTGTAGAATTGTATTAGCAAGTTACACAGCAAACGCGTAAAATGCATATAAGTCTCGAAAACATGAATTAGGGCTACTTTATACTTTAGCATGCGTCTCGAAAAAAGAAAAATGCGTGGTGTGGACCCACCTCCAGCTTAAGAACTAAAAGAAACAATTTATAATTCTGTTTGATTGTTTGCTATTGGTTTTTATGCAAAAAATAAGCATTGAAAATTATATTGTTTATTCAAAAAAAACTATAAAAAAGTATCGGGGTATCGACAGTAAAATATCGCCGATATATCGGTATTCGTTACATCCCTAGTTATTATATAGTATAGAATTATAAAAGAGCTTCAAATTTAAAACGCTAATTGTACTTTATTGCCTTAGACTGAAAATTGTGTTCTTTTGTAAACGTAAAATAGGCAACACTTTTTAAAAATCAGGTAAGCGCTTAAACATGTTGCCAAATCACATGTACCACTTATGATATTAGTACACCATGTTGTTATTAGTACACCTTGTTGGTATTGATTTTGTAACGTTTTTTGCTTCTCCTGTAAAAAAATAGTGTTGTTACGCCCTTTTGCATTTTAGGTGACGATATGTATTTCTATTTTTTACTTGTTTCGTCTTCTGTTAGTAAATGTAAAACCATAGCCTTAATTATTTTAAATTTAAACACAGATTATTTTAAAAAATCAAAAAAAAAAAATTACAAAAAAATCAGCTGATTCGAACATGTGTTTTGTTTATTTCCCAATTAAGGCAAAACCAATACGGTTTCAAAACACCATTTCATATCGACAGCTCAATTCCAAAAGATGCTAAGTCGAAAAAGTGAGTTTTGCAGGAGGAGCTCTAAATGTTTGCGGGCCATACAACATTCAGTTGTATGCTTAGTAACTTTTTTGTGCATAACTTTGGATTGGATAAGCTGGGCAACACCAACATTTGACAGAACTTAAATTGGACAATACTTAATTCAAAAACGTGCTAAGTCGACTTAGCTATCGATATCAGATAAAAGGCAAGTCGGATATGGATTCTGCAACAACCCCGATTACTTAAAAAGTAAATTTCTTTTGGATTTGATATTCGGCTTAACGCTCTTTTATCCCGTTTGGCCATACATTCCTTAAAAAATAAAGCTAAGAAGTATTCGTCTAAATCTCGTATAAAAGTACTTATTAAGTACAGTACAACTTCGATAGTCCGGACATGCGCCAGTCCGGCCACTCCAATAATTCGGACGCTAGTACATTTCGGACAATTTCAAATTTTTTCCTCTACAAACCGGACAAATTTTTGTTATAAGAACAAAAATTAAATGCCGTTTTTTTACCGTTTTTACCTCACATGATTTGGGATTCACACGTTGATTCGCATTTTGTACTGTCATTGCTTCCGTTTTGGTTTTCCTCCATGTTTCTAAATAGTAAACGCAAGCATAAACCACTAAGCGATATTCTGGAAATCGAATTCGAGTGAAATTTAAATCGAACAAAGTTTAAATTATATAAAATTTTTTCCTTTTATAAAACTCATACTTTGAGGACCACTTATCTTTACCAGAACTACTTTTAAAATCAGGAAAAGCCACGTTAATTTTGAAAAAAATATAATATAAAATCTCCGTCGATTTAAATTCCATGTGATTTCAATTTCCAGAACATGGCTGACTAACTTTAAATGAAAAGTGTGATTTTTTATAAAGTCTTGATGAGGGAAAAAAACTCTATAGTTATTCCTAATTCAACTATTTGCGACATTAAAAAAAAAAGTAGGAAAATATAAAACAACTTATTTCGAATACCTATAATAATGTATTAAACCATTTTCTTAATACATACAACTTTTTTTAAGAAATAGAAAAGTTATGAAAAAAAGCAGAAAATCCAGAATTAGAGGAAGGGCTTAACACATGTTTTTGCAATAGATCATCAGAAATTTAAAAGCAAAGGCCAAATTCTTTTATGTAAAGATTTGTTTATTCGCTTGTCTGCAAGAGACCAGAGTCTCTGGCGGGAATCGAACCGCAACCCCGGTACTTATAGACTAGCTCACTACCAGCTAGCCTACCGGGGCACCCATATAACAAGTAAGGCGATTTTTCAACGAGCTCAGGCTAGTAAAATAAATTTAAGTTAAGGCATTGTATTAGATATCTAAAAATTTGTGATGACAAAGTTTCCAAAAAAGTAAATTCATGTTTAAATTCTCTTAGCTTATTTCAATAAATTTCACAACTATAGTCCGGACAACTCGATAATCCGAACGAGCTTAAAACTATATGTGTCCGGATTGTCGAAGTTGCACTGTACATACATAAAGAATAAAATTAACTTACCAAAATGGGGTATGTATAGCAAGGAACAAACATTTTTTTTTTTTCAAGGAGATCAAAGTTCGATTGATGAACTGTAGCAAAAGATTCATGAGATTGTAGTAAATTTCTTGTCTGAATTAAATTTTATACAATATTTACATATCGTTAGCTTAAACTAACAAAAAATTCAAAATTGAGTTTTTGATTGATATAAATGCCATTAAACTACATGTCTTGACAAAAATTTACACTTTTGCGATCGAAAATTACGCTTTTATAAACAAAAAACAAAGTGACGTAACCACAAGTGTGGTTATTTGATAAATGCAAAACGACGTATTTACACATTTTTTTCTTACAAAATATAATGAAATGGGTTTCCTTGAAAATTGTTTGAATAATTCCATGGACGACTTATCAATGCTTGTTTTCTGACGTGAGAAAAAACTTAGTTAGAAATGTTTATAGTTTTCATTTTACAAAGTTTTTTGCTTTTCCTCTAAAATCATATTTTTGATAGTTAAGCCTTTTTGTATTTTAGGCGATTTCTTTGCTTTGTTTTGTATCATATTTAGGTACAACATAATCCGTTCCACATTCGTCAACGAACGGGATATATACAATAAATATACCTTTGACAATTCTACTGATATCTGGAAACAGTTCATTAATTTTAGTTTCCAATTGCCCAACCCTAGACCAAAAAGTCTCAATGTTAAAGCGTTTAAAGTTTTTAAATTCTACTTAACATATTATTGGAATAAACGTACAATTGTGCTGAATTTATCATCACTGGTCTCGCCACAGTTCTGTGATCTCGCTTGAGCTTTCACACAGGAAGGTGGCGTAACCGCTTATTGATTGCACTCGATGCTGCAATTTTTTGATATGCTTATATTTTCTTTTTTATAAATGACAAAATCCGTCACGGACCCCAAGAGTTCTGCAGACCCCCATTTGTGAACCGTTGATTAAACGATTTCATTTTCTTTTTAACCGATTTTAGAAGAGTTTTCTGCCAATTAAGTATTACTATAAATGTTTTTGGCAACACTAATTAGATTGATCACTATTCTCAATTATAATACTTAAATATTTCTATGCATGGGCATGCCTCTGGTTCTGGTATAAACACATCCTTTTAAGGATGAAATATCAGTTGACTCATCTATTGTATTTATGGACATGAGCTTAAAGGTAATTTAACTTTTTAAAATATAAAAAGAGAAACTACAAATTTTTTAAATTTCACCAAAAATGCCTATTTTTTTGTTTAATATCCCCAACGACAGTCCGAAACCCCAAATGAAAATGGTTATCCTCTTCAACAACAAAAGTTTATCTTACATGGGGTTAGAAACTTAAATCTGGCAGCTCTGTTTACTAGCTATGTTTACTTGATAATAATATGCATTCCAAATGATTACTCTGTCCATAGTATAGTACAAACAAATAAAAGCTCCTGCACAGAAAAAACAAAATAAGCAGAACGCAACATTTAGAAATGGCCAGACTGAACGCATATAGGCAAATTGATTTTGCTTATTTAAAATTGCGTTCAAAACTTTAAAGCCTGAATGAATATTTTGTTTTTTACTGCGTAGCGTTTAGTATTTTAAGGGTTATAAAATTGTAACTAAACGAAAAAATATGTTTTACTATACGCGTGACAAACGTTTTGTTCAGCTTTTCTGCAACAGTTGATTTTATTTTGGTTAAACTGTGGTTTAGGAAAACAAAACGCAATATTTAGTTCCTATTTTCATAGAAAATATAAAATGCGACGTTCAAAGTAACGACTCCCAGAAAAAAACTTAAACAAAAAAACTAAACGCATCGTTTAAAAAACCTGAACGCAACATCGTAAAAATATTATTGGTAAATTTTAGCATTTTACATATTTTAAACACAAACCTAACGGGACAACAGAAGAAACCCAACAATCACTTTTTGAAGTTATGTTAATACAAGTGTATTATGGTACAAAAGTTGCATTTTTTTTTCGTTTAAAAAAGTTAATTGGGTAATTCATTGTGCGTGCAAAACTACAAGTGTTTAAATTTGCTACAATTTCATTCAAATGTGTGTTGTTGGTCAGTGAGATAATTTGTCGTAATGGAAGCGCTGTTAGAAGAATTTAGTTTACAATTTCTTTTGCCGGAGTTGGAAGGTAAGTGTTTTGTTATATTTCAAATTAGTTTATGTGTTTTGCAAACAACTAATTAAATTTTTATTTTAGAGGCAGGAATAGAATTCAAGCACTTGGAGTATTTAAATGAACGAGATATTGCTGATGCAATTAAAAAGGTTGGCCCAAGAGCAGAATTTCGCGAAAAACTTTTTAAGTGGAGGAGAAACTCGGTATATGTTAAAAATATTATTTATGTTTGTTATTTTTCAAACCATTTTTTTTCTACACTTTTTAAAGGAGACCTGTGTAAATAAGTACAAATTTTCTGAAAAGGTGAGATTTGATTATTAAGTTGTTTTTTCTTATAAGTTGTTTGGGTGCACAATGGGGTTACCTGGTTCTAGGTACGCTGTCCGGAATCACCAAGTGGCAGGGGATGTCAATCATTGGCTTGTTGAGGCAGGTTAGGAAGTGGCAGGCGCACACTCAAACAATTACAATGAAATTTCACCCTTATTTTTCTGTGGCTCACTGGAGCTTTCTGTTTGTGGCTCTTTTAACAATAAAACACTTCACTTTTTGCTCCTTTTCCTTTTATTATTTAATTTTATTATAATCTTGTTTTATTTAATTTAATTTAATTTTAATTTTAATTTTTGGTTGTTTGCCGGCGTCTGGCTGGTGGTAGATTTTATGAAACAGTGAGTATGGATAAAAAAAAACTCATTTTTTAGGTGGCGTTAAACCACAGCTGAGCTACATATTACAGGGGGTGTTGCCAGATGCCACCACATGTAATCCCGTGTCACACACTCAAAATAATGGGAAACATAACGATGTTCCCCATGTTTTTAATGGGCGGGATTCCCACGAGCCAGACGCCAACATACACCCCGCCTTGCACCGGTGGTGCAAAATAATTATTTATTAAGCAAAAAACAAAAAAAAATTAAAATAAAAGGAACAACAAAATAATAAAAGAGATTCGAATTAATTAATATGTTACAAGTAGTTAAAAAAAGGAAAAATTAATTCAAATAAAAATACAAAAACTTAACAATAATAAAAAAACCAATTCGCCCCAAAGGGCAATATAAATGGACAGCCTTCCGTCTTCAGCACCACTCCCTCTTCAAAGTACGCGAACTCAAAACACGGTCCTTGGGCGCGGACCGTCCCAGGCTTCTCCTTCGCTGGCACGGTCAAAATACGGGGAGCTACGTCGGGCTCAAGTCTCGCGTAGTAGGCTGTACTGAAGTGCCCCGAGGTCCACCAAAGAACATACTTTTTATTAGAGAGGGGCAACGTTACAAAAAGATGGGTATTAAGAGTCGCTTTTAGGCAGAGCCACCAATTTGTGAATCGGCCGAGTGATTACGCCATTTTGCGTCTTTAGATCGGCTACTCGCACCTTGCCGTCATTGCCACGGTAAACTTTGATAATTCGACCTAACCGCCAATCAGTGGGACAGTCTGGTTCACTTTTAAGAGCCACCAAATCGCCTTCTTTTAAGTCTAGTTGAGGGTGTTGCCACTTATTGCGCTTATTTAGCTCTTGTAGATACTCCTGCTTCCACCGGCGACAAAACTCTTGCTGTAGGGCCTTCAATTTACGCCACCGATTAACAATGCTTAGAGGTGAAGACAGTTCTTCGGGCTCAGCAGGGGTAAGCATAGATGAGCCAATCAGAAAGTGACCTGGCGTAAGGGCAGACAAATCTTCAGCGCTTTCTGTCAAAGGGCCAAGGGGGCGTGAATTGAGACACGCTTCTATTTTGGCCAGAACGGTGGAGAACTCCTCAAACGTAAACTTGAGTTGACCAGCTGACTTCTTGAGATGCATTTTCATGCTTTTTACCCCTGCCTCCCATAAACCTCCCATGTGAGGCGCTGCAGCAGGGATAAAGTGCCACGACAAGTGCTGGTGACCATAGTTTTCGACAGCCGTGTCACGAAGCTCTTTCACGTGTTTCGCGAAGTCTGCGTCGATCTCTCTAGCGGCGCCAACAAAGTTTCTGCCGTTATCAGAATACATGCGGCTGGGGCAACCGCGACGGGCGACGAAACGGGCCAAGGCTGCTAAAAAGGCAGGGGTAGACAAATCGCTAACAGCTTCAAGGTGAATCGCCTTCGTAGAGAAACAAACGAAGAGACACACGTAGCCTTTTGAGATACGGCAGTATCTGCCGGTGAAACTTTTAATCTCGAACGGGCCCGCAAAGTCAACGCCAGTATTCGTGAAGGGACGACAAAGGGTAGTTCTTTCTGCCGGCAATGCCGACATTATTTGGTTTTGAAGCTTCTTTCTATACAGAACACAGACTTTGCAGTTACGAACCACTGTCTTTATCAGGTTTTTCGCTCGAATGATCCAGCACTCTTGCCGGACAATATTCAAGACTAGACGGGGGCCTCCGTGAAGGACTAAGGTGTGCACGAATTCTACATAAAGCCGAGCCAATCTACTCCCGTACGCCAGTATGATAGGATGTCGCTCGTTGTAGGACAGACAAGTGGTAGAGCTTAGGCGACTATTAGATCGAATAAGGTTATCTTTATCAACAAAAGGGGTAAGTGTCAACAGGGGGCTACGTGAATCGATTTTCCTATTCGCCTTGAGGCAGCTAAACTCCCCTGAGAAGTACATTTGTTGAAAAAGAAAAAATAAACGATTTCTTACGAACTTTAGCTCGCTAGCTGATATTCTCAAAGAGCTGTGCATGACATTTTCGCGTCTTTTCATACTCGCCAGAGCGACAAATCGAAACATATAAGCGATTACGTGATACGCTCGAGATAAACTAGAAAACCTGTCTAGAACATCTTCTTTATCAGCAGATCTAGCAACAAAAACTTTAGCTCCTTTCGACTCTTCTACCGTCTCGAACTCCGCTGCTCCTACCGGCCACGAAGACTGCGCTAAGTTGAGCCACTCAGGACCGTGCCACCAGAGCCTATTTTCTCTCAAATCCGCAGGGATCAGCCCCCGGGTTGCTAGATCGGCAGGATTGTCACCTGACGCCACGTGACACCAGTTTTTATTCCCAACTTTTTCTAATATTGTAGCCACTCTATTTGCCACGAACGTTTTCCAGCTACAAGGGGGTTTTCTCAACCACGCTAAAACAATCGTGGAATCGGACCACAAATAAAAGGGGGACTTGTCCACGTTAAAAGTAGGTTCTACACTATCAGCTAAATTTGCCAAAAGAACTGCTCCACATAACTCCAAACGAGGCAAAGATGGCTTTTTTATTGGGGCCACTTTAGTTTTACATGTGAGCAGACTTGTCAAAACTTTATTTTCGAGCTGTACCCTTATATAAATTGTAGCCGCATATGCCAACTCAGACGAGTCACAGAACCCGTGAAATTGTATACTACAGCCAGGCGAATATTGAACCCAACGTGGAAGCTTAATTTTTTCAATATCCGCATAATTAGCAACAAAATTCTGCCATTTCTGCAGAGCCACGGGTTTGATAGCCTCGTCCCACTCGATCTTATCAAGCCACATTTGCTGCATAATAATTTTAGCAGTAACTACCACCGGAGCCAACCAACCAGCAGGATCGTATAGCCGAGCAATGGTAGAAAGTACCTCTCTTTTTGTGTATGAGGTTTTTAGTGTTATCTTCTCACAAACAAAGAAAAACACGTCTTCTGCCGCATTCCAGCGAATCCCTAGCGTTTTTGTGGTGCTCTTCTCATCGAGCGACAAAAATGATGAATTTAGCAGGTGATCATGGGGCAAATTTTTTAAAATTTCTTCAGAATTCGAGGTCCATTTTCTGAGCTCAAATCCCCCCATATCTAAAATACCAATTAATTGCTCCCGTGCCACTAAAGCATCAGCTACTGAATGGGCACCAACTAGGGCATCATCTACGTACATATTTTCTCGCAAGATTCTAGCGCCTAACGGAAAACGTAGCTCTTCATCATTCGCCAACTGTAGAATGGTTCTAAGGGCCAAATATGGGGCACAATTTACGCCAAAAGTCACCGTTTTCAGTTGGTAATCAGCAATTTCCGCGCTATCACTGCTACGAAACACTATTTTCTGGAACGGCCTATGTGTGGGAGTCACAAAAATCTGCCGGTACATTTTTGAAATGTCCGCATTAAAGAAAAACTGAAAAAATCGCCATCTCAAAATCAGATTAACTATTTCAGCCTGCAGAATAGGGCCAGTGAACAACAAATCATTTAAACTTCTGCCATTTGCGGAAGGGCTCGAGGCATTAAACACCACTCGCAATTTAGTCGTTGTGCTCTCTGGCTTAAAAACGCCATGATGGGGTAAATAATAACCAGGGTCACCTCTAGCATCATCTGCTTTTTCCATGTGCCCTAGGGTTAAATATTCTTTTAGGACCTCATCGTACTGGGCCTTACGCTCAGCATTGCGCATTAAGGATTTTTCATTTCTCAAATATTGACAAACAGCAATATGCCTATTGGGACCAAGCGACAGCAAACTATTCTTAAAGGGCAGACTAACTGTGTATCTCCCTTCAGAGTTTCTAGTGGTAGTAGAACTATAGATCTCCTCACATTTTTTATCCTCATCTGATAAAATACGCCTATGAGAAACTTCTTCTAACTCCCAAAACTTCGACAATTGGTCATCAATCGCTACTTTTGTCATATGAGACACTCTAAGTATTCGAGGGGAAACTCTAGTAGGCGTTGGACCTGTAACTATCCAACCAAAAATGGTTTCTTGAGCCACTAGGGATTCAAAAACACCATGCCTAACTCCGCCACGAAGAATAGAAGGGTACAAGTCACCTCCTAACAATAAATCAATCTCACTGCTCTCATAAAACTTCGGATCAGCATAACACAGATTGGGCAGCTCAATCTCTTTTTGGGGCAAAAAGGAGTGCGTTGGAATACTACCAGTTACACGCGGGACAACTAGGGCCTGTATATTTAGAGACACATTCCGATCGAAAAGAGAAACAATAGTAAAAACTGCCATTTTAGAAGACGTACTTATTATATCTCCGCCTAAACCTGAGACTTCAGCAGAAACTGGATTAGTTGGCAGCTTCAATAATTTTTGTATCTTTTCGGAAACAAAACTTTCATCGGAACATGGATCTATCAGGGCCCGAACCTTGTAACAGGAACCAAAACTTATAATGTTAACCCAGGCTGTGGCTAACATAACCTTTTTCGCAACCGAGGTATGATGAGATTGAACTACACCAGAAGGGCCGGCACCATTAGTGGACTGTATTGGACTTTGATTACTTTGACTCTGACTCTGCGAACTAGTGCTTGACTGGCTTTGATTATTGTTGTTTATATTTCTTACTATATCTCTATGTATTAGCGTGTGGTGTTTCTTATTGCATTTAGAACAACCATTAGGACTACTGCAATCCCCATACAAATGCCCCATAGTAAGACAATTAAAACAAAAACGAAATCTTTTTAAAGTTGAGACACGGTTCTTGTAGTCCATGCTCAAAAATTTATTGCAAGCACTAATTTTGTGACACCCTTTACATAATTTACACGAGCTCGAGTCAACTTTTGTGTGATGCGCCTTAAACTGCTTAGATTTTGTAGGCATAGAGCTATTATGTGAAGGGCCTGTTTGGGAACCACTGGCAGCTACATTGTTCGCTACTATAATATCAGAAACACTTTCCAGGGCATGAAATCGATCGGTCAAAAAATTATTTAATTCTTCCCATTTGGGAACCTCTGTCTTATTTTTTACCGATTGCTCCCACAGATGTAAAGTATTTTCTGAGAGCCGAGACGAACATTGAAAAACAAAAATTGGGTCCCATGAGGCAATATCTACTTTATATAATTTCAGCACCGAAATACAATTATTTATTTCTCTTTGGAGCCTTTTTATTTCTGAAGCCGTTTCCCATCGGCATGGAGCCAAATTAAATAAATTTTTCAACTGACTATTAATTAAGACTCGTTTATTCTCATATTGCGATTTTAAATTACCCCACGCAATTTCAAAATTTTCTGCCGTGAGGGCAATATTTCTATTTATATCCCGGGCCTCACTATCTGTTTTTTGAAATATATAAAATAATTTTTCTACAGGGCTAAGTCTCGAATTATTTATGTAGATTGCCGTAAACATGTCCCTGAAGGTGGGCCACGAAACGTAATCTCCATGAAAAACGCCAGTATCACAAGGGGGGACAGGTATAGAACACAGATTGGGAACCACTGCTTTATTTTTCTGCCTATCTTCTTCTAATACCTGTCTAGCATTGGCCAAAATATTGATACATTTTACATATACTCTCCGCACCTGAGAATATTTAGTCTTCACTGCCACTAATTCTTTTTTCTCCTCTATGGTACCGGAACACTCGTCAAAAATTTTCTTAAATTTTTCCCAACTTTTGTCTAATTCGCTTTTTTCAAAATCAAACGCCTCACTGGTATATGTTGAAAAGTCTTCCTTTTTCAACATGACCTCGATATTTATTATCTCATCTGCTGCCAATATATATTTATCAAAAGTCGCCATTTTTTATTAAAAATATTACGCACCGCAACAAAATTATGCAAGTTCGCTTATAAAGCAACAAAAAAAAATTTTCCCGAGTTACTTTATTAAAAAATTTTTTTGGCGCGCTGGCAACACTTTTCCTTTATTTGTAAAATTGAGGCAAAAAATCTTTAGGCAGAAGACACAAAACTACAAATTGGGCGAGTAACGGGTAAACCGGCGAGTAAAAAAATATGGCTCTTAAAATTGTGCGTCTTAAAAATTGGCTCAACTTAACCTCACTTCCAATGCGACACAATATGGCGCTTCACAATATGTATATGAATGCACTTTAAATTCCACAGTACGTACCTTTTTACTTCAACGGTAGAAGGACCAAATGTTTGGGTGCACAATGGGGTTACCTGGTTCTAGGTACGCTGTCCGGAATCACCAAGTGGCAGGGGATGTCAATCATTGGCTTGTTGAGGCAGGTTAGGAAGTGGCAGGCGCACACTCAAACAATTACAATGAAATTTCACCCTTATTTTTCTGTGGCTCACTGGAGCTTTCTGTTTGTGGCTCTTTTAACAATAAAACACTTCACTTTTTGCTCCTTTTCCTTTTATTATTTAATTTTATTATAATCTTGTTTTATTTAATTTAATTTAATTTTAATTTTAATTTTTGGTTGTTTGCCGGCGTCTGGCTGGTGGTAGATTTTATGAAACAGTGAGTATGGATAAAAAAAAACTCATTTTTTAGGTGGCGTTAAACCACAGCTGAGCTACATATTACAGGGGGTGTTGCCAGATGCCACCACATGTAATCCCGTGTCACACACTCAAAATAATGGGAAACATAACGATGTTCCCCATGTTTTTAATGGGCGGGATTCCCACGAGCCAGACGCCAACATAAGTAATTATAATTTCTTTTTTTCAGACTTTGGCAAAACTCTTATCGTCGACGGATGGTGGTAACAGTATACAACTTTTTTATAAAAATAACGAATGTTTGTCCTCTGAAACAAGAGACAAACTAATAAATCTAATTTTGGAAAACACCTTTATAACTGAAAAAAAGCTTACACCCCCCGATTTTATGTTAATATTAGAAGAAATTTGCAAAGAATTTCCTAATGAACAACAAGTTTCTGTAAGTATTCATATAAAAAATTTCTTAAGTAAATAATAGTTTAACATTTTTTTTCTTAGGATTATTATTATTATCCTCGCATAGGAAAAAAAGCTCCGGGAGGAAAATTATTTCATCGTTACCACAATTATAAATCAAAAAATAAAAAACTCGAACAAACGTCATTACAGAGCACGTTGTCAGGCGAAACAGAAGAAGGCATCAATGAGCATATTAAACAGTTAAAGCAAGAGTTATTTTGGCCATTGCAAAGTTGGGACAATATATGCGATCGGTGGGCGCGGACATATTCACTAAGAAAGGAGGACATTAAAAATTTGAACAATTTTTCATTTTTAAAGGAATGGAACGTTTTAAAAGATGCTAGAGCTATCGATTTGGTAAGTTTTATTGTTTTACGATACATCGGAATTTTAGATTTAAAACTTTTTTAATATATATTTAGATAAACATAGACTTTGAAATCGCATATCCTGGAAAGAAAACCCAATTAATCGATAAGTGGACTCTGTTCAAAGATGATATTATAAAATTCTACTCAGCAAAGCAGCTTAATCCACATTGCAGAGAATTGTTAAAAAACGCTTTAGAGTCGAATAATGAAGGTAATTACTTGTAGTGAATTATAGATACAATAAACGACTTCTAAATTGCTGATTTTTTTACCATAGATTTTCAAAACAGTATTCTGTTAAATTTGTTAAATGCAGTCTTGTTACCTGTCGGATTTGGAGGAAAGGCTTTTACGATTTTGGATGCTCAAGAATTTTTTATCGTTACGGTGCATAACATTAACAACATAGATATAAAAATAGAACAACTGGTAGACAAATGCAAGTCATTGGGGAATTCTCTGCAGCCTCTGGTAATTATTGAAGGTTTAAGATCAATACAAAACTTTTACACATATTTCGATGGTACGTTTTTAAAATTTGAATCATTTTTGGAAGCCTTTGATTGTGCGTTTAAACTTTTTTTTGTGTTAAATTTAAAATACCCGGATCTATGTATTAAAGTGTGGACATTTGTTCAAAAATATTTTTATGAAATTCATACTCCGCAGGATATACGTTCTGCTTCTTTATCTAGTTTTTTAAATCATATGCTAAAGCCCAATAATTTAAAATGTCAAAGTGCTTTAAGTGCCAAAAGTCTTTTGAACATGTAGACGAATATCTTAATCATTTAAAATTTTTTCATTTCCTAACAAACTCTGATTCAAAAACGTGTTCTCGTAATAAATGTAATGCAACTTTTTCTAGATTTTCTTCTCTCAAACGTCACTTGCTACAACATGAAAACAATGATACTGAACCAGTACAAGTAATAGCAAAAATTCCTCAATATATTACCATAGAACAAAGCACTATAAATACATACTATTCAGATAATACCAATAATATAAATGAGAATTCTGTTAACATCCATAAAAACAACGATATATTACTTAAAAGCTTAGAATACAACATGCTTGACTTCGCATCGAGTCTATATTCAAAAAATTCCTTTTCCCGAAAAGATGCCAAGAGTATTTTAAATCAATTCAAAAATATATGGCAATCTACCTTGAATCATTTGCAACAATCAAATATTTTAACGGTCGAGTTAAAAAATTCACTACAACTTCCATTTGAAAACTACACAAGTGAATACAAATTCACAAAATCTTTAAAAAGTGTTGATTTATTTAAGGAATGTTATACAGAATATTTAAGTAATGAAATCGATGAATGCGTTTCAATGGGTAATCCAATCTTGGGTCCAAAACAAAAGCTTATGTATATTATGCCTTTAGAATTTCAAATAAAAAAATTTCTTGAGTTGCCAAATGTTCTCCATACTATAGAAGAAAATCTTAAAAGTATAAAAGAAAATAAATTAATATGTAATTTTTTAAATGGTGAAGTCATGGAAAAATACTCTAGTGACTCAGAAATAGTGATTACATATAACTTTTACTTTGATGACTTTCAAGTTAATAACGCTTTAGGAACACACACTCACTCAATATGCGCTGGTTATTATAGTTTTCCAGCACTCCCACAGTATCTGCAGTCAAAATTAGACTTTATATTTCCAGCTTTATTTTGCTCTAGTGAATATTTTAAAACCATGGGCCCTGAAAAATGTTTAAAACCACTAGTAAAAGTTTTGAAAAAATTAGAAGAAGGAATTTTTATTGGTTTGAAAAAAATTAGCTTTGTTTTAGGTTTAATTGTAGGGGATAATTTGGCACTAAATACAGTTTTAGGTTTAACACAATCTTTTAATTCTGTTAGGTTCTGCAGATACTGCCGAGAAGAAAAAAGTGACATTCAAAAAGGAGTTTTTGAAACTAATTTTAGAACAATCGTTAATTACAATTCAGATGTACTTGCAAATAATTTGACAACTGGTGTAAAAACAGAATGCATTTTTAATGAGTTGTCTTCTTTTCATTCAGTTGAAAATATGTCATTTGATATAATGCATGACATTTTTGAAGGAGTGTGTGTTTATGACCTTTCTCGAGTCTTATTGTTTTTAGTAAATGAAAAGGTTTTAACTCTGCGCTTTTTAAACACCAGAAAGCGTCTTTTTCCTTATGGTGAATTTCAGATAGCTAATAGATCTCCCGATATTACCATGAACAATTTAAAAAACGGTCGTTTTAAAATGACTGCAAGTGAAATGCTATGCTTTATAACGTTTCTTCCGCTAATGATTGGAGATTTAGTTCCTACAAATAATAAACATTGGGGTCTAGTAATAATCCTCTCAAAGATAATAGACCTTTTAATGCAAAGTGAGTTTAGTGAAGAAAATCTTGAAAATTTAGATCAACTTATAGCAGAACATCATACATTATACTTACATTTATATGATAATTTAAAACCTAAACATCATTTTATGACACACTATAAAAGAGCGATTTTAAAATGCGGACCTTTAAAACATATGTGGGCCATGCGCTTTGAATCTAAACACAAAGAAATGAAAATTTACGCCCATGGCATTACATCTCGTAGAAATATAGAAAAAACAATTGCAACAAAGTGTTCATTTAAATTTTCAAATATACTTTTAAAGTACAAAGAAGGGTTTCCAAAAATGTACAATTGCTCTTTTAAATTTAAAGATATAAGTTCAGAAAAAATCAAAAATAACTGTAATTTAGATTTAAGAAACGTATTAACTACTGATTGCATTACCTACAAAAATATAATTTATAAAAAAAATTGTCTTTTAGGTATTAAGTATGCCAATGAAATAAAAATTTATAAATTTAAGTTTTGCATAAATCATAATTCAAAAATTCTTGTAGTATGCAGTCTTTTAAAAGAGTTTAATTTTAGCGACCACTTTTTTTCTTATGAAATATTAAACGTTGAAGATAATTTATTACATATTATAGATTTAGGATCTTTTACTTCAAAGCCCATGAATGTTATTTTTGCTAATAATGGAAAAATGTATGTACGCTATCAAAATTTGTAAAAAATTTTAAATGCATTGTAAAAGTCTTTCAAAATGTGGAATAAATGTTAATAAAAATTTAATAAAAATAAACTAAGTTATTTTATTAATTGAACGCATCTGATAAAAACACAAACTCGTGTTTGGTAGTGAAAGTATAAAACGCGCGTTGTGAATTGCTGAACACACATTTAGTTTACAGAAACCGAATGCGCATTGTTATTAATTAAACACAGATTTAGTAATGCAATAATAAAATGCGCATAGTTAATTTTTGAGCAAACGTTCAGTTTAGATCGAACTAAACACCTCATAATTGAAGGCTAAACGAACGTTTGTAAGGAAGCTGAACGATTTATTTAATTTTTTACATCAAACGTTTACGGTGCAAAAAACGTAATAAATGTTTGGAAAAACTACACATTTGTTCTATTTTTTACTACGTAATTTTTTCTGTGTAGCTTAACCCGGTGCGCTTCGCTACACTGGCAAAAAAAAAAATTTGTCCTGTAAAGGTTGATAGCTCTTGTGTTCAGATATATGGTATTTAATATGTCTTCTATGAGGGGTACTGCTCCTACTCTGTCTACCCCGCACATTTTTATATTGAAATTTATAGTTTACTATAATAGTAGCTTTAACCACGTTTGAAGACTCTCCCTTTAATAGTTCTTCAGTTGAGCGATATTTAATGTATGCATCCTATGGGAGGTATTTCCCCCCTGCGCCTACCCGCTTTATTTTTATTTTCAAAAGTGTAGTATACCATAAGAGTGACTTTTAGAAAGTTTGAACATTCTCACTATTACAGTTCTTAAGATATGCGATGTTAAACATTGGCGTCCTATGGGGTATTCCTATACCCCCGCTGCTATTTTATTTCAATTCCGGTGCTCAGAAGATCCTACTACAAAAAGTTCAGCAAAATGCGTGCAGCGGCTCTTAAGATATGCGATAATTAATATTGGCATCCTATGGGGGGTACCAATTCCCCTGCCCCTATCGAAAAAATAAGTAGCCTATTTTATTTTTAGGGCTCACGTGATGTTACTGTAAAAATTTCAGGAAAATCGGTTCAGTATAATATTGGCATCCTATGGGGGGTACCAATTCCCCTGCCCCTATCGAAAAAATAAGTAGCCTATTTTATTTTTAGGGCTCACGTGATGTTACTGTAAAAATTTCAGAAAAATCGGTTCAGTATAATATTGGCATCCTATGGGGGTACCAATTCCCCTGCCCCTATCGAAAAAATAAGTAGCCTATTTTATTTTTAGGGCTCACGTGATGTTACTTTAAAAATTTCAGGAAAATCGGTTCAGTATAATATTGGCATTCTATGGGGGGTACCAATTCCCCTGCCCCTATCGAAAAAATAAGTAGCCTATTTTATTTTTAGGGCTCACGTGATGTTACTGTAAAAATTTCAGGAAAATCGGTTCAGTATAATATTGGCATCCTATGGGGGGTACCAATTCCCCTGCCCCTATCGAAAAAATAAGTAGCCTATTTTATTTTTAGGGCTCACGTGATGTTACTGTAAAAATTTCAGGAAAATCGGTTCAGTATAATATTGGCATCCTATGGGGGGTACCAATTCCCCTGCCCCTACCGAAAAAATAAGTAGCCTATTTTATTTTTAGGGCTCACGTGATGTTACTGTAAAAATTTCAGGAAAATCGGTTCAGTATAATATTGGCATCCTATGGGGGGTACCAATTCCCCTGCCCCTATCGAAAAAATAAGTAGCCTATTTTATTTTTAGGGCTCACGTGATGTTACTGTAAAAATTTCAGGAAAATCGGTTCAGTAGTTTCGGAGTCTATAAAGCGACAAACATACAAACATACAAACACACATAATTCATTTTTATATACATAATATGTATATATTATATATAGAAGATAGATAGATACATATGTAACGTGAATCCAAATCAACAAAACTTTCAAATTTTCAAATAATATCTACATTGTTTTGCATTTAAGCTAACGATATGTGTTTTGTTTGTGAAAAAAAATCTTTGATGCCTGTAAAAGGGTCCATTTTTCTTTCGTAAAAAAGACATACCTAAATGCAGAAATTATTAAGAAAAAAATAGCCACAAGAATTTGTTGGTATTTTGTGCTTGTAAAAATATTTTTGTTTCTGTACCAATCGCGTCGGTAGATTTTTTTCTTTGAAAACACTTTTTTAAGTAAGTAAAAATATTTAAAAAACAAGTTAAAAAAGTCTTGTTTTCCTACAATTTATGTGTAAACCTATACATATAAAAGCAAATGTGACAGCAGGTAACATTTTTGGGTAAGAAGATGTGTTTTATTGATGTATTAATGAAACTTTATTGTTTAGCACTATTTTTATTGCTTACTTTTTTATGCTACAATTATATGACCGAGTCCAAAGAGTTAACCTTACTAATTTATGGTATTTATTTAACGTAACTTTGACCTGTTATAATGACTTTATAAATTTTTGCAGGCAAACTCAGGTGCACATTTGGTATTTTGTAAAAAGTTATGATATACCATTAGCTAGAATTAAAATGTGTGCACAGATGTTTGAAGTATGAGTAACCCAACAACGTGAATACCCTTTCTATTTTACTTACCACTATGAACTCCCTAACTTTTTACTAAAATAACTTTTTCACGTTAAAATTCTCATGTAATTTATTTTATTTTTGAAAAAATAGACCAGGGAAATCCATTTCTATGCACAATTGTGTATACCACTACTAAAGGTACGTTCAGACTGGTGAAATATTTGAAAGCAAACATCAAATATTTCATTAACGTAGTCTGAACACAAAATATTTTTGAGTATCAAATAAAATAACAGCTGATTTTGAGCAAATAAAAGTATTTGCCGGCAAACAAATATTTGTCCAATGTGAACATAGTGTGAACACAAAAAATCAAATATTTTAGTAATTTTTGAGAAAACATTTTTTTGATATTACAAAAAAATTGTAAGAGCAAACAACGACAAATAATTTTAGCCATGTTCCGGATAGAAGCAATTTTTCCTGTAAGTTTTTGGATTCTTTACAATTTTAAAGATTTTTTATAATTATTAGACTTTGTATCGTGCCGCTATTAGCAAATGTTTGCCATTCCTTATAGTTTTAGGCACTTTTACTAAATTTTATGGCTTGTTTGAAATATTAAAATGGTTCGCGATTTTCGCTATTTCTGCAACATTTTTTTTTTGTTTTTCCCCTACATTTTGTTTTTTAACCGATTTAGCAATTTCAAATATATTTTAGGGTTTGTTTCCAAGTTTGCAATTTTTCGCGAATTTTAGCCATGCTCGCGAAGAAGCGATTTTTCACTGTAAATCTTTAGAGCTTTAACGATTTTTAATAATTATTAGGCTTTGCTATCATACCGCTATTATCAAATTTTTGCGAATTTCCGCCAATTTAGCAATTTTTATCGAATTTTTGCCATTCCTTTTAGTTTTAGGCACTTTTAATAAATTTTATGGCTTGTTTGAAATATCTAAATTTTTCGCGAATTTTCGCTATTTTTGCAAAAATTTTTTTTCCCGACATTTTGTTTTTTAACTGATTTAGAGACTTCAAATATATTTAAGGGTTTATATCCAAGTTTGCAATTTTTCGCAAATTTTAGCCATGTTCCCGTTACCCATTGTCTTCCAGTTTTTTTTATATTTTACATTCTCCTGTTCTAACACTATGAAAGATGCTGCTCCACAGAATAAAAAAAAATAAATTAGCTTTTGCGCTCATTTTTACTATTTGTGAAATATATTATTATTTTTGAACACTTTCATTAAATAATTATTTGATGCAAATATTTATTTTAGTCTGAACGCATGGCAAACATGAATTAATTTATTTTATTTAACACTTTTTGCCAACTGTTTCATCAAACAAAAATTGTCAAATGTTTGAGCTTAGTTTGAACATTAAACAAAATATTTTTTTGTTTTACACAGTTTGAAGCAAATATCAGAACAAATATTTTCGTCAAATATTTCATTAGTCTGAACGTACCTCAATACATATTTTTGTTTCAGGTTAACAGAAAAAACTTTATGATGGCACTTAAAAAATATTGTGCGGTCAAAAACGCTTTTGGTAACATCCAATGCCTTATATGGTATGCAACATTTAAGGAAGGAACGGAATATGTAAACGTGTGATTTGCGTGCAATATTTATTTTTTATGAATTTTTAAAACATAAAAATCTTTAATTTTTTTACAATTGTTTGATAAGATACTTAAAACTGATTTAGAGTCAAAAAGCTTCCGAATGAAAAAAAGTGCAGTTTTAAAATCAGCGACATTGAATTGGTAAAGAATTGCTACAAATTTTTTATAAACACAAAAAATTTTTAATTTTGTACCTTTGTGTTATACAACTTATAAAATATATTACTAACATTTTATTTCGGCTGTAAATGAATGCATTCTCTCAATTTTTTTACTCTCTGGTACTCACTAATACACAACCAAAAAATTTTTGGAAATCCCTATTTTAAACTATCGATATGTGTTTTGTTTGTGAAAAAAATTCTTTAATGCCTGTAAAAGGGTCCCTTTTTCTTTCGTTAAAAAGACGTACCTAAATGCAGAAATTATTAAGAAAAAAATAACCACAAGAATTTGTTGGTATTTTGTGCTTGTAAAACAGGGGTGTCAGCGTCATGCACAATTGTGTCAGCAAAACTCACATGTACGCTTACGCTCTTTTATTTTGCGAGCGTAAAATAAAATTTTTTACTGCAAAACACTCTCATTCAGCGGGAAATATCGAAATATCGCACGGCCTGTTTTGAGGCCTCTAAACAGAAATAATATATTTATTATTTATTATCTTTGTTTATGTTTTGTTTTATTTCTGTTTTTGACATTGTACAATGATTGACAAATAATATCTACATTGTTTTGCATTTAAGCTAACGATATGTGTTTTGTTTGTGAAAAAAATTCTTTGTTGCCTTTTAAAGGGTCCCTTTTTCTTTCGTTAAAAAGACGTACCTAAATGCAGAAATTATTAAGAAAAAAATTGCCACAAGAATTTGTTGGTATTTTGTGCTTGTAAAAACATTTTTGTTTCTGTACCAATCGTGTTCTCTTTGAAAACACTTTTCTTAAGTAAGTAAAAATATTTAAAAAAGTCTTGTTTTCCTACAATTTATGTGTAAACCTATACACATAAAAGCAAATGTGACAGCAGGTAAAATTTTTGGGTAAGAAGATGTGTATTATTAATGTATTAATGAAACTTTATTGTTTAACGTCCACAAACCTAAAAAATGTTTTGTTGTTTCGAAACTGCAATTTAAATTTAGAAGATATTATTGGTAAATAAAAGTATATTTTTATAGGCTAGTAAAATCTTCTCTTTTTATAATGGTGGTTAATAATTATAGAATATTTTTAAACTTAATGGGGTTATTATTTGCATTAGTATGTGCAAATGAATTTTCATTGTTGGCATTCGCAAAGATATGTTGAGCACAAAATTAAAAATTTTGGAAAGAATTGTATAAGGTTGTAAAAAGACTTCAAATATTGTCAAATGCTCAATTTTTCCAAAAAATAAGCAAAGTTTCTGCGAAATGCAGGTTCCAAATTAAATTTATTTAAATAATAACTGAGTGTGTCTGTCCATAACTCAACATTTTTCGATAATTGTATTATTATTAATTGCTCTAAAGTCTTCATAGCAAAATATGTATGTTAATTAGGCCTCGTAATAGGCCTCGCAACCGCAGATTCCTCCCGCTGAGAATGAAAGAGACAAGAGTATTCGCACCAATACAATCATAATTGACACCACTGTTGTAAAAATATTTTTGTTTCTGTAGCAATCGCGTCGCACAGTGGCGCCCGTAGAGCAAGCGAGGTTGCAAAAATCAAAATTTTCATGAGTGCCGACGAAGTTTTGAATAAACCCATGTTATAGGAAACTTTTCAACGATTTCAAATATGCCACTCTTAATAATATCACATTTTTAGTTTAGAAGATATAACCGTTCAAAGTTGACCGACTTTCGGTTTTCAAAAAAACACACAATTTTTAGTCAATTTGTTGCGATTTCAGGTGTAATATCACGAAAAATAGGTAACGAATCGCCTTATTTTTTGTTTGTATTGATTGATGTATTTATTAAATGTATAATGATAAAAAAAAAATTAACTGTTTGCTCTGTGTTTCTCCTGGTAAATCACTATTTAAAAACTATCCGTTTTTTCACTATTTTTCAACTTTGACGGAAAATAAAAAAAAACTATATTTTTCTATATTTGCCATATTTGAAAAACCTGTTCTTTGATTAGTTCTTTACATAATTCAAAATTTTTATCTGCCCGTACGTGCCCGTTTGGCTTCTAGAGGTAAAAAAGTTTAAAAAGACATGGTTGCAGAAATTGTATGGCGTCCATCCCTTATATGTTTTGACTGACAGTAGTTTGATCTAATAGTTTGAAAAAAACTACTCATTGAAATTAGCAGGTATGTACCTCACATAAACAATACTTTGGCGTACAAATGGTCAGGAACAATATTGACTTATGGTCCCTACAGGTAGGCACAAATCTTATTTGGACACGTGCATAATATCAAAATTGCATTATTCAGCCTAAATCCATATGTATGCAGGGAACAGATACATTTTTAGGCATGGTAGCATAAGCCTATATATTGCAAAATAAGCATAATGCCTGGATTAGTCTACGCCTGAAAGTTGGCGCAACAATTACTGAAACCATTAAACAATTTAAGTACTGAAAACATGGCGTTGAACAATTTAAAATTATTTGAACTGTTTAGAAAGTCAACCACACCAAAGTTTTTCACGGAAGTGAAAATTCTTCCTGAGAAGTTGACATTGATCAGCAAATGGGGCTGCGATGGATCATCCGGACAAAGCGTTTATAAGCAAAGGATATCTTCCGATGACGCTACAATATCGGATGGAAATATGTTTATGGCATCTGTTGTTCCTTTGCGGCTAAAATCGGATGATTCCCTACACTGGAAAAATCCACGACCGTCATCAGTGCATTATTGCCGACCAATAATGTTTCAGTTTGCAAGGGAATCGACAGAACTCATAAGGACTACGGTGAAGGACATTGAAGAACAAATAAGCAAGATTAAGCCTACAAAGCTGCAAATTGGAGAAGGAAAATATATTGAATGCAATTACGAGTTCCACCTGACCATGGTTGACGAAAAAGTCGTAAACGAACTGACAGGAACAACCTCAACAATGTCATGCCCGATTTGCAAAAAGAGTCAGAAGAACTTTTTTCAATTCAATTCAATTTATTTCATATATAATATGTTACATCTCAATTTTATATAATTAGTTGTAAAGAATTTAAGATAAGTATCTTTTTCTGCTTAATTATAACATATTTCAATTAGTTATCATATACATATATATAGACAGAATTATTTTGGAGGTAAAAATTTAGCAAAAACCTATTTAAACCCCTTTTTTCGTTTTATTTTTATATTTTTTTTTTATCGATTTTTTACTATTATTTGTCAGAAGAACTTTGGTAATTTAAACGATTCTACAAATGAGGAGAATTACGAATATGGAATGTCACCAATGCACGCAAGGATAAGGTGTATGGAATTCTTGCTAAAACTGGCATATACCCTACCACAAGAGGAGGAAAACTTCGATGAAAATACATCAATAAAGGATAAGGAGAAGATCAGAAAGAAGCAAATACAGGAGGCTTTTTTTAAACAAGTTGGACTAAAAGTAGACTGTCCCAAGCACGGATACGGTAACTCAAACGATGGAAACACTTCTAGGAGATTTTTTGAAAATGATGAGGCAGTAACTAGAATCATTGGAATTGACAATCAAATCGTGAAAAGATTGGGAACGATCTTGGATGTTTTAAACTGCAAAGAAAATGTCAATTCTACAAAATATGGAGAATATGCGTGGAAAACTGCATCTCTTTTAGCAGAAATGTATCCACAGAAGAAGTTGACCCCGACCGTCCATAAAATATTGGTGCATGGCAAAGATATAATTGAGTACCAGTCTTTGCCAATTGGAGAGCTTTCTGAAGAAGCACAGGAGTCTCTTAACAAATTTAATAAAATATATATATTGCACAACACATTCAAAGCATCAAGGGTAAGGCAAAATAAGGACCTCTTCAACATGTTGGCAGCATCTTCCGATCCACTTATTTCTTCCCTGCGGCATGTGAAGTCACAAATAGAGTTACAAAATAATTATAGTTTAGAAATGGTTAGTCTTTTAGATATACCTTCTCTTACGAATTGTGATGAATATTTTACAGAAAATATAAAAAATAAATTTAAAAAAAAAATAATTTTTTTTTTAATTTGTTGGGTAATAATTTAAAACATAAAACCCTTAAGAAAAAAAATAAAAACAATCTAAAAATGTAAAAATAATTTTTTTTAGTTACCATAAAATTGATTTTTCTACTAATTTTAACTTTGATAACCCATAAGTAGACCCCTACAAAGCGTAGCACCCTTTCCAAACGCTCATTTCATAGGCTGAACAGTTATCTATCATATGCTGTTTAAACTGTTCAATTATCTTATTCTGTTCAAAAGATATGATTTTTGCAACGAAAAAACTCAAATGGCGCCACTGTGCGTCGGTGGGGTTTTTTTTTTTTTTTTCTTTGAAATAGAGTTGTGTAGTTCATGAACAACCTAGTTCAATTGAACTATTCAGTCAGATGAACGATGACCGGTCTTTTTGGATCACCGTACGTTTTAGTTCACTAGTTCGTTTTGGGTCAGTATGTCTTTTTTTGTCAGTTCACTTTCGGTCTTTTTTTGTCAGTTAGTTCAATTCTGTAGCCCGTTTCTGTATTTCTCGCATCGTAAAATTTCCCGCATGAAACAAGTAAATTATGACAAAAACAGTGCAATATGAAACAAAAAATGGTTTTTCTCACATAAGTGTTTCTGTACTTTTACTTTGCGAGAATTATCTGTCATTTAAATAACTTTCCAGCAATTATTGGAAGGATGTGAGAACAAGTGTTTCTGTAACAATATTTTGCAAAAAGTTTCTCACAAGAACTGTCAAAATAAGTCATATTTGAAATTGGTGCGAGAAAACAAAATTTAAAAAAATGGAACCCAAATTATGTAATGTATGTACACAAGAATGTGTATTATTTTATTTTATTTTAAAAGAAAGAATTTAAATGATGAAAATAAGTATATAAAACACAATTGTTATATATTGTTATTTAAATTTTTTGGCCTTTCATTGTGTTTGTTTTATGCAGGGCTGCCAGATAAATTTGTCAAAAAACGTCAATATCCTAAGAAAAAATAAAAAAATCGTCTATTTTTTCGGACAATTTAAAATTAATTTTGACGAATTTTGTTCGATTTTTATCATATAATCACAAATTGTTATCATATAAACACATAATCAAAAAAAGAAAAAAAAAAACATTAATTTCATGGGTAAAATACATATTTTATACATAGTACATAAGCTTGAGGTCTATTTAAATAAAATTATTTATTTTATTTTCCTTAATCCGATAAGAGTTTAAAATTTCAGATTGTTATTTTTCCCTGCAGAAATCACACAAAGGAGTGACAAAATATCATATTGAAATAAAATAAACACTTTTGGACAAAGTAAAAGGCAAAAATGGGGTAATAGTTTAATCTTTTGATCACACAAACAAATGTATTAAATAATCCAAGCAAATAAAAATTAAGCAATTTCCGTTCGAAATTTTGCTTTGCCGATACATTTTTAATCTGCCTTGTTTTTAAAGATATCGGTTTTCTGTGGTGCCTAAAACACAAACATATAAAACTATTTAAAATTGTTTTATTTCAAAGACTGAATCGTCACTAGAAAAAAATCAGCAAATTGTCACTTTGCCAATTTTGGAACAAAAACAAAAATCGTCAAAATGTCGATAAATCTTTAAATCTGGCAGCCTTATTTTTATTATATATATTTCTTTCGTTGACGTTTCGCTTGCATTTGACACTTAATTACTGGAAGTATTCCAGTTAAAACAAAATCTGTGTTGTCTGTTCTCGCATTTAAATACAGAAACACTTTTTTCTCACAAATCGAGAAACGATGGAATTTTTTGTTTCACACTTAATATGAGAAAATTTGCGATGCGAGAAATACAGAAACGAGCTACTGGTCTTTTTTGTCAGTTCACTTTTTGTCTGTTTTTGTCGCTTACTCGATAGAATAACTGATTGAAAAGAAACAACATTACTATTCTTGTGTATTTTTATTCTTGTGAGCTGTTTCTGTTACTCATTGCCACATTGCTTTACACATTTTCATAATACAATCAGGGTTGTCGAGTATAATAATTTCTCGACAAACGGCGATTATCAAGCTTTTTGCCGACATGACGATTTTTTGCGGCTTATAAGATATATGTCGATTTTGTTTCCTATTTGATAAGCCATAAATTTGTTTTGAGACTCTTGGAAAAATTTTCCGTTTTTTATTTGGAAAGATTATTTCAATGATGGTATTCCATCTAATTTAAATCAGTTTTGACTAAAATGTTATAGCTATACGTCCGGTACGTACCATTTCAAAGAACTTGCTCTGACTGTCTTTATATGCATATAATTTCAGCTGCTAATGCCTGTGTTGAAAGAGTTTTATTAATAATGAACTCCACAAAAACGCACTTTCAATATATAATGCGAAGTTCCTATTGCATTATATATTGAAAGTTATTACGAGTTATGAATTATATGCAATATAATTAATCAAAAAAATCCTATACAATGTATTGAAAAAACAATAAGAATTGTCTTGCAGCTGAAATGTATACCGTTATAGATATATGGGGGATTTCATGTCAAGTGACCCAACTTTTGAAATCGATGTCTTCCGATTTTGATGAAATTTGCACCAAGGTTAGTCTTATTGGATAGTAGTTTAGACACAAATTTTCAAGTTTCTGAGTTAGAGGGGGTCAAAAGTTGACATTTTGGCAAAACCGGTGTTCTTTCTCATCCATGTAACTTATAATCTATTGGTGGTAGCAAAATTTGTCCAAAACAAATTAGATAGCTTTCAATTAGATTAGATAGCTTTCAAAAAATATTTTTTTTTGTTTTTTTTTTAAATTTTTTAATATTTTTTTTTTATATTTAAAACTTATTTTTTATTTTTTTTGAAAAGGGTATTTTTTTTTTTTTTTTTTTGCTCAAAATAAAGCTTAGGTCTTTTCCTTTAAGTTAGTTATGGTCGCTATTTGGGATGCGAGTGGGTTATGTATAAAAAAAAAATAATTTCTAGGGCAAGACGAGGATTTTTCATTTTTATTTTGTTCATATCATGGCGACTTTTTTATATTTTTGTCGAAATAAAGGTATTCGGATTTCGTATTTTTGAGGATTTATAAAAAATATTTTTAATAAAAATATATGTTTTATTGTCAAAAAACTAATAATAAAAAAAGGCTTTGGCGTTTCTGACATTAAATTTGGCAAAAAAAAAAATCTGACAGCTCTGGCTGCCGTTTCCAACTTTCCTACAATTAACATGGGCGCTGCCAGTTGTTATTAATATAAAACCCGCCAAATGCAAATTTTTTCATTTGGGCAAAAAATTTTGTGCATATTTATTTAATTTATTTTTTTAAAATAAGACCTATAAATAATTAACCAAATTCGACATTCGACAGCTTTATTTTTAAAAGCTTAGTCGAGTTTTAGAGCACGAAATTAGTATGGAAAACCGCTTTTAATGTTAACACTACTTAAGCATTCGTTTATGAAACGTAACTCTTCATTTAAGTAAAATAAAGTTACTCTTCTTCGAATCGACGAACTTTTAAAAAAACATTCTAGCGGAACGATTTTTAAAGTAAAAAATCAACAACAAATTTTTAAGTTAAGCATTTTATTAAAAAATAAAATAAAGCATAAAATATATGAGTTTTCCTCTCTTTCAAAGGAATTTTTATTTGTTCGGGTGAAATCTTGCAACTTAATTTTGAAGCAGATACCTTGAACCAATTAAGCTGACATTTTGTAAATACGTTCAGTTTGGCTGATAATGCACGGTTAAATTTGTAAAGTTATTCTAAATCCAGCTTGGACACCCAAGATGTCGGACTAATTATTTTTAATGCATTCCTACAATATGAGTATAAAAGGAAGGGCTTGCTGAGAAAAGGTCGACAAATAAAGTGACGTTACTCTAGATCCAATGCGGCGGACTAAGTTTTGAATGAAATAAATAAAAGTAAAAAATCTTTTTTTTAAAAAAAACAAGCTTTTATTTAAATGCGCTGAAAAGAAAAAAATATTTTAAAAATAAGAAACCTTTTTAAAAAAAACGCTTTTATTTAAATGCTCTAAAAAGAAAATTTGAGTTTAGAACTTTTACTATCAACTTATAACGTCATTAAACAATTTGTATGGTATACAAGCTTGTCGCGAGATTAACTTGTGTAGACAAACATGTAAATTATATAACTTGATGTGATTGATTTTAACTATACAAATTTTCAAACAAAGTAAATACATACATATAAAAAGATTAATGGCGTTATAAGTCGATAATTAATTTTTTTTCTTTTTAGCGCATTTTAAAAAGGTTTTTTAATTTTTATAAAATAAAAACATAATACCCATAACATAATAATATGATAATAACATAATAATGAATAATATTAATTACTAGCTATTTGTTCATTGTTTTAATATTTAGAGTTGGTGCAATCGCTGCTATTTTTATTTATTTTTTGTTTAAATTTAAACGTATTTTGTTCTTAATATACGACATAAATTCGAAATTTTTTCTTACATTATTTTTGTTTAAATTAATTTTTTAAGAATTGCGCTCTTACTTTGAATAAGCCTTACAACACCTTTTTTTTCTATTAAAATGAAGTTATCTAAACAAATGGAAAATGAGAACTCCAAACAAGTTTTAAAATCGCCACGTTTGGCGAGAAATCACTACATGTGGCAGCCCAGATTGTACTATGAATTTTTTAAAACAACCCTACAAAAAACGAGACTACTCTATACATGCGTGTATGGACTACTCCATAAGGGAGTAGGACTACTCCAATACCTAACCTAAATGTATGTAAAAACATACTCCAATTTACATTGCGATGTCCTAGGGCTGGACCACGTAACCCAGCTATGCATTACAAAGGAGTAGTTTTAAAACTACTCCATTGTATACACAAGAGGATTAGTTTTAACTTCGTTTAAAAACGAAAACATGTCGTTAAAAAACGAAGACATGTCGTCTCACTACAAACACTTTTTAACAATGACATGGTCCATGCTTGCATTACATCGGACCAGTCCATGGAGTAGTCCATTTAATCAAATTGGATCAGGTGGTCCAATATTATTTGCAGGGAATGGGGCAAACCGTTACTGACAATGTGTTAAAGAAAAAAGTATAAGCACTGTAATAGTATTGTTGTTTCTTGTCAATCAGTTATTTGGTATACAACAGGGATGTTAAATAGGGGTTTAAATTTTGTACAAACTTCCAAAAAATGTACTTTTGGACCTTTACGGAACCATTTTTTTTTTAATTTATTAAAATAACAAAAAGAGTGAAAGTTATAAAACAAAAAAGTTATAAAACAAAAAAAGCAGGATAAGATAATGTCTTTCGCATATACTTGTTAAGTTAAGTAGTACTTCTATATTCCAAAAAAAATACTGATGTTTTGCTTATAGTGCCATCGTCTGTGGTAAAAAAGAAACAATGGTAGTAACACAGGATTTGACTAATGTTGCCTCGTCTGTGGGTACCATAAGTTCCCTTTTATAATGTGGCAAGTAAAAGGCAGACAGGCGAAGTCTGTAGACGATAAAAGGGGACTAAGTGCTCTATACACCAAAATTCTAGTCGCATATTTAAGCACCCATTACATTAACGATTTGTTGTACAACATAAATGCAATGAAAAGGACTCATTAATTTGCTTGTTATACAAAAAAAGCAAAAAGGGGGAGCTATGACAAATTTTTAAATTGTACCAAATGAGTCACGGTAGTACCACGGTACTTTGGAAGGTCAAAATGTACCAAAAAAAAAAAGTACAATTGTACCAACTTTAACAGCCCTGGTATATAATATGAAACCGAACAAAAAAACAATTGCGAATTTAGTATGTGCTTATTGTTTTCTATTCTTGGGTACACTCAAAATAGTTTTACAGTTACTAAATGTAATATATTAAAATCGTTTTCCGTAAAGTTAAAAAATTAATGAAAATTTTGTTATATTAAATATAATTAAACTAATTTAACATATTTTTCCAAAAACAAACTACAAAAAATAATACGGGTTTTCAGGATATCGCTTAAAATTACCATTTGTGCAAATGAACAAACTTGCGAGACTCGTTTCATAAATACCATTTTTAATTTTTGTGTAATTTTAAGCGACTAATGTCATTTCAAACTGAAATGTCAATACAAAAATAAATTATAAAAATAAAAGTTGAAATTTGTGAATAAAAGGTGAAAATTGTTTTTTAGACATGCATAAAGAAAGCAAAAAAGAATAATTTGCTAAAATTATTGTAAGAATTTATAGTTGGTGATTTTATTAACATTTGAATTTTTCATTGAAAACGGTGGCAAAGGTGCCCGTAGACGACATGTTTTTTACATCTGACTTGTCAACTTTTCAAGTCATATGTAATTGTAAATGTCTGTCAAAATTGCTGTTTTACAGAAGGTTAATAACATTTGGTCACAAATGTACATGTAATTTGCTTCTGACATTGTCTATGTTTTTTCTCTGTAGCTATGGAATAAAACAAAGTAGTTCTTGGTTTCAAAATAGCGTGCTGCCGGCACAAAAATTTTTATTTATTTGTGCCGTAAAAAAGTTCAGCCATCTAAACATTTGTTTTTTTTTTTCTTTAAATTCGAATATACCAATTTAGGATATTATAATGATGCGTTTTTATTTATATATGTATGTACTTAATTTCTATTCAATGGTGAAATTATTATACATATATCGGTATTTTTAAATATTAACTTAAGCCGGCTAATGATTCCGTGAACAGTGCACACAGCTGATGTCAGATGGTTTGTCAGAAAAAAATAGAGCACGCTCTGATTGAAATTTTGTCAGATGCAATGTTTTAAAGGTAACACACGACATGTATGTATTTTGCAGTGGGAAATTTGACAAGTCAGATGTAAAAAACATGTCGTGTACATGCAACTTAAGCAATTAAAAAATTTCGTTTGTATAAATGCACAATTGAACAGCACAAGTTTACGGGTCAGAATTGTTGGTCAAATTTACGAAGTTTGTGTAAATGAATTCTCATACAATTTTTGACAGTTCATTTTGGATGGTTTAAAAATGCACAGTTTGCACAGATTGCGAGACTTTTAAGAGATATAGTGAAAACCCTAATTGATTTTTATTTCTGTTAATATGTTCAGTTTTATGCATAAAATAAAACTGAAACACATGTGTACAAAAAATATTGGTAGGTAATAATGACAGGTTAAAATACTGATTTAGCTGTATTAGTTAAAATTAACTGAAAACACCTTTGAATATGTTTTTGTAGTTTCAATTTCTTTAATTTAAAATAAAGAGAAAAGTTAATTAATTTCTACGTTATAAAATGAATATGGGCAATTCCACCAAAAGGTCCACCGCAACAAAAAAATTATAAGTTCTTGAAAAGACCTTGTTTTATCATATTTTAACAGGAAAACAATCAAATTTAATAAAAGTAAAAAAATTTTATATTTATTTATAACCCATTTCAAGATTTATGAATTTGGATATTTCTATTGTACGTTTTGCTATGATAACAGTTCTTAATGAGAGACATTATGCATTGACTTTTTCTCTCTAAAACCTTTTGGAAGGTCCAAAGAGTCAAAATAGAGTGCACAAGAAACTATGCGATTGCAAATAACTCTAATTTTTTTCTTTGTATTATCTCATATTTCGATGTCATGTGCGACATTGAAAAACATCATTTTCTATCAGTGCGTCGAAAGTAAAAGGAGAAACCTCATCAAATTACCAGACCAAACAGAAATTTTTTATAAAATTAAAATAAAAAAAACATTACGGTAAAATAGCAAGATTTGTTATCTTGGTACTTATATAAAGTTGTTCACGTGCGACATGGTAAGTGTGAAAATTAAAAATTTGAAAATTATTTTTTTATATACATATCGTCGGTTGATTATTTAATTGTCGTATGTGGATACAAATTACATATGACATACGACAATTAAATAATCAACCGACGATATGTATGTATGTAAATGATTAATTTATGTTAATACATACATTTCAATTATTTAAATCAAGATGAGCAAAAACGGATGAGAAAAAAATAAAGAGCGTTGCAAACGGTGGAGAGAAAAGTTGAAGGATGATCCAATAAAATTATAAATCAATAAGTTAAAAAACAAGGAACGAATGCGGAATGCTAGGCAAAAGTGGAAAGCGTTGGCTGATGGAAATAATAAAAAAATTTAAGATAAAAGGCGGAATGATCGAATACGTAAGAAACTAAGTCGAGAGAATTTCATACTATGTACATATTTTTGTTAAGTTCGTTGTTTTAATATGAAAATAAATACATTGAAAACTTCTGTTCGTTTAAAAACATTTTAACTAAGCTCGTTTATATATAATTTCGTAAAAAGAGTAGCAGAATCAATACATAAAACTCGTCACTGACCACCAGCCCTTGAAATGGTTGATAAAACTCAGAACACCTACAGGACGTCTGGCCCGCTGGGCTCTACAGCTACAACCGTTTGATATCCAAATTTAGTATAAGCCAGGTAAGACGAATGTTATTGCCGACACTCTCTCTAGACCACCGTGGGAAGACGATCATAGTGAAGCAGACGCTTGTGAAATTTGCTCATTTTCTATTGAGATGCCAAGAAAAAACTCACGCGAGATTAGACAAAGCCAACTTAATGATCCTCAACTGATGACAGTCATAAAATGCCTTGATGCCTTTACCAAACAGCATCATGTAACCAAAGATTTGAGGTAATTGCAATCGATCTCTTTGGCCCCTTGGCTACCACTCCAAATCGGTTTCAGTGGATTCTTATAATAGAGGACATTGCTAGCAGGTGGGTTGACCTGTTTCCCTTAAAAATTGCTACAGCTGAAGAATGCGCTAAAACTTTAATCAACGAAATATTTTTGCGGTATGGTATACCTAGGAAAGTTATCAGCGACAACGGCGTTCAATTTGTTTCAGCTGTAATGCAGAAAGTCATTTACTGCTTAAACATTGAACACACACTGACTCCTGTTTATCATCCTGAGCCTAATCCAGTTGAACGTAAGAATCGGGATATGAAAGCCCAACTTGCCATTTTAGTTGGAAATGGTCACAAGGCCTGGTATGGAAAATTACACAGCATTCGTTTCGCAATGAACACGACGTTATGCCAAAGCACACAATACACAGCAGCTTTCTTAACATTTGGTAGAGAACTTCGCTCACTCGATGATGAAGAACATGATTTAAAGACTATAATTCAGTCTGAAAATTTCATAGCCGAAATTACACCATTTCTACAAAACCTGGTTAATGTTCTTAAGGACGTCAAAGAAAATGTCTACAAGCAACAAACAAAACAGCAATAAACACAGACGTAATCAACCTCAATTTGAAATTGGCTCAAGGGTATTAGTAACCACACACGTTATAAGCAACAGCAACAAAGGAGTTACGTCAAAATTTGTTCCAAAGCGAGATGGCCCCTATATTGTCATAGAAAAGAATGGTACAACTTCTTACACCATAGCACATGAAGATGATTTGAATCTACCTCTTTGAAACTACCATACTTCAGCCCTAACACCAGTAGGATGAGAACTAGAGGTCGACCAAAAAAATTAATATTTTGATGTCTCATCGGGACGATTTCGACATCAAAGGGGGAGACTGAAGCAGTTCATTATTTATTTATTTCTTTATTTATTTATTTATTACTTTATGCATTTACTTATCCTTATTACCTATATAGTGTTGGTTTTGAATTCTACTATTTTAAATTCTTTTTTAAACTTTACGGAAATTCAACGTATTTTAGTTATATACAACCCTGTCAAATATTATTAATACCTTTTTATACAACTTTGTTTATGTTTATTGTTTAGTACTTATTTTCACACCCATGTTAGAAATTAGTATAAAAGCAGCAGCAAATGCATGAATAAAGTCACTTTGCTTTCTGCCCTCAACCAATCAACAACTTTGTTTAGTACTAGTTTACCGGACGAGTTGTAGATTCTTTGAAGTTCTTGAGGAAAAGTATTGTTAAGTGAAAAGTTTGCGTTTAAATCGTCGATTTGTTCAATTAAATGAACAGTTCATATAATCTTAGAAAGAAGATTATTACAAATTTCTTTAAAAAAAATAAGTCACTAAAATGTATAAAATATCATACTGATATTAAATGTTTAACGAGAACCTTTGAAATTTTTTAGCATTTTTTAAAATAATTTTTAGCATTTTTTGGCCATGTAAAAATTTTTAAGATCTGGCCACACTGTTGGTCTTTGTTTTTCAATCATATTCAATTTCAATTATAAAATGCCAGCATCATGCCCCACATGTATTAAACTCAAAATAAACTAAATGGGTAAAACTTTTTATCTTTTTATAATTTATGTTTTTATTCTTGTTCTGTTGTTGTTTTTGTTTCTACACAAAACAAGCAACTCGTTTTTACCAACTTGTGTGGTATTATAGAAATGTTAATATGAATTAGGAAACTTTTAATTGATTTTCTTCTCGTATGTCGATTCATATAATAATTATTTGAATTAAACCAATTCTTGAGTATTTTCTGAAACAATTTAAAAAATCCATACAATTTGTTTCATGATACTAAACATTTTAAAAATCAAGAAAACCAGACTAATAAATGCAGCTTGAACTAAGAAACATGCGCTTTTTTTTTAATAAAAATTAGATACCTTTGTATTTCTTGTTTTAATACGTATTTTTTGATCATGACAAAATGTTTTATTTTTATAATTTTACTTAATACGAACGAAATGAGTTAAAATCAATAAATTATTTTTAGATTTTATTGTTTTAAGAAACAAAATTGATTACTTAGAAAACAATTATCTTTCCGTGTAGATATTGCGGTTAAATTTGTTCCAAAAAATATCATGAAATTGTGTGATATACGGTCCATAATTTACCTTGGATCCCATATTAAGCAGCCTTCTGAAATTCACTGTAAACGCTAAAACTAATTGCACTGCTGTATTGAAATGGATTCTAATTTATATTTTATAATACCAGAACTCACTTTACAGAAGTTTGGTATGATTGGTCCATAATTTACCGTGGGTCCAATATAAATTCCACTCCTGAAAATCAATTTAGTTCGGATAAAACTGTTACGAATTATGATATTTTACTCAAGCTAGTTCAAATTTCTAAGAAGAGAAGCATACAACTTTCGGATTGTTGGTCAATAATTTAATATAGGTCTAAGTCGTAACCAATTTTAATACTGACTTCCGTTTTATAAACTGCCGGTGGAGGGTATCAAAGATTCGGCACAGCCAATATATCACTCTAACTTGTATTAATTAAGTTTAAACTGCATATATGTGCTAATTAATCCAATTTTTTATGTCAATTATTATTGTTTTTTTATTATATATAACCACATATATATATTTTTTTTGCAAAAACTTTTGACAATTGTACAAACAAAATAACAACTTTAAACGCATAATACAGTTTGTTAAAGTTTTACGTTGAACTGTCACTTCAAAAAAAAAAAACACACACACATTTTGTAGCTGCCTAGCAAAAACTTCGACTACAAAATAAAGTGTTGTCTAATCAGAAACAAGTAAAAATACTACTTACAATTCTACTGAAAAAATCGATGAATTTTACAAGGGAGGTCCCAAAATTAAAGCATTTACATTTAACTAAATGGTATTTGAAAAGTAAGCGATTATTTTTTTATCTAAGTACATACATCTGAATAGTTAGTACTTACAAAAAGTAAAAAAAATAGGTGGTTACCCATTACTTACCAAAAAGGTAAAATGTCGCTAGTTACAACCTACATATATATATATATAAAATTGTAAAATGACTGACTGACTGATTCATCATCGCACAGCATAAACGCCTGAAGCAACCTCCTGGCAAGGAGGTTAGTCTCTCCCCAAATCAATCCACTAAGACGGGATTTTTAGAAATTCGTATGTTTGGGGGGTAAAAAGGATATATTCGGTATCCTTATATCTCCAAAACTAAAAGAGATACAAAATAAATGTAATTCTTATCGTTGTTCTTTAGAAAAATAAGCAGACAAGTGTCTTGTACTTTGAAATTCGGCCTTTTTAGGGAGTTAACGGGTAAAACGTGTGTTTTGGTAACTTTTTTCGTCGCCCATTCTATCTTTCAAACCAATAAATATAAGCATAAATCCTTTTTGTGGTACCTTTTTTCTCCATTCATTGACATATATGTTCTTAATTTCTAAATCGTAACTTATCTAAAAAAATATATGTGCAAATTTGGTTCTTTTTCGAAATTCGCACGTTTAAGGGATGAAAATCTTTCCTATTTTTGGTCCTCTTTTACAAAACATTTTTCTTCATTCATTGACATATACGTACTACAATATTGACATTTTTGATACTTCAATAGGGATAAAAAAAAGTATCAAAAAGGATAAATACGGGAAATTTAATTTCTTTCTTTTACTTTTTTATTCTACGTGTGGTATATTTTGAATTTACTATAATATTGAACTTAAAAACACTAAATTATAGGTGCAAGATTCTGAGAGAATATTAACCTATAATATGAAAAATTTTGGAACTTTTTTGTTAAAACCTCGACACATAAAGTTTGTCAAATAAATATATCCATGAAAGAAAGGGACCCGCTCACAAAGTAGCGGGGTTAAGGGCTAGTTTAACTATAAAGCATTCAAAGGGTAACTAGTTACCAAAGCCCTTATAAGAAGCAACATACTTATTCCCCCTGCCCCGGTAGGCTAGTTATTAGTGAGCTAGTCTATCAGTGCGGGGGTTGCGGGTTGGATTTCCTCCAGAGAATCTAGTCTTCTGCAGATAAGCGTAGAGCTTTGCGTGATTAGCATAAGTAAAAAAGCCAAATAAATAAAAAATTTATTTATAATTTATAAATATTTCTTCAACTACAATAGCAAGGCATACTTAATTTCATTCGTAACTCTTAGAATAAACTCGATGTTCCAACAAAATCTTTAAGGTATAGGAGGGGGACAAAATCTTGGAGGTACAGAAGTGGGGATACGGATAATCTCTATACTATCAAATTATTAATTAATTTATAAACGTGATTTTTTTATTCGCACATGCTTCTGCTTAATCGCCTGCAATTTAATGACTTCGGATATGAATTTTTTTTTTCGAGACAGAGCGAGGAGATTTCTCGCAACGGAGACGGTACCGCGACCAAGCCAGGTCTATTGTACCCACCCCCCTTTAGTTGGCCAAAAGACCCTCTGCCTCCCAGATAAATCCAAGAAGGTATTTTGCGGGTATTGCACCGACTCGGGAAGCGTCTATCTCGCCGTGCCCCAAGTGTCTCCTTCTGGCCCATGCCAGCGCCAGGTAGTCACACAGTAAGTGCCCTGTGGTCTCGTCCTCCTCACGACATAGTCTGCATTCCTGGTCCTCTGCCAGTCCCATCCGAAACAGGTGGTGCTTGACCGTATGGTGACCCGTCAGATAAGCAACCAACAGTCGTAGTTCCCGTCGGTTGAAACCCCTTGTCACCAATGTACTCCCGGGAAATATCAATTTCTTTGCCTCACGCATTCCCGGGAGCGATACCCAGTATCTCCTGCTCACTGAGAGCCCATTTATCCAGTAGGAACTGGGTAGTGGCCCAACTTAGCCCACAAAATGGCTCGGGGCCCACCATTTGGGCGTTTTCCCGGGACCCCTGAGTGTCCCGGCACCCAACAGTGTGTCACTCTGTTCCTTGAGCCCAGCTCCTGTAGCCTTCTCCGGCATTCCGCCACCAACTTCAAGGACAATTTCCAGGAAGAGAGTGCCTTAGTGGCCGCTTGGCTGTCAGTGAATATCACATTGCTGTTTCCTATCATTCCCCTGTTAAGAATGTTGACACAGCACACATCAATAGCGTGGATCTCGGCCTGGAATACACTTGGTGATCTTCTCAGAGCTATCGAGATTCGCGTGTTAGGTCCAAATACCCCAGCACCCACTCCATGCTCCGATTTGGATCCATCAGTATACCAGTGTTGTCCCTGGTTACCATCACAGGGATATCCACTGTACCAGGCTCCCCCGTTAGGGAGGATCGTACTTAACCGTCTATTTAAGCCCAATTCCGTAGTCTTAATGTCCGCCCTAATTTCATCAGACCAGCGTTTACGTTGACACCATCTGACAGTCCAGATGTTAGTTGGATCCTAAGCAGACTCGATATTGCGACCCTCCTTATATGGATGTGTAATGGCGAAATCCCCAAGATAGTCTATAGTGCCGCTGTTGGACATATGCGCATCACCTCCGTCAGGGCTACACAGACCATTCTCTGTAGCCTACCGCACTTTCGAGTCGCCGACACCTGCTGGATCTTTGGCGACCATACCAGGGATCTATAGGTGATTATCAGTCTGGTCATCATTAAGTAAAGCCATTTAATTATGCTTAGGCCAAAGCCACAGGTCTTCCCAAAGAAGCTCTTACAGGCCCAGAAGGCCCTAAGTTCCTTCTTCAGGGTCGTACCCAAGTGAGAGTTCCAATTTAGCCGTTTTTCCAGAACAATTCCCAAGTACTTCACTTCATTGGAGTACTCGATATCCGTCCCATTCACTGACAACCTACCCAGCCTGTATTTATACCTTCTCGTGAACGGGACCACGGCCGCTTTTTGGGGGTTGATGTCCAGCCCCCTTTCATGGCACCATTTGAGAACCTTGTCGAGAGCACCCTGAATCGCCTCAGTGATTGTTCTCTCGAATTTCCCGGTCACAATGATGGCCAGGTCGTCCGCATAACCAATGGCCCGCAGGCCATATCCCTCCAGTCTGATGAGCAGGTCATCAATTACAAGGCACCATATCAGAGGAGAAAGTACCCCACCTTGTGGGCAACCTTTGACAGCACTAATGCAGACACTAGCGTCATCCCAAGAGGCGGTAATTCTCCGTTGCCTCAGCATGGCACCAATCCAATTGATGGTGCACTCATCTATCCGTTTTCGCGCCAAAGCATCCGTGATAGTGTCGTAGCTTGTGTTGTCAAAGGCACCCTCCACGTCAAGAAAAGCACACAGTGCAATATCCTTGTTGTTCTGTACCTTCTCTATTTGCGCAACCAGATGGTGCAATGCTACTTCCGTCGACCTGCCCTTCTGATAGGCGAACTGCGTTCCGTGCAATGGCGCGAAAATTTGAAGCTTGTCCCTGATGTGCAGGCCTAGTAGCCGCTAAACAGTTGTAAGCAGATACGATGTGAGGCTAATAGGACTTCGGCTTCTCTAGCGGCCTGTTGCCAGATTTGTGGATAAACACCACTCTGACCGCTCTCCACGCGGTCGGAATATGACCCCAGGTGAAGCTTGCCTTAAACAGACCAATTAGCAGGTCCATTATAATATCAAGACTTTCCTGTAGTAATACCGGGAAAATCCCGTCACCACCTGGTGACTTGTAAGGGCTAAAAGAGCTAACTGCCCAGCGAACCCTATCCTTGTCGAAAATTCTACCGGCCAATCCCGTGGCTTGTCCAGCTCCTGGGATTGCCGCTTCGACCTCAACGTGTTCATTATCAGTCACAATAGTAGGGCCATTACCCTATGAAGCCTTGCCGCATCAGGAAGGTTTGCTATGCCACTGCAAAAGCTCCTCCGTCTATCCCTTTGGATTTGCGTAAGGATCTGTTGTAATCATTAAGAGCACATTTGTACTCCTGCCAATTCTTACTCTTTTTTGCCTTGTTGAATAACCTTCTGACCTTTCGCCGCTTTAGCTCGAGCATGTCGTTCCACCAGGGAGTTCTACGGCTGCAGCTGAAGCTGCGCATAGTCGTGCTCTCCCGGAAGGAAGAGATCAGTGTATCTTCTACAAGTTTGGCTGCTAGCTCAATATCGTCGACAGACCCGATGTCGGTCATTAGGAGCCCAACCCTTCGGCTGACGAGGACTTGAACTCCTTCCAGTCCATCGCTGTTTCCGTTAGACATAGCGACGTCAGCTATGTCTAAGTTTGTGCCTACCAGATAATCTAGTAATAACTCACCTCTTTTATTTATGTCACTGCTACCCCAAACGGTGTGATGAGCGTTGGCATCGCAGCCAAGAATTAGCTGCTTACCATGCATACTGCAGTAAAGTACCAGGTCCGCCACCTCCTTTGGTGGAGCAAATTCTTCTTCGCAGGGGAAGTATGCCGTCGCTACTGATCTGTGTAGCCACAGGATCTCTCAAAATAAAATTGGATACGAATTACCCAAAATTAATTTTTTTAAATCACGCACACCTTTTTTAAAAATATATTATTTAAAATATTACCACGATCACGCGTGTCACAATCTTAATTCACATGCGTCTCAATCTTAATTCACGTGTGACTCACGCATAACAAATCACAGCATTTGCACATCTTTAGTAAAAAAAACATAAAACAATGGCAACAACAACAGCAATTGAAGTGTTAGCAGTGTTGTTGGCAAAAACAACGCGTGAGGCTTTTACTAATTCGTACATAACTTCTACGGTGCACCGATGTGCACTATAAATTTTTCTACAATAACGCTTATTTGTTCCGAATTTAAAATAAAGTTAAAATCTCTGCATATTTGAGGCCAATTAATAGCTTTATGTCCTCTTAAACTCAGAAAATCCATTTTTTGCATTGCTAATATAAACATAAAAAACAAAAGCACTTCCACAAATAATTTTTTCACAAATTTAAGCAGAACGTTTATATAAATACCTTAACTTGATGACTGCGTGGTCAGATTATTTACTATTTCAAAATTACTTGTAGTAAATAGGATTTAATAACGCAAAGATTTTAGCGTATTTCTGCCTTTTTTCACTTTTCACTGACAATGTTTTATTTCATCGCGTCACTACAAAAACACCGTTACATATTTAACATTTATTTTTATGCCTAGTGATGTAGAATTTTGTGCACTTTAAGCGAGTACTTTTAGTTTTCACGGTATTTGGAATATGATTTATATTATACGTTAACAGAATTATTCATGTAATAGCTGCTATGTAACGCAAGTAGTAGCAATGAAAGCTACTAAAGACTAGTTTACACTATTATACTTTGTATTAATACATGTCAAATACTCAAGTAATATGGATGTAACCGCCACTGCCTTTTTGTTTACACATTTGTGTTTATGCTTAGATGCATGTCAAATTATTTCTAAACTTCTTGTAAATTCCATGCGGAAAGTAAGATAAATAAGTCAATAGCTATACTTTTATTATGTAAATATTTTAACTTTAATAGATAACCAAGATCGATACATTTAAGTCTTAGTGCTAATCCAATATAATCTTGTAAAGAAGCTTGCTCGCTTTTCATACCAAAAAAGTGTGTATTTTATATGCTTGTTCCTAATGTTTTAATTAATAACACTGCGGAACAGCCATTTTGCGGCCTGGAACTTTGTGTATTTTTTTTTTACTAATTTGAGGTCGCTGATTCCAAATCTAACCTTCATTTTTCTCTATCAGCTCCAGTTTTAGAGATATACCGTTATGTCCAAAATTAAGGCACTTTCAGCACATATATTGAAATAACAAAAAAAAAAACCGAAATTCGCTAACAATATTATCTTTAAGACGTACTAACATTGTTTTAAATTTGGCCAGTAATTTCAGAGATATCGTTGAAGTTTTTAAAAAAAACAAATAAAAATTAAAAAAAAAAAATTTTTTTTGTTCTTTAAAAATTCATAAAAAATAAATGTACAACAAAAGTCACAGTTTGGGTCTAAAAGTATTTAGTTCAACATATTTCGAATTAAATGAGCTTTATTTCATTGCAATCGGTGCACAACTTTTGATTGTGTTCACAATTTACCGAATTGATAAAAAATTGCGATTTCCATAAAAAAAAACGTATTTTAATGTGTATGTGTGAACAAAAAAAAAAAAAAAAAAAAAAAAAAATATATATACATTAAAATATGTTTTTTTTTTGGATAAATTGTGAATACAATCAAAAGTTGTGCACCGATTGCAATGAAATAAAGCTCATTTCATTCGAAATATGTTGAATGAATTTTTAAAGAACAAAAAAATTTTTTTTTTTCTTAAATTTTTATTTGTTTTTTTTTTAAACTTCAACGATATCTCTGAAATTACTGGCCAAATTTAAAACAATGTTAGTACGTCTTAAAGATAATATTGTTAGCGAATTTCGGTTTTTTTTTTTTTCTTAAGGGAATATGATGCACCATTTTCATGTTATTTCAATATATGTGCTGAAAGTACCTTAATTTTGAACATAAAGGTATATCTCTAAAACTGGAGCTGATAGAGAAAAATGAAGGTTAGATTTGGAATCAGTGACCTCAAATTAGTAAAAAAATTACACAAAGTTCCCGGCCGCACAAAAAAAGTTCAATTTTGTTCCGCAGTGTAATGTTTAAATATAGGAATTAAAACATTCAATATAAACCAATAAATTACTATTATAAATTGTTTGTACTTGGTGTTTACAATCTTATTGGAAACCGTGGGATTGGGGAGCTTCACCCAACGTGAAAATGTGTGATACGTAAATGCAATGTGTTATGGAAATTACAAATATTACGAATAAAAATTTGACATCCCATTCGATGGCATCGTTTTTTAAATGTTACTTAAGGCCCGAATTCAGATTCACGAAAATCTGACGGAATTCTATCTGACATCTGATTCTGCTGTCAATGCCACAACATCTCACAAAAAAGGTGCAAACTCAAATGGCTTAGCTACTTTACAAGAAAATGCAACTCGGATCGCATAGAATGTATAATTTTTTTTAATTTATTTATTGAAGTCTATGGATTTAAAATCCTTACAGACTATAATTAAATTACAAACAATATTATTAGGTTATGTATTTAAAAACAAGATAATACTACGTTTAGTGACACTAACATTCAAAGAAAATTTAATAAAATTATACATTTCATTAAAATCTTTGCATATTCTGCGAAAAGGCTCCGAATTTACGTAGTTTGTATGAAAGACCTGAAGATACATTGGCAAGAAATTGCGAGTTGATCGTTGAGGTACATTGACTTTAACATTATTAAGCAGGAATTCAGAGCAAACATTACCATTAAGCAAATTAACTAAGAACGTAATGTTCAGCATTTTTCTTCGGCCTTCCAGTGAAGGCAATTTAACTCGCTGAAACCTAACAGAATAGGATGGAAGAGCTTCAGAAGGGTTCCAAGTTGAAGCAGAACAATAAAAATTATTTTTGGCAGATTCTATTCGATAATGTTGTATAGTATTTTCTTTATGAATATAAAATTAATGCTTATTTATACTTTGAAAGTTAACAAATATCCGCTTTATATTTTTTTCTGCATAGATTTAACTATTGGAAATGTATTCATATGTGTAGGTAAATATGAGATTTACATATAATTTTCGGAATTGTTCGTTTTGGAATTTTTCATAGCTAGTATTCTTACATTATTATTAAGCTATCTTACCCTTTTGTAATTATACACACTCTAATTTTTATATACACATACAAAGATTCATATTGTTACGAAAGTAACTTTAGTTAAGAATAAGTTTAGTTTATTAGTAATTTTATTAGTTTAAAATGTTATTGTATGAGTTTCGCATATTTTTAATGTAAACCCACTGTACAGAATTTTCTAGTACAAATGTAATGTTATGATTGTTATAGATAAATGTATAACATAATAGTGTTGAGATTATCTTTAACCCATAAAGTATGCTTTAGTTTATTGATGTATAAATCAATTTAAAGTCAGCCACAGTGTTAATGCATAATGATATTCGCTGTAAGATAATAAAATCTTGATTCGCCCAGAAATGTCGAAAATGTTACAGACATTTCGACGAGTAGAATGCTCTAGAGCAGAGCTCGGCAAAAGTACTACACCGTGCTTTTTTTCTCACAATAACATTCGCTCTCACTTTGTAAAAAACAAACAAAATCATTTATTTTCGTACGAACATTCAAACAAGAAGGTTCTGTTGACGCTTGCTTAAGAATAACACTGCGAGAAATGTTCAAGACAGAATGGGAATTTGATTTCTTGTTTGCCGAAAATTTTTTTTATTATATTATATTTTTTTATAATAATTTTTTTATATTATATTATATAAATTATTATCTGATCACTAATTCCACTATAGAAATAAAAAAGATTACCCAGTTTTGGTGTTTAAAAATATTAATGTGTTCTTATAAAAAGAATTAAAAACTCTGCTAATTTTCTTCTTGAGCTTGATTATACATTATGCTGTTAAAAAAAATTATATATTTATTTGATGATACGTCATTTTTAATTTTGTAAAATTATATAAAAATACATACATATGTAACGTGAATCCTAATCAACAAAAATTTTAAATTTTCAAATAATATCTACATTGTTTTGCGATATGTGTTTTGTTTGTGAGAAAAATTCTTTGATGCCTGTAAAAGGGTCCCTTTTTCTTTCGTTCAAAAGACGTACCTAAATGTAGAAATTATTAAGAAAAAAATTGCCACAAGAATTTGTTGGTATTTTGTGCTTGTAAAAACATTTTTGTTTCTGTACCAATCGTGTTCTCTTTGAATACACTTTTCTTAAGTAAGTAAAAATATTTAAAAAACAAGTTAAAAAAGTCTTGTTTTCCTACAATTTATGTGTAAACCTATACACATAAAAGCAAATGTGACAGCAGGTAAAATTTTTGTGTAAGAAGATGTGTTTTATTGATGTATTAATGAAACTTTATTGCTTAGCACTATTTTTATTGCTTACTTTTTTATGCTACAATTATATGACCGAGTCCAAAGAGTTAAACTTACTAATTTATGGTATTTATTTAACGTAACTTTGACCTGTTATAAATTTTTGCAGGCAAACTCAGGTGCTCATTTGGTATTTTGTAAAAAGTTATGATATAGCATTAGCTAGAATTAAAATGTATGCACAGATGTTTGAAGTATGAGTAACCCAACAAAGTGAATACCCTTTCTATTTTACTTACCACTATGAATACCCTAACTTTTTACTAAAATAACTTTTTCACGTTATAATTCCCATGTAATTTATTTTATTTTTGAATAAATAGACCAGGGAAATCCATTTCTATGCACAATTGTGTATACCAGAGCCCGGCAAAAGTACTACACCGTGCTCGTGCTGCGAGAAATGTTCAAGACAGAATGGGAGTTTGATTTGTTGTTTGCCGAAAATTTTTTTGGCAAGCCCGAATGCTTGATATGTAATTGTACGTTATCACGAACAGCAAAATTTAATTTAGAAAGACATTTTAATTCATGTCATAATGAATATAAAAATATTTCTCATGACGAAAGAAAATGCCTAATTTTAAAATTAAAAAAACCTTTTTACGAAAAAATGATTCTTGATTTTGAGAACTCAAAAGTTGAAAATGTCCATGACCGATGCAAAAGAAAAGCATCATATGTCGTTGCTGCAGGTCTGGCAAAACATTGCCGTCCTTTCGAAGATGGGAAATTTTTCAAAGAATTGTGCAACGATGTATTAAAATGCTTTGGAGAAAATACTGAGCAAATTCGAAATTTAATTAGTTCTGGTCCCTTTTCACCTCGGACCATAACGCGACGAACAGAAGATATCAGTGCATTTATCTACACAAATAAAAAAAAAAATTCTTAATTGCAAATATTTTTCTATTTGTTTAGATGAATGCACTGACATTAACGACATAGCGCAGTTAATAATATGCATAAAAACTTGCAATAATAACTTTGAAGTGCATGAGGAAATGTTAACGTTGGTTGCATTACATGGTAATGTAAAGGGAGAAACTCTTTTTAGGGTAATATGTGACGAAATTTTTTCTTTTGCCGATAAAAGCAAATTTTGTTCTATATGCACCGATGGTGCAAAAGTCATGGTTGGGAAAAACGAGGGTCTTGTGGGTTACCTTTTAAGAAACGACTTTAACATTTATATTTTTCATTGTATAATCCATCAACAGGCATTATTTACAAAAAGCGTGAATATGATGCATACAATGCAAATTGTAACAAAAATAATAAATAAAATACGTGGTGGCCACAATGCTTTGAGCCACAGAAAATTTAAAGCGTTTTTGGATGAAATGAATACTGAATATGGCGACGCATTAATGTTTACAGAAGTGAGATGGCTCAGTAAAGGACGTTGCTTGGAAAGGTTATTCAGTCTTCGGAAAGAGGTGATGTTATTTTTTGAAAATAATCCATCGAATGAATTACTAAGATATTTAATAGATAACATGTTTGTATTAGATTTTGCGTTTTTAACAGATATTACCGAATTAATTAATCAGTTAAATCTTCAATTGCAAGGAAGAAATAAAACTGTATTTTCTTTATATTTCTCTGTAAAACAGTTTATAACAAAAGTTCAAACTCTGATTACAAATCTTAAAAATAAAAATGTAATATGTTTTAAAAGAACAAATGAAATATATGATGAATTTTCTAATAATTATAGACTTGAATATATTAGTTTACTTCAAGGCATATTAGATAATTGTAACAATCGTTTTTCGAATTTTTCTAAAATTGAGTGTTTATTAGAACTGCATAGCAATCCTTTAACATGTGATATCAATAAACAGGGTAATGACATCAGAGAAGAACTTTTGAAAATGCGTTCGGATTTAAATATACCGTTGACGGCTGGGGTGGAATTCTGGAAAAATTTAAACGAAGAGATATACTTAACAACTAAAAATGAAATTTTTAAATTATACTCTATGTTCGGGTCAACATATATATGCGAGTCCTCGTTTTCAATTTTAAAGCTAATTAAAACTAAACTTAGAAATAGTTTAACAGATGAACATTTAGGGGATGAAGTTTTTGAAAATGTTATTACAAATAATGAAAATTAGTTTTTAACGAAATAAATTAAATCAAATGGTTGTTTTCCATTCAACTTTTCCTGAAGAATCGTTTAAGTTTTATGAAAGTAATTAATTTCTGAATTTATTTTTGCTTTAATATATTAACACGTTTTTATGAAATTATAGTTTTTTTTTATTTTTCTTGAAGAATATGATTTATTTAATTTTAATGATTTTTTTGTTTTCTATTTTAAATAAAATATACGCTTATGTTTTCAGTTTTTACATTAACAGCCAGATTGATTTTAACAATAACAAAATAACACAAAAATTTCTTTAAGTGCTTCTGAGAGGGAGAGTTATTATTCTCTCACAAAAAACAAAAAGTCTGCATGTATGTATGTGTTGCCGGGCTCTGGTATAAATACTCGCGAATGTTGCCATCGATAATCAGTATTAGTACGATTATTTAAGTGTGTACATCGCAATTATAAGTGGTAAAATTGACTAAGTTCTAAATAAAGTGGCGTGAATAGTTTATAGTACAGCTATAAAGTAAAATGTTTAAAGTGTTTTATTTATTTTATTAAAGTTGCAATAAAAGAACTCAAGAGGTTTATTATAAAGGAAATAAACCAAAAACGTTATTGAAAAGGCAGTAACGTAAAAATATATTAATTTATTTATAATTATTAGTAGAAATTTGTAACCGATTATGGACTTTAAAGCATAGGTTATAGTATTGTGAGAAATAAAATAAATAAATAATGTGGACATAATGATCAGGATCCCAGATAATAGAACCATATTCGATGATTGGTCCTACCATCATCAGTGAACTACTTAGCCCAACGCTTTATAAAAGCAAATACTCCACGAGCTTTGTTAATCCTTGTCGTAATGTGTTTTATAAAATCTCATTTCTGAAACTAGTAAAACACTAAGATCCAAAATTCTTTAACTAATTCAAGTTAGCTGTCTCCCAAGTGGACAAAATGTTTGCAAATAGATAAGCATTCTTAAAGTCCCTATCAAATTGTAAGTAAGAGATCGGAAAAAGGCATGTGCACTAGTTTTACTAGATAAAATATTATTTTTGAGGATAAGTAGCTATATCGAGTGGTAGCTATCAGAAAGCTAGCTAACAGTCTGCTTAGGGTGGGTTCTTGTCAGTTAATACCCTTTAATCGCACAAAACTTACTTGTACCTGCATACATAATAATTAAAAACTCCCTTGCCTCTGCTTTTTGTGGGAAAACTGAAAAATACTGTGTAAATTAACTCGAATCGAAATTAAAGAATACTATTAGACTAATTCAGAGAAACAAAACTATTTTCACATCCACTTTGCTGATTGTAGAGCACCCATATGTTTTGGGTCCAATGCCTCATTACCCTCCCTACCTAACGTTTCAGTGGCACAAAGTTTGCTGAAACCCGTAAAAGATATCATTCTTATTCATTTAACATCTGTAAGAAAAGATTTTTAACGTCTAGAAATCCATTTTAATAGAGTACAAAATTTATTCATTTAAATAAGTTCATATTGAATGAGTTAAATTACTTTTACACTTTTTAAAATATAAAATAAACTTTGATCATTAATATTACTTGTATATTCTAAATATTTAATAATACAAATGTTAAATAAGGAATACTTCCCATATTAAAATAAAATACCAAACGACAAAAAAATACTAAAATATATACATAGATATGCACACGCAGAGAAAAACATGTTTATAGATGGTCAGCTCCAACAAAACTATTTAAAAAATTTTTTTTTAACATATTATGTTTAATTAAACCATATTATTGTCACCGACAACCATATTATTGTTAAATTAGTTCTCCATCAAGAAGCCACAACCCTATTATGGTTGCCTATATACATGTTATGGGTAAATATGGCAATAAATTGTTTTTAAATTAACAATAGTGTTTTCCTCTTTTCCAAGAGCAACCTGCTATGGTTGAAAACCAACCATGCTATTATAAGTGTTAAACTTTTTTTGTTATTATTAACCAAAACATGTTCGGAGACAACCATAATATGGTTGTACCTTCTTGATCGAGGACTTATTTAACCATAATATGGTTGTCGATGACAATAATATGGTTAAAATAACCATAATATTTTTACGATTTTACTTAAATATAGTTTTGTTGGAAGTGACCATATTTAAACATGTTTTTTCTCTGGGTGCTCTTACACATAGTTAAATAAAAACGGAAAAGAATATAAACAATGTTGCTAAAGGTGGATACATCCGTGCGTTATGAACTATATCTTTGTCCGGAGAATAAATTTTTTACTGAGAGTGTTCTGCAGAACGATTCAGAGTCTGAACACAATGTCACGATAATTTATTGCGGTGCGGTTTTTCATAGGATTTTGATGTAAAAAACCGCAGTGCGGACAGACATAAAATTAAAATCTATTTTATTTTCATTGCGGCCTTTCTTATTCTCTCAATTTTTGATACTCTTTCTCTTTCTTATGTTGCCATAGTTTTTGAAAAATTGGCGATGTTCACAACATTATTGTAAACAAAAACATGATTTTGAAGTTCATAAATTTTTGTCATAAAATATAAAAGCTTAAAAATATATCAAAATAATGAAGTATTACTGTCTCTAGAATTTGCCGTCGGTAACTTAAAAAAACTTCCATTATAAAAAAGAATTGTGGTGCAAAATTGGCAAAGATGTTAGCGTACCAGGCAAGTGAATTTCTTTTAGTTATCTTAGTTTTTTTGTCAGACTTTATTTAATTTTAGCTGAGGAAGCCTAAAAGAAATTTCGTAATTTACACCCGGGGCTAAGCGGTTTTCTAAATGAATGTTTTTCCAGTTTCGGTTTAAGTAGAGAAAGGAGCAGCTTTTTTTGAGAAACACTCATTCTTGTTGCTAGATGAAAATGCTCCTCATCCTGGTTTTCAATCTGCTGCATGTTTTAAAAAATCCAGCCCACCATTTCCTGTTAGTATGTGTCGTGGTTTCTAATTCCACACATAAATCAAACGTGGCTTCTACCAAATTAACAATTTTTTAATAGCTTAAATTTTTTTATTTACTGCCATTACAAAATATTTAACACAAACAGTAAATTTTTTAGAAAATTTTATAAAAATTAATGCACAAATAAATTAATAAAAATGTAAACAAACAATGGCAAATATTGCCGTCTTCCGTTGAATTATGTTTTTTTTTCTCTCCCGCAGCGAGAAATCGCACCGCATCGAAAAACATTGTGTTTAGACTCTCATCCATTTCGGAAAATTTGTTCGGAAAAACAAAGCTACAAGGTTTTTTACATGTGTAAACAAGCCGAACAACTAGCAAAATACTTACATATGTATGTATATTGAATTGTTTTCTAAAAGTGTGTTAAAGAAAATGGATAAAAATGGAAAGTGACATTGTTATTTTTAATTATAGGTATTTATATTTTACTTAATTATTCAGCAAAAAAAAAAAAAAAAAAAAAAGCAATTGTTAAAATATAAATGCAAAAACACTATAGCTGTGTTCGTTTACCCCAAAATTTGCAAAAATTTTTACAAATTTGTACTGGATTTTACTGAACTGCGTTCGTTTACACAGAAATTTGCAAAAGAGAGCATCTACTGAGAGTGTAAAGTGACAGTTGTCAGAGCAAGAGCCTGCAAATTTTTACTGAACAAATTTTTGCCAGTAAAATGCAGAAGAAAACTAAAACATATGTTTCAATCAGTGATGCAAAATGAGAAGTTTTTAATGGTACCAACATGTTAATAAAATTGTACTTTTTGGACCCCAATTGTACCAAAAATTTTTTTGTGCAATTTTTTTTTTAATTTTTATTTTAACAACAAAAACTTCGTGCATAACAATTTACTACTACATTTATCAATAGTTTTAATAAAAGCTAATAGTTTTTACATATTTAAATAAAATTTACAAAACAACGTACAAAAAAATTCACTTGTACGTTAAAACAACATAAAATCTAAAAAAAAATATAAATATTTTTATCTATTTTATAAACTTTTAAATATTTAAAACTGACAAAACGTGTTACAATTGAGATAATTATATGTAATAATATAATAATCATTTATAATAATAAGTAATAGCCAATTTACACTACAACGAAATCTAGTACTTTCGAGATTTCGAGCCAAATCTAGTTGTTTTGTAGATTTCCCGTACAAAACAAAATCTACTCCGTAACTAGATTTTGACGAAATCTATTCGAAATCTAGTAGTACTTATTGATGCAACTATGTTTTTCCCCATATAGCACTAAAAACTACTTCCCTGCACAAGAAAAAAAAATGACATTTTAACAAAAAACAAAACAAAAACAATAATAGCTGCTTGTTAAAATTGTTAAAAAAAAATTCAAAAATTTTGTAAAACAGTAAAAAAATGCAAATGACAAATAATATTGATAAAATAAATGAAGTTGATTATAAAGAAAATGTAATGCAAATTTTTAAATGCCTATTTCTTTATATGTAAGTATGTGTTACACCAAAAACTTTCAGTCGGCGGTTTTTGTTGTGAAAACCAAATCTCGCTAATGTCAAACAAGTATAATGTAAACGAACTAGATTTGGAGGAAGATTTCAAATGAAATCTACTAGATTTCGATGTAATGTAAATGCCCTATAAAACAAAATTGATATACTGGAAATTTTATAAATTGTGCCATATATGCAATTGGTGTACCATTGTACATTTTAAAACTTGATCGTACCAAAAATGGTGCAATTGTACCCTCTTTTGCATCCCTGGATTCAATTAAGTAAACAAACAAAAGTAGGCAAACAAAAAGCCTACAATTTGTAATAAAAACATTAAAAAGAACAAACAAACACTGAATTAAAAGTGCAGCAAAAATTAAAAATAACTTTTAAACGTGAAACAAATTAAATAACACATATAATATAAGAATAAGATTTTTTGTGAGCATGTGTGATTAACCTGCAAGTTTTTGCAATTTTTCCATTCGCTTACTTTTTTGTGCAAGAGACATTTTGGAGAGTAAAATTTTGTAATTGCCCAAAATTTACTCACCTACTGGATTTTACTGGGAAAGTAAACAAACGGACCTTATATGATGTGACAGTTCAATTCAACTTTTATGTACAAATTGAAAAAAGTGGTATCTGTTCATTTTGTTCCGAACAAGAATTAAAATTAAAACAACTCAAGAAAAACTTTCCGAACAAAATAATTTCTCTCTCTCTCAAAAGAAAGACGTCAAACTCAATATAAAAAAAATTTTGTCCGGACAAAAATATTGTTCGGAACGCATGGGTGAATTGAGCTCAAAGCTTAGAGAATATTTGCTTGCTCTTTAACTTTAATTCATGATACATAGTTATTATTGTTGTTTCTGTTACTGCTTGTGGGAAAATATGCAAAGAAATACAATAATGAATAAATATGTTCGATCACTCACCAAACTTTGTTGGTAAAATTATATTAAATGTTGGTTACGATGTCTCAGAGGACACTTCGAACATTCTGCATACACTGGGTGGTAATAATAATGATGTTAAACTTGAAGTTGCATATTTTCTAAATTATATGGGTATTGATTAATTTAAGGTAGGCATACATAAATACATTCTAGATTTAGGTTAAATTTTAAAGGTATTTAATATATGCAAAGGGTGGCTAAATTTTAGGGGCCGAAGTTGATTTACCCTTCAGCTCTTGAATTGTTGCTGGCTTATCGACGTACACATTGTTTCCTTAGCTGTGTGGCAAGTGGGACCGTCCCGTTGAAACAACATATAGTCCACATCCATATCTTCCGATTCGGGCCATAAAAAGTTCGTTATCATCTCACGATAGCGAACACCATTCACAGTAACTGCCTGGCCGACCTCATTTTGGAAAAATGAGGCCGCACCGTCACTCTTTGTGGTTGCATTGGTTTTACGACAATCACTCTTGGATTATCATTCGACCAAATGCGGCAATTCTGCTTATTGACGAATCCACTGATGTGAAAATGTGCCTCATCACTGATTTTCACGATATGCATTTTGATTTGAACGCCCATTTTCATAATAAGCCTGAATAACTTTAAGGCGTTGCTCGATTGTGTATCTTTCCATGGTTCAAATTGAGTTAGTATGAAATTGAGAAATGCCAAATGAAATGCTGGAAAAAAAACTTGACGTTTAGGTGTGGTTCACATTCTTCATCGGCCCTTAAAATTTAACCCCCCGTTATATTAGGTTTTAATTTAGGGATATTAAAGTTAGGTTAGGAATATATTAAATTTGTTTAGAATTAAAGAAAACTTAGATGTTGGTATGAAATAGATAAATTATGTATAATATTAAACGAAAACTATTATTGAAGTGTAGGGAATTTTTAAGTTTTAGTAACACCTGTACATTTTACCTAAATATGTTATACCTATAGGGGTTATCTGTTTTAAATTTGTTTCGATTTAGTATAAAATTATGCAAGTTATTTTTTTTTTGTTTTAATATTGATTTTGTTAAATTGTTAATCAATTGTAAGATTTAGGTTTGTATGTACGTACGTTTTTAAATTACTTATTAAGATTAGCAAAAATATGATATTGTTAATAAGGATATTTTATGGGTTAACCTTCGCTTAGGCATAAGTTTTATATACGTATACATAAAAAAAGTTGTTAAATTTCACAATTCGTTTGGGTTTGAGCTTTTGACCTCTCACGCTGCAATTCTTGCAAATCGAGTTTTGAATGTAAGTATTTTTTTATTTTTTTCCTTTTTTTGTTTGTTTGGTGGAGCAGATCTTCAACAAATCTCTCGCAATTATGACGTCACCAGCTTGTAATACGCACTCTATTTATATTGCGCGGTGCGTATTAAGTAATTTGCTTGGGAAAGCGGTGGTCAACCTTAGGTACTTTAATTTAAATTTTTTGATTAAAAACCCTAAATATAAAATTTAACATTTACGTAAAAAAGGAGTATTTTAATGATTTGAAATTATTACCTTGTATTTAAGTGTGTAAGTCTCAATTTATATGAGCAAATATTTTTTGCTTAATTAATTTTTCGATGGAAATTATTACCTTTTTTTTTTTTGTTGTTTTTGTTTTATCGTAGTATCAAAGGCAAGAGATAAATTTATTTTTCCATTTATTTTTAACGATTAAGGTTTGTAATGTACAACCTATAGATTTCCTTCTTTTGTTTCCGTTTATCACGAATTTAACTTTCAATTGTGTGGCTTTAATTTCTCACTTGTTCGCTCGAAGTCTGGATTAAAAAAGAGCGATTTGCTAAATTAGTAAAAAAAAATCAAGCTTTTGATTCTACAGTTATGGCCAATTTTCAGGATTGACATTAAAACACATTTATGTTTAAAATCGTTTTAAATACAAAATTCTCTTCTTCACTAAACACTTAAATGAAACTTAAGTCACCGATGTGGTACATTTAAATTCAACTTAAGTTTTCATTGGATTAACTTAGCAAGGTGGCCTCAATATCACAACAATACAAAAACAACAGACAAAGTAATAAGAACCAGCTGTTTTTTGAGATCACCTTGTAAATAATTACACTTTTTTATAATATTTTTTTGTATTTAGTTGTGCTACCATACTTTTATCTTAATTAAATAAGACTTTTCATATAAAACTCAAAAAATCAATCTGTAATTAAATACGATTTAAGTTTTTATGAAAATTAACATAATATAGATTTAAATACTATCCTGAAAATTGGGCATTAGTGCCATTACGCTCGATTACTAAAATCAATGCCCCATACCATCGGGTGTTTTTTTTTGCAGCGTTACCACTGTATTCACTGCAGTAAACCAGTGACGGCACCTTATTAAACTGTTTTTTACAAGATGTATATAATAATGTCAATAAGATGTTAATAAATATGAAACCAAAAAACTAGAAAATATACGTACATATCTATTTAATAATAAATATAATTAAATGCATAGTAAAATATTTTTCTAGGATTTTGTTTAAAGATTTTTATATTTTATTTTGAAAAAATCATTTGTATAAGTATATGCAAAATTCGTACAATACAATTAGTCAATTCACAAGGTATCCTAACATGTCATATTGTCAAAATGTCCTAATATTTCACAATAGTTTAAAAATATTGTTGTTGGTTTGTTAACAAAAAGTGTCTTAAATAAATAGAACGTTGCTTGTTGTGTTTATTGTGCTGTCGTAATTAATCAGAAAAGTCCAGCGCTGAGCGGCTGAGCCGTACAACAATATTTTTAAACCATTGTGAAATATTAGGACATTTTGACAATATGACATGTTAGGATACCTTGTGAATTGACTAAATATGATTGCATTTTGTTAACTTAAGATTCATGAGGTTGATAGTACACCATTTATAAAAATTATAGAAAACATGTTGAAGATTCATCATTTCAGAAGATTTTTTGTAGTTTAATAAGATTCTTACATCATCGGCATACACTAATATCAATCATTGTATGAAAATTTTCATAAACATTTGCAAGTCGGACAGACTTGTCAGAAAAATCTGTCACATAATTCATTTTTAAGGCACACTATCATACTTTATGAGAACACACGATTTTATTTTGACAAATCGTACGACTAAATAGGATAGTATCGGAGTTCAGTATTTGATGTAAATGGTCTTGCGGAAGTGTGAATGCAAAAGATTGTAGCTTTTGTTTGCAATCTAACAACAAAATACACAGAACTGCAATTGTCACATCATTGCTTTTGCGCAATACTAAAACTGTATAAAATATTATGGAAAATTTGCTGCGAAACATTAGAGTTTAATTGTGAAAAGGGAAAGACGTATGGAAAAGTGTACTTTGTTTCTGTAATTTTATTATTGAAGGGAAGAAGAAGAAAGAGAAAAATGCCATACAAAATAGCTAACAAAATGCCGCAAATGTTTCATAATATGGACGAGGACTAAAATATGTGTGCATTTAGCATGGCAAAGTTGCTTAAAATACCGCTCACTGTCAATGACTAAATTATTCCAATAGCAAAGAGTTACAACCTTGAACGCACCAAACACAGAATACCGCTAGTGTATCGCCGGCTTAGACAATTTTTGAGAATACAAAATTTATTTGTAATACGATTTCGCTATGACGTGCCAAATTCCCATTTATTATTTTTGATAAATACACTGAAATTTATTGTTGAGGAAAAGCTCGTTTCTATGCGCATTTCACTGGTTCATTTGATCAGGGTTGCATTTTAAACAAAAGCATGTTCATGTGTGATAATGTGACTACAAACAGTAAGGTTACATTAGATTTTTTGGCAGTCGCAACAAAACTCATCATTATCCAGATTTTGTAACTTTGGTGAGAACATCTCGCATCGAAAACATGTAAAACTAAATATTCCATCGTTTCTCGAAAAGTCAGAAAAAAGTGTGTCTGTAATTCATGTCGAATACTATCAGAAGAGATTACGTCGTTACGTTATAAATGTCATAAAATTCCACTCAAAGCCGATATGAAATTGCAGACGTTGATAACGCTAGTCAAAGATATCGTTAACGGCGACCAAAATTTATTAAAATTTAAAAACTTTCAACGACGGCGGTGAAAATACAACAGGCGGCTATACTAAATAATGTTAAGTGCGACTTTAATACTTGTATATTTTTCAAAAATGTTAAAAGCAAAATAATTAAACAACGAAAAATCTGACAAGAACAAAATACTTACCTCTTCCGTGTTAATATTCATTGCATTTTGCATATTTAATATATTTTTTAGTGTTAAAATTGTTTCTCATCCCGTTTCTATGCGTGAGTTTATTTGACAGTTCAAAGCGGGAACTTTCTCACAAACATTTTGCAGACACACTGTGAAAATTGGCGAGTAATTTCCTGACGTGACTGCAATTACTCGCCAAAAATGTTACAGGTGCAGTTAATAGCCATTTTACACTGATCTACATCTAACATCTACCATCTAATCTATTCCATTTTACATCTTTCGATTATTTTTGTTTCACCACTAGAAAAGTGCAAAAAAAATTATATTATTACTGCGTATAATGTATAATTTTATTTACGTAGTATTGATATCTTATTTTTGATTGTTTAATTTTATTTATTTCTTACATTTTTGTGTTTATTTGTTATAATTAATTTCTGTACTACTTTTTTGTGTTTCCTTCTGGTAAAGAGTGATTTATCATGAGGTTTGATTTTCAGTATGCTTTTTTGCAGATCACGTGTAACTCAAACTGCTTTGTCATATTTGTTCAGTATCTTCAGTATTTCCGCATCATGTTAACGGACTATGTGCTTCCTGAAATTCAAGCGCATTGTCTCGGTCTCAACAAGACGGCGCTACGAGCCATACAGCTCGTGAAATCATAACCTTGTTGAACAATCATTTTTGTGAGCACTTAATTTCACGTTTTACTACGGTAAATTGGCCACCTAGATTGTGCGATACCACACCTTTGGCCTATTTTCTATGGGGATATTTACAATTTGGGGATATGTAACATTTGAGAATAAGCCAGCTACGATTGACGCTTTGGAAGCCAATTTTACTCGTGTTATTCGCGAGATACCAGTCGCTATGCTCGAACGAGTCGCCCAAAATTGGACCTTACGAATGGACCATCTCAGATGATATAATTTTCAAATAGTAAATGTCATAAATTTTTGTTTTAACCGATAATAAAAATTTTAAATTCATTTCCAAATTTATGTGTTATATTTCACATTATAAATCAAACCTCACGATAAAACAACCAATGCATTGTATCATTTACAGTTTTAATTAATTGTAGATGTGAACAGAGTAAACGCATGTTTCACATATTCTACATCTTTCATGCGTTTCAATTAAATGTGTGTCAGTGTAAAAAACCTATAAGTGAGAAAAACAGTTGTTTTTTTCAATTTATGGCATTTTTGTTTCATTTCACTCATTTCAATAGAAAAGTTTCTCGACGCGGGAGTTACAGAACATGGGCACAGATTTCTATCTCAAAAAGTATTATGGTATACGTAAGACTTGTGTGATTGTGTAAACTAGCATTAAAAACGAAGTTTTTACTGGGTGTAATGAATAATACAAGGATTACCCTAATACAAGAGAATTGTTTAGTTTTTTGCATAATCCTTAACAGAGAGTAGATTGAATACATATGCTTTTAGTTATTTATAGCCGCAGTTTTGATGTGAATTATCATTGCTTTTATTTTTTTGCAACAGTTTTAGACAATAGTACACGCAAATTGCAAAAAAATGTTTGTTAAAGTTTAACGATGACTGCTAATTAAAATAAAACACATTTTGTAGCTGTAACAAATAATAACAGGATTACCATGAAAAAGTGAAATTTTCCGTTTTTTGCATTATCCTTAAAATATCCTTGTATGAAAAGAAACATTAGTTCATTAAGTAAAAGCACAGTTTCTGTAAAAATCAAAACTTTCTTAAGCCTATAGTACACGGCATGTAAAAACCCACATGCGCATGCGATTCTGACGTCACGAGAATGTTAAGCACTTCGGTTACAGTTTTTGAATGATACGCAGTGACAACATGCAACGAAATTTTGATAGTACACGAAATGTAATTTTGTCCCAAAATTTAAATGTGTCGCATGTGGCCGAAGCTGGCACATTTGCAAAGATAGCACATGTATACACATGTAAATGGCTAAATGAATGTTACTAGTACACGGCATGGAGCAAATGTACGAATTTTACATGCGTGTATGGACGAAATCTACATGTGTATGTGAATTTCTAGTACACGGCGTGTTACCCGTAGTATTATTGACAGCGTTGTCAATTTTATTCTTTGAGAAATGTTTTAGCGCTTTTTAACAATTCTTTGCATTACAACTTGTGCAATTATAATTTGCTATTTAAAATAACAGAAATTGTTTTGTGTATACATATAGACATACCCACATTAATGCATTACAATACAATTTAAAAAAATAGTTTTCACTATATAAAACATTTTTTAGTGTATTCCACTGCCTATGTATGCAATAAAAATTTTGGTTTGGGAATTTAGATTGAAAAAAAATTTTAATTTGTATTTTTTGTCAATATAAATTCCCTAACGAATAATTTTAATTTTTATTTAAAAAACAGGCAGTTAATTTGTACTAATAAAATATTTGTTCTAGTTTACCAACGCATCATTTTGAAGCTTGAATATCTCTTTTTGAAAATACAAAATTTTTAACCCTTTAACTTCCATTACAGTTTTAACAAAATTGTACATCAAAGGGCGCGTAGTAAAGTACTATTGGAAGTAAATTTTTGACACTTTTATAAATATTTTGTAATCAATTCACAAATGTCAAAATTTTATATCGTCTACAAAGATATCATTTCCAACAGCGAAAAATTAAATATTTTTTTCCAAAATAATTTGCTACCGTTTCACACGCGCCCAAAATGTTACGGAAGTGCAGTAGGTAAATACTTGTGTAGTTTATTCAACGTAAAGTGTAAAAAAAAATTTTTTTAATACAAACTTAGACATTGCCTACTTCTCTGGATAGACGGTCTTCGCCCGTCATTTATAGTATAACAAACACCGGCTTCGCTCACTTAAACTTCTTTCCATAGTAATTATTATGCTTACTAAAAACTCTTGTATTTTCGCTTTTTAATTGGTTAAGAATTTTTAAACTAATTTTGTAAATAAGGAAAGCTCTTTTCAATAGCTATAAAATTACACAAATATTTGCCATATACGTTGAGAAATGTAGTGGAAAATCACATATATGTATATATGAAAACTTATGAGGTCCATAGCTCAAAAACTATGCGTTTGCGCCACTTTTTTCAATTTGGAGCTGCGTTGGCAAACTAGATTTAAGTCTATTTTGTTCCTACATATCGGACTTGATCAACACTATTTAGAAAAAATTGACACATAATGTTCACCCGCGGAAAAAATATCTTGCTATATGGTCAACATATTTGTAATGAAACGTTTGGTTTAAAAATTATTTTTCATGTGCCTTAAATATTAAATGAAAATGTGTTTTGCTCCTACTCCAAATTTCGAGTTAATACCCTCTTGTTGAGCATGTGCGTCGATATCTTAATTTTTTTAAATCTTTTTTGGGTGTTAATTTTTGTCAATTGTTGGATAATCTTAAATGTTTAGCTGTCATAAAAAAATTTATAACATGATGTATATCAAATATAATTATTTTAGAGTTATAAATGGCGCGAAACAATTTCCTTAAACTCAAAGTGTACACAAGTTTGACATGATGTTAAATGGCACAAAAAATAATCAGCGTGGCCCTCAATTCCACTTGATATAAATACGTCTTGCATTCAGAAAGTAAAACCTCAGAAGAATGAATATGATTGCCCACATTATGATAAAATAGTTATCAGAATTCAAACTATTTTCTTCAAATGTGCATAAAGACTATAAATAAATACAATTCATTCCATTTAACAACTTAAATATGTTTATAAAAGTTATAATATGTATAACTCTTTCCCTAGCAATAAATTAATATGATCCGAGATGTATGATAAAAAAAAAAAACAAATAAAAATTGTGCCTTAATTAAAATATAGCAAAATTGATAAAAAAATTATGGGTTTTTTTAAGTTAAGTGCTTTTGAAAATTTGAAAGTTGACAATACTGATTATGTGTTATTGTTTTGGAAATATATAAAAAAGAATTTTTTTTGCTAATAATTATCACTCATTTTTATATTTAAATAAATTAAACTTGCATTTAAAAAAACTGGAATAGCAAAATAACTTTTATCAAAACTGAAATTTCATTACAAAGATGGTCACAAAAATTAGATATGTCAACAGGTATTTTGGACCCTGTTGTAAAAATTTTATGTCTGAAACTGAAAAACTGTGTGTATTAAGTTTTGACGAAATGAAAGCAAAAAAAAAAGTACTGTTACGACAAGCAAACAGATTATATGCTTGCACCAGCCAATTATATCCAGGTAGCTTTATTGAGAGGTGAGTTATTTACAAAAACTTTTTTTTTTATTAATTGTTTGTCTTTTTGATAATAGGTTTGATTGGAAATTGGAAGCAACCAATATATTATGATTATGACTGCCAAATGTCAAAAACACTTTTATTTAATATATTGAAGACAATGAAGCAGAGTGGCTTTACAATTGTGGCAATTGTATGCGATTTAGGTGGTAGGAATATAAATCTTTACAATGAACTTTAAGTTTATTTTAATAAGCCTTGGTACGTTTAATAAAAATACGCATTTATCTGCTTTTTACTATTGTATTTTTAAATTTCCAGGTTTTTGTTTGACGACATAAAAATATTTGTTTTCAATGATGTTCCACATCTAATCAAACTGTTGACAAATCATTTTATCGATAGTGGATTCATCATTGATAACAAAGAAGTTAAAAAAGAAATGCGCATAGAAACTAGCTTTCCCACAACAATAAATTTCAGTGTTTTTTATCATAAATTGGGATTATTAGCACATCATTAATAAATGAATTAATTAAAAAAGATATCATTTTGAATCTTCTGTCTCTCCAATCAAATGATTTAAAGATCACACATAAAATATCAGCACAAAATTTAAGTGTGGTTGGTGCTGAGAGGCAAAAGGTTAAACTGGCTACCAAACTTTTCTCACACACAATTGCACAATCTATAACGCGAGCTGCAAGTTTAGGACATTTGACAAATCAAAATTGGAGCGAATATCATCAATTGTTCAAACTAGTAATTACTTTTTTTTAATAATAGCAAAATTATTTTTGTGATTTTCTTTTACTAGACCAACGACTGGTTTGATGTCATGAATTCAAGGGTGCCGAGACAAGATAAAAGAGAGCGATTCCACGCATATGGTTTGGCACCAGAAATACAAAATGGTATCTTAAATAATATGACGAAAATGATGTCTGAAATTCGTGTGATCGGCAGAAATACATTTCAAAAAGGTATAATATTATATAACATTTTTAAAAATCTTTGCCTAAAATCTAAAACACTTATTTCACAGGCATCATTCAATCAAATAACGCTTTACAAATGTTACATATCGAACTAAAAAATCGATATAATATTGACTACATATTAACGTATCGCTTAAATCAGGATGTTCTGGAAATATTTTTTGGAATAATAAGATCTAAAGGCGGACTTCACGATCATCCCGATCGTCAGGAATTTAAATATAGACTACGGTCATATATTCTAGGCTACAAGGAAGGCATTTTAAGTACTGAAGCAAATGTCGAAGTCGACAATACGCCTGATTTAGATAAAACTAATTGTTTAACAGGTAAACCTCAACATACAATTTTAAATAACACATTGTTTAGTTTTTCTTGTGTTTTTTTCAGGTGCCATTACTTAAGCGTGTTAATAATAGTTTCCAAGAAGATGTAGTTGAAACCGAAAATACTGAAACCGACTTAGAAAACCTGCAGTATGACGGATTGGAGAATTTGGCCGGATATATTTGCAACAGATTAAAAAACGAAACCCCTAATCTTGCAGTTAATCCTCTAGAGGAATCGAACTACTCCTGGGTTAACCATCTAAGTGAAGGTGGGCTAAGTAAGCCATCAACTGCTTTAATGAAAACACTAAAATCATGTGATGCAATATTTTTAAAACGAAATGGTGAAAAATTGTTGCTTGCAACCGGATATTTGCAAAAACATTTATTGGAAGCAAAGGTCATTGAAGCCAATGATCAGGTGAAAAAACTTTTTTTTAGATGCAGAATGTATTTTAGAATGAGATTACTTAATGTCGAAATTGCCCAAAATATTACCAAAAGAAAAAGGAAAATGAATAAAATAACAACATAAAGAAAAATGGTCTTTAATTGTTTTGTCTTTTATTGTTACATAGATAATTTTTATTAAATGGCATAAATATAAATAAAAAATATAAATAAAAAGAAAAATTTATTTTTAACTACAAAATAATTTGAAGAGAAAAATTATAAATTGTCCCACTGTTGTGTTTACTCATAAACATTACAGTTCGACAGCTGCAAATTATTAGCCAATAAAAACACAGAATGTGTGACGTCAACATGCGCAGAACATTTTAAAATTTTAAGCTTGTTGGCGTAATCTTTATTTTATCATTCTTGGCATCATCCACATGCGTCAAATGTTAATTTTGGGACAAAATTACATTTCGTGTACTATCAAAATTTCGTTGCATGTAATCACTACGTTTCATTCAACTGTAATCGAAGTGCTAATCATTCTCGTGACGTCAGAGTCGCATGCGCATGTGGCTTTTCACAGGCCGTGTACTATATGCTTTATTTATTTTACTCATTGCCACATTGTTTACACATTTTTTTAATACAATCAAGGTTGTCAAGCTTCGTGGCGACCTAATTTTCGATTTGGGGATATGGTGATTTTTTTGGCGGCTTAAAAAATATATACCAATTTTGTTGGCTATTTGATAAGCCAAGAATTAGTTTTGATACTCGAAGACAATTGTAACGTTTGTTATATTGAAAGATTATTTCAATGATGGTATTCCATCTAATTTAAATCAGTTTTTGCAAAAAGCTTATAGCTATAAGGATACGTCGGGTACGTACCATTTTAAAGAACTTGCTTTGACTGTCTTTATATGCATGTAATTCCAACTGCTAATGTCTGTGTTTAACGAGTTCTTTTTAATAATTAACTCTATTAACACTCCTCTTTAAAATAGAGTGCAATACGAGCTTATTGATAATTTATTACGAGTTATACATTAGGCAAAAGTGCACTTTACGGGGCGTACGAAAAAAAAAAAAAAAAAAAAAAGTTGGACCCCCTCTGGAATAAAAAAAGAAAAAAACCAAAATAAAAAATTTAAGGGGGCTGAGGCCCCTGGGACCCCATGGATCAAAAAAAGCGGCCCGCCCACTTAGTGGTATGTGTGGGTACTCAAATTAAAGGTAATTGTGTAAAAAATACGAAATTAATAAAATTTAGGTCGAGCGGGACTTCTGGGGGTAAAAAAATTGCCCCTCCCACCCTTATAACTATGTATGGGTACACGAATGTATATTGCTTACGATTGTAAATATTTTGTTTTTATTTTGCTTTTTTAATGTTATACCTATGCGCTAAAATTTTTAAATGAGTTTTATTATTTTTTTATTTTTTTGTAACTAAAGCTTTTTTGTTCAGCCATACATTATATATGTATATGTTAATAGCACTTTTGTACCTTCACAGATATGTTGAATAAATTGAATCGTATACATTGTTTAAAAAAAGTGTATAATGTTTAAGATACTAACAACAAAAAACGTTCTGCTGCTTTAATTGGACTATTTTTAACTATTATACCTCATTTGTGTTCACCAATAATTTTACTTTGATTTAAAAAAATATATACCGTGGCGAATTTTTCCCATTTTTGGACAATTTTAGCGATTCGGAAGAAAATATTTGAAAAATTTTTTTAAATATATTATATTGTCAAAAGAGTTAAAAAGGTTTTGGTAACATTGAATTTGGCAAAAAACACCAAAAGAAATCTGACAACCCTGGCTGCTAGTCATAATTTTTCTACAATTTCATGAGCGTTGATAGTTGATTTTAATATAAAACCCGCCAAATGCAACTTTTTTCATTTGAGCAGAAAATTGTATACATATTTATATCATTTTTTTCCCCCTTCATCGAAGGTAAAAGGGTATATCGTCCCCTTAATAAAACAATAGGGTATAATTTTTTTGTCATTTCGAGATAATGGAGTTTAAAATTTTTGAGTTATTATTTAACAAAATGAAGATCAAAGCGCGGGCTCTATTAGAAGTCGTTACGATAAAAAAATACATATATTCAAATCCGATTGTCCGTCTGTTGAAATTCCAAAGACCCCAGATATGATGGGGACTTGGTTGCTATATTTTTATATCATATATGTTCATTATAATTTTGCTATTGAAATTCAGCCAGATTGGTCCATAAATGGCTGAGATATGAGCAAAAAACCACGACTACCTCTAATTTTTCCCATAAATCCAATGTTGTTGTTGTTTTTTTCCTTTTTTTTCTGCATATCTGGACAACGGCAAGAGCCATGGCTTTCAAATTTTGTACAAACATCTTGGTTATCAATTTACCAACTCTTTTTTTTAACATACCCATTTTCGGGAACAATAGATCTTCCCAAGTCCAAGAAAACGGTAAATTCCTTCCTAAAGTCGTCGGTATATAAATCTGTCAAATAGGTTTAAAAATGCCCGAGTTATGACCAAAATACTGAAATACCAAAAATTACTCTTTTTATACCCTTCACCAAAGGTAAAAGGGTTTATATTTATAACTTTGTCATTCCGTTTGTAATTTCTACAATATTGATCTTAGACCCGTCGGTCTGATGAAACGGGTTTTCCAAGGAGCCCAGATATAATGGGGACTGGGTTGCTATATATTGAATTCAGCCAGATCGGTCCATAAATAGCTGAGATATGAGCAAAAAACCACTGTATATCTGGAGAACGAAACGAGCTAAAGTTCCCAAATTAGGTACAAACATATGGGTTGTCAATACACAGCATTTCACAAAATATGGGCGGGTTTGGAAAAGTGAGCGTGGTATCTCCCGTACAAACCATTATTGAAAATACTCAAAAATGGTCAAGAAAATACCAAATTTAAAATTTTAGGGCTCTAGTATGACCTGTGAACAAGTTTTATATACCAAATTTTTTTATCAGAATACATTTCCCGAAAAGTCGGAATTGGTTTTTCCTGAAATGGAAGAGTTATGAGTTATTTTTTAAACATGCCCATTTTCGAGAATCATAATTCTTCCCGTTTCTAAGTTTTATACTCGAAGTAAATGGTAAATTTCTTCCTTAAGACGTCGGTATATAGATGGGCCAAATCGGTTAAAAAATGCTTAAGTTTTTAGCAAAATACTCCAATAGTTTTAGAGCTATTATTTAACCTCTGGATACGTCTAATATATAAAAAGATCGGAAATGTTTAGTAGAACATATTTGCTAAAAAAAATCGGTTCAGATACAAAAAAGTTATGCCCAAAATATAAGGCTGACTTCCAAAACGTCCATTGCTTTGTATTAGAACAGAGTATAATGATTCATAACGCCGTATCTAAACAATACAAATAAAAATTTTCGTATTTCGAATGTGATATTTTTTATTTCAATGTTTATTGGTTTAATAGATAGATGGCGTGGCAAAAAAGTTTTAAAATACAGGATTACTCCCCAAAAGGGTCTAATTTCAAAAAAGTACCAGACACCTAACCGCTTATTATTTTAATGAACATCAGGTTAGGGAATTTCTCGTTTTAACCTTTTTTACCCTCTAACCATAAAAATTTCCAAAACTCCCATCATAGGTAATCGATTTCGCAAGAGGCCAACCTCCCGGACAAATTTCAGCATTTTAGTTCAGGCGTTTAGGTCGTACGATGATGAATCAGGCAGTAACTTTACAATTTTATATTATATAGGTAGATGAAGAAAAATGTTTTAAAAAAAATAACAGAATTAGGTACGATTTTCACCAGAGTACCGAAACGCTCGCTCATTCTTCATTCATGAGCGAGCGTGAAAATTTAAAAAATTTTCTGGAAATTCATCCTCATGAGGGTGAGCAAAAAAACTATTTTGATGTTCCTCGCTCATGAGGAGTGAGCAAAAACAAAAAATTCATATGTGATTTTACAGATATGAAAAATTTGAAAAAATGCACGTTAAAATTCTTCACAAGGAAAAAAATGCGATTTTCCCAATCATTTCCAGCGGGAAAATTAAGTAGTAAAGAGGCCTTATAGAAGGCCTTTTTGCAGACATAAGATCTCCCAGCCGCATTCCAACTTTATTACCAATTAGCAAGGTGTGTCATTGGAGACCAACACCTTGCACTTTTGCATATACAGTGAAATCTCCCGTAGGCGGACACTGACCGTCACAGAAAATTTGTCCATTAACGGGAGGTGTCCGTCTTCGGGATAGTTCATTAAAAAAGGTCAGGATTTATCTGCTATTAAAAAAAATAAAAAAATTTCAACGCATTGCAATTAAATAGGTATGTTTATTTATTTCTTAAATTCATTTTAGTTTAAAGATTCATACATACACATAAAACAAACAACAAAATTAGATCGATCTTATTCGGTTAAAAAAAAATAACTTCAATAAACTATAAATTTATGCGGTTATGAAAGAGAACTGGCGGATTGTAGCCTGCTTGCAGACAACCCATGATAATCTATTTTCTTAGTATTTCTTTGCTCTTCCAATTGGTCCTGACATAGGCAAATTCTTGCTTCTGGCAATTGCAAACCAATCAAAACAAATCTTGTCAACTTCCGAACCTTTTGTCGAAGGGCAATTCCTTTTATAATTAATGTTAAATCCAGATTGCCATCTGGCTTTAAGATGTTCCTAATCTTTTAGAATGCTCGCAGATTGAGTTTTCCCAATATTAAATCTTAAAAAATATAAATATGTATGTAATTAAGCACCTCATTTTAAATGTTTTGTTTTGTTACAATATCTTTTTGCAATTTCACGTACTGAAAGCTTGTCTTATTCTTGCACATTTATAATTTCAACTTTTTTTAATGTTAGAGAATTTCGCCCAGCCATGTGGCAATAAAAATTCTTCAATCAATGGTAGCAAAAAAGAGGAATCACACAAATAAAATGTATGTGTAGTGCTTTTGTGGCTTAAGTGCAAATAGTATGGTAATTTGCATACATAAGTGTACATATTTTGTATGCTTTTTCTCGTATTTGTTAAAATTTCTGTCCGTCTACTGGAGGCGTTTTACAGAAAAATTATGTCCGCGTCCGGCCATGGGAGTGTCCGTTTATCAGAGAGAAATTTGTTCTAACCACACTTTGAAAACCAAGGGACTTGGAAAATTGTCCGTTTCATAGAGGTGATCGCCTACGGGAGGTGTCCGTTAGTGGAGATTTCACTGTATTTTAAACACTTCTGGAAGGGGTTCTAAAAAGATTTAAGAATAAAGCTTTATCCAAGTTTAATTGTTGTGGCTAATAATACGAAGTGAGTAAATTAATAACTAAACTTGCAACACGTTCTAACATAACTACTAATAAAACGATTGCGACAGGCCTTATCTTAGAATAGAAAATTTGAATTTGTAAAATATTAAATAAAAACCTTTCTAATAGACCTTTTCAAAAAAGGCAGAGTGGAATAAGTAAAAGATTACTAAAAATTCAATTGTAAACATTCTTAAAGGCCTAAAAAGTGATTCGCTTGCAATTTTCCCCGCCGGCAGCACGTTTAGTCTGTGTTTATTTTTTTTTTTGTAAAATTATCTCTTGACTGGTGAACCAAAATGTGTGTGTTGTTTTTTATTTTTGTAGGCAAATATTATTGAAAAAAAAATAATAAGAGATATGCACATATCGTCATCTTAAATGCAGAATATTGTAACATCAAATTTCATAAGTTTACATGAGAAGCAAAAAACGTTGTAAAATGGAAATTATATGAGATATTAGAGTAATATTAAATATTTAGAATAAAAATGCGATAACCATTTTTTTTTTTTTGATAAAAAAATATTATTTTTACTGTTATTTATTTAGTTATGTGTGTTACGTTATTTTAATTTGTAATTCTCTGAAGCAAAACGACAAATCATCAACGAAACTATGATAGTATTAAGTTAAACAATCATTTAAAACATTAAATAATTAAATATTTCTGTTAAGTTACACGTAAAATAGAATATAAAGATAATGTACATGGCTATAAATGCAATACTGCGTTTAAACAATAAATAAAAATATGGTTAAATGCACATATAAAAATGATAATAACACAATTAATATGCAGCATCATTAGGAATGCGTTGACATGGTGAAATAAATTTGCTTTTCTGATGCAGTGCAGGCATTTGAGAACGTAGAGATGTTATATTATTAGAGATATTATTATGACATATTATTTATAGTTTTTTTATTTCTAATTAGAAGTGGATTAAACTAAAAAAAAGTACTTTATTAAATTTAAATTAATTTTAAAAATCCAAATTTTCCATTATAACTAACGTGTATTTTGATGTCCTTATAATGAATTTTCTCAATTGAATTTTTCTTTACAATAAACCAGTTTTGTAAAAAATTTGACTCATATCATATATGCATATTTGTCTCCATATAAGGAATTACTTCGAAAAAACTTCTGCAAGAAGTAAATATTAATTAGTTAATTTCTGAAAAATTTAAATAAGAAGAATGAAAGAGTTTTTCAATTAAAAGTAGTATTGATAGCAGCCCGCGAATTCAGTGAACCAAAAATGTTGTACCAAGAAGCACTTATCCTAAAAAAAATACTATTAGTATTTAATAAAGCCGTAAAAGGATTAACACAACATTTAGCTAAACAATTTATATTCCAGCACTTGATAAGAAATGCTATTATTCTAAAAATGTAGAAGACAAGTAATTTATTATTTAAAACCAAAGGCTTTATAACAGACTTTTTGAGAATATTGATGAAGGACGACTTGGAAGAATGCAATCCTAACAAAAAATACCAGATTATTTTAAATAAACTTGGAAAAAATATTTCTATTGCATTATAAACTTTCTATATTAATAATGAAGATATATTCTGATCCAATAGCAACAGATTCATTATAGGGAAATTCGACTGTATTAAAATTTAATAAAAAGTATATATGTGCATATATAAACTCATAAGGTTGGAAAACGAAATAAATGATGGAAAAATCATATAATAAAAATAATGGCAGTCTGCTGGAAGCAAAAAACTAAGGACCTGCAAATGGTACTATTTATTCTTGGAAATTCATAGCGTATGGGAGTGCAATGGGTTAAGCTGTGAAATTTCTAACAGTCCAATGTAGAAGAAGCTAAAAGTCATACTTAATATAGGTTTTTCAATACATATATATATATATATATATATATATATGGATTCGGTTTATATTAATTTTACAGCACTGTTTTTCTTTTTGCTTATGCAATAATGTGCAGTTTGATCACATATTCCACAAACACGTTCAGAGTATGAAACAGAATACCCATTTTTGACGTAAAAAAATGAATGTGTTCGTAAAAATATATCAAATACTCTGCTAATTTTTTTTTAATTAAGATTATTCATTATGTTTTTTAAGAAAATTATTTACTTAATGATAAGCCATTTTTGATTTTGTTAATAGCTTGGATATTTTTTAAGGTGGAAGTTTAAAATTTTTTTTAAATATTTAACGTGAATCGTAATCAATAAACAGTCTATTTCAAAATTTTCAATGATAGATTGCTTTGCATTTTAGCAAACGATATTTATACTGTTGTAAAAAATTCTTTGATGCTTTTTAAAGACTTGTCTTCTACATTTTTAGAATAATAGCATTTCTTATCAAGTGCTGGAATATAAATTGTTTAGCTAAATGTTGTGTTAATCCTTTTACGGCTTTATTAAATACTAATAGTATTTTTTTTAGGATAAGTGCTTCTTGGTACAACATTTTTGGTTCACTGAATTCGCGGGCTGCTATCAATACTACTTTTAATTGAAAAACTCTTTCATTCTTCTTATTTAAATTTTTCAGAATTTAACTAATTAAAATTTACTTCTTGCAGAAGTTTTTTTGAAATAATTCCTTATATGGAGACAAATATGCATATATGTATATGAGTCAAATTTTTTACAAAACTTGTTTTTTGTAAAGAAAAATTCCATTGAGAAAATTCATTATAAGGAGATCAAAATACACGTTAGTTATAATGGAAAAGTTGGATTTTTAAAATCAATTTATATTTAAATTTAATGAAGTACATTTAGTTTAATCCACTTCTAATTAGAAATAAAAAACTATAAATAATATGTCATAATTATATCTCTAATAATATAACATCTCTACGTTCTCAAATGCAGTTAGGGTAGCCAGTTTTTAAATCAGAGAAATCAGTACATAAGAGAAAAAAAAATCAGTACAATTGCATACACAGAAAAAATTTTCATTGGTTTTTTATCAATTAAATAAAATTGTTAAAATATATAAAAAATTTAATAAATATGGTAATTAAATGAATTAATTTTTTTTTTGAACAAAAATTAAAAATTTGATTTTCATTCAATTAATATTTTGATTGTTTTTAAATTAATATATAATTAAAACAATAATTAGACTAATCAAAAACTTTATTGTTTATTTCGTTTAAACTAAAATAATGCCAACGTGTAAAACTGAAAAAAACGCTTAGTAAAGAGGAAAATTATTGTGTTTAATTTTGCGTATTGTCTTGGATAATTGGATAAACATGAGTTATGTATATTCACAAAAATATTTCAATTTATTTTGTATTTTGTTGAAACTTATTATTGTGAAAGCTTTTCAAACCTTTTGTTGGTTTTAATTTTGAAAATTGTTAAAAAAAAAGTTCCGAATTTCGTTTTCATCTTTTCAATTTAAAAAAATAAAACGATTTTTTTGTCAATAGTATACGATTAAATTTTAAACGTTATAGAATTTATGTGTCAATTTAGATTTCCTTGAGTATTTATAAATTCATTCTTGGTTTTTTCTATTGCAATTTTTCATGTTTATTCTTAAATGTAATTGAACTCCAACAAAATAGAAACAAAATTTGCTTGTATTTTAGGGCTGCAAGCAAAATTGCCCAAAGAAAAATTGACCAAACGAAAAAATGATTCAACGTAAACGAAATATGGTCAAAAAAAATATAAATGGAAATTATATCCAAAAATGGTGAAAAGAGGCCCAATAATTAATGAAAAATAACCCAATTTTTATTTTCGAATTTTTATTTAATAATTTTTACAAAGTAGTCTTAAACTTTCATACTTATTTGGGCTTGGGTCATATGTCCGAAACTTAAAAACCCAAAATCCCGCCTACCTAACTTAAGCTTTTCTTCATAGACGGCCTTAGACCGGGTACAAGGATTTTCTCCTCTATGGTATAAAAAACACCGCTTTCGCTAACTTAAGCTTCTCTACATAGCCTACTTTCGGCCGGGTGCAAGGCTGAATTCACAAGCTTTAGTTACGAGGCCGATGATTGTCATTCCATAGCGATTCCGGATTTTGAATTTGGTCAAAATAAGTATGACAAAAATAGCCCAAAAATTTTACTCAGTTATGTTAAAAATGAATTATTATCCAATATTAACGAAAAATCGGAAAACACTAATCGTATGGAAAATTGTTAGGCGATTTTTCATATATAACATTGGGCTATTTAGCTGACAGCCGTATTTTAAGGGGGGAAAACTTTACATTCATTATAAAAACATATTTCTTGTTTTAGTGATTTTGAAAGTAAGCAGGTGACAACACTTTTTCAATGTACATATTCTTTGTGGTGTCAAAAAAAAATTTCTAATAAATAAATAAATTAACAAAATTTAGACAAATAATTGTACAAAAATAATATATACAAACAAAATAATCGTGAGACAAACACTAATTTCATTGCTCCTAAAACGGAATTCAAGCGTCTTATGTAGGAAAAGGTGAGTATGAGATCGTATTACATAAAAGAAGTAAATTAGTAATGTATGTATGTATATATCAGAGCTGTTAACAATTGCAATCGATTTCATTGCAATTACATAATTGTTCGGTAATTGCTAAGTGTTTGATTGCATTCCAAATCGGAAAATTGATTGTAAGGTTTCAATTTTAAATGATACAATCAATTTTCTGATCTTGAATAAAATCCATTTTTTAAAATCAATAGTTGCAATCAAATCCAGTGATTTCAAGTAAATTAAATAAGAATCATTCTCTGCAAATAAAGTTCCTTCTTCTAGAAAAAAGCTGACTCTCATAACTTTGATTTGCCAATAACGTTAAATTTATATTTTTATTATTTTATACTTTCTTCATATTATTTCGTTGGCCTTAAACTATAGTTGCAATTGTAAAGGGAATTGATTGAAAATACATGATTTTAATTAAAGTTTGATTGCAATCGAAATGATTGCAAATAAATTTATTGTATTCAATGACTTAAAAAAGGAGTGATTTCAAAATGATTACAATCACAAAGTATTGGATTCTTTCGATTATAATTTTTGTAAATCTGAAATCATTTTAAAATCAAAGAAAGAAATCAGTTTCATTGAATTTATTTTAATTGCAATCGCAATTGATTGCAGTTTTTACAGCTCTGGTACATATGGCCATTTCCAGCGAAAAATCTACTACTTGTAACGTAACGCCAGCAAGAAAATAAGCTTGTATTTTAGGCCCATGTTGCGCTAAACACCAAAATATAAAAAAGTATATTATACATATCACTTTTTGAGAAACAATTTTAATTACTTGCTGGCGTTATGTTAAAAAAGTAGACTTTTCGCTGGGAATGCCCATATGTCCTTAAATATTGACATATCGCTGTGGCTCTTCAAAAGGATGTTAACTCAAAAGTTTTAAATTTTCAGAAAAGACAAAAAAACTGTATTTTTTATATACCTATATCAAACAAAGTGACCAATCATTTTTCTGCCGTCTTTGGATCAAAACTGAAAGTTGTAAGTTTTCCAATACAACCATAAAACCTTTCTAACTGAAAATAAAGTTACATACAAGCTTCTAATATTTTATTTGTTTTCAAGGTAAAAATTGCTGCGCGTCTTCGGTACACAACATATAAAGGAATCATAGGGGACTCTCAATATCTTTCACCTTTGGCCTGATTTCAAATCACCCTCTTCATGGCAGCTAGTAAGTTTTTTTATTATTTAAAAAAAATATATCGCATCTAATCAACAAGAGGGTATTAACTTTAATTGAAAAAATTTCAGTAGAAACAAAACAATTTTAATTAAACATTGAAGGCATATGAAAAACACCCGTTTCATTAACCAAAAGTAGACAAAATAGCACGATATATTAACAGCTGGACGATATGAATATAACGTGTCGATTTTTTCGTAAAAGTAAAAAAATAAAAATTTTGAGTAAGCTCTTGATTAACAGCGATATGTATTTATTTTTAGTCATCACTTATCAAAATTATGGTTACTGATTAAATCATAAATTTCATTTAAATTCTTATATATTCGATTAATTTTATTTAATTATTAAACCGATAAATCGAGATGCTAATTAAATAACAATCCGAATAATCAAAATTTAATTAAACTTATTAATCGCACATCCGCAACATAATTAAATAACAATCTATTGCCTATGTAATGTATTTTTAAATTTCAATATCTTACAGATTGATATTGTCTGCAAGTTGAAGTTTTCAACCACAACAAACTTATTTGAGTGAAGGGGTCAACCAAGATATAAACTGCTGTTATTACTTGAACAAAAAGTCCAAAGCTTATAAGAACTCGAAAAACATAATATTTTTTTTTTTTTTTATAATAATGTTTATTTTGAAAATAGTATAAATACATATTAAGTAGGCATCTCAGCACCAAATTTGGCATTAAAGAGGAATTAGAAGGCAACTAGTTATATTTACAATGTGTTTACATTACATACATATTTACATATTGAAAATTATTTACAAATGCAAAAGAAAAAAGAAAAAAAAGAGAATTTGGCTTTTTATTTATAAAAACTTTTAATTTTGCGTAAGAAGTGTTTCTAGATTGTTTAATAAAAATAGCTTAAGCTCTTTCTTAAACGTTGAAAAAAGTAAAATATTTTTTAAAGGAACGGGCAAATTATTAAATTCATTGGAACCGGCAAAGCGTATCCGTTGTTTCGTTAGTTCAAGACGACATCTTGTTACAGAGAGGTTTTGACCTTGTCTCGTATTTCTATTTGTGACCAGGGCATTTTGTAAAAACTGAATTGAATAATTTCCAAGACTTTTTATAGATTTAAATACGAATTTTAATAACTGCATTTTGTACAATCCATTTATGGGTAGAATATTGTTAGCATAACGTCTAAACAGGTCCAGTGTATGAAATCTTATTGGTAGGTTGAAAACAAGTTTTAAAGCTTTGTTTTGTGCAGATTGAATACCTCTTAAAGAAGTACTTTTCCTACTTCCATATATTATTGGAAGGTAAGACAAATGGCTGTGAATCAAACTTTCATAAATTAGCATTTTTGTTTTAGTATTAAATTTTCGCTTGAATTTGTATAGGATGCCAACAGCAGAAGCTATCTTACTTTTTACTGCTTCGATGTGATTATCCCAATGTAAGTTTCTGCAAAAATGAATTCCTAGATAGGTTACCGACTCCGACTCTTCTATTGGAACACCATCAATATGTACCGTCATAGATTGATCTCTTTCTAAATTATACGGTCTAAATCTGATGAATTTAGTTTTATCAGTATTCAAAATAAGCTTGTTTAATCTTAAATATTCAGCTAATATTGATGCATCGTACTCCACTTGAGTTTGTAGCACACGCTGGTGTTTATAACGGTAAAGTAGGCAAATATCATCAGCATACATGAAAAGTTGACCATTAAATGTTATGTTCATCAGGTCATTTATAAAAATCTTGAACAAAAGGGGCCCGAGTACACTACCCTGCGGAACTCCACATGTTACAGGTAACAAGGTGCTCTTAGCGTTACCAATCTGCACAAATTTTGAACGACCAGACAAAAATTCCTTAAATACGGCATTAGAACTGTTTGACACTCCAACTATTTCCAGTTTTTTAATCAAAATGTCATGGTCCACTAAATCAAACGCTTTAGATAGATCAAAAAATACCGCAGCTACACCATTAAAACCTATATCAAGACCGTCACAAATATACTCAACGACATTAACAATTGCCTGCTCCGTTCCAGAACCTTTACAAAAACCAAACTGTCTTTCAAATAATATTTTGTTTCTGACTAAATAGTCAGATAATTGATCAAAGACAATTTTTTCAATAACTTTATCAATTACTGATAAAACCGATACTGGACGATACAAATCAACCTTGTTAGAATCCTTACATTTAGGTATGGGGACAATCTTGTGAATTTTGAGTTCATTGGGGTATTCTTCGTGATCTATCATACTGCCAAAAATTTTAAATATACGGGTATGTGATGAAAATCGATCGATTTAAAAACGAACGTTTTTAAAAGGTGTGATGAATTTCGAGCGATTTAAAAATCAATTTCTGAATTATATTCTTAAGTTTTCGTTCAAAATACAGTTAAATAAACTCATGTAATACACAATTTAAAAGAAAAGCGACTGGAAATAAGAGGAATATGTATAAGAAACCAATTTTAAAAGATTCTAAAAACGATATTATCGTTTTCAAATCGTTTCGTTTTCGAAATCGATTTCCATCACATACCTGATAATTTCTGAAATTTCTGTTTTTCTACATAAAATCATTTTTAGTGATATTTTATCATAACCAGCACTTTTATTTTTTGGTAACCTATCCAAAATATCTTCAACGCATTTCTTATCCACTTTTTCTAAATTAAAAATTGTCGTTAACGGTCTCAATGATCTTAAATTGTTTATATCATCATTTAAATAACATGGAATATTCCTTCTTAGATTCTCAATTGAATCAAAAAAATACTGATTTAAACCCATAGCCTTCTCAATATCAGTTGTTAAACGATTACCATCCTGAGAATATATGTATTGTGTATCTTGGGGGCACCTACCAAGTTCATTATTAAGAAACCGCCACGATTTTTTAACATCCCCAGCACACTGTTCCAAATTCTTCTTATAATATTCATTCATTAGTTTTCTGTTACAAGTTTTAATAACTTTACTAATTCTTTTTAGCCGCTCTGATATAAATCTGTCATTTTTATTTTTTCTTCGAGCTTTTAACAACTTTTCTTTGAGCTCCAATAGCGAAAACAGGTTCATATTTATCCAAGGTGTTATTTTCGATCGAATATTTACTACAGTTGTAGTTGTTGAAGTACACTGAGAAGCCGCTAAGGAAATTTCATCCATTAATTTTTTGCAGTGTTGAGAAGGACTATCAAAATTACTGTTTGAAGACAAATTTCTGTCAAGTAATGTTCCGAACTTTTCATAGTCAAACTTGTACCAGGTTTTTGTAATGCGTTCATTACGGTTAACATTCATTTTAAGAATACAACTTATCATATTGTGATCCGTAAGTTTATTCTCTATTGCATAAACAGACATGCGTTCATTCAAATTTCTAAATACGCAATCTATAGACGTTTGACTTAACGGCCTAGTAACTAAGAAATGCGATTGAATCAAATCATATTCACGAAAAATATTCTTTAAATCTCTACTAAAAGCGTTATTGACCAGTAAATCTACATTAAAATCTCCAACAACAACACACGGTTTATTTTCCAATTCCTGAAGAATATTTTCCAACTGGCTGCAAAAAAGTTCAAAAGAACATTTCTGGGATCTGTACAATGAAATTACTCGTAAAGGTTTATTGTCAAAAACTAAACCAGGCAGCTCAATCACAACCAGCTCTAAAAAATTTTCACTACGACTCAACACAACTTTATGGCTTAAATTCGAAGATATATATGTATATGGAAACTCCACCATACCCATCAGCACGACAGCAATGAACAGCACTATAACCGGGAATCGTATACAAATTAATACAGTCACTGCTAAACCAAGATTCCTGGACTGCAATTACATCAGGAAGTTTATGAAATTGGCTTAAAAGCAATTTGAATTTGTTAAATTTTGTTATTGAAGAAACACTTCTTACGTTTACAGCAATTAAATTGAACATATTGAAATTTATTCTTGAAATATTATTGTTATATGAGTTTAAGTTAAGAAAGTAATTTGAATTATTCATTAAAAAAGAATTAGAAAAATATTTAAAGCATTTTATCATACTCATCCAAATACTTAAACTGGTGACCGAAATGTATCGCCATCTTCCTCATCTGATATGTCAGAATCAATTACAGCAGGACGAGCTCTCCTTACTGTTGCTACCCCTCCTTGCGATGACCTCAAGAGAACCTTATCGACTTCATCCATTGATTTTATACCTATAACTCGGGAATTTTCATCCTTTCTTATAAAAATTTTTCCGCCCCTTGCAAATACGTATTTATAGCCAACGGCTTTGACAGATTTTGCATGATTGAAAAGTTCCATCGTATCTTTGCTTAAAAAATCGTTTATAAAGACATTTTGTAAAGACTTATCGGGTTTAAGATTCGATTTGCCAGCCATAAACTTCTCTTTGTAGGTTTTCCTAGCAAACTTTACAACAATTGACTTTTTATCTTTTGATTCATTTTTATTACTTGCATTATTTTTATAATTTTTTTTATTAGGTAAAAAATAAGCATCATCGATCTGATCAGCAACAACCTCTGTACCCATTTTTCTAGCAATATCAACAACCACATCAACAGCTTTCTTTGTATCATCACTAACCTCCACTCCATTTATTATACAGTCGTTTTTAACTCGACCATCATTTAAAAATTTAATTGAAGATTTTAAAGAACTAACTTCTTCCCTTAACAAACAATTTTCTCTTTGTAAACAATCGATCTTTTTTTTGTTTGCGGCAATTCCTTTTAGTATTGTATCGTATTGCGATGACATAAATTGAATTGTTTTTGTTATTTCATCCAGCTGATCCAATTGTTGTAGTTTTGTTTTTATCTCTAACAAATCATTTGACACGGATGAATTATCCCTACTACCATCGCAAAACTGACATTCATAGTTTAAAGATGTATTATTCATGAGCTTTTCATATTCTCTTTTATCAAGTTTCGTACAAACTGAGTGGAGTGTTTTCTCACAAGCATCACATTGAATTGAGTCTTCTTCTTCCAATACTTGCAATTGACATTGGCGACAAATAACTTTCCTTTTATTTAAACTTTGACGAGATTTTGGTGGCATTCTTTAATATGTATAGAACACTGTTTCTTTTAAATATATGATTATAAATCTTTTTCTTAAATAAAACTGAGTTTTTATAATAAAACTTTAATTTAAAAACTTTTTACAATGAACACTGCAAATTTTGACGTCTTTTCAAACCGGCGTTGCCAGAAATATGTAAATATGTAAAAGTAAGTAAATATAAAAAACCTAAGAACCATACTTTTAACTATTATTTTACCTTTTTGTATTTATAGAATCTAAAACCCCTACGGTCTTGTAATATTTGCATCACTTATTTCCTCCAAGCCTTAAAGCCAATATAAATGCAAGTGGCAGCTAAATCTGTTGTTTTTTTCTATATCAGTTTATTTTGTAATCTCATTAGCATAATTTTTCATTCAATAAAAATTTTGATTGAATCCAACAAAAAATTTAATTAATTAATTGCTTAATTCAATTACTATATTATTTATTTATTATGAATTAACTGAAATAATTGAATAAAATACTGATTTTTTGAAAATTATTTTTTTAATTAAAACAATCAACACATTGTTTGAAATCGTACAGTTTTTTGATCATATTTTTTATTTAAATCAAAAATATCATTTATTGAAAGAAAAATCAGAATTTTCAATTTTTACAGTTTTTGGTAATCAATATAATTATTTTAGTAATAGGTGCAAAATCAACAAATTGTTTACTTGATTCTACGAATTTGGTGATTAAAATCAATTTTTAATTTTTTCTGTGTAAAAAACAGTACATTTACTTTTTTAATATAAAATTGCATATTAATAACATAAAAAGTTATAATCTTTTTTAAAACAAAACTTAAATTCATTCTATAATTTCAACAGTGACAAAATTTAATTAATAAAACCGAATTTTTCCAAACAATAACTCAATTCCATATACTTATATTTTTTAGCGAGAATACAAAGTAAATAATAAAAAAATCTAAAACACAAGTTACGGTCACACCTAGCAAATATTTGACGAAAAAAAACTTGACTAGCATGTGAACTAAAATTGAATTTCATTTATTCTATTATATTTTTTGAATATAGGTCAACATAAAATTAAAAAAAAATTACATAAAAGTATTTCTTTGCTATATCTACCACCATAAATAATTTCATTTTGCAATTAAAAGGTCATGCTGAATGTCTTTTATTTTGCGGAAACAGCCAATGTCTAATTTAATCGAGAACAGCTTCAAAAGAGTTTTGAGCCAATTTTACTTAGAACTCTTCTATAAAAAACTAAAATTTAAATTTTCTCTAAAATTAATTATTTGACATTGGCCTTTTTAGCACCAAGCAAATTACACACAAAGACATTTCGTGCTGTGGTCATGCAAACTGTCGAGCAACAACAACATTACTGGTGAGGAGCGTTAAGAAAATTTTTTGTTTCCTCATTTTTCATGACTGAGGAAAGGCACAAATTTATTTTTCCTCACGCTCATGAATGAATTGGCAAAAAAATTCACAATTCATTCATGGTTGTGAAAAAAGTTACACGTTTTAAATTCCTCATTCATGAAAAAATTCATGAATGGTTAAATATGAGCGATCATATATGAATTTTTCGGAACTCTGATTTTCACCCCTTAAACGTTCGAATTTCGAAACGCATCAAATTTGTATTTGTATTTTTTAGATAAGTTACGAATGTGATATATTTTTTAATTTAATGTTTATTGGTTTAAAAGATAGATGGCATAGCAAAAAAGTTTTAAAATACAGGTTTTACCCGTTTACTCCTTATTTCAAAAAAGTGCTAACCACCTGCCCGCTTATTTTTAATGAACAATAATAGGTATTAAATTTTTTTGTATCTCCTTTAGCTTAGCAGATATGAGGTCAGCGTGATCGATTTGGCGAGAGGACTGCCTCAGGTCCAAATGTCAACTTTTTAGTTTCAGGCGTTTAGGCTGTGCGATGAAAATAAATAGATGAAGAAAAAATATCTTGGAAAAAGTAACAAAATTACGTACGATTTTTACCCCTTAAACGTTCGAATTCAGAAAAAGTACAAAATTTTCACTTGGATTTTTTTAGATAAGTTACGAACAAAAAAGAACCAAAATTCAGGTTTCACACTTTTACTCCCTAAAAGAGCCGAATTTCGAAATAGTACCAGACACCTGTTCTCTTTTTTATTTAATGAGCAACAATAAAAGCACAAAATAAAGTACAAAAAAGTACCAAAAAACCACTCTTACAGATTCTCATTCACTTGGGAACTTGCATGTTTAATATTATGTTTATAGGTCCAATTTTAAAGGAAATTCAAAAAGTAACAGGTAAAGAACAAAACGTACCAAAAAGCCCCTCTTACAGATTCTCATGCACTCAGGGCATTGCATTTTTAATTTTATGTTTGTAGATCCAATATTAACGAAAATAAAAAAGGTACCAGTTAAAAAACGAAAAAGTACCAAGAAGATCCTTCTTATAGGTTCTTGTTCACTCAGGACATTTAATGTTGAATTTTATGATTTTAGGTTCAATACTAACGGAACTTCAAATAGTAGCAGTTAAAGACCAAAAGGTACCAAGAAGCCCCTCTTAGAGATTTTGATTTACTCAGGAGCATGCATGTTTAATTTTATGTTCATAGGTCCAATATTAAAGAAAATTAAAAAAAGTACCAGTTAAATAACGAAAAAGTACCAAAAAGATCCCTCTAACGAATTCTCATTCACTCAGGACTTTGCATGTTTTATTTTATGTTAATAGGTCTAATTTTAACGAAAATTAAAAAAGTACCAGTTAAAGTATGAAAAAGTACCAAAAAGACCCCTCTAACAAATTCTTATTCACTCAGGACTTTGCATGTTAAGTTTTATGTTTCTAGATCTAATACTAACGGAAATTAAAAAAGTACCAGTTGAAGATCAAAAAATACCAAAAAGTACCCTCAGAGGTTCCTATCCACTCAGGACATGTTGAAGTTTATGTTTCTAGGTCCAATCTTAACGATAATTAAAAAAATTGTCAGTTGTGGAACCAAAAACCTAAAGTAAGAAATAAAATTTCACGTATTTCCCCTTTTCGGTACTTTTTTCTCCCCATTGAAGCATAAAAAATTTCAATTTTGTAGTAGGAGCCCATAATTGAATACGTATATGTTAACGAATAAAAAAAAATGTTTTGTAAAAAAGTACCAAAAGTAGTAACGGTTTTTACCCCCTAAACGTCCGAATATCGAAAAAGTATCAAACTTGTATTTGGATTTTTTAGATAAGTTTCAAATGTGATATAACCCTTATTTCTATGTTAATTAGTTTAAAAGATAGATGGGGTGACAAAAAAGTACCAAAATAGAGATTTTACCCGTTTACTCCGTATTTCCCCTTTTTGGTACTTTTTTCCTCCCCATTGAAGCATGAAAAATTTCAATATTGTAGTGGGAGCCCATAATTTAATACGTTTATGTCAATAAATAAAAAAAAATGTTTTATACAAAAAGTACCAAAAATAGTTACGCTTTTTACCCCTTAAACGTTCGAATTTCGAAAAAGTACGAAAATCGTATTTGGATTTTTTAGATAAGTTTCAAATGTGATATAACCCTTATTTCTATGGTTATGGGTTTAAAAGATAGATGGGGTGACAAAAAAGTACCAAAATGCAGGTTTTACCCGTTTACTCCGTTAAAGGGCTGAATTTCCAAAAAGTACCAGACACCTGTCCGCTAATTTTTCTAAAGAACAACGATAAGTATTACATTTTTTTTGTATATCTTTTAGTTTTAGAGATATAAGGGTACCGAATTTACCCGTTTTTGCCCTTTTTTACCCCCTAAACATTTGAATTTCCAAAAATCCCGTCTTAGTTGATCGATTTGGGGAGAGACCAACCCCTGGTCCAAATTTCAAGTTTTTAGCTTCAGGCGTTTAGGCTGTGCGATGATGAATCAGTCAGTCAGTTAGTAACGTTACAATTTTATATATATAGATATAATATTTAATAGAAAAAGTTCAAAGTAATAAGTAATAATTGTTAAATGGTAACCATAAAATGGTTGTTTTAACCCTTTGGGCTCCTGGTTATATAATTGAAGCATAAAATGGTAAGCAATAAAAGTCGTTTTATTACAACTTTTTTTTTAGAGTTTTTCAAGAAATTTTACCTACTTACTAGGGAGATCGGACGGTTATTATTCGACCGGTTTTAACCGGTTATTTTAGCTTTGCCCAAGTCAGTTATTTAAAAATTCCCATTTTTCGAATATCGAATAAACCGGTTATTTTGGTATAATAAACCGGTTATTTTAGTAGTGTGTAATTAATATACATTTTCCTTACTCTTGTTGTAGATGTACCCGTAATTTAAGTATTTTTTAATTGAATATTGGCCAAACTTAAACTTTTCATGAAAAATGTCAACACAAAATGTAAAATAAAAAATACAAATCGCTTATAAAAGCGTGTGATCTTGTAAAAAAACCAAAAACTATTCAAAATACTACAAAAACGTGTGCAGTTAACAAGTAAATAGTAATTTGTGCAAGAGTATTCTAAATATTAAATATATTTTTATATAAAAGTTCTCTCTAGATATTTTTCGAACGCGATTAAAAAGACAAGGTTAGGTGCTTGAAGTGCCCTAAAATTATAAGTTACAAAGGTTCTTCCATGTCACGACTTATTAATAACCTTTAATACGTATACATGCCTGACATTAATGTGATGCAAATGAAACTTAACTCCGTTCGAAGTAGTTCTAAGGAGACGACAAATAATACTTTATTAAAATACGCTGCAAAATATGAATCATTGGGCGAAATATTAGCCCGTTGTGTTGCCAAGGACGAAATGCCCGTTAAGGCACTAAAAACTCTTAAGTAGTTCTAGCATCTCTTCATGCTGAAAACTACAACAATACGCCGGAATCAACGATATGGGAAAAATTTCTACCAGTTATATTTGTTAAGACACCAAGAACTAAAAAACAAAATTGAAGAAATCAAACAATGTCATGGAATGTTTTAAATTGTAGTCGGCGAATTGACAAATATTTTACACAAAAAGAATGTTCAGTTCACTATTCGTTTCTATAATACTGAAACAAAATAATTTGAAATAGATAATCCTGGCTAAGAGGTTTTGTTTGTAACTTTTGGAAAATATGGTTTATATTGATAGCTTAACCACCAACAAATTAAAACTCATTCAAAATAAATTTGAGAGAATATTTCAAACAATAACTTTTTAAAATTCATATCATTTATTTGCTTTTGCAAAACGTTTGTCTAGATCAAATATCATTCAACAGTTTTAAAATTACATTATACAAATATTTGTTAGGTCTGATCTAAGTCATATCTATATATTTTGTTGGTGCCTTACCTTTGCAAATTGTTTTGTTTTTATTCAAATTAACGTTTTATTTAAAAAACTTATTTGTTTTTTGTGTTTTTAAGTATTCGAATTAAAACCGGTTAACCGATTATTTAAAAATTGCTTAACCGAAAACCGGGTTTTTTAAAATAGCAACTATTCGTAATATTCGAAAACCGGTTATTGAAAAAAGTCGAATAATCGATCTCCCTACTACTTACTTAAGAAAAGTGTGCTCAACAAAAAAACCCAACGTTTTGGTTGGTAATCCAAACATTTTTTACAAGAACAAAATATACGTTCTCCGTTCTTGTTGCTATTGTTTTCAATAATTTTCAAGAAAAAAAAAACTCACCCTTTTTGAAGCACCAAACATTCGAATTTCCAAAAAAAAAACAAAATATATTCACAATGTTCTATTAGTACATTTTGGTATCAAAGAATTTTTTTCAATAACAAAATAAGTCCATATCGTTAGCTAACACGCAAAAACCATTTATCATTGAACAATTTATAATTAACTTTTTATTTTTCTGTCTGTCGCGCTCGTTGAAGATAGATGTGTGTTCTAAGCTCGGCACACGGTTTATTTTTTTTTTATAAAAACGTGAACAAATAAAGTATTAAAAAAAGTAAATACAAGAAAAAGATAAAGAAAAAAAATACATGTATGTACATACATACATACATAAACACACATTTTTTTATTCTCGGTGTTGATAAACAATAACAAATAAGAAGAGCACAACTGTAAACAGTAAAAAAAAAACTCTTATGAGTTCAAACAGTAGAAATGCATATATATCACAGTGAGTGTTAACGAAACAAATGCAGAAATAAAAAAAAGAATCGATGATAGCAAATACCTAACGGCTAAACCTATTACTCGCACGCGATCCCTCTCACCTTTAGTATTTAATAATACGGTAGATACACTAACAAATATAACCTTCAACCGTTGCCTCAACGGCAAAAACAATTTTAATACGTGATAAAAATATTAACCCTCAATCAGGCATAATAGAAAACTCAGTATCACCTTCGGTGTCTGATAATACGGTTGACTTTGATAAAATAAAAAATATAGAACCTGCAAGCGGTGCCTCAGCGGCAAAAACGATTCCAATAAGCGATGAAAATATTACCCCCAAATCAGGCATGATGGAAAACTCAGCTCCACAAGTAAAAAGTGGTCAAAAGCCTCCAGTACAAGTAGGTATTAATAGGTACATAACAGTGCTTAAACGGGGTCGCAGCCCAACCTCTTCAGCAGTTGCTTCGGTCACAAAAGTCTTAAAAGATGGTACAGCTGATAGAACAAGTTCACAAAATCGTTTTGCAATTCTGGATGAGGAATCCCCGGAAGCACAAAACGTTATCAAATCTTCTAAGCCACCGCCGATATATCTTAGACAGCAAAACTCAAATGAATTAATAAAGAATTTAATCTCGGTCATAAGCATAGTACTCTGTTCAACATTTCACGTGAAATGCTGTCAAAACTCATATGAAAAAAACTTGTGCGGAATTTCTATGAAAATATGTTGATAGAGTTGTACTCTGTTTAATGTGTGAAAAAGTTGCGAAATGTTTCTGGCAACATTTTTTTTACAACTGCGAAATAATATAAGCTGCACTTATTTCACGTGGAATTTTAAGCAAATGAAAAAAGTTTAAACTTAATATTAAAATGAGAACTGCAAAACATAAATAACACAACCGGTAACAGTTTTTCATCAATATTTACTTTCATTTTTACTGAATTTTTTATTTAAAAAAATTCTTTTTAGTAAAATACATGTGGGTTTTTTTTACATATCCAAAACAATGTCGCATACTTTTAAAGATTAAAAACGTCAAATTGTGCAAACTCTCGAGATAGGTAACATTTATACATGTCAAATTTTTCGCATGAAATAATAGATGTTGCAGAACATTTTTCACAAATTGGAACTGAGTACTAGGCTATAGGTGAAAATTCTTTTTATGTAGCTGCAATTAAACGGGGTAGTATTAATGAGACAAAAATACAATTTAATCGTGAAGATGATTTTCGTAAGGTAATATCAAAATTTGAAGCACTTAATAAGAATTTTTATACATATCAACTGAAGAGCAGTAAAGGTCTTCAGTAGCCCGTTTCTGTATTTCTCGCATCGTAAAATTTCCCGCATGAAACAAGTGAATTATGACAAAAACAGTGCAATATGAAACAAAAAATGATTTTTCTCACATAAGTGTTTCTGTACTTTTACTTTGCGAGAATTATCTGTCATTTAAATAATTTTCCAGCAATTATTGGAAGGATGTGAGAACAAGTGTTTCTGTAACAATATTTTGCAAAAAGTTTCTCACAAGAACTGTCAAAATAAGTCATATTTAAAATTGATGCGAGAAAAAAAAATTTAAAAAAATGGAGCCCAAATTATGTATGTATGTACACAAGAATGTGTATTATTTTATTTTATTTTAAAAGAAAGAATTTAAATGATGAAAATAAGTACATATATAAAACACAATTGTTATATTTTGTTATTAAATTTTTTTTAGCCTTTCATTGTTTGTTTTATGCAGAGCTGCCAGATAAATTTGTGAAAAAAACCTCAATATCCTAAGAAAAAATAAAAAAATCGTCTATTTTTTTCGGAAAATTTAAAATTAATTTTGACGAATTTTGTTCGATTTTTATCATATAATCACAAATTTTTATCATATAAGCACATAATCAAAAAAAAAAAAAAAAAAAAAAAAAAACATTAAGTTCTTACCCATGAATACATATTTTATACATACATAAGCTTGAGGTCTATTTAAATAAAATTATTTATTTTATTTTCCTTTATCCGATAAGAGTTTAAAATTTTAGATTGTTATTTTTCCCTGCAGAAATCACACAAAGGAGTGACAAAATATCATATTGAAATAAAATAAACACTTTTGGACAAAGTAAAAGGCAAAAATTTCCTAAAGTGCATTGACTGAAAAATAAGGTAATAGTTTAATCTTTTGATCATACAAACAAATGTATTAAATAATCCAAGCAAATAAAAATTAAACAGTTTCCGTTCGAAATTTTGCTTTTGCCGATACATTTTTTAATCTGCCTTGTTTTTAAAGATATCGGTTTTCTGTGGTGCCTAATACACAAACATATAAAACTATTTAAAATTGTTTTATTGCAAAGGCTGTATCGTCACTAGAAAAAAATCAGCAAATTTTCACTTTGCCAATTTTGGAAGAAAAAAAATCGTCAAAATGTCGATAAATCTTTAAATCTGGCAGCCTTATTTTTATTATATATATTTCTTTCGTTGACGTTTCGCTTGCATTTGACACTTTATTACTGGAAGTATTCCAGTTAAAACAGAATCTGTGTTGTCTGTTCTCGCATTTAAATACAGAAACACTTTTTTCTCACAAATCGAGAAACGATGAAATTTTTTGTTTCACACTTAATATGAGAAAATTTGCGATGCGAGAAATACAGAAACGAGCTACAGGTAGTTATTAAGGGCATTGACTCATGCGCGGACCCAGGTGAGATAAAAACGTTTTTAGAAGAGAAGGGCTTCAAAATAAAAAATGTAATAAACATTAAAAATAGAGAAAAAAATCCCCAGCCACTATTTAGAGTGGAGTTAGAACCCGGCGACATTAAGCTTAAAAGGAACGAAACTCACCCCATTTACAATCTGAAATATATCCTGAATAGAAAAATAACAATAGAGGAGCCGCACAAAAGGAAGGGTCCCTAGCAATGTTTAAACTGCCAAGAATTTGGTCACACTAAGGCATACTGTCATCTTACCCCTGTTTGCGTCGTATGTGGAGAATTACATGGAACCGTCCGGTGCGATAAGTCCAAAAATGACGCTAATGTAAAAAAATGTAGCAACTGTGGTGGTAATCATACTGCCAACTATAGAGGATTCCCGGTATATTCGATTGTCAAGCGTTCTGTTGGACAGAAACTTAATCCCCCTCAAACGCAGGCAACTAATCAAGGAAACACGTACGGCGTCCAGATACCTCAGCCAAATAATAACAGAACCTCGTACGCTTATGTATTAAAATCTAATCCTATGACACTGCAAGGTGAATACCAAATAACGACGAAATTCCCATTTATAATTTAACTCGGCTAGAAAAAACTATAGAAACATTAGTGCAAACAGTTAACAATTTTACTAACACAATGGGTAACATGATGCAAGAAATGTTAGGAATGCAATCAAAGTTATTGCAAGCTGTACTAAACAAGCCTTGAACGTTTAAAAATTTGCTTTTGGAACGCAAACGGCATCCGCCAACACAAAAATGAACTAGAATACTTCCTTAAAAATAAACAAATTGATGTTATGATGGTTTCTGAAACTCATCTGACCTCAAGAGACACGTTTAAAATCAATGGTTATATATTATATGATACCAAGGACCCTCGAGGTAGAGCTTGTGGAGGTTCTGCTATTTTGATAAAAAACCGAGTAAAACACTACTTAATGTGTGATCATCGTGAAGATTATCTCCAAGCAACGAGCATTTGCGTTGAGGAATTATCTCGAAACCTAGTAATTTCATCATTATACTCCCCACCTAGATTTTCTATATCAGAAAGCCAATATAATAAATATTTCAAATCATTAGGACCCTGCTTCCTGGCTGCTGGCGATTATAACGCTAAACACACTTTCTGGGGGTCACGACTTATTATGTTTTGTTTAACACAATTTGTGAAATGGACCTAAATGTGGTCGCGAGCGGACAACCAACATATTGGCCTACTGATCAGCAAAAAGTTTCAGATGTCATAGATTTTGGCGTGGTTAATAACATCACCATAGACACGATTCATTGGTTAAAATATAACAAATATCGATAAAAAATAAAATAAAAAATAGCGATTATAATGCTAAACACACTTTAAGGGGGTCACGACTTATAACACCAAAGGGTTGTGTTTTGTTTAATACAATCTCTAAAATTAATTTAAATGTGGTCGCGAGCGGACAGCCAGCTTATTGGCCTACTGATCGTCAAAAATTCCAGATGTCATAGATTTTGGCGTGGATGAAAACATCCCCATAGAAACGATTCATGTGGAAGCATCCTTAAAATTATCTTTCGATCACCACCTACAATTGTTACTATAATGAATCCAAATATAATTTTATCTCCATCTGGCTACTTATCGACGTCATCGACACAAATAAATTGGTTAAAATATAAAACATTGTAAAGAAACTATTCCGCTTAGTACACCGGAGAACGTGGATCTCGCTATTATTAATTTTTACAGTTATCTTAAACTAGCTGTTCAACATCCCAGCATAACCCTCAAAAAAACCAAAAACAATAACATCTATTCTACAGATGTCGAGCGCCTCTTGACTGAAAAAAGGAGAGTTCGAAGAGAGTGGCAATTGCACAGATCCCCCCAACTTAAGACTTTATTAAAAGAGTGCACAAAAAGGCTGAGAAAGTTTCTGCAGTCTCAGAAAACGGCTTCCCTGGAAAAATATCTTAAGGGACTTGATGCAACTCCACAATCAGACTACTCATTATGGCGTGCAGCTAGAAGCCTCAATAGACCACCATTGAGAAACTTGAATGGAAGCTGGGCAAGAAATGATATTGAAAAAGGAAATCTGTTTGCTAATCATCTGAAAAATGTATTTACCCATAATATATTTCACGATATAGCAGTCGAGTTACCGCCTGTAAATGTTAGAGCAGCTATTCCCCTAAGATTCTAGTTTAAAGAAATCGAAAAGGCTATTCGGGATTTAAACACCAAGAAGGCACCCGGTATTGATAAGATCAGTAATAAAATGCTTTTGGAGCTACCAAGTATAGCGAAGAAAATTATTCTTTTTATTTTTAATGCTATTTTACGCCTTCAATACTACCCTCAGGAATGGAAGGTTTCCTTAGTAACCATGATACCAAAGCCAGGAAAGGATCACACAAAAGTTGAGTCATACAGGCCTATTAGCTTATTATCTAATATTTCAAAGCTATTTGAGAAACTAATAGTGTTAAAATTAAAGCCGATTTTAAATGAAAATAGATGTATTCCTAATCATCAATTCGGCTCTAGAAGAAAGCACAGCACAATTGAACAAACTCATCGAATAGTAAATGTAATAAGAAAAGCCTTTGAAGAAAAAAAATATTGCTTAGCACTCTTCATTGATGTGTCTCAAGCTTTTGATAAAGTCTGGCATGAAGGTTTAGTACTGAAATTGCAGCAAAACTTACCAGCAAACATACACAAGCTGTTAGAAAGCTACTTAGTCGGTCGTCAATTTATTATAAAAGAAGGCGATTTTTTAAGTTCTCCTCAGCCAAATAACGCTGGAGTCTCACAAGGCAGCATCCTGGGCCCTCTGTTATAGTTAATTTATACTTCGGACATGCCAACAAACAGCTACACACAAACCTCAACATTTGCGGATGACACAGCTTTCCTAAGCGTACGTTTAAACTGTCAAGAGGCATCTCGTTACTTACAGGATCACATATTTGAACTGGAAAGGTGGTTAAAACAATGGAGGATAAAGATCAATGAGCAAAAATGCGCACATATAACATTCACATTGCGTCGGGAAACATGCCCCCATATTAAAATCAATAATCAAATAATACCCCAACACTCGCATGTAAAATATCTCGGTATACATCTAGATCGGCGTTTAACGTGGAAATGGCACATAGAAGCAAAATTAACTCAAATGAAACTTAAAGCAATTCAAATTAATTGGCTCATTGGAAGAAATTCTGTTCTTAGATTGCAAACTTCTACTTTATAACTCTATCTTAAAGCCAATTTTGTGCTACGGTATTCAGTTATGGGGCACTGCCTCTGCTTCTAATATCGAAAAAATTCAAAGGCGCCAAAATAAACTTCTTCGAATAATCACAGCCGCTCCGTGGTATGTCAAAAACTCAAATATCCACAAGGATCTAAATGTGCCATTGGTAAAAACTATTATTACGAAGTACGCAGCAAAATATTTAAAAAGGCTTGAGTCGCACCCAAATCCACTAGCTCGAAATATTTTAAATTATGGCGGCCACACTCGCTTAAGAAGAAGAGACACTGCAGCACTCACCCAATCAGATGAGCGATAAACACCTATGTACATATGTAACCAGAAACCGTGATGACTAAATCTTTTTTGTCTGGCACTGGCAGGACATAAAGTAAATATTAGGATAAGATTTGATTAATTATTGTTAGTTCATATTTAATATATGAAGATTCAATTAATAAATACTGAAAAAAAAAAAAAAAAAAAATCACGTTACATATTGTTATAAAAATAGCCAAGTTATTAACATAATTCAAAATGATCTATCATCAAGTATATATTTACTGCTTCATATTCTGTGGTTAACTGTTACCACGGCGTTAGTGGAATTAGTGATTACACTGAAAGTTATTGCACGAGTAACAATAAAAACAGTATTACAAAACCTTTATTAAGCATAACTATCAGCTTCTCCACATAGGACTGTTAGAAATTTTGCGGCCTAACCCATTGCACTCCCAAACGCTAAGAATTTCCAAGAATAAATGGCAACATCTGCAGGTCCTTAGATTATTGCTACCATCAAACTTCCATTATTTTAATGATAGAATGAATACCTTATGAGTAAATATAGGTACAGTACTTTTCGTTTATATTCACATTAGCGATATAATATATTTAATCCTTATTTTCTGCCATTATAAGTAAATTTAATAGAAAGTATTTCCTTTATAGTTCGTTTAGCATAATAAGCACATTTGACATATATTCCATCTATCTGCGGGTAGTAAAGGCAAAAGTAAAGCAAATTATTAGCGTTATAGTCACATAAGCAATATGTACCAAGTTCCTTTTAGTTTTCGAAGCCACAAACCATAAAAAGGACCTAATACTTAAATTGTTGAATTTTTGCCATCACTCTAAAAAAAATAGTTTTAAGGGATGAAATATTTTATTTTTTTTTTATACAGAACAATAACCCTGCTGTCGTGTAATAAATATGAATTTTTTATTTTCTTTATTCACATAAATTGATTATATTTGAACTCCCTAATATACCTAATAGGAACATATAACCATATTTTAGGCTTATAGTCACATTGGCGGTATAGTCCACGATTTGGCTGCAATGGATGTGACGATATGCGAGAGTACTAAAAGGATATATTTTTAATAAATTTAAATACCATTGAACTCCCCTATAATGAAACTCTATGGGATATGAAAATTTCTTCAATATATAGATTATTTATAATACAAAAGACATATCTTTCCCAATTTTATTTAAAATAATCTGGCATTTTTGTTAGGATCACATCCTTCCAAGGTGCCCTTAATCAATATCCTCAAAAAGACATTTATTTCACATTTTTAGAATAACTGCCTTTTTTAATTTTGTTTATTTTGTGTTTATCCCTCTCTTGAGCTTTATTAAATACTGATATTTTTTATGAGAAATACTACTTTTTTCAACATTTTTGTTTATTGAATACTGGGGCTGCTATCAAAACTACTCTTATGGCTAAAAAATCAGGGAGTGTTTAAACGCTATTTTAGTTGAACTAAACTAAAATTTATATGTAGTTTAAACTCAACCGTTGTAAATCAGTGTCCCATGTATTATATGTAGTTTAAAAAGTAACATGTGGCATCACTACGATAAATGTTGACAAATTCATATGGTTTGTATTGGTAGTTTAAACGCCCAATTTTATGCGTTTAAAGATGGTTTATATGTTTTCTGATTTATAGATTTGTTGGCTTAAACACATTTTAAACCAAAAAAAGAGTTTAACTTGCTCCGATTTATTAGCCCTTAGTTGGACTATTCTTTCCTTCTTCTTAATTTAATTTTTTAGAAATCACCTAATTAGATTTTACTTGTACATAGCGTTGTAAGAATGGGCTACAGATTTTTTTTTTTTTTGATGTAATTCCTTTTTTTGGTATAATGAGTCAAATTTTTATTTACAAAATTTGTTTATTGTAAAGAAAAATTCAATTGAGAAAATTCATTATAAGGTAATCAAAGTACACGTAAATTAGAATAAAAAAAAGTTGGCTTTTTAAAATCTATTTATAGATATATTTAATGAAGTAAATTTTTTAGTTTAATCCACTTCTAAATCGGTGTGAACAAATCAATACCGAAATCAACCGCAATCAACAACATTTTTTTTGTTTTGACCACGTGCTATTATTATTGTTTTGAAAACAACACCACGTGCGTGACAAACAATAACAAAACATGGAAAATTATATTCAAAAACATTACGAACACCATATTATTCATAAAAAATTAAAAAATTAATAAGAATAAGAAAAAATCTTTAAATTTAGCATTTTAAAATGTTTGAAAAATTATGCAAAAATGTTGTTACATGAATAAAATCTACAAATTTGCCGGTTTATAAAATCCGATAACTGATTTTGAAAGCTTGTTACTAGGGCTATTAAGGCCGCCAGTTGTCACTTTCGACAAATCAAAACTTTAGGGGGTATTCCATATTAAAGAAAAAAAATTCAAAAATTTACCAAAAAGTTGTTACATGAATAAAATCTACAAATTTGCCGGTTTATAAAATCCGATAACTGATTTTGAAAGCTTGTTACTAGGGCTATTAAGGCCGCCAGTTGTCACTTTCGACAAATCAAAACTTTATGGGGTATTCCATATTAAAGAAAAAAAAATTCAAAAATTTACCAAAAAGTTGTTACATGAATAAAATCTACAAATTTGCCGGTTTATAAAATCCGATAACTGATTTTGAAAGCTTGTTACTAGGGCTATTAAGGCCGCCAGTTGTCACTTTCGACAAATCAAAACTTTAGGGGGTATTCCATATTAAAGAAAAAAAATTCAAAAATTTACCAAAAAAATGTTACATGAATAAAATCTACAAATTTGCCGTCTAATTGTTTGCACTATCACTTGTTCGCTAATATTTCTTAAAGGCTGTTTAAATTAAAAACAAATTCTGTTTAATTCGGAATTTTTAAGTTAAACAAATATTATAAATTAAACATGAGTTTTCTGGTTTTCACTACACAATTTTTGGTAAACAAACAAAGATGGTATTGCCACACTTCCTATGTAATGCTTTTGTTTAGTAACCAGAGTTGCCGTCTTATGTTATTTCTAACGAAAATTCGTCATTTTTTTCAATGTGGAGATGCGACTATTTATTTTATTTTGGTTACTTTTTTTCTTAAAATAATAATACTTATAAATATTTTTTTATTTTTCTTGATAAACTTTTAAATTAGGTTTTTTTTTTAATTTTTAACAAATTTATTAACCTGTTTTCATTACGTTTTTAGCATAACACAAATTGTATGCACTCCTAAAATCCCTAAAATTCGCCAAATTAAATTTTCTTAAGAATTTAGTTAAGAAAAAATAGCCATATGTGATTTTTATATTAGAAACGGCCATGTTCTCGAAATCGAAATCAGGTAAAGTAAAAACCAATGGAGATTTTCTTTTAATTCTTTTTGTTAATGAGCTTAGTTTTTTCCGATTTTAAGAGTAGTATGAAATGTATAAAAGCGCTTTTGAATTATAGTCTTACAACCTAATGCAAAAAAAAAAATATTTAATTGCACATTTGGTGGGTCTAATGTGTTGGTTAAGTAATGTGAACTTTAACTGTTTTTTGCATTAGGGGGTTAATCTTTTCTTCCAAATACAGTTTAAATAACATTTTGAATGTAAAATTTAAATGAATATAGGAAGAAAAAATGCAAATGTATAAAAAATCTGGCTTTCAAAAAGTTAAAATATGCTATGTTTGCTTTAGGACAAGCAAATATGCTTGTTAAAAGCAGTTAGCATATATTTTCTAAATAGTTTCAATTATGTTTTGCTAATATTGTTGTAACTTATACTATATTCACACTGTTAAAGTTTAACATGTTTCAACAACTTTTTTTAAGAAAACTGTTCAGACTACAATTATCAGGTTTTGATTCGACACCTTGTCAGATGCTTTAATTGCTGCACAAAAATATGTAAAATACATTTTAAAAATTGATAAAAATTAATTAATAATATCCTCGGGATTTTATTTAAATTAGATTAAAGATGCAATTATAAACATTGATAAGTTATTTTAAAAAACAAAAAATGAATAAAATAAGAGCCGTTGCGCTATAATTACAAATATAATGCACTGGAAAAGCAATTGAAACTTCTATTGTTATATGCGGAGCAATTATATAGATTCAGATATGAAAAAAGGTTTTGGCAATTGGTTACAACTTTAAAATCAGCTATTGACAGATGTATTCATTTTATTATCCATAGGGCCGTACAAAATAATTTGGGAAGTGGACCGCCGAATTCTTAGTGATAAAGGCTTTAAAAACAACAAATCTAGATGTTTGTGCCTAGATTTGCATTATTCTTTTGCCGTTATTTGAATAATTATACCCTTTTATAATTTTTTATTATTCTTTTTTCCGTTATTTGATTAATTATAGTTTTTTTTTCAATTTTCCCAAACACCCCTTTATTTTTTAATTCTTTATTATTGTTTAATTTATGACGTACCGTCATTCAAATATGTTCAATAAAAACCTAAAATCAAAAAGCTACTGCATATACTTGAAAACATACTCCGATCCCTGACTTACTTGTTTTGGAGAGTAAAATTTTTAAAAACGTAAATTCTATTAAATATGTATGTATATGGGAAATCATCTAAAATTAGCATGTTTTGCTCCTAAACACTCAAATTTGGCTATTAATCTACCTTTCATTAAAATGTTTTAAAAATATTTAGGTTAAAAAAAAAAAAATTTGTAATAATTTTTTTCAGTGTATGGTAATTTGTTTCATTTCATTCTATCCTATGATTTGTCTGGTAGCACTGTTTACCTACAGAAAAAAACTAACATTTCAATGGACGATCGTAACTTCTTCGTAAATTTTATATTTTACCCTTTTTTATTTTTAGGAATCTTGGAGACTAATTTTGGTAACTATATGGGTAACTACAGGTCGTACCAATTGTTTTAAACATATTGCTGATAAATTTTTCTTTCCAGCTTTCAAAAACTAGTGGGTTTGTAAAATATTTGCTTTTTCGGCTAACCGACGCAGAAAAAGAAGAAAATGTAAGTTGAAAAAAGTGGCGCAAACCTATTCTACATATGTGGATAGGTATACAACATTTATTAAAAAATTCGGCTGAAATGCAGTTTACATGGCCCACGAAAAAATATGTGCCACCTGATTCATAATTAAAAAAAAGACCAAAATTAAAATACATACATTTAATTTAATTGGGCACCTGAACCCAAAAAAGCGGGAATATTCACAAGTTAAAAATATGTTTGTTGAAATACTTCCGTCAGACTAAAGATTTGGAGCATTTTTAAAGACCAACCAAAAAGAACCGGGCCGCCCACTAAGTGGTAAGTGTTGGTACTCAAATTAAATGTAATTGTGTAAGAAAAACGATAATAAAATTTACGGCAGGTGGGGCTTCTGGGCCAAAAAAGTGGACCCACCCCTGCAGGCAAAAACTTTTAACTAAAGCTTCTCTGCATAGCCGGCCTTCGGCCGGGCGCAAGGATTATCTCTTATATGGTATAACACCGGCTTCGCTAGCTAAAGCTTCTCTGCATAGCCGGCCTACGGCCGAGCGCAAGGATTTCCTCCTCTATAATAAAACAAACACCGGCTTAGCTTATCTCCACCGAAAAGATTTTTAAACTAATGAGGAAAAAATATTGATCGCATACAAAAACAAAATGCATATTTATCGTGACCAAATTGCCTTTAATTTGACTACCAACACATACCACTAAGCGGGCGGGTTGTTTGGGTTCAGGTGCCCAATTAAATTAAATGTATGTATTTTAATTTTGGTCTTTTTTTTAATTATGAATCAGGTGGCACATATTTTTTCGTGGGCCATGTAAACTGCATTTCAGCCGAATTTTTTAATAAATGTTGTATACCTATCCACATATGTAGAATAGGTTTGCGCCACTTTTTTCAACTTACATTTTCTTCTTTTTCTGCGTCGGTTAGCCGAAAAAGCAAATATGTTACAAACCCACTAGTTTTTGAAAGCTGGAAAGAAAAATTTATCAGCAATATGTTTAAAACAATTGGAACGACCTGTAGTTACCCATATAGTTACCAAAATTAGTCTCCAAGATTCCTAAAAATAAAAAAGGGTAAAATATAAAATTTACGAAGAAGTTACGATCGTCCATTGAAATGTTAGTTTTTTTCTGTAGGTAAACAGTGCTACCAGACAAATCATAGGATAGAATGAAATGAAACAAATTACCATACACTGAAAAAAATTATTACAAATTTTTTTTTTTTTAACCTAAATATTTTTAAAACATTTTAATGAAAGGTAGATTAATAGCCAAATTTGAGTGTTTAGGAGCAAAACATGCTAATTTTAGATGATTTCCCATATACATATTTAATAGAATTTACGTTTTTAAAAATTTTACTCTCCAAAACAAGTAAGTCAGGGATCGGAGTATGTTTTCAAGTATATGCAGTAGCTTTTTGATTTTAGGTTTTTATTGAACATATTTGAATGACGGTACGTCATAAATTAAACAATAATAAAGAATTAAAAAATAAAGGGGTGTTTGGGAAAATTGAAAAAAAAACTATAATTAATCAAATAACGGAAAAAAGAATAATAAAAAATTATAAAAGGGTATAATTATTCAAATAACGGCAAAAGAATAATGCAAATCTAGGCACAAACATCTAGATTTGTTGTTTTTAAAGCCTTTATCACTAAGAATTCGGCGGTCCACTTCCCAAATTATTTTGTACGGCCCTATGGATAATAAAATGAATACATCTGTCAATAGCTGATTTTAAAATTGTAACCAATTGCCAAAACCTTTTTTCATATCTGAATCTATATAATTGCTCCGCATATAACAATAGAAGTTTCAATTGCTTTTCCAGTGCATTATATTTGTAATTATAGCGCAACGGCTCTTATTTTATTCATTTTTTGTTTTTTAAAATAACTTATCAATGTTTATAATTGCATCTTTAATCTAATTTAAATAAAATCCCGAGGATATTATTAATTAATTTTTATCAATTTTTAAAATGTATTTTACATATTTTTGTGCAGCAATTAAAGCATCTGACAAGGTGTCGAATCAAAACCTGATAATTGTAGTCTGAACAGTTTTCTTAAAAAAAGTTGTTGAAACATGTTAAACTTTAACAGTGTGAATATAGTATAAGTTACAACAATATTAGCAAAACATAATTGAAACTATTTAGAAAATATATGCTAACTGCTTTTAACAAGCATATTTGCTTGTCCTAAAGCAAACATAGCATATTTTAACTTTTTGAAAGCCAGATTTTTTATACATTTGCATTTTTTCTTCCTATATTCATTTAAATTTTACATTCAAAATGTTATTTAAACTGTATTTGGAAGAAAAGATTAACCCCCTAATGCAAAAAACCGTTAAAGTTCACATTACTTAACCAACACATTAGACCCACCAAATGTGCAATTAAATATTTTTTTTTTTGCATTAGGTTGTAAGACTATAATTCAAAAGCGCTTTTATACATTTCATACTACTCTTAAAATCGGAAAAAACTAAGCTCATTAACAAAAAGAATTAAAAGAAAATCTCCATTGGTTTTTACTTTACCTGATTTCGATTTCGAGAACATGGCCGTTTCTAATATAAAAATCACATATGGCTATTTTTTCTTAACTAAATTCTTAAGAAAATTTAATTTGGCGAATTTTAGGGATTTTAGGAGTGCATACAATTTGTGTTATGCTAAAAACGTAATGAAAACAGGTTAATAAATTTGTTAAAAATTAAAAAAAAAACCTAATTTAAAAGTTTATCAAGAAAAATAAAAAAATATTTATAAGTATTATTATTTTAAGAAAAAAAGTAACCAAAATAAAATAAATAGTCGCATCTCCACATTGAAAAAAATGACGAATTTTCGTTAGAAATAACATAAGACGGCAACTCTGGTTACTAAACAAAAGCATTACATAGGAAGTGTGGCAATACCATCTTTGTTTGTTTACCAAAAATTGTGTAGTGAAAACCAGAAAACTCATGTTTAATTTATAATATTTGTTTAACTTAAAAATTCCGAATTAAACAGAATTTGTTTTTAATTTAAACAGCCTTTAAGAAATATTAGCGAACAAGTGATAGTGCAAACAATTAGACGGCAAATTTGTAGATTTTATTCATGTAACATTTTTTTGGTAAATTTTTGAATTTTTTTTCTTTAATATGGAATACCCCCTAAAGTTTTGATTTGTCGAAAGTGACAACTGGCGGCCTTAATAGCCCTAGTAACAAGCTTTCAAAATCAGTTATCGGATTTTATAAACCGGCAAATTTGTACATTTTATTCATGTAACAACTTTTTGGTAAATTTTTGCATTTTTTTTCTTTAATATGGAATACCCCCTAAAGTTTTGATTTGTCGAAAGTGACAACTGGCGGCCTTAATAGCCCTAGTAACAAGCTTTCAAAATCAGTTATCGGATTTTATAAACCGGCAAATTTGTAGATTTTATTCATGTAACAACTTTTTGGTAAATTTTTGAATTTTTTTTCTTTAATATGGAATACCCCCTAAAGTTTTGATTTGTCGAAAGTGACAACTGGCGGCCTTAATAGCCCTAGTAACAAGCTTTCAAAATCAGTTATCGGATTTTATAAACCGGCAAATTTGTAGATTTTATTCATGTAACAACTTTTTGGTAAATTTTTGAATTTTTTTTCTTTAATATGGAATACCCCCTAAAGTTTTGATTTGTCGAAAGTGACAACTGGCGGCCTTAATAGCCCTAGTAACAAGCTTTCAAAATCAGTTATCGGATTTTATAAACCGGCAAATTTGTAGATTTTATTCATGTAACAACTTTTTGGTAAATTTTTGAATTTTTTTTCTTTAATATGGAATACCCCCTAAAGTTTTGATTTGTCGAAAGTGACAACTGGCGGCCTTAATAGCCCTAGTAACAAGCTTTCAAAATCAGTTATCGGATTTTATAAACCGGCAAATTTGTAGATTTTATTCATGTAACAACGTTTTGGTAAATTTTTGAATTTTTTTTCTTTAATATGGAATACCCCCTAAAGTTTTGATTTGTCGAAAGTGACAACTGGCGGCCTTAATAGCCCTAGTAACAAGCTTTCAAAATCAGTTATCGGATTTTATAAACCGGCAAATTTGTAGATTTTATTCATGTAACAACTTTTTGGTAAATTTTTGAATTTTTTTTTCCTTAATATGGAATACCCCCTAAAGTTTTGATTTGTCGAAAGTGACAACTGGCGGCCTTAATAGCCCTAGTAACAAGCTTTCAAAATCAGTTATCGGATTTTATAAACCGGCAAATTTGTAGATTTTATTCATGTAACAACTTTTTGGTAAATTTTTGAATTTTTTTTCTTTAATATGGAATACCCCCTAAAGTTTTGATTTGTCGAAAGTGACAACTGGCGGCCTTAATAGCCCTAGTAACAAGCTTTCAAAATCAGTTATCGGATTTTATAAACCGGCAAATTTGTAGATTTTATTCATGTAACAACTTTTTGGTAAAATTTTGAATTTTTTTTCTTTAATATGGAATACCCCCTAAAGTTTTGATTTGTCGAAAGTGACAACTGGCGGCCTTAATAGCCCTAGTAACAAGCTTTCAAAATCAGTTATCGGATTTTATAAACCGGCAAATTTGTAGATTTTATTCATGTAACAACTTTTTGGTAAATTTTTGAATTTTTTTTCTTTAATATGGAATACCCCCTAAAGTTTTGATTTGTCGAAAGTGCCAACTGGCGGCCTTAATAGCCCTAGTAACAAGCTTTCAAAATCAGTTATCGGATTTTATAAACCGGCAAATTTGTAGATTTTATTCATGTAACAACTTTTTGGTAAATTTTTGAATTTTTTTTCTTTAATATGGAATACCCCCTAAAGTTTTGATTTGTCGAAAGTGACAACTGGCGGCCTTAATAGCCCTAGTAACACGCTTTCAAAATCAGTTATCGGATTTTATAAACCGGCAAATTTGTAGATTTTATTCATGTAACAACTTTTTGGTAAATTTTTGAATTTTTTTTCTTTAATATGGAATACCCCCTAAAGTTTTGATTTGTCGAAAGTGACAGCTGGCGGCCTTAATAGCCCTAGTAACAAGCTTTCAAAATCAGTTATCGGATTTTATAAACCGGCAAATTTGTAGATTTTATTCATGTAACAACTTTTTGGTAAATTTTTGAATTTTTTTTTCCTTAATATGGAATACCCCCTAAAGTTTTGATTTGTCGAAAGTGACAACTGGCGGCCTTAATAGCCCTAGTAACAAGCTTTCAAAATCAGTTATCGGATTTTATAAACCGGCAAATTTGTAGATTTTATTCATGTAACAACTTTTTGGTAAATTTTTGAATTTTTTTTCTTTAATATGGAATACCCCCTAAAGTTTTGATTTGTCGAAAGTGACAACTGGCGGCCTTAATAGCCCTAGTAACAAGCTTTCAAAATCAGTTATCGGATTTTATAAACCGTCAAATTTGTAGATTTTATTCATGTAACAACTTTTTGGTAAATTTTTGAATTTTTTTTCTTTAATATGTAATACCCCCTAAAGTTTTGATTTGTCGAAAGTGACAACTGGCGGCCTTAATAGCCCTAGTAACAAGCTTTCAAAATCAGTTATCGGATTTTATAAACCGGCAAATTTGTAGATTTTATTCATGTAACAACTTTTTGGTAAATTTTTGAATTTTTTTTCTTTAATATGGAATACCCCCTAAAGTTTTGATTTGTCGAAAGTGACAACTGGCGGCCTTAATAGCCCTAGTAACAAGCTTTCAAAATCAGTTATCGGATTTTATAAACCGGCAAATTTGTAGATTTTATTCATGTAACAACTTTTTGGTAAATTTTTGAATTTTTTTTCTTTAATATGGAATACCCCCTAAAGTTTTGATTTGTCGAAAGTGACAACTGGCGGCCTTAATAGCCCTAGTAACAAGCTTTCAAAATCAGTTATCGGATTTTATAAACCGGCAAATTTGTACATTTTATTCATGTAACAACTTTTTGGTAAATTTTTGCATTTTTTTTCTTTAATATGGAATACCCCCTAAAGTTTTGATTTGTCGAAAGTGACAACTGGCGGCCTTAATAGCCCTAGTAACAAGCTTTCAAAATCAGTTATCGGATTTTATAAACCGGCAAATTTGTAGATTTTATTCATGTAACAACTTTTTGGTAAATTTTTGAATTTTTTTTCTTTAATATGGAATACTCCCTAAAGTTTTGATTTGTCGAAAGTGACAACTGGCGGCCTTAATAGCCCTAGTAACAAGCTTTCAAAATCAGTTATCGGATTTTATAAACCGGCAAATTTGTAGATTTTATTCATGTAACAACTTTTTGGTAAATTTTTGAATTTTTTTTTCTTTAATATGGAATACCCCCTAAAGTTTTGATTTGTCGAAAGTGACAACTGGCGGCCTTAATAGCCCTAGTAACAAGCTTTCAAAATCAGTTATCGGATTTTATAAACCGGCAAATTTGTAGATTTTATTCATGTAACAACTTTTTGGTAAATTTTTGAATTTTTTTTCTTTAATATGGAATACCCCATAAAGTTTTGATTTGTCGAAAGTGACAACTGGCGGCCTTAATAGCCCTAGTAACAAGCTTTCAAAATCAGTTATCGGATTTTATAAACCGGCAAATTTGTAGATTTTATTCATGTAACAACTTTTTGGTAAATTTTTGAATTTTTTTTCTTTAATATGGAATACCCCCTAAAGTTTTGATTTGTCGAAAGTGACAACTGGCGGCCTTAATAGCCCTAGTAACAAGCTTTCAAAATCAGTTATCGGATTTTATAAACCGGCAAATTTGTAGATTTTATTCATGTAACAACTTTTTGGTAAATTTTTGAATTTTTTTTCTTTAATATGGAATACCCCATAAAGTTTTGATTTGTCGAAAGTGACAACTGGCGGCCTTAATAGCCCTAGTAACAAGCTTTCAAAATCAGTTATCGGATTTTATAAACCGGCAAATTTGTAGATTTTATTCATGTAACAACTTTTTGGTAAATTTTTGAATTTTTTTTCTTTAATATGGAATACCCCATAAAGTTTTGATTTGTCGAAAGTGACAACTGGCGGCCTTAATAGCCCTAGTAACAAGCTTTCAAAATCAGTTATCGGATTTTATAAACCGGCAAATTTGTAGATTTTATTCATGTAACAACATTTTTGCATAATTTTTAAAACATTTTAAAATGCTAAATTTAAAGATGTTTTCTTATTTTTATTAATTTTTTATGAATAATTTGGTGTTCGTAATGTTTTTGAATATAATTTTCCATGTTTTGTTATTGATTGTCACGCACGTGGTGTTGTTTTCAAAACAATAATAATAGCACGTGGTCGAAACAAAAAAAATGTTATTGATTGCGGTTGATTTCGGTATTGATTTGTGCACACGCGTCTTTTAGAACAATAATTTAGTTCTTTTGAACTAAATTATTTAAAAAACTATTAAGCTAAAGCAATTTATAAGCTTTGACTTACATAAAAATAAAGCTTAAACAAATTACAACATAATTCTAAAAAAAATGGTTTGAAAAGTGCAATTTTTAATTCACAAATTTTAGAAATAATTTCTGTTTTTATTTGCAATTTGTACTGTGCTGTATATTAATATATAAAAAATAAAATAATAATATTGAAGAAACAAAAAATAAAAAAGAATATAAACAAACAAACATAAACAAAATCAAATAAATAAAAAAAAATCAGGTAAATATCCAAAACATAAGAAGCCAAAAAATAATCAAAAAAGCAAAAACTCCAACAAGATCAGTGATGCAAAATGTGGCACAATTGGGCCATTTGTGGCACTTTTGAATGTTTGATGGCCCTGTAGTACTTTCTTATCTATTTTGGCCCTTTCAGATCAAAATTGAACTAACTACTATTAACGGTTCAGTACATTTTTCAATGTAATTTTCTCACTGTTTCAAACACGAATTTTATTTACAACATTGTTTTGTTTTTTAAAAAAACAAAGAAATTCATTATATTATTGGCAAACCCATCTTGTCTTCAATAAAAATTCTTTTTTGTAAGTATGTATGTATATCAAGTTAACACCAAAAATCACTGTAGTAGACTGTCAAAAAACATATCTTCTGTCATTATTTTCTTCTATTCGACCATAGGACCGCTACCGTGCACCTGTATTTCAATATTTTATTCGCTTTACTGTGATTTGCGGGACTCAACTCCTTATCAATAGCTCTCCTCCAGGTTTTTTAAGGGTGCGACGGAGCATCCTCTACCTATAGGGTTCTAATTTAGCGCAAAATTGATCAACATTTTGGCTGGTTCTTCTAATATATGGATCCATTGGCATTTTCGACTTTTTATTTTATTGCACTAGTTTTGATTTGTTTTTTACCACAAGCCAACATCACTGATTCTATTTGACCGCAATTTGTCAGGATATTTCTGGGGAAAATTTTTGGCCCTATCAAAGGTATTTTGGCCCTTTTAAGTCGCAATTTTGACCCAAAAATTAAAAACTCAAAATGCATCATTGAACAAGAGTATAAATATAGAAGGGAATAACAACAATAAAACATGTGATATCAGTGTGTCTACTGAAATGAGTGATACTTACAACCAGAGTTCGAAAAAAACTGTACACTAACGCAGTGTACTTGTCTTACCACACAAACTCTAAATCTTATTTTTTTGTTTGTGCATTTGTACACAAACAAAATATGGTACATAACTATTGTGAGCTGACGAACAGAAACACTTAGATAACTTACCGAACTTATTTTAGAGTCCGTGTTAAGTTCTTTTAAGGTACTTATCTGTACTTTTTATTGAACACGTAGTTTAAGTAAATTATATACTAAATGATAAGCCATTTTTGATTTTGTTAATAGCTTGGATATTTTTTAAGGTGGAAGTTTAAAATTTTTTTTTAAATAGGTACAAATTAATATAACAAAAACATTATTAATAAAAAAAAATTAAATATGTAACTATTTTTGATCTTATAATAGCTTATATAAATATGCAACACGTCTTAAAAGAAAAGTTTGACTAAAAATATGAGTGCTAATATGCCTTTCGAACTGCCGGCGGCTTCAACTCAAAATTTAAATTCGGCGGCTGCTTAGAGGCGACTGTGAGCTGCACTACCTGAGAGTATGTCTGTGATAACTGGGTTGTCCAAAATGGCTAGTGAAATTTTATTCACCTCAACAGTCAAAATTTTACTTCCATGAGTACTTTGCTACCGTTTCACACACGTCCTTACTAGAAAAAATTAAAAAACAATTTAATTAATAAAATGTGATATGTGGTTTGTCCAAATGTTTGTTAAATGTGATCATAAGTAGCTTAAAGCCAACCAAAAATGTACGTTTTTCGTCTTATAGTGTTGTTGTTGTTTCTACAACAAACAAATGTTCGGTTTCCACAATATAAGTGATTGAACGTGTAGTAAAATTTATATAAAAGTACTAATGTTTTTAGTGCTTTTCATATAAATTTTTCTACATAAAAAGCTGTGCAGTTAAAATTTAATCATTTTTCAACGCCTAACAACTAGTAATAAACTTGTGTAGCGGGGAGCTATTATTAAATACACAGAGCCAAAAAAACACGTTAAAAAATAATCAACCAATGGTATTAAAATGATAACAAAGTGTTGTTAATATTTCGAAAACATATGTTGTCAAATTTTTAACAAACTGTTGTCAAATTGGTACAAAAGATGTTTAAAGTACCATTGTTGTCATTATTTGCAGTTTATCGAACTGAAAAATTTTTATAAATAATTTAAATAAGTGAAAAATAAAATAAAAAAAAAATTGGACAGTGAAAAATATAATAAACTGTGACGTTTACATTTTGTTGCTACGGAAGAGATTTTCTTTTTGAAGAAAACATAAGTTTTGACCTTAAAAAAATTGAATACGACGATAAGGAATTGAAAACTCCTTGTATTTAATTAATTATTTAAAAGGTAAGTAAAAATACAATAATATGGAATTTGTAGTTAATTTTTAAATTCCTTTATTGAAGATGCTAATGTGACATATAGAAGCTTGCCGTTTATAAATAAAGAAGATGTGAAGGAAGCTGTACCCAACTGAGGTCTCCGCGCTGAACTCAAAGAACAGCTCTTTTCATGAAAAAAAAAACACAAGTATGTAGGTATATCGCACTGCAATTTTGTTTAATTAAAAAATTATTTGCAATCTTTGTTTTGTTGCTTAAAAATTTAAATAAATACATAAATAATTAGTATTGTGATTATTTTATTGAACTGTTAATGGTTTTTAATCCAAATTTAGATATTTTTAATTAGGCTTAAGTTCATTGAATTTAATGAAAATTAAATTCAATGAACTTAAGCCTAATTATAAATACATAAATATATTTCATTTGGTTTTTATTGCTTGGGTTTAGAATGAACACGCAGAACAATGTGCTGTCGAATTGATAACTGAATGTTGTCAATAAATTAACAGTGTGTTATCAAAAATGAAAACAATTTATTGTCAAAATGACACCATTATGGTGAAAATATATTAACATTTTGTTGTCAGGATGAGACCAAATGGTGGCAAAATGACAACTAGGTTTTTAAGAAAAGTTGATACCATTCGTTATCACCTTGAACACAAACGTAGTTGGCTCACTTTTGACAACGGATGGTATCAATTTTGGTATTTTTATACCGTATTTTTCCCTCTGTGTAATGGCTTAATTTTATAGACTGGTCCTTAAGAGACGCAAATGGCAGCTCTAGTCCTCAGCCTAGCCTAGGTATTAAAAGTCCTCAAGGGTTATATTGCTTTATTTACTAATTAAAATAATAAGACCTTAATTTACTCGTAGAGATCTTTACAGCTTGATGGCTGGTTTGCTTATCAACTTTATTAAAAATGATTTATTACAACTCACTCAGCTTGAAAATAATACGGACATAGCATAAAACAAAATCAGTGATAACAATGTTACATGTGACTTCCAATCTATAAATGTCAGTTAATAACACAGAGTTATATTTATACAATTGTTACGATTTTATGGTAATTGTAAAGAAATTTTGCTTTTATTGCAATATTTAAATAAATTGATAATCTCATTGTCATGCCTATATTATATGTTGCCGAGGGTTCCTTCCCAAATTTTTATTTGAACAAGAAGGTTACAGATTTAATTTAACTTACACCCTACATTTGGATGTAAGTATGTATATACGCTACACTCTTCACTTCTACCGAGTTTTTTTTTGAGTTGCAATATATCGACTAAGCGCACTCCTAGCATGTTGTTGTCACTTGGTTGTTTTTATTTTAACTTCTTTTGGAAAAAAAACAGCGTTGCCGCTGATACTAAAGCATCAACCGTGACTTTTTTTTGGAAATAGCCACGGCCCAATTAGTAGGTCTTCCCAAAACTACAACAATCCAACAATAAAAAAAAAACAACACGCATTTTGTTTATGTAAATTATGGTAAAGATGTCAAAACCCAATGTATTTGTTTGTGTAAAAAATGGACAAGATGTCAAAAACAATTGATACAAAAACAATTGCACGTACAAAACACAACTCTGCAAAAAATCAGCAGGCGTTTCGAGCAGACCTACTAATTGGGCCATGGAAATAGCCCTCACATTTTGTCTTGCCGACTTTTCTAAATCGTAAGAACGTTCCCGTCGTAAGGATTTTTTATAAAAATCTGATCCTTTTGTGAGGCCCTTACTACCTTAAAGACTTCTTCTCATTTACCATTTTGTGTCATCTTTAACTACTTTGTGCCACTTTTGACCCTTGGAAAAAAATGGGGAAGGGAATTTTTTTCAACGGCAACGCTGCTTACAGAAACGGCAAGCAAAAATTTTTATGTTACAATTTCATTGTTCTTTTCTTATATACATATTTCTTGTCAATGAGAGCAGATGGTTTTTTTTTTGTCCAGCTTTGTTCTACGTTTTTTTTTTTACTAAAATTATTTTGTTGTTCACTTGTTTCTTATAAACATACATACATACTATTGTTTCATTACCAGTTGATTATATTAGACCCAAGTAAATTTTTTTTGATGTTATGAATTGTCTTTTATAATTTTTATGTAATCAGTACCCATGTTCTGTAACTTTGTTGAGAACTTCTCGCATCGAAAACATGTGAAACAAAATATTCCATCTGTTCAAGAACATATTAACAAACATAACACAAATCTATTAATTACTTCATTTAAGAACATATTAACATATTAAGAAACAAAACACATTCACACATAACACAAATTTATTAATGTCTTCATTTGTTTGCATTTAATAATTTTTGTCAATAACCCAATTAATTTTTGCTGACAATTAATTTTGTTGAGTCAACAATAAGTCAGTTGTAGTGTACCTCATAAGTCGCCACCGCATACCCTTAAACTACTCTAAAACCAACACTCACCAACTTATATAGGGTAGGGTATTTTAAATATCAACTAACGGTATAAACAAATGACGACAATCGGAATGTAAGTGAATGACATTAAAATTGAGTGTAAATTGAGTGCATTCCAACGTCCAACATTCCGATTGGCGAGACTGGTCATGAGGGCTTGTTATTGATATCTCCATATGACCGACAAAGACAAATAGAGAAATGTAAATAATTAAAATAAGTTAGAACGGTTAAGTTAAAAATTCATTTGTAATATAAGCACTCGTAAAATTTAAATAAAGCAGACTTGAAATCACAAAACTAAACCGGCAATAACTTGCCTATGTTTTAATTCCAAGACTCAAAAACTAATTCGGCAGTTCCTTTGAACGCCTTGCAAATCAGCTGAAACCCTGACAGCTACTAAAACTAACCAAGGGTTATAGGGAATACACTTACACGTACACATTATAACACTATATGGCGATCCTGCCCAATCGGACCACTTAATTTTGTAGATCCTTCCATGCTGACAAAGATTGATGATCCTGCCAACTTCTACTTTAAAACACTTCTACTTTCTAACACTACAATAGCAAATTAATAAACCTACCGAACTGGCAAAGATTAGTTTTCCTAACAGGCTAGGACTTATAAAGAGAAAAACAAATATTCAAACAGATGTCCAAGGAAATTGATGAAATTTTTGCACGTTGGTCGGCGTACCTAGAAGTCAACAAAGAAGAAGAGTACGAGCCTGAACCAACAAGTTACGCAGCACCTCCTTACGAACCACTACCAATCCATGCAGGTCCAAAAGCCATCACAATTGATGAATATAGGAAACGCCAGAAGAAGCCAGTAGAGACTGCCCCAGCATAAAAGAAGAAGAAAAAAAAGAGCTGGTAAACAATTCCAGAAGAGGAAGACGTTGGCGGTACTATATAAGAATCTAAACCTCGCAACAGAGAAAGAGCAGCAAAGGACGATAAGGAAGGAGATAAAAAGACTGTGGTAGATTTATACTTATAGTAAAATAAATAAATTAAAAAAAAAAATTTTTTTTTTTAAAATATAAATAAAACAAAACTAATATTACATATGATTTATAAATTTTAAAAACAAAATAAAATTATATTAAATTACATATATAGAAAATTTAAGAATGTATAGAATAGGAAAGATTGTTAGACCAAAAAATCCTATAGATTTTACACCAAAGGAAAATAAAGAATGGAGTTTGGAACAGAAGATAGAATGGTTAGCGGACTGGTGGAAAACGCTAGGCATTGAAGGTAGACCCACTGCAGAGGACGTACTAAAAAAAAGAAATATAGAATTAGAAACAATCCTAATGATAAGGAAGTTTTGTAAGGACTAGACGAACAGATAATCGACATATAAAACAAGAAATATTGCTAAATGGAGAAAAATCTCCAGAAAATAACAGATATATTGAAAAATTTAAAGAAAAGTCCAGGAAGGACATATACAGAAAAGACAATTAACGTTAGGTTAGAAGAAATAACAGCTATAACAAGAGAGTTTGAAATAGCACAAGTTGAAGAAAAAGACGAGGAAAAAGCATCAGCACTTAAAGTAGAATTTAATAACATAACAAAGAAAATCAAAGAATATTTAATCCAGAATAATACTAAGATAGAAAACAAAAACATCAAAATGGCAGCATTTAATTTAGAAACAGTGTCTAAAGCCCTCCCACTTTTTGCTGGAAACTATGAAGAACTAGAAAGTTTCTTGATAACAGCAGAACTCATTGAGAAAACTCTAGCTGAAACAGCAAAACAAGATTTCTTACAGTACGTATACCACGCAAAATTGACTTCAGGGGTAAGAACGGCAATAGGTTGTTATGCAAAGCCAGAAAATTTCAATGCATTAAAATCATTATTACAACAGAGGTACAAAAGTACAAAGACCATTCCAGAATTACAATCAAAATTAAGCACTATTTACCAAGGGAAAATGTCTGTTAATACATTCAGAGAAAGAATAATGACGACAATAGACAACCTGAACAAGTTAGGAATAGAAGAACTTGGTAATGACGCCACAGAAGCAGAGAAAAATGTTATAATCAAATTAAACTCAAAGCTTTCTCTAGATACTTTTAAAAGAGGTATAAATGACAATTTAAAGACGGCCATTTTTGCAGCTCGTCCGAAGACCTTGCAAGACGCAGTCGAACTTGCATTAGAACTAGAAAATGAAAATAAACTGACTACTAACTCGATGCTGTACATACAAAAACAACAGCGTAATAATAACCACAACAGAAATAGCAATAATAATTTCCATCAAAATAGGAACCATAGTTTCCCAAACAATAGAAATAATAATAGCTACAATTTAAACAATAATAGAAACGACAGAAATTTTGACAACTACACTAGGAATAACAACAATTTCCCAAACAGTAGAAACAATATCTCAAACAGTAACAGAAATAACAGGAACTTTGACAACTACGCTAGAAATAGCAATAACTCAAACAACAATTACAACCGTAATAGAGACTACAGGAATGACAACAATAATAATAGAAATAATTCCAATAGAACCAACAACAACTACGGAAATAATAACAATAGAAGAAATATACATGTAGTACAAGACGAGGGAAACGGGGAAGGCTCGGAATACAGGGATATTCCGGACAGCCAAAATTAAAGGTATTTAAAGTTTCTAATAATAACACAAACTACATAATCGCTAAATACAAAAGTAAAGAATTAACGTTTCTTGTCGACACAGGAGCCGACATATCACTATGTCGCAATAAAACAATTTTTGATGATGAACCACTAAATATAGAAAACAGATGCAAATTAACAGGCATCACTAAAGAAGAAATATATTCATTGGGGACAAGTGAACTTGAACTTTCACTAGCAGACCAAACATGCAAATACAAATTCCATCTAGTAGATGACAATTTTCCAATAGAGACAGACGGCATAATAGGAAGAGACTTTTTAAGAGAATATTTATGTAAAATAGATTATGAGACATTCACAATTTCTTTCTTTACCAACAATAAAACCATAATTTTGCCCATGCAATCAAAAGCATTTGACACATTAAAAATTACCATACCCCCCCGAACGGAAATAATACAACCATTGAAATTAAACCTTACTGAAGATTGTGTAATACTTAATAATGAATTAAAAAGCGGTATTTTTTTTAAGTAATTCAATAGCACCAAAAAACGGAATGACACACGTCAAAATTTTAAACACAACAAATGAGACACAAATTTTACAGGGCATTAAACTACATACTGACCCACTTAAAAACTACGACATATTAAGTTACACAAATATAAACAATGACGAACGTTTTGAACAAATACTAAATGACTTGCAATTAAATAATTCTGATGAATATGCAAAATTAGAATTAATAAACATATTCAAAAGATACCAAAATGTTTTTCATTTAGAGAATGAGAAATTGACTGTAAACAATTTTTATAAACAAAACATTACGACCTCAGATAACACTCCGGTGTACATAAAAAACTACAGACTACCCCACTCACACACGGACATAATAAATGAACAAGTACATAAAATGTTACACGACGATATAATAGAACCATCAATTAGCCCCTACAATGCTCCACTTCTTTTGGTACCCAAAAAGAATACGGAAGACAAACGAAAATGGAGACTTGTAGTGGATTTCAGAAAGTTAAATAACAAAATAGTTAATGACAAATTTCCACTAACTAGATTAGAGGATATTTTGGATAAACTAGGAAGAGCTAAATGGTTTTCGACTCTTGACATGACTAGCTCATTTCACCAAATTCAGTTGGACAAGGACTCAAGACCACTTACAGCTTTCTCTACACAACAGGGACACTACCAATTTAAAAGACTACCATTTGGACTTAAGATTTAATCAAATAGTTTTCAAAGAATGCTTACGATAGCACTTTCGGGACTTGATTCAGAAGCTTTTCTTTATGTTGATGACATAATTGTTTATGGATGTAGTTTGAACCATCACAATGAAAATCTTATCAAAGTTTTGGATAGACTTCAGCGATACAATTTAAAACTGAATCCAAAGAAATGTTGTTTTTTAAGACCAGAAGTAGTTTACTTAGCACATTTAATAACAAAGGACGGTGTGAAAACAGATCCAGCTAAATATGAGGTTATTAAAAATTACCCAACTCCCAAAAACGCAGACGAAGTTGGACGTTTCGTTGCATTCTGCAACTATTATAGAAAATTCATACCGAATTTTGCGGACATTGCCAAACAGTTAAACATGCTATTAAGAAAATCAGTAAAATTCTTATGGACAAATGAATGCCAAAATGCTTTTGACACACTAAAAGACAAATTAATGAACCCACCAATTTTACAGTACCCAAATTTTGACAAACCTTTTATTTTGACGACTGACGCCTCAAACTACGCCTTAGGAGCAGTCTTATCACAAGGTGAAATTGGAAAAGATTTACCTATTTCTTACGCAAGTAAATCACTTCAAAAGCATGATATGAACAAACCCATTATTGAAAAAGAATTGCTCGCAATTCACTGGGGAATAAATTTCTTCAAACCATACTTATACGGTCAAAAATTCATAGTGGTAGCAGACCATAGACCATTGATATCACTATTTTCACATAAGAATCCCTCATCAAAAATGACAAGAATTAGACTAGATTTAAGCGATTATGACTTTACGATAGTTTATAAAAAATAACACTAATGCGGACGCATTATCAAGAATAGAAATAAACTCAGACGTACTAAAACAAATGATACCGTTGGAAAATGATGAGAAAGAAAAAAGAATACTAATAACTACGAGGGCAATGACAAAGAGAAATGAAAAAGAGGCAAATAAAGTTACAAATAATGAGGCAAATGAAGAAATAGATATGAATAAAGCGCGCGCGTATAGAAATAATCCGGATAGAAGCAACGCGAATAGAAATAATGTGGAAAAATGCATCTCTCAGGAGTCTGATCAACTTCTAATATGGGAATGCACATCCATAAATGACGTCAAGAAAATGAAGAAAGTACAGTTTAATAAATTTGAAAATATAGAGGATATAGATATATATATAAAAGATAACGTTGTGCACATAGGGCGTGATGATAATTCATCGAAACAAGATTCGACTATGAAGAAATCACGTACCCAAGATAATAATCATATGAATAAAGGATGTAATGATAATTCATCGAAACAAGATTCGATTATGAAGAAGTTACATGCCAAAAACATACAAAATGATAATAATATGCATGCAAGATTCAGCGATAACTCAGCGAAACTAGATTCGATTCTGAGGAAACTGATATCTAAAATGAACAAGGAAAATATAAAAGAACTAGCGCTAGCAAAGAATGATAAGATATTTAAAGTATATACAATGGAAGATTTTAAAGAATCATATGCAAAGATAAGAATAAACAACAAAAGTCCTCAACTAAAAATATTAATTTACAATGCCCCAACAAGAATAACAGACGACATACTGAAATATAAACTCATCGATGAATTCCACAATGCCACACACGCAGGCCACTTGGGAATAAGAAAAACAATTATTAAATTAAAACAGCGGTACATTTGGAAAAACATGAATAAGATGGTAAAGCAATTCGTAAAATACTGTGACAAGTGTACTATAAACAAACAAACCAAACACATTAAAGAACCACTTACAATAACGGACACACCGAGCAACAGTTGACACTGTAGGACCTCTTCGTATTTCAAACGGATACCGATACATATTGACAATGCAATGCGAGCTAACAAAATTCATTATTGCTCACCCAATGTCAACAAAAGACGCACTTACAACTGCCAAAACAATAGTAGAACAATTAATTTTAAAATTCGGTAAATTTAAAGTGCTCAAATCAGACAACGGGACAGAATTCAAAAACGAACTCATGCATAACATATGTTCACTACTCGATATCAAACAAACATTTTCAACCCCTTACCACCATGAAACAATGGGTGCGGTAGAAAGAAATCACAGGGTTCTCAATGAATTCTTGCTGACAACAGCAAATGATTACGAATGGGATAAGTGGATAAACTATTTTACTTTTGCCTACAACACGGCTCCACACATAGACACTGGTTACACACCATTTGAATTGGTATATGGTAGATTGCCATGCCTACCATCAGAATTTTATTAAACTGATAATAACAAAATATACAATTATGATGACTATGCAAAAGAGCTGAAACAAAGATTAAAATATTCTTTGATTAGAGCTAAAGATTTCACAGATAAAATAAAAGAAAAAAGAAACATGGAAAATAGATATAGCAGTAGTTTAAATCTAAAAATAGGAGATTTAGTTTTAATAAAAGTAGAGAATAGGAAAAAGAATCAAAGCCCGTACAAAGGCCCATATAGAATAATTAGAAATAACGGTGTAAATACTATAATAGACTACCACGGAATTGAAAAAGAATTCCATAACAATCAACTAAAACCATATATAGGCCTAAGAGACAATAATTAAGTACTATAAGAAGACTATTTTTACTACTATTTTTAAATAATTAAATAATTACTACTTTAAAAAATATAACTCATGTAAATACAAATTATAAAACTATTAAAATATTAAATACTATATAAGAACTACTTTGTAAAATTATAATATATGTAAATAGAAACTAAGAACTATTTTATAAACATTGTCGGTACTATGAATATATCAAGAAAAATCAATCCCCTAATTTTTCTCTTAGCGGTGAGGGTGTAGTGTACCTCATAAGTCGCCACCGCATACCCTTAAACTACTCTAAAACCAACACTCACCAACTTATATAGAGTAGGGTATTTTAAATATCAAATAACGGTATAAACAAATGACGACAATCGGAATGTAAGTGAATGACATTAAAATTGAGTGTAAATTGAGTGCATTCCAACGTCCAACATTCCGATTGGCGAGACTGGTCATGAGGGCTTGTTATTGATACAATCTATTGATATCTCCATATGACCGACAAAGACAAATAGAGAAATGTAAATAATTAAAATAAGTTAGAACGGTTAAGTTAAAAATTCATTTGTAGTATATAAGCACTCGTAAAATTTAAATAAAGCAGACTTGAAATCACAAAACTAAACCGGCAATAACTTGCCTATGTTTTAATTCCAAGACTCAAAAACTAATTCGGCAGTTCCTTTGAACGCCTTGCAAATCAGCTGAAACCCTGACAGCTACTAAAAATAACCAAGGGTTATAGGGAATACACTTACACGTACACATTATAACACTATACAGTGTATATTTTATGACCTAGTTATTAATGTTGTATAAAAAGAAGAATAAAATAAAGAATGAATTAGTCTTTTGGTAATTGAACAATTGTGTTTTATTACTGAACGGTTTTCTTCAGGTTTCAAGTACCTGCAAGAATTCTTAAATAGGGATCTTAGTGAAAGTTCAGATTTATGTGTTTGAACTTACAACCACTAACCCCTTCCATAACATTTGGTGACCTCGACGTGATTTAGGTTTCCCCCCACCAGCGGTAAGGGACTTAGATATAAAATATGCAAGCAACAAAACATTTAAGGACAACAGTCCATTCAACAGGCACCAAAACATTGGTGACCACAGCATTCAAGGACAATAGTCCCGTTACTATGCACCAGAAGCATTTTGGTGACCACTTCAGTCAGGACATTAGGTCCATCATCAATACACCTTACTTGACAAAACAACTAAATTTTAATCAGCTCAAAATGACAACGATTAGGGATCTGATAGCACAACAGGAAGTAAGGGCCAGTAATATTGGAAAAACCATTTCTATTATTAAAAAGGCCTTACTTGACCGACGATCTGAGGAATTTTATCAGAGCAAACGTAGTGAGCTCATTTCTTTATGGCAGGCGTTCGAAAAAACGGAAAACGGAATTCGGAGCGATGCCACGTTACCGGAACAGGTTCCTTTTTATGTTACGAACCTCTCCAAGGCAATTGGCGAACAATATAGCTCCACAATGGAATACATTGCAGCACAAATAAAGAAATTGATGCCGTTAAGCAGCAAGCCAGTCCCAATAGCAGGAGAGAAGGTCATAGAAGAACCGATAACCACTCAGCATGACGCACAAGGGGAAGCATTGCAGGGACTAGCTAGACGGATAACTGCTCGTATGACAGCGCTGACTCGTCTGTTACACGGGTTGGAGTCAATAGAAGCTGATCAGCCAAGACAGGTTTATCAACTCAAACCCGAGACTATAAAAGGGCTATGGACTCAAATCCAAGAGTTATATGACAGTATGTGGCAACAGGCTGACGATCCATCTACACCAAGGCAAATACGATGGCTTGGAAGATTTGGTTCAACATCACCTTGTCAACCTGGCAATACTAGCAGACAAATGCCATGACGGTACACACATGACAATACACAGTCTACTGCCACTCCCAAAGGCCATCATTCCTCAATTTAACGTTGACTGTTTACAGTGGCGTCAATTCTATGAACTGTTCCTAGAGATGGTGGACAAGCAGTCTCTCCCAAACGTACAAAAGATGTGGTATCTCAAAACCAACTTATCGGTGGAGGCTGGCAAACTCATAAGCCATCTAACAGAAGAAAATTACAAAACAGCATGGACACTTCACAACAAAAACAACAAAAGGATTCTGGTAGCCACGCTTGTAGAAAGGATCCTGAATCAAGCAAAGGGCACGTCATCAACTGCCTCACTTAAGGCTCTGCATGATACAACAAAAGAGTGCATGTTAGCACTTAACAATCTAAATATCGGCACATCCACTTGGGATGCCATTCTCATTCAGATACTCCTGAAAAAAATGGATCACACTCTTTACATTCGGTTCATGCAATCACTATTGAACCCTAAAGAAGTGCCGACCATTAAAGAACTGTTTGACTTTTTAGAGACAATTCGAATCAATGGAGTCAATTGGTAAAACATCAAGCACTCTTCAAAATTGAAGCAAGGCTGTTTTTTCTATAACAACAGTAGAGAATAATAGCCATGCAAGTTATGTCACAATGGTAAACACCGCATTTATCATTGCAAGCAACTCCTGGCAATGACAGAACCTGAACGACTCAAATGGGTACAACTGCTTCAAGTCGGATAATCTAGCCAAAACTTGTACTTACGGCACCTGCAAGAAGTGTAACAACAAGCACAACACGTTACTACATACACCAAAGAGGTCCGACGGTACCTCAATACCATCAAAGCATTCGCTTCCGAAGTCGCCTGCTCAAAAAAACGATGGAGCTCCAACCAATACAACTGCGTCCTCGTCAGCCTCAGCAGCATCAGACACAAACAACCAGAACTATGTGATGCTAGCCACATCCAAGGTCATAGTCAAGGCGTCAAATAGCAGTTCAACCGACTTCAGGGCAGTAATAGATTTCGGTTCTCAAGTCAACAAAGTGACTAAACGGCTGATACAAAGACTGTCGCTATCAACAACAGAAGCATCGCTGTACATTGACGGTATCGGAAGGACCCAGAAGAAGGCACACCGCCGTGTAAGCCTGCAACTGATGTCCCGGAGTCATGGCTGCTCAACAAACTTGGAAGCCTTTAAATTACCAACCATAATCCCTGCACAGCCTAGTCGTATCATCGATGTCTCCACTTGGGAAATCCCACAGGACATTCAACTGGCAGACCCCAACTTCCACCTCCCAGAAAAAATAGACATCCTTCTTGGCGCCGAATTTAACTTTAGCCTGGTACGACTGGGAATAATAAAATTAAACAACAGCGGTCCTGTACTCCAAAATACGTCACTTGGCTGGATTATAGGCGGCTTAGTAAGGCAGAACACTGAACCTGGCCCATCCTCATCTCTAGCTTGTGCAATCCTCAACAAGGAGTCTTCACTAGACGAAGCGATTGAACAGGTGTGGAAACTCGATGAAATAGACTCAACTGAAAGGACCATGTCTCCAGCAGAAAACCTTTGTGAAGCCCATTTCAATCAGTATGTTCAAATTGATCCTAGCGGCCGTTTCATTGTCAGGATTCCATTTATGGAAAATCCTACTGCATTAGGACAATCGCATCAGACAACGTACAACAGGTTCATCAGTTTGGAGAAGCGACTTCAGAAAAATGAAAAAATGCGAGATGAGTACACCAAGTTCATGAGAGAATATGAACAATTGGGTCACATGGAAAAGGTCAATATCAGTGAGATCCCTAACCCAAGGTACTTCATTCCGCATCATTGTATTCTGAGGCCAGACAGCACCTCAACAAAACTTCGCGTAGTATTTGGTGCATCATCAAAGACGTCAGCAGGGTACTCGCTAAATGACATAATGCCTACCGGTCCAACTGTACAAAGCGAATTATTTTCCATCTTGCTCCGTTTTCGAATGCCAAAATTTGTTCTTACCACCGACATCGAAAAAATGTACAGACAAATATTAATTAAGCGTGGCGACCACCAATATCAGCTAATCATCTTGAGAGAGGGTCCTGTTTCACCAATTAACTACTACAAACGGAACACTGTAATGAACGGCACACGATTAGCTCCATAGTTGGCCAACAGGTGCTTAAAACAGATCGCAGAAGAAAATAACGAAAGGTTCCCTCTTGGAGCAAAAATGCTAAGACAAAATTTCTACGTCGATGATGGGCTGGGTGGTTCAGACAGTCTACACTTGGCCAGAGAAACACAACAACAGCTCAAACTCATCTTAGCAGCACGTAGATTTCACTTAAAAAAATGGTGCTCAAATCATCCAAAACTTCTAGAAGACATACCACATGATGACAGAATCATAAATTTGGATCTCAGTGAAGGCACTCACAAGCCAATAAAAATATTGGGATTACATTGGGTCCCTCAGACAGACAATTTTTGCATCAAGGTGAACCTCACTGAGCGCCCAACAGCTTCAAAACGTACGGTAACCTCAGAGCTCGCAAAACTATTTGACCCTCTTGGTCTCCTAGCACCCGTCGTTGTCCAAGCAGAGATCTTCATTCAACAACTGTGGCAGAATACCTGAGACTGGGATGAACCATTGTCTCAGGAGCTTTGTATTAAGTGGAACGACTTCCGCAGTGGGTTGAAGACATTAGAAGATTTCAAAATAAAAAGACACATGTTTTATGATGAAATTCCCGTTACAACGCAACTTCACGTGTTTGCAGATGCCTCCAAAAAGGCGTTCGGCGCATCGGCATACATCCGTGCAACGCTAAAAGATGGAAGAGCTCCCCTAAAACAACAAACTTTACCTTGGTTAGAGTTATATGCTGCAGTTGTCGCAGCGCAACTCGTCCATAAGGTCAATGTTGATTGGAATCGTAAATATCAACCAACATTCCTATGGACTGGCTCCGAAATTGTCCTATCTTGGATCAACTCACAGTCATCTTCATATAAACCATTTGTTGCAAACAGAATATCTACAATACAATCCCGTACACTAGCAGGACAGTGGCGTCATGTAAGGTCAAACGATAACCCAGCTGACATATTATCCCGCTGACTTCAGCCATCCAAGCTGCTGACAAACGCATTATGGTTCCACGGGCTAATGTTTCTTCATGGAAGCGAGTCTTTGTGGCCACCATGCTGCTCACCTCAGCCACTTAAGGCAGATCAAACTGAACTAAAAAAAGGTCGTTATGGCTGCAACGACAACACAGAACTACGATCACATATATACAATTAATCATCAAAATTCGTTTGGAACCTTGCAAAGAATTATGGCATATATTCTACGATTCACAAAGAACTTGAGAATGCCTGCTCGAGATAGACCAACGCATATCTCACTTACCCCGAAGGAGCTAGACGATTCTCTGCATCTTATTGTGCGCGCAATACAATCTTTGGACTTTGCAGATGACATAAGGCAACTACAAAGGAATCAGACAATTGACAAAAAAAGCCCACTTAATAGTCTCTCACCAATTGGATAAGGAAGGTATTGTTCGAGTAGGAGGACGATTAAAAAATTCGGATTTATCGCCGGACACAATGCATCCAATTTACTTACCTTATAACGATTCTTTGGCAAGGCAATTATTTACCATGATACATAAAAATAATAAACACTGCGGCCCACAAGCTCTTCTAACTATAATGCGACAACGGTTTTGGCTAATCAAAGGGAAGATCACAGCGCGTTCAATGGTCCAAAAATGCGTCAGATGCACTTGAGCGCAACCACAACTGCATCAACAAATCATGGGCAACTTACCACAACCGAGAGTAGTGCCTTCCCGGCCCTTTATCAACTACGGTGTAGATTATTGTGGTCCATTCTGGATACAGTACAAAATCCGGGGCAAAAAGCCAACAAAGGCTTACATAGCCGTATTCTGCTGTTTTGCCACCGAAGCAGTCCATCTAGAGTTGGTGTCTGATTTGTCAACAGAGTCATTCATCGGGGCTCTGAAATGCTTTATAGCCATAAAGTCTGTAAAACATTTACTGGTACGCAGTGTGTCAACCGAATCACTCACTTACAAAGAGTTGGAAACCATCGTCATAGAAATAAAAGCCATATTAAACTCACGTCCGTTGACTCCACTATCAAACGTCCCAACTTGTCTAGAAGCGCTTAATCCTGGCCATTGTCTTATAGGTGAAGCTCTTACCTCACAAGTGGATACAAGAGCCAAAAACCTTAAGGTATCAGGCATATCGCATTGGAATTTTGTCTCCCAATTAAAACAACAGTTTTGGAAAAGATGGTCCACGGAATACTTGAGCGAGCTTCAACATCGCTATAAATGGAAATGCAAGTCCAGCAATTTTAAAACAGGAGACATGGTGATTATTAAAGACGACAACCTACCGATAATGAAATGGCCATTAGGAAGAATTCTCAATGTCTATCCAGGTGGCGACGGTACCGTCAGAGTTGTAGAAGTAAAAACACTGAACGACGTGTTTAAGCGACCAGTCCACCGATTGGCTCCGTTGTGCTCTGAAGATGAAAAAGAACCGTTAGAACAAAAAAGGTCAAGAGATGCCGAATGCAACCAGACTCCACAAAAACGAATCAAGACTCTAGACAAGCCGATACTGCTTACTTTAGTAATATCACTTCTACTCATCCCTGCAGTTTTATGCAATAACATAGCGGTCACACGATTTCAGGACGATCCCGGACTGTACTTTGAGGGAATGGGAACAGTAGAACTCATCACGGCAGAATGGAAATTATTGGTTTACTATGATCTTACGCCCTTCGTATCAGAAATAAACTCCTTGGCGTCAGGTTTGCAGACGCTGCAGCAACTATGTCCCACAATCAAAAGACATTCGATGTGCAGTATTTTGTCAAACAACTTAAATCTAATCAAAAATGAATTACTCCAAGAAGAAGAATTAATCATAAAGAGACGCGTCAAAAGAGCTCCGTTTAACATTGTTGGAAATAGTACGCCAATGAGATATCACAGACCATTAATAAAACAAAACTAGAACACGGTCATCTGGCAAGAGGAACCAAACATCGATAATTGATTCGACCATCAACTTAATCAAACTAGATGAGATTAACACGCAGCAGAGGCTAATTGAAATCACAAAAATGATTGAGCAAAACAGGAATGAACTTTTTAAAGAATCCTCTGAAATTAGCAACTCACAACTTGTTGGATTGCTGTCAACCCATCTAACATTAACAGCAATAACCTTGCAAAAAATAGAGACGGAAATCATAACTGTTCTTACGGATGTGCATAATGGAAAAATAAGCCCGATGTTGCTCTCACCACAACAATTAAAAAATGAAATCATGACAATTAAGGCCCATCTCCCAATGTTACACATTCTTCCAACAGAAGACGAGAACTTGATTGCGCTATACAAACTCATGACCGCAAAAGGAGCTGTCGCAAAAAATGAGGTAATATTTGAAGTAAAAATACCCCTCGTTGACCAGCAACCCTTTTCAATATAGTGCCAATTCCAACGGTAAAAAACAAATCGCTAATTGCCATCAATCCAGACGAAGCATATCTTGCAACCAACTCACATAGAGATGAATACGTGCTGTTTACGCCAGATGACACGTCGAGCTGCATAAAAGCGACGGATGACCAATACCTGTGCCCAAATCAACAATCGAAGCTTAAACGAAATGCGAAAAACAATCCTTGTGAGATCCGTATGTTCAATAACCAATCAACCACAAATTGCAATGTCCACAAAATACCAACCCCGATGTCTTACACCCAACTGAAGCATAAAAATAAATGGATCTTCTGCACCACTTCTGAAATCGAGACGTCAATGGTATGCGGCACGGAGACCACACTCATCACACTCATAGGTACAGGCTTAGTGGAAATTGGCCCAAACTGTGTATTTAAAAACAGTTTAATGACCATACAAGGACATTTTGGCATGTCAACCAGTATACACACCTCACTCATAAGGCAAAAACACCTCAAGTCAATCAGTAAGCCACCGGAACCAGACGGGCTGCCCACTCATGCAACACACCCCCAACAACGGATGCAATTAGAGCAACTAACAGCCCTACAACAACAATTGAATGAATCCACCTTAACACACTTACCTCAATTAATCAAGTCAAACAGTCAACATCATCATGCAGTTAGCTACACCGCATTAATTCTGTGCACTCTGGTTATCTTTAACCTGCTAGTTTGGAAATTCCGCTCAAGACATGCTAAACCAATTCCCACACCAGCAGTCAGTTCCCAACTGTCTACAATCAACATTCCTGAACCTGATTCCAGCCCCAATCACCTTTCGAACTGTGTTCAACGTGGCGGAGAATGTTTAAGAACATATTAACCTATTAACAAACAAAACACATTCACACATAACACAAATTTATTAATGTCTTCATTTGTTTGTAATTTTACATTCATTTCGTCATTTAATAATTTTTGTCAATAACCCAATTAATTTTTGCTGACAATTCATTTTGTTGAGTCAACAATAAATACTAATTTTGTTTACACACACCTAAAGTTCAATAAACCAATTATGCTAAGCTAGTATTTTAAGTCAATGTATATTTTATGACCTAGTTATTAATGTTGTATAAAAAGAAGAATAAAATAAAGAATGAATTAGTCTTTTGGTAATTGAACAATTGTATTTTATTACTGAACGATTTTAAACCCTTCCATAACACCATCGTTTCTCGAAAAGTGAGAAAAAAGTGTGTCTGTAACGTTGCCTTTACACATGCAAGTAGTGGCATGCCACTGTTCTATACATATTATAAACGAAAAAGTGTTCGAAATAGTCGAATCTTATGCCATTTGCGTTTCTGTTTACACATGCCACTGCCAGTTCACTTTCAAAATGTCGTCGAAGCGTCAACTTGAGATAATTTGTTTACATCTCAAATTAAAAAAAAAGTACCAGAAAACAAAAAAGAGTTGCCGACTTCATCACATAGTTTTAGTTTTGGGGAAATAGTTTACATTTATTTATATTAGCATTATTTTATCAAAATTAATGCTCTAAAATTAGGAAACTTACTTATTTTAACGCCAGTTACTACAAATTAATCATAAAAATGCATTTAACAGTTAAAACTTTTATTACAGTTCGACAACAATCCAGTCGATTTGCATTAAATATTGAACAGGGTAACATTGCTAATCGTTTTGACATTTAGTGGCATGCAAGTGCCAAATTTCCACTCGCATGCAATTTTTGCTGCCACTGGAGCTGCCAATGCGAAAAATGTGAGTGTATTACTAAAAAATCGTGAGTGTATTGAGTTTTTCGAACTGGCAGTGGCATGTGTAAATGCTAAGTAACTCATGTCGAAAACTATCAAAAGAGATTACGTCGTTCCGTTATAAATGTCATAACATTCCACTCGAAGCCGATTATAAATTGCAGATGTTGAGAACGCCAGTAAAACATATCGTTGACGGCGACCCAATTTGAATAAAGTTGAAACATTTTCAACGACGGCGGCGAAAAAACAACCGTCGGCTATACCAAAAAATGTAAAGTGCGACTTTAATGTTTGTTGATGAACAAATTGCTTTGAAAACATTCGTATATTTTTAAAAAATGTTAAAAGCAAAATAATTAAACAATTAAAAAATCTGCCTAGAACATAATACTTATGTATCTCTTCCGTGTTAATATTCATTGCATTTTTAGTTTATTTCTTAAGGTATGTTCAGTAGGCTGTCCCGTCCTTGAATGAGAAAAATGTTTTTTCGAGCTACACTTTCGCAAGAGGTATCGAAATTTGCGTAATTTTACACAGATCACGGTAAAAGTAATGATGATCGAATTATATGCCATCTTGAGGGCTCTACTTTTTAAAACATTTTTACAAACCTAAACCGTATGCTTAAAATAATAAAAAAACGAGATACAAATTTATTTTATTAATATATTTAAAACTTTCAATTAATGTATGTACAAGAAAATAAAACTTAGAATAAATGACTAAAACTTAAAATTTAAACATATTTTTTTGACCAAAATTTGGCATTTCTGCTCGTGATTTCAACCTGGTTCTAATAAGGCCATCTCTAGAAGCAGCGTTAGTTACACTTTGAGAGGCCTCTGTTACCAGCTTAACACATCTTTCCACAGATTGTGTGTGACAAGGAAAGTCAACAATTTTCAAACTGTTTTCTTTTACCATGATTCGAAGTTCCTCATTAGAAATATGCCGAAGAACTGGTGGTGCTGTAACCCTACACTCGTGCCATATAATAATTTCGGTGTAATCTCCAGCAGAGAAGTTAATTTTTGGTGGTTTAAATATTCTACGTTTTGTGCTACTTTCATCTTCTCTAGCTTTGATTATTCTTTGCAATGCCAGCTCCCGAATGTGATCTCTATCATCAAACAGCATACTGACAAGTAGATTTTCCGGGTGAGCAAAAAAAGCATTTCTTTCGATAACAGAATCCACAACTGATCTCATATTTTCAGGTAAAAAACGAGAGTACATAATAAGATGAAAAATATGTTTGGCCCCTTCTTTAAAATATGTTTTTTGTTTAATTAGGAACCAAATCGGAGCGTATACTTTAACAACATAATTGGTACTTACGTAAACTCTGAGTAGACGATTAGCAGAGGTAAGCCATCTCGAGTGCGCAATTTTCCCTGGATTGCGGTTTGCCAGCTCAGAATTACAATAACCAGTTTGTACAGCTTTACATATCTCATAAAGATATTTTTGATCCGTACTTAGTTGATCGACCACATTTTTCGGCAAGTCAGGCAAATTACCAGCCACCGCACAAAAAGACACCATTGTTTCATTATCACAGGTAGCTAATTGTTTTCCAATAAGTCCGCAATATTCTCTAGGTCCAGAAGTGCAACCATCTAAAGTCAAGAATAAATGACGAAGGGGTAACTCATTGGCATGGAGCATACAAACACACCATTGTAGCGGTCTCTTCAAATACTCCTCCAGATATTGAATAACGCCACCCTTCCAACCGGTATTAGTTGCAGTTCCGTCACATCCAATGCAATTCACGTCGTCTAAATTCCAACCTTTATCTTCTAATAAAGTTGTGATCGAAGTTAGAATGCCCTTTGCAGTGCCACGACTTGGTGTTGTGTGACCCAAATAAATTGATTCAGGTTCTGCTAAAATTGAGATGTGTTCTTCTAAAATTTCTTTGCGATGGTAACGATCCCCTATTTTCTCACTTATCAGCGTCTTGTCTTTTCGTCCATCAAAGTAAATACTTTTAATAACAATACCTCCAATGTCTTTTGAATTTTCTTTCCGGACTTTAGATACAGCTCTGTGTATTTTGTTTTTATCGATTACCAGAGTTAAATTTTCGGTAGAAATTAAGCCGAAGTCAGCCAAAACCGCAGAAGCAACAGCAGCAGCAGAACGAGTCGATAAGCCGTATCCATCGCAGACTTTAGCAACAGTTGGCAACGGCAATGTATTCCGATTCGTCGTTGAAGTCGAAGGTGTATCTGTCGGAAGTGTGTTAGTGGGAGATGCCTCCTTTATCGGATACGTCTCTAGGGTAGATTTATACAGTGAAACTTCATCACAATTTTCTGGGATAAAATCGGTTTCTTGAGTAGAACGCTCCTTTTTTGCTGCCCTTATGGAATGTTCAGTTTGTCTTTGCTTTCGTTTTATTAATCGAGCTGTTTCTTTTTTATCAACTGCACATATAACCATTTTTCTGCAATTTCTTTGATCCAACAAAAAACTTCTTTCATTGATTGGAACTTTCTTAGCTTTTAAACAAGAACAAAATTCAAATGATTTGCATTTGCAAGAAGCAACGTCAAAAAGCTTCTCAGATGACTCCAAAAAACACTTTAGTTTGTTTTGGAAACTAGTTTTTCGTTTTTGGGTATCTTTTAAAATGGAGGTAGTTTTCGAAATAGGATTTGAGTAACTGCATAAGTCGTTCTTTTGTTACGATTGGAATAGAAGCTTTGGTCCAAATATTGTCAATCTCTTCAAAAACAATCGCATATATATCTGAATTTGATGGATCCTTTCCATTATACTTTAATTTCATGTTATACTTGATAAATAAAATATATTTAAGGACGTCTCTTATAGTTGGTAGCTGCCGATCATCAAGTTCCTTATATGGTCCCAATATAACACAAGTTGCCGCACTACGCCTCGAACTCATTTTTTTTTAAATTATAAACACCGCTCGTAATACTGTAACTATCGCAACTGACTTATGTATTATAAATTAGTTTAGTTTTTGTTTTGTTAGTTTTCTTTTTTGGGGAAACCCCAATTTACATATTTTGGTATTAATAAATATAACAGGTGTTTTTGAAGTGTTTCCAAATTTTTTATTTGTTTTATTTATGTACAAGGGTTTCTATATCTTAGGGAGTAAGTTGTTACTATAAAAGGAACTTAGAAACTGGTTCGTAATAAACAAGAGTTCGCTATAACCGTAATAATTGGTATATAATTTGAAAGTGAATGTTTTGGTGTTTTATAAAAAATTCTTTATAACTGGTGTACGTCATAAACGAACTCCACTATGTCTAGCAAAGTGTTGTTGTTATATTAAGTCGTGGCATATTTAGTTTAGGTGTCGAAATTAAGGACAGCGAAATAAAATCATGAAAATAACTACTTTTCAAAACTTCGAAGATCGGTAGAACCCTAAAGGTATAGTTTCATTTTATTTCTAAAATCATTTTCGTAATCTACGATCAATTACGCAAATTTTAGGAGGTCTTGCGTAAGGGAAATCTAAAAAAAAAAATTTCGGGACAACCTAATGTTCAGACCTAACAAATATTTGACGAAAAAATACAAAAAAAGCATGACCAGCAAATTGATTAAACTTAAGCTTTATTTTTAACAATTTTTATTGACTTCCTTATCGTTATTTGTAAGAAGATAGTTGTATAATTCAATTGAGAAAATTAAATGATGTTTATTCCACCAAACGTTTTGCAATAGCAAACAATTTTTTAATTAAACTAGTGGTTACGTGTAGGACGTCAAATATTTAATAGGTGTGAACATAGCTTTAGTGTTAAAAATTTTTCTCACCCCGTTTTTACGAGTGAGTTTATTTGACAGTTTAAAGCGGAAACTTTCTCACAAAAATGTTATAGACACACTTTTTCACCGAGAAATTTCCTTACGTGACAGTTATTACTTGCCAACAATGTTACAGACGCAGTTAAGTGAGAAAAACAGGTGTTTGTCTCAATTTATTGCATTTTTGTTTCATTTCTCACATTTCAATCGAAAAGTTTCTCGCCGCGGGAGTTACAGAACATAGGCACAGGTCATTATATGAGTGAAGGTTTATCAGAAAACATCAACCGCGGAGGAATTAAAGGGTTTAGTACAAATAAATAAAGAATATTAACATTTTATTTTAAAAAGTGAAAATTATAGTGAGTATTTTTCATCCGATATATTATGTCCTGTGGTTCCAAAAAGGGAACCGGATCACCTATAAATATATTTTCCATTAAGGGTAAGCTTCTAGGCGCTGGTGACTGGTTAAAAAAAAATATTTTATTTAATATGGTATTTTGTTTGGTGTAGGATGAGAATCTTTAGGCTGCCAGCACGTGATGGTACTACACAACCTAGATTATTTTAATTGTTGCCTAAACAAGTAACTCTCGGACATGTGTCTCCTTACGTTTAATATTCAATCTTTTCTGAACAAGTCCAGAAGATTCTGAGAAAATTAATTACTCTTAAAGAAACCCCCTCTTGGGTACCAAATCACCACAAGCCATGAGTGTGCCTTCGGTTATGCAAGTCTAATTATGTTAATCAAGTGGCAAAAGTTTTAGAAGAAGAAACAATCCATTTTTTCTAAAACAAAAGCCTTCTAAACAAATTCTAATTGTAATTTCTTTAAAACAATTAGACTAAACACAAATTTTGATTAGAAACCATAATTAACATTTAATTAATTTAATTAAAGCGTTTCTTAATAAATCAAATTAAATATCTAAATTTCTCTAAAACTAATTTAACAACCTTTTAGCTTTAAATTTAATTAAATATCTAAATTTATCTAAAACGAATGTAACAACTTTTGATCCTGAATTTAAATTAAATATCCAAATTTATCTTAAACTTATTCGACAACTTTTGATTGCTCAATAGGTTCTCTAAATTAAATTAGTATATAAACATAAAATGTTGGTCCTAAATTTTTAAATAAAACAGTAATAAAAAAAATTAAGTCTTATAAAAAATGGTAAACGAAAATAAAAATTTTTTTTATACAAAATGCTGTAAACTAGTTTCCAAAAAGTTTATGACAAAAATCATAAATAATTATCATACATAACTTCCATAAATCCCTTTCGTAAACCTTTCATGTAAGATAGGACCCATTCAATCAAATTTTCTTCAAATTTACTAATAATTAAGAAAATCAATTTTCCTTTAAAATTTGTGTAATATTAGTTCAACTTTAGAAACGTGTAAATTTTCATAAACCCAGTGCTAAAATCTAGAAAACTTATTAATTTGAAAGTTTAAAACTGATGAGAATATGAATACATTTAAATGATATGGAAATTAAAACTTAGTTTATTTAAAATTTTTAAAAAGGAAAATTGAATACACAAAATCGAATGTAAAGTAGAACAAATGAATTTCAAACGAAAAGAAAATCTTGTTAAAAGAAACAAAAACATGTAAATTTAAAACATAATGATTATTAAGTAATTTGTTAAATTCAAACTTAAATTAAACCCAAGCTTTTACCACAACGAAAAAAAAATTCATTTAAATTAAATAACAGGAATCTTTATAAATTGTTAAATCTGAGATCTTACCAGTTTAAAAATTTAAGTTGAATGTAAAATGTTAATGCAAATTTATTTTTAAAATTTAAACATTTTTTTTAACTTCTGCTTAATAGAAGATAAGATTAATGTGAACAAAATATTAAAGTAATTGATTGAAAATCAATATAAAATTTATTGATTCTAAATTAAAAGAAAATATCGCAAAATTTAAATTTGTGAATTATACAAATTTAAGTTGTCATTAAAAGTCAAAATTTAATGTGATGAAAAATTAAAATGATAAATGAAATACTTGATGTTAAATTAAAATAATACTGAACTAAAACCAAAATAATGAAATGAATTAAAATAAATAAATAGATCAATTTTAAAATACTTAAAATCCAATTTAAATTTAATTTGTATTAAAATATTCAAAAGTTCAAAGAAAAACAAAAGATTACACAGAATTGTTACGTAAATTGTTAACCTTGCTATCTTGTACAATATTATTGTTTTTTTTTTCTAAAATTAGCTTCCACTTTTGAATTTAGAACGAATGAAACTTTTTCATGCAATGATTGCTGGGCCCAAAAATTAATGCTGCAGATAGCTTTACCATAAATTTTTACCAACAAGTTCAAATCTATAAATGCTTTGCGAGTAATTTAAATCTTTACCTTTTAATTTTATTATTATAGGAAACCATGTATAGTGAGTTAATTTTTTTCCACTCGCATTTAAGCAAAATTAATTAAAATAATGTTTGTTGAATACCTTAATATTTTAGATTTTTATAAGTCCTTACATAAATGATTAATTTAAATTTCAATTTGATATACTCAAATTTTATTTACGATATAAATAAATATTGCCTTTTGAATATTAGTATAGTGTGTTTTGTTTTTACGTGCAATAGAATTTATGGGGTGACAACCAAGTATACCATTTCTGTAGCTTACCGGGGGAAATATTCATCCATGCCGTTACTCAATAATTTTATTTTGGTTCAACAAATTTATTTTGGAAATTTACGACAATTTTTATTATTAAACTTGTATCCGACGCGTAACACAATTGATGAAAAAAGTAATTGGTATTCTAACACAAATAATTGTCGTTAATTCAAATTTAAAATAAAACACTTTCATTTAAATATGTTTTAATATACAAAAATAATAATGGAACAAACAATTCAACATAGTAAAATAGTTTAAAACAGTGCTGCTACACTTGTCCAAAAACTTAGTAGTAACGATTTAAGCTGCAGGATAATAACAGCACCACAACTACCAAAAACACACACTCATGGAAATAGCACTGTACTCTCCCCCTGCTCATAAAGTAATTGATATTTTCTCATTGTATTTAAGTTGTGCTTCTGGTTCTAATATTTTCGCAATAACAAAGACCATTAATTTCATTACGATTCGTTTTATTGGCAAATCATTCTTAACCCAATTATCACATAAAATATGAAAGATTTTGACGTTTGTTTCATGACTTAATGAACGATTAATTGATGGACGTATGTCCTTGATATATTGTCATATTGTCTATTGTCATATTGTCTAACTGCCAAACAAACAGATTTGTATGGATTGCTGCATAAAAAAAAAATTAATTTGTATCACTACCATTTTTTATTTATGTGTTCCTACCACTACCAGATAAAATAAAAAATAATACAAGACTGAATTAAAACGTCCGATGCCATTCGAAGAATCGCACAAGTATATGCAAAAATTGTCTGCATGTTTAGGCACGTAAAGTTTTTATTCCATTTGTTAACATTTTTATACCATCCGCAACTAGTTGTGAAAAGGGTATACTAAGTTTGTGATTCCGCGTGAAACTTTTTTAATATTCATCCAAGACCCCATAAAGTAAATATTTCCTGGGTCCTTGAGTAATTTGAAGTCGATTTAGCCATGCCCGTCTGACTGTCCACCTGTGCCGGAATGTACATATTGATATAAGACTTTGCACAACTTCGTTAATCATTATCCTGAAATATTCTAGTTGTCGGTGGATGGTATTAAAGATTCGGCACAGCCAAATAGGCAGTTTTATCTTGTTTTTTGTTTGTTTTAGTGTGAGCTCAAGTGAAAGAATTTATAAAGGGAATTGCGTCACTGCAGAGAACATAAAAAATAAATTTAAATATATGCACATATGAAATGTACTGGATGTAATATAGAGTGATGCAATTTAATTTTTTTTAACCAGCCCTTAAACATGACAATGCTTATTGCATTTAACAGAAAAATTGTTTATTATTCATATGTAGAGGTAATTGTTCTGCTATAAAATTTAAGACCGAAAAAATGCTTCACAGCTTAAATGCAGTTCACAAAAATCTCTCTGATGATGAAGTTATGGCACATTGTGAAATTTTTTTCGTTTAGTTCCACTTCTAAAATAATTTGTAAGCAAGTATTGTAAAAAAGGGTTAAAAAATAGCCGGCTTAATTTTTTTTAATTGAAAAACGAACATCTATTGAAAAGGGGAAAATTCAATTCACATTTTAAGGGAGGGTAAGAGGCAACGACATATTGCTGAAATTGTTGCAATCCTTTGTTCCACTATTCAGCACATCATCAACAAATTTTTGCTACGAAAATATAATCGAATGCAAGGATAGATCTGAGTCAAATAAAATATTTAACGATAGGCAAAACTAAAGATTAATAGAGTGATAAGAATATTTTTGTTATGTATATTTTTGTAAAGCTAACAAAGTACCTTAACTATATTTGTTAAAAGACTTCATTATTTTCACTTTTTATTTACAGTGGAGGGCACCAAAGTCAAAAAATTTTTGAGCTAAAATGTTAAATAAAAAAATTACCAAAAATTCATACTCTTTTCAAATTTAGTAGTTTTAGCACTAAACGCATAAAAAGGGGAAATTATTGTTGGTAAATAATATTTCTGAGAAAAATGTTTTTCAGAGTACCTAAATTTTTATTTAAGATTTTAGTACCTTCTTTTTGGAATGTTTTAACAGAATCTGCGAAGAAGTCCTAGAATTTTCTGCCGGAAATATAAAAATTGAGTTCATTTCTTGAGTCATATTTTCTAAGTTACCAAAAAAAATTACAAAGCGCCAAGTTTATGGTACAGCCAAAATTAGAAAATATTAAGTTAGAAATCTCTTTTTTCTTCTCCAAAAAAATTAACTAAACTTTTATGTTCTAAGTTTTTTTTTTAACAAGGGAAAAAATGAAAAAAAAATGTAAAGTAGTCAATATTTTTTTTTGTGTCCACCCTAATATTTTACAAAGTTTAACGATACTAAAAATTTATGAATGTAAATAAAAAATGAGTGGTTTTTTATTTTTGATTTATATACAATGTTAGGAGGTCCATCGACAGTTAAGAAAAATATTTAAGATTTTCTGCCGGAAAATTTTGTATTTTGACTATAAAATATGTTGCCAATAAAAACTTCTTTTAAATCAGGGATTTCACAAAAAAATTTTGGTTGTGTAGTAGTGAGTACCAGAGAGTAAAAAAAATTGACAGAATGCATTCATTTACAGCCGAAATAAAATGTTAGTAATATATTTTATAAGTTGTATAACACAAAGGTACAAAATTAAAAATTTCTTGTGTTGAAAAAAAATTTATAGCAGTTCTTTACCAATTCAATGTCGCTGATTTTAAAACTGCACTTTTTTTTATTCGGAAGCTTTTTGACTCTAAATCAGTTTCAAATATCTTCAATTAACAAACAATTGTAAAAAAATTAAAGATTTTTATGTTTTAAAAATTCATAAAAAATAAATATTGCACGCAAATCACAGCTGATAGAAAAAAAGTGCAGTTTTAAAATCAGCGACATTGAATTGGTAAAGAACTGCTACAAATTTTCTATCAACACAAAAAATGTTTAATTTTGTTCCCTTGTGTTATACAACTTATAAAATAAAATCTTCTAAATTTATACTTTTATGGCAGTTTCGTAATAGTAGCATGCTTTTCAAATGGGATGAAGTTAATTTATTATGTTGCTTGAAATCCGAAAAAATTTGTTCGCATAGGTAAGTAGTGCCGAATAAAGAGAGGCACTTAAATGATTTTTTTTTAGTTCAGGATAGAACTCGCCATCCAAATCTTTCCAGAACTTCGCTTCGATATATGATTAGTTCTGATTGAATATCAAATTCGTAGTTGCTTACATCGCAACGAAAAGGGTTTTCGAAAAGATTTAATAGCGGTTGTAAAATTACAAAATCTTGAAACCTGTCTTGAAAATAATTGAAAAGTGTTTCAAATATTTCGGCATATTCATATCTTTTGTCGATTTCGAGATTTCTATAAACAAGTGAAGTTTTTGGAAAATTGGAAAAATCACCAGTTTTAATTTGGGAAAATATTAGAAAAAGGTTTGTTTTAAAATTGTGAATGATTTTTGACAAGTCGCATATATTGGGTTCCTTTCCTTGCAATTCCAAATTAAGTTCATTTAACATACTTGTCGTATCTGCCAAAAAAGCTAAGTCTAAAATAAAATTATTGTCTTTTAAACACTGTACTAAAACTTTTTATATTTTCTCAGTTTCTAGGAACTGAAGAACTTCTCTTCATCATAAAGTCTATTCAGGCAATCACCGCGACTTAGCCACCGAACTTCTGTAAACATTTTCAGGTCACAATTCACAGCATTTCTGTTTTTTAAAAAGGTTACAAATTTTCGGTGGGTAAGCGCTTGATGTCCGCCTCGAATTTTATTTATTATATCCTCTGCTGTCTTCATAGCTGGGGTATCATTTATGAATTTCGATCCAAGAGCGGTCTGATGAATTATGCAGTAAAAATTATGAACTGCAAATTCGTGTTTTTTTAATTGGCCTATAAGCCCATTATATTTGCCCAACATTACATTGGCTCCATCTGTGCAGACTCCAGCAAATTTGTTTATGTCTACAATGGAAAGAAGCTTTTCTGTGACAACATCATACAACAACGTACCAGTTACATTTCCATAAAATGCTTCTAAAGTAAACATTGAATTGAAATTACAAATTCACACAGATCATCTATGTCAGTGCTTTCGTCTAAACAAATTGAAAAAATACGCAATTAATTACTTTTTCCCTAATTGCAGATTCTACACATGTTCCAAATTGAACAGTATGACGGCCTACAATTTGACTGGACAGGGGAAGAGCCTCTATAAATTTAGTATTATAATTAAGCCTTTCCACAAATTTTTTTCAGCAATTGCTTGATAAAAACACCATCCCACAATGGTCTTCCTCTCTTAACAATTTTAAATATTACTAACCTTGAAATCTCCTTTTTCAATTTTTGAACTGATTTTGGTTCATAAATTTCCTCTTCTAATAACCATTTTTTCAATTTTTCTAAATGAATTGTTTTCTTTTTATAAAACAGGTCGTCCCCTTAATAAAACAATAGTGTATACGCATGTACACCATTATTTTTTTATTGCATAATTAGAATCTACATAACTGATTCTAAATGTGGTCAAAATTTGGTGAAATTCTACTTCCACAAAGTGGATCAAAAGATTAATTGAAATATTATTGTATAATTGCGTGTTTGAAAATTTTCATTAATAATTGTGTAAGTGCAGGTATGGTGTTTTAATTAGTTGTTACTCTGAATATCATTTCGAAGAAAAATAGGGTATAAAAAGCATACACTATTTTTATTATTCACTATTTTTATTATTTCATAACAAAATAAAATCGAAAAATGACGTATATTGATATACACAATTTTGTAATAATATATTTGGTGTAAAATATTCAAATAAAATAGTGTATACCATACAAAATAAAATAGTGTATAATGATTTTCATACATATTATAAAACAAATAAAATAGCCTAAGTGACATCATGGTACTTTGAATCCCATTTATTTGCAATTAAAGCACTTGTAAATTAATGAAATATCATCTACTAGTAGCCTGATTATTTCATCACATATTTAAATGACCACAACTCAAAAACATCGATTATTTTCTGAGATATTAGTGTTTTCCCATTTGTCTAATAACTCAAAAATTTTAAACTCTATTATCTCGAAATGGCAAAAAAATTATACACTATTGTTTTATTAAGGGGACGAGGTCTTCTCTTTCCTTATCATTTAAATTATTTATATTATTATGAAAACGATCGCAATGCCGCTTAATAACATATTCCGTTCCTTTCTAAAATGTTGCATAGCATATAAGGCATTGGATGTTACCAAAAGCGTTTTTGACCGCACAATATTTTTTAAGTGCCATCATAAAGTTTTTTCTGTTAACCTGAAACAAAAATATGTATTAGTAGTGGTATACACAATTGTGCATAGAAATGGATATCCCTGGTCTATTTATTCAAAAGTAAAATAAATTACATAAGAATTATAACGTGAAAAAGTTATTTTAGTGAAAAGTTAGGGTATTCATAGTGGTAAGTAAAATAGAAAGGGTATTCACGTTGTTGGGATACTCATACTTCAAACATCTGTGCATACATTTTAATTCTAGTTAATGGTATATCATAACTTTTTACAAAATACCAAATGCGCACCTGCGCAAAAATGTATAAAGTCATTATAACAGGTCAAAGTTACGTTAAATAAATACCATAAATTAGTAAGGTTAACTCTTTGGACTCGGTCATATAATTGAAGCATAAAAAAGCAGAGTACCGAAACGCTCGCTCATTCTTCATTCATGAGCGAGCGTGAAAATTTAAAAAATTTTCTGGAAATTCATCCTCATGAGGGTGAGGAAAAAAACTATTTTGATTTTCCTCGCTCATGAGGAGTGAGCAAAAACAAAAAATTCATATGTGATTTTACAGATATGAAAAATTTGAAAAAATTCACGTTAAAATTCTTCACAAGGAAAAAAATGCGATTTTCCCAACGATTTCCAGCGGGAAAATCAAGTAGTAATGAGGCCTTATAGAAGCCCTTTTTGCAGACATAAGATCTCCCAGCCGCATTCCAACTTTATTACCAATTAGCAAGGTGTGTCATTGGAGACCAACACCTTGCACTTTTGCATATATGTTAAACTCTTCTGGAAGGGGTTCTAAAAAGATTTAAGAATAAAGCTTTATCCAAGTTTAATTGTTGTGGCTAATAATACGAAGTGAGTTAATTAATAACTAAACTTGCAACACGTTCTTACAACTACTAATAAAACGATTGCGACAGGCCTTATCTTAGAAAAGAAAAATTTGAATTTGTAAAATATTTAATAAAAACTCTTCTAAAAGACCTTTTCAAAAAAGGCAGAGTGGAATAAGTAAAAGATTACTAAAAATTCAATTGTAAACATTCTTAAAGGCCTAAAAAGTGATTGGCTTGCAATTTTCCCCGCCGGGCAGCACGTTTAGTCTGTGTGTATTTTTTTTTTGTAAAATTATTTCTTGACTGGTGAACCAAAATGTGTGTGTTGTTTTTTATTTTTGTAGGCAAATATTATTGAAAAAAAATAAGAGAACTGCACATATCGTCATCTTAAATGCAGAATATTGTAACATCAAATTTCATAAGTTTACATGAGAAGCAAAAAACGTTGTAAAATGGAAATTATATGAGATATTAGAGTAATATTAAATATTTAGAATAAAAATGCGATAACCAGTTTTTTTTTGATAAAAAAAATATTATTTTTACTGTTATTTATTTAGTTATGTGTGTTACGATATTTTAATTTGTAATTCTCTGAAGCAAAACGACGAATCATCAACGAAAGTATGATAGTATTAAGTTAAACAATCATTTAAAACATTAAATAATTAAATATTTCTGTTAAGTTACAGGTATAATATAATATAAAGATAATGTACATGGCTATAAATGCAATACTGCGTTTAAACAATAAATAAAAATATGGTTAAATGCACATATAAAAATGATAATCACACAATTAATATGCAGCATCATTAGGATTGCGTTGACATGGTGAAATAAATTTGCTTTTCTGATGCAGTGCAGGCAGTACTGCATTCGTACTGTTTTCATCAGTACATATACTGTTTTTTGTTTAAAGTACTGATTTATGCATTACAAGCAAATCAGTACGCAAATGTACTGATTCTTTCATTAATGTACTGTTTTTGTACTGTTATTATATATTAACTGGGCTCAGTATATAGTTTGTCATGTTGTCAAATTGCGATACAAATATTAATATACATAGATGTTCTTATCGATGAGTTCTTAACAATAAAGATTTTTGCCGCGTCAGTACGAAAAAAGATGACAGTAGAAGAAAAATGGAAAGTGTTTCTAAACGGTGGTGCGTTTACGAATTTGGAGAAATGTGTAATTTTATTTCTTTCATTCCACATTCAAACGTTTTTACAGAACGAATCTTTAGTTTTAAAAGTGGAGAAAAGAAAGAAACGGGCTCCTAATATAAAACCTAGAAAGTGAGTTGCAGATTTTTTTTTTTTTTTTTTTTATTGAAACAAATAATTGAATGTAATTATTACAAATCTTTTTTTGTTTACTTAAACTACAACTAGTTCAAACTAAGAACTATCTAGTAGTATTATTCTATTGATATAAGATTTGATAATGCTGATCTAAGGCAAATTTACCCCAAGCAGATCAATTGGTTTTGTACGAACCAATCTTCGTTCGTTACATGGGTTAAAGAAAAGTCGAGATGCTTCCTCATTGATGTGGCGTTGTAATTTTGTATGATGATTAACTGCATACTTTTTAATAGTGGTATTTATACTATCAACTCCCAAGTCTCGATGAAGGTCTGAATTCCTTATGTACCATGGAGCGTTCACCATTTTACGTAACACTTTATTTTGAAAACGTTGTATTATATTTATGTTGGATTTCTGCGCACAGCCCCACAGTTGGATACCGTAAGTCCAGATGGGAGCTAGTACTTGTTTATAAATTATCAGCTTATTGTGCAATGATAAATCTGATTTAAAATCAAGAAGATAGCTTAGTTCTCTGTATTTCATCTCAAGTTGGGTGTGTTTTTTTTTTATGTGTTCCTTCCACTTCAGTTTAGCGTCGAGGTTCATGCCAAGATATTTCGCAGTGTTTGCATATGGAACTTCAACATTCAAAATGTTAAGTTTAAGGTGACTAAATTTCTTATTTGAAAAGTCTACGTGTATGGATTTGGTATTGTTCAATTTTATTCGCCACTTTGTTGTCCATGCTGTTATTTGGTTAATGGCATTTTGGGTTCTTTCAGTTGATTCTTGAATGGTGTTACCAGTAGAAAGAATGGCCGTATCATCAGCAAACGTTGCTATTACGGTGTTTTGAGGATGTGGTATATCACTTGTGTATATTAGATACAATATGGGACCAAGTATGCTTCCTTGGGGTACTCCTGCTTGTATAGGTTGAAGTTTTGAGTAGGATCCATCGTATTTTATTCGAAAATATCTCTGAGATAAATATGATTCTATAAGTCGGCTTAGTTCGATTGAGAAACATTTTCTTATTTTGTAAAGTAAGCCTTGATGCCAGACTTTATCAAACGCCTGTGAGACATCCAAGAATACTGCAGTACATATTTTTTTTCCAATGCATCTTCGATAGTATCGCAAATTCTATGAACTTGCTCAATAGTAGAGTGTTCGGACCGAAAACCAAATTGGTGGGTTGGAATGATGTTATATTCGATCATTACATTTTGGATCCTTTTGAGTATTATTTTTTCGAAAAGTTTTGACAACAGTGGTAGCAGTGAAATTGGCCGGTATGATGTGGTTTCATTAGGAGGTTTACCTGGCTTGTGAATCATTATGACTTCTGCTGTTTTCCAATAAATTGGGAAATAGTTTAGTCTAAGTGAAGTATTTATTATACAGCTAAGTTTCTCAATGGCCTTATGAGGAAGTTCTTTTAACACCTCGCCTGTGATCAAATCAAATCCTGGGGATTTTTTTGTTTTTAGCGATTGAATTACAGTTTTTAATTCAAGTGGTGTTGTTGGTGTAATATCTACGTTTGGTTGTTCGATGACTTCAAATGAGGTGTTTTGATCGCTGCTGTTAGGTTGAAAGATATTGACAAGATGATTTGAGAATGCTGTTGCTTTTTCTTCATTACTTTTTGCCCATTCCCCATCACAAAGTTTAAGTGGTGGATTTTGAAACATTGGCTGTTGGTAGGTTTTTATGTATTTCCATAGGGAGTAGTTTGAGCTTTTGTCATAAGACAGATTTTCTAGTAGTTTTTTAGTTTTATCGTTTTTCGTATTCCTGATAGAGTTACTTATATTTTTACAAAGTTTATTAAGTTTGGATTTCAATGATGGGTCACGAGTTTGTTGCCAGTTTTTTCGTAGTTTTCTCTTTACTAAAACCATTTCACGTATTTTTGGGGAGTATCCATGCTGTTGATAAAGACAAACTTTGGTTGTTGTTGTAATGAGTTTTACAATTTCTCGATGACAGGAAATAAATTGTGGAAAGGCCATAAATATTTTTTACTTGTAACACTGTAAATATTTATGTCCATACATATGAAAATATATTATTTATAAAAATCTATAGTATAAGATCGTCTAAAAAACGATTGTGCCCTTTGCAATAATTACAATTATTATTTTTTAAATTATTTTTAAGATAAATACATAACAAGCTTCGTAATTTCAAGTGTTGAATTTGTTTTTTAACATTGTTGCTCTTATATCTGTAGCTTGGTGCTAAAAAGGCCAATGTCAAATAATTAATTTTAGAGAAAATTTAAATTTTAGTTTTTTATAGAAGAGTTCTAAGTAAAATTGGCTCAAAACTCTTTTAAAGCTGTTCTCGATTAAATTAGACATTGGCTGTTTCCGCAAAATAAAAGACATTCAGCATGACCTTTTAATTCCAAATGAAATTATTTTTGCTGGTAGATATAGCAAAGAAATACTTTTATGTAATTTTTCTTTAATTTTATGTTGACCTATATTCAAAAAATATAATAGAATAAAGGAAATACAATTTTAGTTCACATGTTAGTCAAGTTTTTTTCGTCAAATATTTGCTAGGTGTGACCGTAACTTGTGTTTTAGATTTTTTTTATTATTCACTTTGTATTCCCGCTAAAAAATATATACGGAATTGAGTAATTGTTTGGAAAAAATTCGGATTGTACTGATTTTTTTCTCTTATGTACTGATTTCTCTGATTTAAAAACTGGCAACCCTAACTGCATTTGAGAACGTAGAGATGTTATATTATTAGAGATATAATTATGACATATTATTTATAGTTTTTTATTTCTAATTAGAAGTGGATTAAACTAAATGTACTTCCTTAAATTTAAATATAAATTGATTTTAAAAATCCAACTTTTCCATTATAACTAACGTGTATTTTGATCTCCTTATAATGAATTTTCTCAATGGAATTTTTCTTTACAATAAACAAGTTTTGTAAAAAATTTTACTCATATACATATATGCATATTTGTCTCCATATAAGGAATTATTTCGAAAAAACTTCTGCAAGAAGTAAATTTTAATTAGTTAATTTCTGAAAAATTTAAATAAGAAGAATGAAAGAGTTTTTCAATTAAAAGTAGTATTGATAGCAGCCCGCGAATTCAGTGAACCAAAAATGTTATACCAAGAAGCACTTATCCTAAAAAAATACTATTAGTATTTAATAAAGCCGTAAAAGGATTAACACAACATTTAGCTAAACAATTTATATTCCAGCACTTGATAAGAAATGCTATTATTCTAAAAATGTAGAAGACAAGTAATTTATTATTTAAAACCAAAGGCTTTATAACAGTCTTTTTGAGAATATTGATGAAGGACGACTTGGAAGAATGCAATCCTAACAAAAAATACCAGATTTTTTTAAATAAACGTCGAAAAAATACTTATATTGTATTATAAACTTTCTATATTAATAATGAAGATATATTCTGATCCAATAGCAACAGATTCATTATAGGGAAATTCGACTGTATTAACATTTATTAAAAACTATATACACCAATACCCCGGTTTGCGTCGCTTCGGTTTGCGTCGTTTCGAAGTTGCGTCGTTTTCAAAAAAAATGAAAAAATGCAATTTCCCGTTTATATTTCAGTTTGCGTAGCATGACCTCAAAGTTGCGTCGTTAGTGCTTCGATTTGCGTCGTTAATATGAAAATGTTTATACAAAGCTAAAACAGAAAAGGGGGATTTCCCGCTTAAGGCTAATGCAAATATGTATGTATGTACAGGTTGTCTGCTGGTTGAAAGTTGAACGTCGTTAGTAGTTTCAAATTACATTTGCTGAAGAGAGGTTGAATCTAATTATTTTTTAACAATGAGTCAAAAAAGAAAGCAAATAAGCTTAGAACAAAAACTGGACATTTTGAAACGTTTTAAAATAGGGGAAAAGGCTGTTGATATTGGAAGAGACCTTGGATTAGCACCTTCTACAATTAAATCAATTTGTTCCAGAGACGCTGATAAAATTAAAAAATTCGCTGAAACCGCAACATCCTTACAACATAAACAGGTAACGAAAATGAGAAGACCTTTAATGGAAAAAATGGAGTCACTTCTTAGCATATGGATAGAAGATCAAAATCAGCGAAGAATGCCATTAAGTCAATTGGTAATTCAAAAAAAAGCTTTAACTCTATTTGAAGACCTGAAAGAAAACTATCCGCTATCAACTGTCGAGAGTGCAGAGCAATTTGAAGCAAGTAGAGGTTGGTTTGACCGTTTTAAGACCCGTGCAAATTTGCATAGCGTTGCATTAAAAGGAGAATCTGCTAGTGCAGATACTTTAGCTGCAGAAAAGTTCAAACTTGAGTTAAAAGCAATCATTGAAGAAGGTGGGTATTCTGCACAACAAGTTTTAAACGCTGATGAAACCGGACTTTTTTGGAAGCGTTTGCCAGGAAGAACGTACATTTCTAAATCCGAAAAATCTTCGCCTGGTTATAAAACTAGTAAAGACAGACTTACACTTCTTTTGGGAGGAAATGCAGAGGGAGATTTTAAATTTAAGCCATTTTTAATCTACCACTCTGAAAACCCGAGAGCTTTTAAAAATGTTAAAAAGAGCGAGCTTTCTGTTCACTGGCGTTCAAATAAAAAAGCATGGATGACTGCAACCTTGTTTAGAGATTGGATGGATAATTGTGCTGTTCCCGAACTAAAGGCTTATTGCTCTTCAAAAAATATTGATTTTAAAATGCTGTTGTTACTTGACAATGCACCAGGTCATCCTGTTTTTTCAGACGATTATTCGGAAAATATTAAAGTTATTTTTATGCCTCCAAATACCACATCTGTGATACAACCAATGGACCAAGGTGTTATATCCAACTTCAAGTCATACTATTTGCGACGAACTTTTAATCAACTTCTAAAAGCTACTGACGGAGATAATTTGCCTTCCATGAAAGATTTTTGGAAGAATTACAACATCATGATGGCTATTGAAAATATATACCTATCTTGGAAAGAAGTAAAAGAATCGTGCATGAACGGAACTTGGCGTCAATTATGGCCAGAATGTATTCTCAAAGATATGGAAGATATTAATGATGTTCCACACGTATGTAAAGAACTTGCAGAATCAGCCAGAAATGCAAATTTTTATGGAATGGAAGAACAAGATATAAATGAAGTCCTTTTACACGACGAAGAGCTTAATAACGAAAGTTTGATAGCAATTCAGAGTAACAATAAGTTGAACGATGAAACACTTCCCTTTGAGGTCGAAGCAGAAGAAAAAAAGCTTACTGCTGCTAAAATTTCTGAAGCGATGCAGTTGATATCGCAAGCAATGGATATTTTTGAAAACAATGATCCAGACGAAGATCGCAGTTTAAAAGTGTCTAGAAATTTAATCGACTCAATCAATTGTTATAAAGAAATTTATTTGGAAAAAAAAGCCGTTACAATCCAACAAACTTTAGATAACTTCATACAAAAATCAGCAAGACTGACAAACCTAACCGAAGAAATGGCAATCGATATAATTGACTCAAGCTCAGAATAGATAAAATTACAAATCGATATAGACTTGCTTTTTTACTATGAATTTTTTATTTTTATTTTAATCTTAATATTTGTATGTTTTTGTTATGTTTTTTTACGTTTTTCTCATGAATTGTTATATTTTTATTTTAATTAAAACAGTTTTCAAAAAAAAAAAAATACATAAAAATTGCATTTTTTATTGTAATATCTAATTTTTCTGCTAAAATTATGAATCTCGGAACCAACTAAATGAAAATCAATACAAATGTATGGAAAATCGTGCTTCGGTGTGCGTCGTTTCGGTTTGCGTCGCGTTTCTCCGGTCCCAATTAACGACGCAAACCGGGGTATTGGTGTATGTACATATATAAATTCATAAGGTTGGAAAACGAAATAAGTGATGGAAAAATCATATAATAGAAATAATGGCAGTCTGCTGAAAGCAAAAAACTAAGGACCTGCAGATGGTACTATTTATTCTTGGAAATTCATAGCGTATGGGAGTGCAATGGGTTAAGCTGTGAAATTTCTAACAGTCCAATGTAGAAGAAGCTAAAAGTCATACTTAATATAGGTTTTTCAATACATATATATATATATGGATTCGGTTTATATTTATTTTACAGCACTGTTTTTCTTTTGGCTTATGCAATATTGTGCAGTTTGATCTCTTATTCCACTAACACGTTCAGAGTATGAAATAGAATACCCATTTTTGACGTTAAAAAAAATGAATGTGTTCGTAAAAATATATCAAATACTCTGATAATTTTTTTTTAATTAAGATTATTCATTATGTTTTTTAAGGAAATTATTTACTTAATGATAAGCCATTTTTGATTTTGTTAATAGCTTGGATATTTTTTAAGGTGGAAGTTTAAATTTTTTTTAAATATTTAAAGTGAATCGTAATCCACAAAAAAGTCTATTTCAAAAATTTCAATGATAATTGCTTTGCATTTTAGCAAACCATATGTATACTATTGCAAAAAAAAAATGTATGCTTTAAAAAGAGTCGGTCCTTTTCTTAAGCAGACATAAAGGCAAAACTTATTGAAAAAAAACTCCATGAGCAAGTATAGAAACCTGGGCGCTGTTTCTCAAAACTACAAATTACAAATCTACAAGTAAAATACATTTGAAAAAAAACCAAAGTTGTAAAATTGTTTCTTTTTTAACGTAAATGAAGTGATTTTATGGTCCCATGCAGATTTATTATAGGGAAGTTCGATTGTACCTGCTGTCACATTTGCTTTTACACATAATTTTTAGCAAAACAAGCCTTTTTTACTTTAATTTCAAATATTTGTTACCTACTTAAGAAAAATGTTATCAACGAACAACCGTTTTGGTTGGTAAAACCAAAACTGTATTACAACAACAACACGTATTGAGTACTTGGAATTTTTTTTTCAATGAGTTTTGCCTTTATGTCTGCTTAAGAAAAAAACGTTCCCTTTTAAAAGCATAAAAGAATTTTTTACAACAGTATACATATCGTTTGCTAAAATGCAAAGCAATGTATCATTGAAAATTTGGAAATAGCCTGTTTATTGATTACGATTCACGTTAAATATTTAAAAAAAATTTTAAACTTCCACCTTAAAAAATATCCAAGCTATTAACAAAATCAAAAATGGCTTATCATTAAGTAAATAATTTCCTTAAAAAACATAATGAATAATCTTAATTAAAAAAAAATTAGCAGAGTATTTGATATATTTTTACGAACACATTCATTTTTTTTAACGTCAAAAATGGGTATTCTATTTCATACTCTGAACGTGTTAGTGGAATAAGAGATCAAACTGCACAATATTGCATAAGCCAAAAGAAAAACAGTGCTGTAAAATAAATATAAACCGAATCCATATATATATATATGTATTGAAAAACCTATATTAAGTATGACTATTAGCTTCTTTGGACTGTTAGAAATTTCACAGCTTAACCCATTGCACTCCCATACGCTATGAATTTCCAAGAATAAATAGTACCATCTGCAGGTCCTTAGTTTTTTGCTTTCAGCAGACTGCCATTATTTCTATTATATGATTTTTCCATCACTTATTTCGTTTTCCAACCTTATGAATTTATATATGTACATATATAGTTTTTAATAAATGTTAATACAGTCGAATTTCCCTATAATGAATCTGTTGCTATTGGATCAGAATATATCTTCATTATTAATATAGAAAGTTTATAATACAATATAAATATTTTTTCGACGTTTATTTAAAATAATCTGGTATTTTTTGTTAGGATTGCATTCTTCCAAGTCGTCCTTCATCAATATTCTCAAAAAGACTGTTATAAAGCCTTTGGTTTTAAATAATAAATTACTTGTCTTCTACATTTTTAGAATAATAGCATTTCTTATCAAGTGCTGGAATATAAATTGTTTAGCTAAATGTTGTGTTAATCCTTTTACGGCTTTATTAAATACTAATAGTATTTTTTTAGGATAAGTGCTTCTTGGTATAACATTTTTGGTTCACTGAATTCGCGGGCTGCTATCAATACTACTTTTAATTGAAAAACTCTTTCATTCTTCTTATTTAAATTTTTCAGAAATTAACTAATTAAAATTTACTTCTTGCAGAAGTTTTTTCGAAATAATTCCTTATATGGAGACAAATATGCATATATGTATATGAGTAAAATTTTTTACAAAACTTGTTTATTGTAAAGAAAAATTCCATTGAGAAAATTCATTATAAGGAGATCAAAATACACGTTAGTTATAATGGAAAAGTTGGATTTTTAAAATCAATTTATATTTAAATTTAAGGAAGTACATTTAGTTTAATCCACTTCTAATTAGAAATAAAAAACTATAAATAATATGTCATAATTATATCTCTAATAATATAACATCTCTACGTTCTCAAATGCAGTTAGGGTTGCCAGTTTTTAAATCAGAGAAATCAGTACATAAGAGAAAAAAATCAGTACAATCCGAATTTTTTCCAAACAATTACTCAATTCCGTATATATTTTTTAGCGGGAATACAAAGTGAATAATAAAAAAAATCTAAAACACAAGTTACGGTCACACCTAGCAAATATTTGACGAATGGATATCCATCAGTTCAATCATTTGCTTTCTTTGGTATCACCAATAATAACTTAACAAGACACAGTGATGCGCAAAAGCATTACAACAAAGGATCGACTTATTTTGACCCTACGTTTCCTAAGCAGTGGTGATTCATTTTCTTCATTGCAGTTTCTTTTTCGTATCGCAAAATCGACTATTAGTACAATTATTCCACATGTGTTGGATGCGATTTATACAGTGCTTGTATGAAGGTAAGACCTCCCAAGTATTATTTTCGGTTTATACGCTACATCTTTTTCTCGATAATGTAGATGCCAACAACTGCAGAAGAGTGGAAAGCTATAGCGAAAGCATTTAAAGAACGGTGGCAATTTCCAAATTGTATTGGCGCTATTGATGGCAAGCATGTGTTAATGATTTCGCCGCGGAATTCTGGTAGTATTTATTACAACTTTAAAGGTACACACAGCATCGTACTAATGGGAGTTGCAGATGCTGAATACAAGTTCATTTACATTGATGTCGGTCGTAACGGACGTTTTTCTGATGGTGGTGTTTTCAATCGCTGTACCTTTGCAAAGGCGATGGACAGCAACAAATTAAATTTACCAGAACCAACTGCATTGCCAGGACGAGACTTACGTGTTCCGTATTTACTTGTTGCAGATGATGCTTTTGCTATGCGACCAAATCTAATGAAACCGTATGGTCAACGTGGCTTAAGGCCTGTATTCACTATCCTATTTAGTCGCACGATATGTCAAAAAAATCGTGTGTGCTCATAATGTATGACAGCAGATTTTGCAGACATTTTTTTATGTCGGATAGAATTCCGTCAGATTTTCGTGTGAATGAATCGTACGATTATGTAGGATAGTGAATACCGGCCTTTAACAATGGTGCAACGAGTGTATAATTACTGATTGAGTCGTGCATGTCGCATTGTTGAAAATGCGTTTGGTATAATGTCAGCACGTTTTCGAGTTTTGCGGTCACCTATCCATTTAAACACAGAAAAAAACTAAAAAAGTGGTTCTAGCAAGCTGTGTACTTCACAATTATATGATCGACACAATTAAAAAATTGTACACACCATTTGGATTCATCGATCAATATGATCAAAATGGAGGTTTTACAGTTCAACTTCAACATTTTTACCGCTAGAAACTCCAACAAACGTTGACGTTCAATTAATCACCGGTGCTAAAGAAATACAAAAAGAATTGACAATGTATTTTGTAGAGGAAGGTGAATTAGGTTGGCAGTATCAGCAAATATAATTCTAAATAAATACAAAGTAAAAACCTTTTTTAAAAACGAGCTTTAATTTGAATGCACCAAAAAGAAAAAAATATACATTTACTATCAACTTATAACGTCATTACACAATTAATATGATGTAGAAGCTTGTCGCTAAATTTATGTGCTCGTATTTACTTAGTTTGAAAATTTTAATAGTTAAAACCAATATCAAGTTCTTTTATTTCCTCTACACAAGTCAATCTCGCGACAAGCTTTTTTATCATATAAATTGTGTAATGACGTTTTAAGTTGATAGTAAAAGTTTATTTTCTTCTTTTTAGAAATAATCTAGTTGACCGTTTTCAGATATTATCTAATTTAGTATTACTCTACACAAAGATTGTAACTAAATAAATAAACAAATGCCATCATACGCATGAAATTTGTCAAGCACTAATAATACGCTGTTCACACGATATGCTAAAATTTCCAACATACGTTTGTTTGCATTGTTAACAAAGAGCTAGCAAATGTTATTAAACATACATATGTTGAAAAATTTTTGCGTTTACACGATATGCTGGCAGTTGTAACACATTTTTCATCATTAATATGCTGATTCAACATATCGTCTAAACTAAGCTTTACGTTTCTTCAAATTGAATTCTTCATCATTTGGATAGCTTGATTTTACTACCGTTAAATCACTGACGGACAAATAACCTGCTAATTTTTGCTATACTCGATGGCATAAACCTAAATGAATCGAGAAAACGTGACTCAATTGTATCTTTATCATTTGCAGAAACTCTTTTTGATATAGACACATAAAGCTCCTTATTTAAATGTATAATATTTATATCGCCGTCAATTGTTGAAAGCTCTCTTACAAACAGATGACAATTATATGCCGAAAGATTATTAAAAAAATATAGGGATGAAATTTGTAATTTGATTTTCTAAATTACACTGATTATGAGCAGCACACCTATATTGACCAGTTAGATGACAATGGTCAGCTACTTTATCTTCATTAGATAAAGATTTGGTACAAATATGACAAGTCTTGCTTTCATAATGATGTAACTTTTGAAGGGGTGTTTAAGAATTCATTGGTTTAATTACGCTTAGATGACAAGTGTAAATAGTTAAAATGTCGTCAACTAAACTTTAAAAAAAAAATGTTGTGGCGCATCAATGCCATTGTAAATTCTAAAAATATCTAAATCTGAGTTATAGGAACATTTAATATAATAACTTTAAGCAAATGGAATATGCTTTTTGTACTGATTGAACATTAACTGAATTTTGAATAGTAACTGATTCGAGTATACACTCAAAAATCAGCATTAACTACAAAAGACACATCAATTTGCTTTTTAAAATTTTTTAAAACTAAGCTTACTTTTATCTATACTAGGCATTTTGGTAACTATTTTATTACATTCCTTCTTATGTTGTTCCAACGATGTCTCCTTGTGAAAATGTATTAAACAGATATTGCATACATATATTTTATGTCCATCTTTTGTTAATTGATTACTTATTAATTTCGATATATTTTTTATCCATACATAATGGGACCTTTCTCCATTCTCTAGCAGCATTAAGTTGATGTGTTTGGACTTTTCTTCTTTGATGAAGTAATATGGCCCCACTACGATATCACCTTCTAGCTCAAACACATTCACACTAATTTCAGGATTCATTTGTTCAAAATCTCTTATTTTGTTAACTGCTAGAGGGAAATTTAAATTGATGAAATTTAATTTAATTCCATGATCCATCACTATTACATCGTCTTTTATATTTTTAATGTTATACGATGAGCATCTGTTGCTATTTAGATCAACTGGATATAGTGCTGGTATTATAGCCCATTTAAAAGAATACTCGTCATTGTTTTGAACATTGATACATGCAAACTTTCTCTGTATTTTGCGTGGTAATGGAATGTATTGAGAACCTTTGATGCACTTTTATTGATTAATATTCATCTCCAAACGTGTTATTTCAATTAATGTCCAACCACTATCACGCTCCTGAAATTCGCTCATCTTTTTAATTATAACATTACATTGCTCATTGTACATATTAAGAAAATATGAATTAAGAAGTTATAATTATGTAAATAGTCCATTTATATATATTTAAATAATATCATTCATACATATTATTGTAAAAATGTTTATTCACAATCCTTTAACATTTGTCGATGTCAAACACTTTTTGAACAACATTTGTTAGCATTTAAGCTTTTTAATCTTTATAAACGTATTTTTAATTTTAAATCTGTAAAAACTGAAAAAAAAAGAAATATCTAATAATATTTTCAAAAATAAAAAACATTTTTTTTTTATTATTTTTTTTTATCTTCTTTTATTTTTATAAATCATCATCATCATCATCATCATCATCATCAATATCATTATCACTTCCCATTTCAAAATATATATATTCCATTTCCTATGTATCATCTGGATATTGTTCAAACGTTCGGTAAACAGAGTGGAAACCCTATCCTCTATTGTAGTCGCCGGTGTGATTGATGGTGGCGCTGGTGTTGGTGATGATGCTGGTGAAGGAAGGTGTTGGGATAGTGATGGTGGTGTTGGTGATGATGGTAGTTGTTGTCCATTAACTGGAAACAACTGTGTTTCCTCATCATCATCAATTACGAATAAGTTGACTTCTTGGATTGACATTTTGTTTTGTTAATTTAAGAATTTTTAATGAAAAATGTTTATTCTAGCTACTCTTTTATACTAAATTTTTTATAAAATCATATTCCCATAATATGAACATAAAAACCTATACTTTTATATACATATAATTTGTGATAATAAAACCTATACTCCACTAAGCCTTTTTTTACTTTTTAAACTTATATAGGAAAATACATGCAAACTAGTTTAAATACTGTCTGTCTGATTATTCACCTAATAAATTTTTTCTTCACATAATTCAAAATAAAAGATAGAATTATCAAGAATGGTTTCATATTTCCCTATCCACTACAAATAAAATTGAAACATCAATTGCATCTATAAAATTTTCAATAACTAAATAAATTCATAACTTATATATAGAAAAATGTTGACCTACATTTACTAGCGTTTTTAACACATGTCAATCGCTCAATTAATTTGTTTAACACCCAATTCAGAACAATAAACAAAAGAAAGGCTCATCAAAAATATATTAATTTTCCACTCGATCGCTACTACAGACATATATTTTTTTTCTTCTCTTTTCTTTTATCAATCAAAACAAATACTTTGAATTTTTCTTCCACCCAAATAAAATTGAAAAACCATTTGCTTTTACAAAACCGGTCTGTCTGTATGTCTGTCTGCCAGTCTGACTAACTTTCCATAACAAACACTTTCTTATCTGAAAATATTTAGGTATATGTATGTCATAAATTATTTATTATTAAAGCCTATAGTACACAACATGTAAAAAGACACATGCGCATGTGGTTCTGACGTAATTTTGACGTCAATGCAAAGCCACAATAAACATTGCGTGTTGTGTGATGACGTCAAAATTACGTCAGAACCACATGCGCATGTGTCTTTTTACATGCCGTGTACTATAGGCTTAAGTAACCGAATTTTAAACATCAATTACATCTACATACAAATTTTTTTAATATTCCCAATTTAATTTTCCAATGGGTTCTACAAAATTTTTTCTTCACATAATTCAAAATAAAAAGATAGAATTATCAACAATGGTTTCATATTTCCCTATCCACTCCAAATAAAATAGAAACACCAATTGCATCTATATAATTTTTAATAACTAAATAAATTCATAATTTATAGATAGAAAAAAAAAGCCTTATGAACAAAATTTTCCAATTGCTTCTACAAGGTCTGTATGTCTGTCTGGCTGTCTGTCTATCGATCACAACAAAAGAAAGGCTTCAACAATGCACCCAACACTTGTGCATTGCTTTCCTATAAAATTTAACGACTTTTTTTTATTACTTTGTTTTTGAAATTTTTTTAAAAAATTTTCAAGAATGGTTTCATATTTCCCTATCCACTCCAAATAAAATAGAAACACCAATTGCATCTTTACAATTTTTTTAATAACTAAATAAAATCATAATTTATAGATAGAAAAATCTTTTTCTTTTATCAATCAAAACAAATACTTTGAATTTATTCTTCTACCCCAAATAAAATTGAAAAACCATTTGCTGTTACAAAGCCAGTCTGTCTGTATGTCTGTCTGTCTGACTAACTTTCCTTTTCCCCCTTTTTTTTCTGTCCATCCAATAATTTATTTTTTCATCACCTAATTCAAAACAAAAAAACTAAAGAAAGGCTTCAACAATGCACCCAACACTTGTGCATTGTTCCCCCAACATTTTTCTAAATCTCAGCTATAAAATTTAACGACTTTTTTTATTACTTTGTTTTTGATTTTTTTTTTTTTTTTAAATTTGACCTACTTTAACAAGTGTTCATTTGACCTACTTTAACACGTGTTCATTTTAATGGCTTTTGAGGGATTTTAATGGCTGTTTAGGCATTTTAATTGCTTTTGAGGGATTTTAATGGCTTTTTAATGGCTTTTGAGGGATTTTAATGGCTTTTTAATGGCTTTTGAAGGATTTTACTGGCTTTTTGGACGAAGTGGCGGTAAACTCTCATTACCCATATACTCTGCATATAGACCGCATCAAAAAAACTTTATTTGCTAGAGTATTTTTTTCATGATAGTCTTTTAAAGCCATCGATGTATCCTTAGCAGTGGTGTTGCTACGTATGTGACAAAGCTGCTCGTCCATCACGAGCAGAGCAATGGTTCCTCTGGCCTCATCATCTTTAATCTCTCAGTTGTCGATTTCAATTTGGTTTATTATCACGTTCTTATCAAAAATTGGTTCTGGTCGGCATCCTTCTATTACGAGTTTCCAAAAATTCTGCTTTCGTAATAACATCTCCATTTTAAACTTCCAATTTGCGTAATTTTCATTGTTCAGCTTTGCAAATTTGGGTTTAGCATCCGCCATTTTCTTCTATAGTTGTACTTTATTCCTTAATTTGCTTTAGATAAACACAATAAAGTTTTCCAGTTCCTCTAGTTAAACTTATTCTTTACTTTTTACTTATTTTTTTTTTATTGTCCTTAGTTAAACGCGAAAAGTATCTTCATAAGTTTCTTTAGTTTTATAAATTTTTTCGATTTTGTAGGCCCATAACCTATTGACAAAATAAAATGGCCGAGAAACAAAATGTGGTTTTAAGTTTAACAATTGATTTTATTGAGTGAAAGGTAATGTATATAAAAAAAGGAAATAATTAAAGTAAAAGGCTGTATTTAATAGTATTAAAAAAATAGTATTGTAATAAAGTTGCAGGTTAAGTTGCCAGACTCTATAATGTAAAATCGTAGCTATAAGTGAATGTTTAAAGTAAATATATGCTAACATATTCAACAAGAATAACTATAAAAAAAATTAAGAAAAAATACAAGTAAAAAATATACCTATGTATGTATGTACGCACACACATACCTGCAAATAATCTGTGCAAACAAATATTTATTCTTTTTTCTTTTATTATCTCGGTGTAACAACAACATTATACATAATAAAAAGAGCACAGTCAACAAAAATAAAAAAAAAACGGTGAAAAAAACAAAAACAACTCTATATGAGTAATAACAATGAAACAACACCAAATATAAATGATATTCATGCTAGTGAAAGCAATGTGGAAAAAAACATAACAACAGAAAACAATAGTAACTACCTAACGGCAAAACCTATGCCAGCAAGCGTTACCACTGACATCATAAACTCGAACATAGACGCAATGGAAAACAAACAAGAAAAAATTTGTCAAAAACCACAAGTGCAAGTTGCTATGGACAGGTATATAACAGTGCGAGGTCGCAGCCCTGCCTCTTCAGCTGTAGCCTCGGCCACGAAAGTTCCATCTTTTGATAGAATAAATTCACAAAATCGTTTTGCAATTCTGGAGGATGAATCTTCTGAAGCACCTAACGTCATAAAAACGTCTAATAAAAAGTTTAATCTCGCTGATAGGTGAAAATCGTTTTACGTAGCTGCAATCAAGCGTGGTAATATAAACGAAACAAAAATACATGTTAATCACGAGAACGATTTTCCTAAAATAATTAATAAGTTTGAAGCACTTAAAAAAAGCTTCTATACATACCAACTGAAAAGCAGCAAAGGTCTTCAGGTTGTGATAAAGGGCATTGACTCATGCGTGTACCCAGACGAAATAAAAACATTTTTAGAAGAAAAATGCTTCAAAATAAAAATTTTTACAAATATTAAAAATAGGGGAAAAAATCCCCAACCACTATTTCGGGTGGAGTTAGAGCCCGGCGATGTTAAGCTAAAAAAAATTAAACGCATCCCATTTACAGTTTAAAATACATCCTGTACAGAAAAATCACGATAGAGGAGCCGCACAAAAGAAATGGGCCCGTTCAGTGTTTAAACTGCCAAGAATTTGGTCATACTAGGTTATACTGCCATTTACCCCCTGTTTGCGTCGTATTTGGAGAATTACACGGTACCGTCCGGTGCGATAAGTCCAAAAATGACCCTAATGTAAAAAATGTAGCAACTGTGGTGGTAATCACACTGCCAACTATAGAGGATGCCCGGTATATTCGATTGTGAAGCGTTCTGTTGGACAGAAACTTAATCCCCCTCAAACGCAAGCAACTAATCAAGGAAACACGTACGGCGTCCAGATACCTCAGCCAAATAATACCAGAACCTCGTACGCTAATGTATTAAAATCTAATCCTATGCCACTGCAAGGTGATTTAGCAAATAATGATGAAATTCCCATTTCTAATTTAACTCGGCTAGAAAAAACTATGGAAACATTAGTGCAAACAGTTAACAATTTTACTAACACAATGGGTAACATGATGCAAGAAATGTTAAGAATGCAATCGATGTCATTGCAAGCTGTACTAAACAAGCCATGAACTGTTTAAAAATTTGCTTTTGGAACGCAAACGGCATCCGCCAACACAAAAATGAACTAGAATACTTCCTTAAAAATAAACAAAATTGATGTCATGATGGTTTCTGAAACTCATCTGACCTCAAGAAATACGTTTAAAATCAATGGTTATATATTATATGATACCAAGGACCCTCGAGACAGAGCTTGTGGCTGTTCTGCCATTTTGATAAAGAACCGAGTAAAACACTACTTAATGAGTGATCATCGTGAAGATTACCTCCAAGCAACGAACATTTGCTTTGAGGAATTATCTCGAAACCTAGTCATTTCATCTTTATACTCACCACCTAGATTTTCAATATCAGAAAGCCCATATAATAAATACTTCAAATCATTAGGACCCTGCTTCCTGGCTGCTGGCGATTATAACGCTAAACACACTTTCTGGGGGTCACGACTTATTACACCTAAGGGTATTGTTTTGTGTAACACAATTTGTAAAATGGACCTAAATGTGGTCGCGAGCGGACAACCAACATATTGGCCTACTGATCAGCAAAAAGTTCCAGATGTCATAGATTTTGGCGTGGTTAATAACATCCCTACAATTGTTACTATAATGAATCCAAATAGAATCGTATCGACATCAGCCTCACAAATAAATTGGTTAAAATATAAAAAATATCTTAGTGCCCATTGCACAGAAAATATTCCGCTTAGCACACCGGAGAACGTGGATCTCGCTATTGTTATTTTGACAGTTATCTCAAACTAGCTGTTCAACATTGCAGCATAACCCTCAAAAAAACCAAAAACAAAATCATATATTCTACAGATGTCGAGCGTCTATTGACTGAAAAAACGAGAGTTCGAAGAGAGTGGCAATTGCACAGATCCCCCCAACTTAAGACTTTATTAAAAGAGTGCACAAAAAGGCTGAGAAAGTTACTGCAGTCTCAGAAAACGGCTTCCCTGGAAAAATATCTTAAGGGACTTGATGCAACTCCACAATCAGACTACTCATTATGGCGTGCAGCTAGAAGCCTCAATAGACCAGTTATCTCTAAGCCACCATTGAGAAACTTGAATGGAAGCTGGGCAAGAAATGATATTGAAAAAGGAAATCTGCTTGCTAATCATCTGAAAAATGTATTTACCCATAATACATCTCACGATATAGCAGTCGAGTTACCGCCTGTAAATGTTAGAGCAGCTGTTCCCCTAAGATTCGAGTTTAAAGAAATCGAAAAGGCTATTCGGGATTTAAACACCAAGAAGGCACCCGGTATTGATAAGATCAGTAATAAAATGCTTTTGGAGCTACCAAGTATAGCGAAGAAAATTATTCTTTTTATTTTTAATGCTATTTTACGCCTTCAATACTACCCTCAGGAATGGAAGGTTTCCTTAGTAACCATGATACCAAAGCCAGGAAAGGATCACACAAAAGTTGAGTCATACAGGCCTATTAGCTTATTATCTTATATTTCAAAGCTATTTGAGAAACTAATAGTGTTAAAATTAACGCCGATTTTAAATGAAAATATATGTATTCCTAATCATCAATTCGGGTTTAGAAGAAAGCACAGCACAATTGAACAAACTCATCGAATAGTAAATGTAATAAGAAAAGCCTTTGAAGAAAAAAAATATTGCTCAGCACTCTTCATCGATGTGTCTCAAGCTTTTGATAAAGTCTGGCATGAAGGTTTAGTACTGAAATTGCAGCAAAACTTACCAGCAAACATACACAAGCTGTTAGAAAGCTACTTAGTCGGTCGTCAATTTATTATAAAAGAAGGCGATTTTTTAAGTTCTCCCCAGCCCAATAACGCTGGAGTCTCACAAGGCAGCATCCTGGGCCCTCTATTATAGTTAATTTATACTTCGGACATGCCAACAAACAGCTACACACAAACCTCAACATTTGCGGATGACACAGCTTTCCTAAGCGTACATGAAAACTGTCAAGAGGCATCTCGTTACTTACAGGATCACATATTTGAACTGGAAAGGTGGTTAAAACAATGGATGATAAAGATCAATGAGCAAAAATGCGCACATATAACATTCACACTGCGTCGGGAATCATGCCCCCCTATTAAAATCAATAATCAAATAATACCCCAACACTCGCATGTAAAATACCTCGGTATACATCTAGATCGGCGTTTAACGTGGAAATGGCATATAGAAGCTAAATTAACTCAAATGAAACCAAAAGCAATTCAAATTAATTGGCTCATTGGAAGAAATTCTGTTCTTAGTCTCAATTGCAAACTACTACTTTACAACTCTATCTTAAAGCCAATTTGGTGCTACGGTATTCAGTTATGGAGCACTGCCTCTGCTTCTAATATCGAAAAAATTCAAAGGCGCCAAAATAAACTTCTTCGAATAATCACAGCCGCTCCGTGGTATGTCAAAAATTAAAATATTCACAAGGATATCAATGTGCCATTGATAAAAACTATAATAACGAAATATGCAGTAAAATATTTAAAAAGGCTGGAACTGCACCCAAATCCATTAGCTCGAAATATTTTAAATTATGGCGGCCACACTCGCTTAAGAAGAAGAGACACTGCAGCACTCACCCAATCAGATGAGCGATAAACACCTATGGACATATGTAAACAGAAACCGTGATGACTAAATCTTTTTTGTCTGGCACTGGCAGGACATAAAGTAAATATTAGGATAAGATTTGATTAATTACACTGTGCAAGAAATTGACACTTGGCGTTTTAACATAATTCGGGTACGCTGAATCCAGTGGTGCTCGCGGTTTTTTAAGATTGGCTCTGGTTTTCGAGATATACCGTTATTTCGAAAATGTGGGAGGTTGCACAACATATGTTCGCGTAACTTAAAAACGCTTTAGCTTATTGAAACTTAAAAACCGAAATTCCGCAATAAAATTTCCTTTAAGAAAAGTAAAACTTCTTTTTAATATCCGCAGTCGTTTTAGAAACATAATTTTTTTTTTGGAAAAATAAATAATTTTTTTAACAAAATTTCGAAATTTTTGTTTATTAAAAATTCATAAAAAATTGGAAAATGCAGCTATGCTTCTAAAGCCTCTAGTACACGGAATGTAAAAAGCCACATGCGTATGTGGTTCTGACGTAATTTTGACGTCAATGCAAAGCCACAATAAGCATTGCGTATTGTGTGATGACGTCAAAATTACGTCAGAACCACATGCGCATGTGGCTTTTTACATGCCGTGTACTAGAGGCTTAAGACGTATAAAAAATTAAATTCCAAACAAAACATGCCATAAATGATTAAAATCTGTTTGCAACTTTTGATTATATTCACAAAAGTCGACAAATTTTAATTAATTTAAGAATTTCATAAAACGCAATATTTGTATGGGAGCCCCCCTAAGAAGTGAAGATAAGGGGCAAGTATGTCTAGAGAAAATGTTAAGGACAAAAAATTAATTGAGGTCGGTCATACATTACCACTAGGGGCGACTTCTGGGAATTTATGGGACTTTTTCTTCAATATATTTCTAGTCTGCATTGAACATTTTGTATGGAAGCCCCCTTAAGGAATGGAGACAGCGGGTGGGTATGTTAGAAATAAATGATTGTGATGAAAAGTAAAGTGGGGTTGGACATACATTTGACCCATCTAGGGCCATGATAGGCGCTGAAGGGGCCAAATTTAAGAATTTCATTAAACGGCCATATTTGTATGGGAGTACCCCTAAGAGGTGGAGATATATGGCAATGTTTTAAGAAAATGTTAAGAACAATAAACATTGGAGGTCGGTCATACATTTTATTCCCCTAGGAGTGAATCCTAGGCCTTAGAAACAAATGATGGGAATGAAAAATAAAGTTGCGCTGGTCATACATTTGGCCCGTCTAGGGGTATCTCAGGCGCTGCAGGTGCAAAATTTAAGGCTAGGCTTCTACGCGCATTAAAAACAAAGTTTCAAACAAAATAAGCTATAAGTGATTACAGTCTGTCTACATTTTTTGATTTTTTCAGAAAAGATGAAACTTTTTTTCATTTAAGAAAAGTAAGACTTTTTTTCAAATATGTGTAGTCGTTATTGAAACATAATTATTTTTGAAAAATTGAGGTCGGTCATACATTATATAAAACTAGCGGCGACTTCTGGGAAATTATGGGACTTTTTCTTCCATATATATGAAGAATATAATTTATATGGAGCATGTCATAGGATTTTTTTTTAATTATTAAATTCTTTATTCAACATTATGTATATATGAAGAATGTGCCAATGCAGAAAATATATTTTCAATGACATTTTGACGTAAAATTTTTTAAATGCGGTTTTTGTGCCATTTACAATACAAAACAAAAGAACAAATATTCAAATTTATGCTATTCCAAAGAAATATGCATGCATTATTACCACACTTTCACTTTGCGGTAGGAATTTTGGAAAATCCACCGTTAAGCTGGGATCACACGATTGCCGCAAATGCACCAATATGACACAATTTTGATTGTGCTTCATTGACGCACAATAATGAAATTGCCCCAATAAAATATTCTGAAATCACACGATTGCCCTGTTTTATACAAATTTAATTGCCGCTAGTTGGTACAAAGCGAAATGTGTACAATAATTGCCGCATCACAATCACACGATTGTTCTTACTTGTGTCAACTGCGAAAACAGCTGTTGTGGTAGCTTTTTTATTTGTTTGATAGATCTAGTAGGCTTGTTCATTAAAAAAAAGAAAATTGTATCATATATTCAAACAAATTTTTGTTGAATAGTTTTATTTAAAATTGTTTAAGCAAAATATATGAAATTCCAAAAATAAACAAAGTTAAATTCTAATTTAAATATATAAAGTAATAGAGAATATTTATATTCAAAAATAAATTCGCTTTAAAGAATTTCAATACATTTTGCTCCATTTTCCTGTATATATTCTTTTATATTGTCCTCAACAGCTATTGCACTAAATTCCCAATTTTTATTTTTGATAAATTTAATTTTTATTTTTAATTTATTCATATTAAAAGAAACACACAAAGTAAATTTATTAAAAAAGGTAAATATTGGCGCGTATTGTGTTGCTTAATTGCCGCACAAGAAACCAATAAATATTGGTAAATTTTTGTCATTTTTATTGACGCGCGTTTGCATATCAAGTAGTCACACGATTGCCGCACCAGGGTTGCATTTTATTGGTACAAGTAAGCACAATATTGCCCTCGATTGGTACATGAGGCAATTGATTGTGCAGTCACACGATTGGGGTATAAAAAAGTGTGAAAATTGGTGCATTGTGGCAATCGTGTGATCCCAGCTTTACCGATTAAAAAATTCTTAGAGTTATGAAATAAAGTCATAAATGCTTACATTTTTGTATTTTATTGTGCTTACAAAACCACACAAATCGGTCATTTATTGTGCAGTCAAAACCGAACTATCGGTCTTGTAAAAAACTTAAATAACATATTCTTTTGTTAAACCTGGAACAGGTAGAAATATTAATCTTCCAGGCTTTGGGTTTTTTACAAAACATGGCCATGAAGGTCTCAACAGGTACTTTGATTAAAACAATTACAGTATAAATAAGAGTTCCTCAACCCCTTCACTGTCATATGGAAAGTGCTTCCGAAAGTGATTAGTGAAGTTTAAAGCCTTTGACAGTCTTGTATATAAAAAATGGAGGAGTGTAACAAATTTAATTACTTTTGTTTTGTGTGTGGGAAATATAAATTGGCCTGGATTTGTGTGAAATCAGTAATAGAAAATGTATTAGGAAATCATCGGTCTGACAACTGGCGAATTTTAATCAAAAATATGCTAACCGCATTAAAAAACTTAAACGTTAGAATGTCATTGAAAATACATTTTTTGCATTACCATGCCGAAAAATTTAATGAACAATCACCAGCCGAGTCTCAATCATTTATTTCTAACATACCCACCCGCTATCTCCATTCCTTAAGGGGGCTTCCATACAAAATGTTCAATGCAGACTAGAAATATATTGAAGAAAAAGTCCCATAAATTCCCAGAAGTCGCCCCTAGTGGTATATAATGTATGACCTCAATTAATTTGTTGTCCTTTACATTTTCTCGAGACATACTTGCCCCTTATCTTCACTTCTTAGGGGGGCTCCCATACAAATATTGCGTTTTATGAAATTCTTAAATTAATTAAAATTTGTCGACTTTTGTGAATAAAATCAAAAGTTGCAAATAGATTTTAATCATTTAGGGCTTGTTTTGTTTGTTTATACGTCTGCAAAAAATTAGAAGCATAGCTGCATTTTCCAATTTTTATGAATTTTTAAAAAACAAAAATTTCGAAATTTTGTTAAAAAAATTATTTATTTTTCCAAAAAAAAAATTATGTTTCTAAAACGACTGCGGATATTAAAAAGGAGTTTTACTTTTCTTAAAGGAAATTTTATTGCGGAATTTCGGTTTTTAAAGTTTTTTCAATAATCTAAACCGCTTTTGAGTTACGCCAACATATGTTGTGCCACCTCCTCTATTTTCGAAATAACGGTATATCTCGAAAACCAGAGCCAATCTTAAAAAACCGGATTCAGCGTACCCGAATTATGTTAAAACGCCATGTGCCAGGCTTGTCTGTTTTTTCAACTAGCATAGTGTGATTGTTAGTTCATATTTAATATATGAAGATTCAATAAATAAATACTGATCAAAAAAAAAAAAAAAAAAAAAAAAAATTAATTGACAATAACTAAATAAAAATCGATTTAAAAAATATATATTTTATTGCGTTCATGCAGCAAGCTTTGATTTTTGTTTAAGATAATTTTTGACATTAGCTGGGACTAATTTCCATTTTTTTGTAATATTGTATTTGTTGCCGTAGCGATGCCAACTGCATTATTTCACCTGGCTGATATTATTTTCCCAAATATTAGTAGGCTAGTATCTGCGTTACTGGCACTACCATTTTGGAACGCAACTGTCGAGCGAGCATTCTCGATGTTTAGTATTATAAAAAATAAAATAAGAAATCAACTGGCAACTTCAACAGTTGAATCTATTTTTTGGTATAAGTATGCATATGTTTATATCAGCGAAGGGCAGATAGAGAATATTGAATAAAAGAGAGTAAATTAGTTGATTTACACTTAGAGAAATTTTTGGATAAGTTCTTCAAACTATATGTAAATATGCAAACCAAAAAAAAAGGGGTTCAGTAAAAAATATTATTATTTTATATTTCATCAAGTTTTCATTTGCGGTAAAAAATATATATACATATGGTCACTTGAAATCGAAAAGGCCATGAGTAAAAACTTATTTTTACTATATGTAAATATGCAAAAAAAAGAAATGGAGTAACAAACTTAACATATCATTCTATAAAATTATAAATTGAATTTTTGAAACTGTATGTTAATAACACTTCGTGAGAGTTTTTTGACCACATGTATCTGAAGCTTAATCTTTAAGTAAAATTTTCCCAAAAACTCATGAAATTTTTACACAACTTCATAAGAATGAAAAACTTTAGGAACTGACGGAAGAATTTTTTTCTTTTTGATAATTTCCAAAGTAGATTTAAATATTTTTTATTTTAGAATGGATTACAGTATTTCCCTACAACTTTTTTAGTCAAAATTTAAAAAAAAACACGGTTTTTTCAAAACATTGAATTTTATTCAATTTTAATAAGTGAATAACTTATACATATAGAAAAAAAGAGTCTTTTTTTATAAACAAATTGAACTTCAATAAGTGGCAAACATATATAAGAGTATAAAGAGATTTTGTTAAACAATTTATATATGTATATAAGGGTTTAAAAAGAGTATTTTTAATAAGTAACAAACTTATATATTAGGGTATATTATGCAAAAAGAGTATTTTTTTATAAGTGACATTAATAAATGAATATTAATAATAAGATTGAATATTAACAAGTGTCTATGTTAGATGCAACAATAATAAAAATCTAAAATATATGTACGAGTACATACGTATATTAAATTCAGTTAAGATAAATAAAAATATCGTAGAGAGATAATTAAATAAATTAAGCATACAATACTTCTTTAGAGCAAAATGTTTTTAAATGGTTTTTGGTGCACTGGAAATTGGTGCAGTCTATTCCTTGTTTTGTAAAGAGGATCTTATTATACAAATATAACTCAAATTTGTATGGCTTAATTTATTTCGTTTTTTGGTACGAACAACAGTAATAATTGAAAAAATTCTCTCGGCATCGGCGCACAGTGGCGCCCGTAAGCAAACGAGGTTGCAAAAATCTAAATTTTCATGAGCGCCGATGAAGTTTTGAATAAACCCATGTTATAGGAAACTTTTCAACGATTTCAAATATGCCACTCTTAATAATATCACATTTTTAGTTTAGAAGATATAACCGTTCAAAGTTGACCGACTTTCGGTTTTCAAAAAAACACACAATTTTTAGTCAATTTGTTGCGATTTCAGGTGTAATATCACGAAAAATAGGTAACGAATCGCCTTATTTTTTGTTTGTATTGATTGATGTATTTATTAAATGTTTAATGATAAAAAAATTAACTGTTTGCTTTGTGTTTCTCCTGGTAAATCACTATTTAAAAACTATCCGTTTTTTCACTATTTTTCAACTTTGACGGAAAATAAAAAAAATCTATATTTTTCTATATTTGCCATATTTGCAAAAGCTGTTCTTTGATTATTTCTTTACATAATTCAAAAGGTTTTATCTGCCCGTACGTGCCCGTTTGGCTTCTAGAGGTAAAAAAGGTTAAAAAGACATGGTTGCAGAAATTGTATGGCGTCCATCCCTTATATGTTTTGACTCACAGTAGTTTGATCTAATAGTTTGAAAAAACTACTCATTGAAATTAACAGGTACGTACCTCACTTAAACAATACTTTGGCGTACAAATGGTCAAGAATAATATTGACTTATGGTCCCTACAGGTAGGCACAAATCTTTTTTGGACATAATATCAAAATTGCATTATTCAGCCTAAATCCATATGTATGCAGGGAACAGGTAACTTGTTCGGCATGGTAGCATAAGCCTATATATTGCAAATGGTCAAGAACAATATTGACTTATGGTCCCTACATGTAGGCACAAATCTTATTTGGACACGTGCATAAAATCAAAATTGCATTATTCAGCCTAAATCCATATGTATGCAGGGAATAGGTAAATTTTTAGGCATGGTAGCATAAGCCTATATATTGCAAAATAAGCATAATGCCTGGATTAGTCTACGACTGAAAGTTCTCGCAACAATTACTGAAACCATTAAACAATTTAAGTACTGAAAACATGGCGTTGAACAATTTAAAATTATTTGAACTGTTAAGAAAGTCAACCACACCAAAGTTTTTCACGGAAGCTGCTTTAGAAGAACTTGATAGCTTATACGGAAATATTGAGAGAAGCGAAATTATAAAAAATAATTTTTATCTGATATATGCAAATATTAAGGCAAAATGGGTGAAATCTAATCGAACCATTCAGATCTTCAACTCCAAATACGAGGACTGGCTTAATGAAGACATCATCCTGGATATATTGGCAGTAGATAAACCCACCACATCAACCAGAGGAGCAAAAGGAAGGCCAAAAAAAAAGTATTGAGGAGTGTTCAATTTTCAAAAGAAAGAGGAAACTTGCCGATGCCACCAATGTCTTGACCACGAAGCATTTATCGGACGCGCTGTCTATTAAATATACAAAGGATAGTGAAAGAGTTAGGTCGCAGATAACCAAATCTGTTGCTGATGCAAGCCCACTGCGACTAAAAAGGATTAAGGAAAGCATTCCCACGCCCACAAACGCACACATTAAAAAGTATGGTTCCAAAGAAGCCTTGGCCTTGTTTATGGACTTAGAACTTTCCAAAGAGAAATATGAGAATCTGCGGGCATCTTTAACGCGACACGGCGCTGACGTTTTAGCCGGATACAAGCATATTACGCAAGCCAAAATAAATTCACGACCACTGGATACGGAGTTTACGGAAGTCTCTGCGATGGCCAATCTGCAGGATCTCAAGGGCCATACAGCAAAACGGTTGTTGGAGAGTCTTCCTGAAAATGAGGTAAAAATTCTTCCTGAGAAGTTGACATTGATCAGCAAATGGGGCTGCGATGGATCATCCGGAAAAAGCGTTTATAAGCAAAGGATATCTTCCGATGACGCTACAATATCAGACGGAAATATGTTTATGGCATCTGTTGTTCCTTTGCGGCTAAAATCTGATGTTTCCTTACACTGGAAAAATCCACGTCCATCAGCAGTGCATTATTGCCGACCAATAATGTTTCAGTTTGCAAGGGAATCGGCAGAACTCATAAGGACCACGATGAAGGACATTGAAGAACAAATAAGCAAGATTAAGCCTACAAAGATGCAATTTGGAGAAGGAAAATATATTGAATGCAATTACGAGTTCCACCTGACCATGGTTGACGGAAAAATCGTAAACGAACTGACAGGAACAACCTCAACAATGTCATGCCCGATTTGCAAAAAGAGTCAGAAGAACTTTGGTAATTTAAACGATTCTACAACTGAGGAGAATTACGAATATGGAATGTCACCATTGCACGCAAGGATAAGGTGTATGGAATTCTTGCTAAAACTGGCGTATACCCTACCACAAGAGGAGTGTAGTGTATGCATACTTAGAGCAAGCACTGTATCATTAATTGTTTACATTTATCACCCAATTTTTACGATGATATAAAAGACATGTCTTTTTTGTATTTCTTTTTTAAAGAAACTTCCAAAAATTTGTTAAATTTTCACCATGTTTCTTTTTTTTTTTTTGCAGTCATAGTTGATTTTTTCTGATTTGCTTAGTTTCTTATTCGTAACAATATTTAAAACTTCGTTATTCCAAATAATTTGGATATATTTTGAATTTTTCTTAATTCTAATTTTTTATTTTTCTATATTTTAATAAGCACATGTCATTTTGAAATAAGAATAAAACATAAATTAAAAAACACAAATAAGTGCAAAGAGGAATGTCAAAAAAGAAACACAGAAATACGATTCATGTCTTTTTTTCTACCCTGCTTACTTCTCTACCCCGCTCACTATCAACCAAAAAAAAGACATGATTTTAAAATAGGGGAAAAAATCATCGTGAAAATTGGGTGTAAGTAAGTTAAGTTTTTGAGCCAATGAACTTATTTTAATTTTATGTTGGTCAGCAGTAATAAGAATTATTTTTTTTGTATCAAATAATGTGTGAAATAAAATTGTAATACTGTGTGGCATGCGAACGACTTGTAATATGAATCCTAAATTGAATTCTTTTTGTTATATTATTATTGTCGCATTGAAGTCTTTCACGTGCCTTGGAAATTTTCTCACGGGAACAGCAAATCAATTAGTGATTTGTTTGTAGCCCAAATTAATGCTGACCTATAGAATAAATTTAGTATATAAGCTTGTACAATTGTTAAAATAAATCGGAATTAATTCAACTCTCTATTGACTTGTTTTATTTCTCGGAAATTCGTGCATTTTAATGCTCGGCAAAAAGCGGCAGAAGTGCTAAGACAATACTTAACATTTTTTTTTAAACACTACACATTTTTACACACTTCCATCAATTATTATTACATGGCGATCCTGCCCAACATAAATTAATTTCTATCAACTCTTTTTGATCCTGCCCAACATAAATTAATTTCTATCAACTCTTTTTGATCCTGTCCAACTTAAATTAATCCCGCACAGCATAAATTATTTCAAAGCATAAATCTTTCAATGTCCCAAATAGAAATAGATAAAATTTTTAAGAAATGGGAAGAATTACTGAAATACGTCCCCACTCCAGTATGAACACAAAAAACGGAACTAACTAAAAAACTAAAGAAATTAAAAGAAGACGGCTGGAGATGATGAGGTAATGACATTTGAAATATTCAAGATAACTGAAAAGGAAAGACAAGAAATTATACTCGAAAATATAAAAATGGGAATAGCAGATGCAACAGTCCAAGGACAGGCAAATGCCTATGCAATAAATGATAATAAAGTAACCATTAGTTTATAACTAGTTATAATTTTACTTATTATAATTATATTATTAGGATTATGGAAATTTTTACAAAATTATATAAAAAAACACACAGCAATTAATGCTGTAAGAAACTAATAAAAACAAAAAAAAAATATTTGTAATGGAAAAAATATTTGAAGAACTTAAAAAAATAATTATAAATGCAAAGAAATCTAGCGGTAGAAAGTATACAAAAGACACAGTAAAAGAAAAACTTTATTTAATAGATCAGCTTAGTTTGCAGTTTGGAAAATTAGTAGGACATCTTTCCAATCCAAATAGACAGGAAAAGATAATTGAGTACAGAGACTTAAAACATACAGAGATTAGAATATTAAGGGAACACTTAGAAAACAGTAAAGAAAATATATCAAGGGTAACAATCATGTCGAATTTTAATAGTAAACAAGCTTCGGATACAATTCCAATATTTGACGGAAAACCTACACACCTCGATATATTTCTATCAATGGTTGAAATGGTTCACGATGAACTTAACGAACAAGGGAAAAAGAACTTAATAAAATATATTATTGCCATGAAATTAAGCGATAGGGTTAGAAGTATTTTAATGAAATAAGACATACCAAAAACATTTAACGAACTAAAATCAACACTGTCCAATCATTTCAAGTCAACAAAGACAGCCAGTAGTCTTCATTCGGAAATTAGAAATATTAAGCAAAGAGGTAATGTGTCAAGTTTTAGAGAAAAAATAAACACATTGATTTCAGAATTAACCATAGTACAATTCAGTGACCTTGAAGACAGTTCAAATGAAATAGCACGATCTACAATTAGAATGTTGAACGAAAAATTAGCACTCGAAACATTTCAAGAAGGTTTACAAGAGAACATAAGAACAGCAGTTATAGCAGCGCAACCTAAATCGCTAGCACAAGCATTTGAAATAGCTAGCACACAGGAAAGACTATTACAGGCAACAAAAACATTAAAGATCTTTCACATAAATGACAGAAATCGACGCAGTAATAATAATTTACAACTATAACAATAACAGATACAACAATCAAAGAAGACAAGACTTCAACAGAAATGACAGAAACTACAACAATAATTATAACAACAATAATAGTAGAAATTTTAATAATTATAATAGGAATTCAAATAACACCAACAGTAGATACAACACAAATAATGCTTACAACAGAAATAATAGAAACACCTATAACAATAGCAACCATACAAATCAAAGAAATTACAACCCAAACGTACGCACAATACATCAACAGGGAAACGAAGAAGCCCTGGAGACTCAGAACGAATCTTCAGAAGGGGAAAATTACAGATTCACACAATAAATCCCAACACTTCAAACTTTATATATCTTTCTATCAAAAAACCTGACTAACAAAACTGACCAGAATTCGACTTGAACTGTCAGACTATGACTTTGATATTACATATAAAAAGGAGCAGATAACACTAACGCAGACGCGTTATCCCGCATAGAAATTAACTCAAAAATATTAAAAGAAATGATTCCACTCTGTATTGATGAAAAAGAAAGAAAAACTCTGGCAATAACACGTAGCATGCTTAATAAGAATACTAAAGATAAAGAAGATGAAATTGAAATTAAGAACAAGAAAAAGAATTACATTTCTCAACAGGAGACTGATCACCTCCATATGTGTGAATGTATATCAATGAATGATATAAAGAAGCTTCAAAGAATACAATTTATATATGAAAATAATGATAATAATTATCTGCAGAATGAATATAATGATAAAATTACACGCGTGATATGCAATAGAAGCGAAAATCCAATGTTTTCAGAAACATTTATGGAGAAACTTTTATTGAAAATAAAGAAATTTAAAAATAAAAAGTACGTACTATATGATAATGATGAAATTTTTAAATATATACCGGTAGAGAAATTGAAAGAAGAATACAATAAATTCAAAAACAATGACGTCGATATAATTATATACAGAATGCCAAAAAGAGTAGATAATGTAATAAAACAATACAGGCTAATAGAAGAATTTCATAGCCCACCCCATAGTGGACATTTCGGAATAAGAAAAACATTAATAAAATTAAAACAGCGATTTATTTGGAAAAATATGAACAAAATGGTTAAAAACTATATAAGAACATGTGAATCGTGCCAAAAGAACAAACGGACTAAACATACGAAAAAACCTTTTACTATAACAGATACACCATCAAGTGGTTTTGACATTGTAGTAATGGACACAGTTGGACCACTTAGACCGTCAGTAAACTTTAGATATATACTTACAATGCAGTGTGAACTGACAAAATATGTTATAGCTTGTCCAATAGAATCAAAAGATGCCTAAACAGTGGCAAAAACGCTAGTAGAAGAAGTTATTTTAACATTCTCAAAACGGACAGAGGTACTGAATTTACTAATGAGTTGATGAGAGAGATTTGTGTATTATTAAAAATAAAACAGAATTTCTCGACGCCCTACCATCATGAAACTTTGGGAACAGTAGAACGCAATCACCGTGTTCTAAATGAATATTTTCTAAATTTCGTAGAAGACAACAATTGGCACGAATGGTTACCTTACTTTGCTTTCGCTTTTAACACAACTCCAAACGTAGATACTAATTATACACCCTTTGAGTTGGTATATGGAAAACTTCCTAGACTACCAAGTGACGAATTGAGCGACACTAAAAATATTTACAACTTAGAAAATTATTTGAATGAGCTTAAGATTAGACTTCGTTACTCACTACAAAAAGCAAGAGACATAATTTTAGAAGTGAAAAATAAAAGAAAACTAGAATCTGAAAGAAAACAGAACAAAATAGAACTAAAAATAGGAGACCTAGTTCTAGTAAAAGCCGAGAATAAAAGAAAACTCGAGCCTCCATATAAAGGTCCATATAAAATACTGGACATAGATGATTTGAATATAATTATAGAAATAGATAAATCAAAAGTTAAAAGTATACATAAGTGCATAAAGATAAAAAAAAAATAAAATTTTAAGTCATAAAAATTTTTATAAACATATAAATACTTCCATAAATACATACAATAATAAAAATCTTTATACTTATATATCCATTCATACAATAATTCTATATATTATTTTTATTTTAAATAATACACAAAACAAAAAGGGTGAGGGTGTAGTGTATGCATACTTAGAGCAAGCACTGTATCATTAATTGTTTACATTTAAGTAAGTTAAGTTTTTGAGCCAATGAACTTATTTTAATTTTATGTTGGTCAGCAGTAATAAGAATTATTTTTTTTTTGTATCAAATAATGTGTGAAATAAAATTGTAATACTGTGTGGCATGCGAACGACTTGTAATATGAATCCTAAATTGAATTCTTTTTGTTATATTATTATTGTCGCATTGAAGTCTTTCACGTGCCTTGGAAATTTTCTCACGGGAACAGCAAATCAATTAGTGATTTGTTTGTAGCCCAAATTAATGCTGACCTATAGAATAAATTTAGTATATAAGCTTGTACAATTGTTAAAATAAATCGGAATTAATTCAACTCTCTATTGACTTGTTTTTTTTCTCGGAAATTCGTGCATTTTAATGCTCGGCAAAAAGCGGCAGAAGTGCTAAGACAATACTTAACATTTTTTTTTAAACACTACACATTTTTACACACTTCCATCAATTATCATTACAGGAGGAAACTTCGATGAAAATACATCAATAAAGGATAAGGAAAAGATCAGAAAGAAGCAAATACAGGATGCTTTTTTTAAACAAGTTGGACTAAAAGTAGACTGTCCCAAGCACGGATACGGTAACTCAAACGATGGAAACACTTCTAGGAGATTTTTTGAAAATGATGAGGCAGTAACTAGAATCACTGGAATTGACAATCAAATCGTGAAAAGATTGGGAACGATCTAGGATGTTTTAAACTGCAAAGAAAATGTCAATTCTACAAAATATGGAGAATATGCGTCGAAAACTGCATCTCTTTTAGCAGAAATGTATCCACAGAAGAAGTTGACCCCGACCGTCCACAAAATATTGGCGCATGGCAAAGATATAATTGAGTACCAGTCTTTGCCAATTGGAGAGCTTTATGAAGAAGCACAGGAGTCTCTTAACAAATTTTATAAAAAATATAGATTGCAGAACACATTCAAAGGTAAGGCAAAATGAGGACCTCTTCAACATGTTGGCAGCATCTTCCGATCCACTTATTTCTTCCCTGCGGCATGTGAAGTCACGAATAGAGTTACAAAATAATTATAGTTTAGAAATGGTTAGTCTTTTAGATATACCTTCTCTTACGAATTGTGATGAATATTTTACAGAAAATAAAAAAAATAAATTTAAAAAAAAAATTATTTTTTTTTTAATTTGTTGGGTAATAATTTAAAACATAAAACCCTAAAGAAAAAAAATAAAAACAATCTAAAAATTTAAAAAAAAATTTTTTTTAGTTGATTGATTGATTGATTTTTCAACTAATTTTAACTTTGATAACCCATAAGTACGCCCCTACAAAGCGTAGCACCCTTTTCAAACGCTGAACAGTTATCTATCATATGCCGTTTAAACTGTTCAATTATCTTATTCGGTTCAAAAGATATGATTTTTGCAACGAAAAAACTCAAATGGCGCCACTGTGCGGCGTTTGCATGAGGTAATCCGAGAACAATCTTAGCTAAATTTGATAAATGTGGCATTACTATTTCATCAGAATCAGAAAAGTTTTTGGTTTTTATTATTTTTGTCCAAAATTGGACTTCATTCATTTTCTCAAAAGATTTAATTTCACTTTTGGAAAAATTATACTCCAGTGCTCTCCACTCCTCTAATATATTATTTAGGTTTAATTGAAATTTTTTGCATAACAAATTAAATGTAAACTTTTCCTTGTTTTCACCAAAAATATATTCTGAATTTAAGAATTCAATTTCCTTAAAAAGAGATTCCCTTTTTAGTGGAAGTCTACTTTGAATTTCCTGCAGAGCTGTTACATAAAATTTAAGGCAATCAGATTAAATTTGAATTACATTTACCTCTGGCATTTTTTTTTAAAAATTCTTCACATTCATGTCCAACGAATACTTCCTTAATGGGCAATGAATTATGGGGTAATCGAACCAAACAATTAGCGTTTAATTCAGACTTTTTAATGCAATTTTAACCGAGCTTTAAAAAAAATTTTATTGACTCAGAATGCAGCAAATGAACAAGAGGCTTTTTGGATTGAAAGAGAGCATTTAAAGAGTTTAAATAATAAAAAACATATTTTAAGAATAGTAAATATGCTTTGTTGCACTCATTAGTAAGTTCATTATAAATCAGTTCCACAGATTTTAATCTGTCCCTTCCATAACAAAATTTAAAATGTTCAAGGAGTGCTTGCCAATTTGATAATATAGTAAAGTACGGATAAATGCACATCGGTTTTCGACCGACTTTTTGTGCACTTATCTATTCTTTGCATTTATGCTAACCTCGGATAAGTGCACAAATATTGCAATTATTGGGTAAATGCAAATTTTTTGCATTTACATATAGTTACAGAGAAAGAAATCAAACTATGTACATATATGCTTAGAGTATATATACATATGAGCAATGCTCATTGAGCATAAGTTCCTTAAAAATATAAGATAAAATAGACTGCTGATGATTTTTATAAGCAAAGTTTAATTTTATTGGTAATTCATGTATATTTTTGTTTGTCTTATAGAGTTCAACAAAAAAAACTTAAAAACCTAAATCATAAAGTTTTAACGTACATACTATACATATGTTTACAAACTTTCATGTATCGTACAATTTCTGTATGTAAATAAAAATTTTTTACAAAACTTAAAAAATCAGTTCAGTTTAAAAAAAGTCCTTAAAAAATCACATTTGTGCAAAGTTGATTTGCTTTTGTATTTAATCAACAACAAAAATAAAAAATTGTTATTAACAAGAACAATTATTAAAAAAAGTTGGTATGGAAGATTATATAGATGATGAGCAAACTGAAGAATCTGAATCAGATTGCCTTGGAACATATCAGGTGAAAAAATCGGAAACATTTTTTTGGATCAAACTTGTGGTTCCTACCTTAAAAAGCTTTTCTTCTAAATTTTCGAAATCGAAATTTTCGTTTTTGGATTGGATGTAATTCTTAAGAGTGTGAAAAGCTTTCACAGCCTCTGTGTGGCTAGGAGTCTCCACATTATCAGATTCTTCATTTTGCTCGTCAACGGGTTCCAGATTTTGATCATCAGAATTGTCTCTCCATTCAATTTCTTTTAAAATATTAGTTTCAGTGAGATCACCATAACATTCTATGTTATTATCACATTCTAAAAGCGAACTAAACTCCGCTTTTGGAATCGGTGGTAAATCAATTACTTCTTCTATATCGATAGGATCTTCCAAGCTATTTAAGAAACCAGCCTTTCTAAAGCAATTTTGAATTACTGTAGGTGTTACCAGCCACCATGCTCTCTTTACTATTTTAAGGGCTACTAAAACAGTCACACTTTTTGAAAGTTATCAATTGAAATCACTGCCTCCATAGCCAGCAACTGTTTCCGTACTAGGGCTGTGCGGTAATGAACCTTAAAATTTTTAATTGTACCCTGATCTAAAGGTTGGATTAAGGAAATTGTATTTGGTGGCAAGTAGAGATGAGCGATCCCGTGATTTTTAAATATCATCGTTATTAGTGAATGTGATTTAAAAATCACTGCTCCTTTAAACTGTGATTGTGATCACGGTTTATCAGTTTTCTGTTCTTTTAAAGCAATTGCGGCCAAACTATATGTACAATGCGCGAGCTTTTGCAAGAGCTTTTGTAAGCACTTTACAAAGAAACAACAACAAATTGTAAGAGCTTTCAAATCTGTTTACTTTCATATACATACATACTTGAACAAATAAATTTTGGCATAAAAAAATTCTAATAAGATAGAAGAGAGAATGAAAGGAACAGCAATATTATTCGACATTTCATTCAAAAAACGCAATTACCCACACAAACAGTGAAATATCATAAATTTGTATATGTAACAAAATACAAAAAGAACGACTTAGAAAGTACCTGTTACTTGACAAATTTGGTCACAGCTGTGATTCGTGATTTTTCAGTAACAGTGATTAAATCACAGGTACAGAAATATCGCTCATCTCTAGTGGCAAGTAATGTATAGTTATGTGTTCAAAAATAACATTATCTGGAATTTTATGACAACTAGCGTTTATCGAAATCTGTCCTTGAACGTTATATGGAATCGGAATAACTTTTCTCCTAAAGTTGTGTGGTTTGTTGGATTTTCCTATAGCATACACACGCTTATCAGACCCATTCCAATTACACAAAAATATTAAAGTTAATCGCAGTTTTGATATTCAGACACTTTCGAATTTGCCTTTCGAAGCAAATGTACCTGTAGGCATTGCTTTATAAAACAGTCCTGTTTCATCTGCATTATACACCTGGCAAGGATGCAGGTCTTTGACTAAATCCGGTAGCGTTGAATTTGTCCACTCTGCACAAGCTGTGTAATCTGCATTTGCCTTTTCACCACTAATTTTTCAAAAAGAAATGTTTTCATTGGTTTTCCAACGTTGCAGCCAACCAACGTTTGCCTCGAAACCTTCTACCTCCATTGAAACTGCAAACTTTTTGGTTCTTTCGCAAATCATGGGCCCTCTGATGATTGCATTTTTGGATCTCATATCTATAAACCACATTGAAACTGCCTTATTCACCATGTTATACTGTCCTGGCTTGAAGCGTTTCCGATTGGTGTTTCCATGATGGTCGCGAATAGCTACGAACTTTTGTTGATTTTTTAAACTTCGTGAAATTGTTGAAATATTTACATAATATTTTTCAGCGAGGCTCTTCCGATTACAGCCGGCGTTGAAGGAGTCAATCAATTTCAGCTTTTCTTTAACGCTCAATGTGTACTTTTTTGAACCCATGGTTATCTGAATGCAAAACATTGCATTTGTTAACTTTTACTCAAAAGTATTTGAAAAATTTATGTATTTTACTTACAAAAAACTAAATTTTCTTCAGCAAACGAGCGATTGATTAAATTTGTTTTCGTTTCTCTTTTGATCTGTCTTTCTACACATACCAGCGTTGTAATTTTAGATACCTTTTTACACATACATACCAGCAATGTAATTTTACGTTCCTTTTTTGTACCTTTTTTTACTTTTTGTAGAAAAAAGTGCTTAGGTGTAAATTAACTATTTTAGTTGTGAATTTATGCATACAAAGCTGTACTAAAAATGTCCCTTGAGGCTTGAAATTATTATGCACTTATGCATTTTTTGCATTAATCCGTGTTGCACTTATCCGTGCATTTTTACATGGAAAAGTATAAAAGAGGCTTATGGCTTCGAAACGCGTTGCACTTAAGCGTTTTTTTGCGTTTATGCGTGTTTCACTTATGCGGTTTTTACTGTACTCGCTCTATACATTTTTGGCGGGATAACCACCTGGTAGCAGAAGTTCTCAAAATTTTTCGTTTTTCTTCATAAAACATTAGCTGGAATTCTTCTAATTCTGCACATCTCTTTGAGCTTCCTGATATATACGATGCAATTTGACGAATTAATTCTTCAGGGGCTATAGGAAAAGTAAAACAGCCTTTGTTGGCAATTATTGCAGCCGAGTGGCATATACATTATATTATTACGGCACCCGGCTTATTTTCCAGTAAACGGGATGAAAAGGAATTGAACTGCCCCACCATAACATTCGCTCCATCACAAGATTAACGAATATAATTGGCAAATGGAATATAATACTTTACAATGCGTTCTTTAAATGACTTATATAGATCTTCTGCATTGCACTCACTTCCAACATGTAGCAGGTATAAAAGTTGTACAACTATTTCTTCGCACTCTTCATCGAAAAACCTTACCAGAACACATATTGTCTTGCTGGAACATATGTCAGTGCTTTCGTCATTTTTTATTATTTTTGTTAATTTTTTTTCTCTCCAATTTGCTTTTCTTTAAAATAGCAGAGTCCGGAACTATTTCTTTTAGAAGTGGAATCAAATGGTCGATTATATGAACAGCTTCATTGTGTTCCGCAAAGAATAAACTAATTCGCATTTCAAAAGTGGCAACAGGGTCTGCATCTAGAGTTTGTTTTTCCAAAAATGTGCTTAGTGGCTTAGATTTATTTACGGATATAATATTTTTTTATGCGATTTTGTTGAAGCGTGTCTGTTTGGCTCGGATCTTCCGCAGTTTAAAATTTTTCCGCAGGCTTTGCACTTGCATTTAAATTTGTCTTCCACAACTTCCACTAACCACCCTCTGAATTCCCCAACTTCCAACCATTCAGATCGAAATTTTTATTTTCTAAATTTTTTTAAATTCCTATATTAAAAACGAAAAGCTATTTCATTTAATCAATTATAATTATGTTTATATACATACCATTAAACTTCGCAGTACAAACTTATGTATTAAAAGTATTTTTTTTTTTTTTTTGAGTAGCTATTCGCTGACAAATTACCATGGAATTCTTTACTAAATTCAGTTAAGAACTATACACACACAATTTAATTCTTCCAAACACTAAATCAAAACACAAAATCTTAATTTTGTATAATAAAACAAATTTTTCTTTGTAAATTTAAGCTTTTTTTAAAAACTTAGAAAATTCGTTCACTTTGAAAAATAATAACTGTAAAAAAATACAGAATGCTAACCAACACAGACATAATTTGTAAATGCACTAGAAGAAGAGTAATGCTGTCATTTTTTTGTATGTAGTTTATATATTAAAAACATTAATGCAAAAAACTGTCTTAATCGTTGCCAGACAGTTAAATTTAAAATATTTAGTGTTGTCAACATATAGTTCTTTTGTTGAAATATGAATAAAACGTTTCCATAGGCATTTTTCACTAAAAAAAGGATATTGTATTAAAAAGTTTTTTTTTTCGAAAAAGTACCTACATTTTAACAAAAAAAAAAAAAAAAAAAAAACTGTCCGATTTTCCCTACGCTATAATTTTTGTGATAAAAATACCTACATGTAGGGATTTATCCCTACTTTTGGCAACACTGATGGATTATAAGAATTTATAATAATCCTCTTACGTGATCATTCACTTGAAAAAAAGCTTCGATATGTTTTGGTTAACAAAATCTATTTATTTATCAATGTCAATTTCTTTTGGTTAACATTTGATTTTTAATAATGTCTCCAAATGGTTATCTGCCAATTTATTTCTAAATTTGTTTTTAATCTGAGGCATTGATGAAAATGCGGACTCGCAGATATATGTTGTGCCAAACATTGAAAAAAGATTTAATACTAAGTCCCTGACTGGCGAGTATTTTTGAGGGCAAATATTTTTCCAAAAGTTGATACCCATTTCCATTGGAATCGATATGTCTTGCCGCATTAACGTCAATTCCTCTTCAATAACCTTCGGTAAATTTTGTAATGAACACGTAAGAGGATTATTGTAAATGTTCATAATCCATTTTAAGTTCAAAAAATCTTTAAATCTACTTTGGAAATTATCCAAGAGTAAATTCATTTCTTCCGTCAGTTCTTAAAGTTTTTCATTATTTGGAAATTGTGTAAAAATTTCTTGAGTTTTTGGAAAATTTGATAAATTTTGACATCAAAAATTTATAAAATTTGACTTTTTAAAATAGAAAATTTTCTTGAAAACTCATTGATTGCATGAAATAGATCATTTATATTTTTATCTTTTCCTTGCAGCACAAGATTTAATTTATTAATGTGTTGTGTGATGTCAGCAAGAAAGCTTAAATCGTAAAGAATATTATGACTTTTCAAGGAATTTAAAATGTTTGCATCTTTCGAGCAAGCCTGCGATTGCAAAAAGGTTTCAATATCTACTCTAAGATTAAAAAGACGCTCTAAACATTTTCCCCGACTTAACCATCGCACCTCCGTATACATTGGTACATCCTGATAATCAGCATATATATCTTTCAGAAATTCTATTAACTTTCTGTATGTATGTGCGTTATGGGCTCCTCTAAGGCGATTAATTATTTTAACAGCTACTTTCATAGATTCTTAAAGACCTATCCTTTTTGAAACCAATGCTTGTTGGTGAATTATACAATAAAATGTATGCACATTTACCCCAGCAATTTTTAACTGACCAAAAGCATCAAAAATAGCTTCACCATTTCCGTAAAAGGAGTGTACACTTAATATTTCATCAAATGAATTAAAAAAAAATGTCAACCGTTCTAATACAAATAATCATTTGACTGATATCGCAAATGTCAACATTTTCATCTAAGCATATTGATACATATTTGGCATTTTTTATGCGTTTATTTGTCTCCCATTGAATAAATAGCCCTATATCTTCCGTTCGGCGAGTTAATGTTCGGCGAGATAAAGGCATTTTATTAATTATGTCCCCTATTTGTGGTCCTGCTTCTCCAAACAAATACATTATTGACAAACATGTGTCTTTAAAAAACTGCCCATCATCAAAAGGACGACCTTTTATTGCTAAAGCGAAACTTATAATATATGTAGCCTTTACTTGCTGATCAACCGTGCAGTTGATAGAACTACTGGCACCCTTTCTCTCAAGACATAGATTTTTAAGCCTAAAGGCCGTGTCAGATACAACTTTGTCGCTTTGCGTGACGTTTCTACCTTCGGCAGAAAAACGCAAAGCAAAAGGTGTATGCCACAATGAAAACTTTGACAACACTCACGCATTGCTTGTTTACTTATAAAAGCGGTTGGTAATTTGTACATTTAATTATTTGTTACAAAAATTAAAGTTAAAAATTTAATTGGACGTTTTTTTGGAATTGAATTTGGCAAAAAAAATTAAAAAAAAAAGAAAATTATACTAGCCAATTGTCAAAGCTCGCAAAAAGATGAGAGTTGGCTAACTTTTTGCTTCGCTCCGCTTTGAAAGTACTTTATGTGACATGTTTCGTATAAGTATGTATATTTTATCTTAGATGTCAAAGGGAATCGGTAACGCAACGCGAAGCAAAAGTTTTATCTGACATGGCCTTAATGCTTTAAACACATTCGAGCCAGCAGACTACCGACTTCAATATGTCAACAATAGAATACATGTGTGCATACGGAAATGATTATTTTAACGACGACACGGCAAAATGGCTGCAGGTTGTTGTCTATGCTAATTTTGTCGTTGTAGTCAAATTAAACTAATTTCTATTTTTGTACGCTACAAAACAGAAAAAGTGCTGCTAATATAATCAAAAATTTGAAGAATTAGTGCTTATAATATATAATAACAATTTTTTGGTTAAACAGCAAAGACCCGGATTGAAACAAGAATATAAGCGCGGCTCACTACCAAATCTATATTATTATTACTTTTTAGTATCCTTAAAAGAAGTTATATAGGAAGATGTTTGTCACGCCAACGCTCTTAGTTTTAGCAGTATGGGTATCATTGAAAAATTGAAAGTGCTTTTCACATGGTGTTTAAAGCACACCGATTTATTAACCCATTAAGAGCCCATTTCAAATACTCATACTTCTTGACTGACTTTTTTTACTAAATGTGCTTTATCTTTAAATTATGTCGACGTAATAATAATTATTTAACAATAATATACACATGTTACCAAAGTTATTAGGACTTTGATTAATAAAGTTTTTCTGTATTGCGGGTTTTCAGCCTTCAAATATTTCAAATATTTACATATTACTATATTTCAATATGTAACAAGTGCATAAACTATTACCACTATATATTTTAACTCAAATTTATAAATAAATTGTGAAGTTTTCCAAAATAAAATTTTTTAACCCTAATAACTTTAAAATTTTATATGATGGAGTTTCTAAAAATATAGCATACAAAAACTTGGGGTGTTCTCTATAACATATTATATTTGAGGAAATATTATTATACATATCGACAAAATTTAAAGATAAATCCTCTTAAGGGTTATTAAATCGGTATATTTAATACATCATATGAAATGTGTTTCGAAAGACTTTATTATGATACCAATACTTTAAAGATTCAAGTTATATTTTTCTTCCTATACTATTGATAAAGTGCTCTGAAACCTTTACGACCTATAATTCATAAACTTAGTGCGTTGAACCAAAAAATTACAGTAGAATCGCGATACAGTAATCTTTCGGTCAAGTTAACCAAAATTTAGCGCTTCTGTGCCGCTCTAAACGTTAACTCTAAGTTAACTTTTCAGATCGTATTAGTAAAAGTATTGATTTGTACAAACGATAACAAATTAGATTAAATTTTAAGCTGAAAGTTGAGAGTTCAAACAAAATTGAGAAATACATTAAAGAAAAACTATCGGCGTTGTATTATTGTATATCTGAAGTTGCCATCTCTAAAATAAAAGCGAAGCGTCACAAAATTTTCGAGGCTTTGAAGAATACATAGGAAAAAGCATACAGGAAAACATTACTAAGACCAAAATATGCTGATCTTAAAGCAAGTTTGTACAAATGTTTTCTTGAAGCATCGAAAACGTAATTGCGCAATCACTGTTCTATTTTCAATATCAATTGCTAAGCGCGAGTTCGTGTAACTGCAACCTGAAAAGACAATACTGTCAGTAATGGATGGCTGGCAAATGTTTAGAAAATACCCAGAATTCGCTATCTGAAAATTTTTGAAGAACTAATTTTCTGACAAACGTCATATGTAGCACCTAACACATAATACATGACTGATTGTACATTTATTAATTACAAATTTTAGCTGGTACAAATTAGATCTAAGTTTCTTTTTTGTACAGATGAAAACTAAGTCATTGAAAAAAATATAGGAACATATGTTTATTATTGCATTTTTTTAAAATTTAGAAAAGTTAATAAATAAGACGAAAAAGTTAACAATACTTAGGACATTTCAGTTTACTTTTTCGCGATTATACTGTATATTAGGATTTTTTTATTCAACCTGCCATGAAGATGATATTCTTTATGATTTCCAAAAACAATAAAATTAAAATATTTTAAATGTTTTTTAATAAATTCATTTGTTTTTACGTTAAAAAATTTATCATAAATAAGTATTTATATTTTAGTAGGCTTAAATTAAGTTTGTGTACGAGTCTGCAATTATGCATGTTGTTAAATTTATAAAAATTAAAAATGATAGTGGCACCACTGAAATGTAAATACATAATAAAAAACTCAGCTGTTTATATTTTTTCAATTGTAGCTGTCGTCTTCAAAATAATTCAGTAGCTGATTACGCGACTACAATTGCAACCTGCAGCATTTGTAGTCGTGCCTTCGTGTTGCCTGCTATCTCGAATGTGTTTAATGCATAATAAATAAAAAAAGATTTTCAGTGTACCATTACGAAATTGCTTAATTTGCCAAAATAACATCATGCGCACACTCCTGCTTCGTTGAAATATATTAAACAACTGAATACAATTTTATTTTTTTTCTTTCTGTTGTATTTTTATTTCGGGTTGCCTATGTTACTTTTTATGTATGAAAAATATTTTCAGTTTGTGGGCAGTAGTAAATGAACGAAAACAACATCACACAAACACGTGTATGTGTTATACGGTAAATTTTTTCTCATTCTGATTTCAATGCATTGGTGTTCAAAAATGTTTTGCATATGTATTCTGAGAGAATTTTTTAAGTACAGTGACACGCAAAACTAAATGCACAATTTTTATTAATATTATATCACAAACATTTTTTTTGGTTATATAAAATTTATAATAATGCAGTTCACACTGAATTAAGTGTATGTGATAAACTTCCGTTGATAAGGGGTTTCTGTAGAGTTGGTGATTAGAGATTAATTAAGAAAATTATGATTCTTTTCATAGCTACATATATGACTAGGTATACCGATGAGGAAAAAAACCTTTTTATTAGAAATAAATTTTTTTTTTAAATTTAAGGAATGGCTATCAGGGGAAGAAAATATTGAAAATAAATTAGATTTTATTTAAAAAAAAGCCATTTCATGTCAGTACTTTCATCTAAGCCAAAGGAAAAAAATACACAATTTCTTAATTTTTCCTTAATTGCCAACTCTACCGATGTTCCTAACTGCGCAGCGCGTCGCGCAATAGTACTGCGGGACAAGGGCACAGATTCTATTAAATTAAAATTATAATTTAGCATATGAAGAATTTTACTAAACAAATGTTTAATAAAAACTCCATCGTTAAACGGTCTGCCCTGCCTGACAATATTTAAGGCGACTACGTCTGAAATGGCTTTTTTTTAAATTGAAATTCAATGTAAAAATTGTTATTTCCATTTGTTTCGTATACTAGAAAATTGGTTTTTATTTATTTTCTCTATTTTAAAACTACTTTTTTTAAGTTAAAAAGTAGTGTAATAAAACAAGTGTATGGTATGTTTTGGGGATTTTAAGGAATATCTTAATAGGGAAGTTTTTGCATTTGTAGCAGCTTTGTTAAAAAGAGAACAAGATGAGTAAATGTAAAAACCCGAAAAACTTCGTAATCCAGTCAAACCAGCGCCCACCGCTGGTTTATACCCTGAAGGAAATGTCACTAGTGAAACAGTAATGATTCACTACTGACATTGTTACCAGTACTACTGACCTATTATACCCTTTACAATGTTCTGTGCTATAGACATTTAACACGTGCGTATCATTGAGAATGCACTAGTACTATTGGTACTACTGACTAAGTACTCCACTTGGGGACATATGTAGACATTGGAACCAGATCTTTACTATAGACACACATTTACTACTTTTGGGGACATATATGTAGACAATGTAGCGACATTGGAACTACTGACCTACTATACCTTTTACAATGTTCTGTGCTATAGACATTTAACACGTGCGTGTCATTGAGAATGCACTAGTACTTTTGGTACTACTGACTAAGTACTCCACTTGGGGCATACATTTTTTTGACATTGAAATCAAAGATTCACTAGTATTTAATATTTTATTAATATAAACATACATATATACACATAAAATAAAAAGGTAAAAATAAGGCTTTTAGGTTGAAATTTGAAAGGCTAGCTAAACCTTTCGTTGTTTAAATTAAGTAAAAACTTACATACTAAATCCTTTGTGTTATCGCATATTATGTTTTATATGTTAAAGCGTTTAAAAGCACATATATCCAAGGCTGGCTAAACCTTTTGAAATCTAATATTAATTTGAGAAAATAAATTACTCTTTTTTAGAAGAGTCGTCACCTTTTTTATTTTTAGCCTTGTTGCGACTTGTTTGTTTAAAACTTTTTTTTTGACGTTGAAAAGCCGCTATTAATATTATGTCAGCTGACTCATTAAAAGTTGATATCACATCTGCGTATTAAAAGATATTATATTTTCAATTAAAAGGTTATCACAAAACTCTAGAAAAATATTACCTATCATAGTTGTATATACGTTGCCGTAATCTTTTAAACGTTTTTTACCGAAAGACCCATCTACGTTAAAATTCATTATGATATCGTGTCCGAAAATTTGGTACAAGTTGCGTTCTACATTTCCCCCAAAAAGTGCCTTTATTTGTCTCTTCTAAAAAGTAAAATTAAATTCTTTGTTGATTTAGTTTCGCGGCAAAATCTTACACAAATATATGTACTTTCAAATGGGTCTGGTTGCGTCTGGAGGATATTGTCAAATTCTTTCAATTTGTCTTCGGTGGTGATTGGTAATATATTTAAATTTGTGGTAACAGCGTTTTGGGTTATTGTGCGATCTAGAAGAACTTTGTGCTCCGCTAAAATATCTGCAATGGTATTATAATGCTTTTCAGCAGCGTCTGAAAAAAAGTTTTTTATTAATGAATAATTATCACAGCGCAAAATTTTTCAATATTAATTAGGGGCGTAACGACTATTCATATTTGTTGTTATTGCCTGATTTTTATTATTCGGTAAAATAAATACGAATATTTAATAAAACTTTCGAAAACCTCTAGTTACTATTTTGTGAAAAAAATCGAAATGAAAAAAAAATCAAGAAATTTTATAGATCAACTAACAAAAATGAAAGTAGAATGTAATGTTGTATATATTTGTTTAAATAAAAAGTCCTTTGCGAATTCGTATAATAATGAAGAAAACATAAATCAGTTGCAAACGTAATATTTGTTTTTCTCGTTATTACTTTATCTGCGATATGACTTTTATATTTTTGTATACATATGTATCAACATTAAGTAAACTATATGAATTAGTTTAACAAACCTTTATATACATCGAGTTTTTTCGAAAGTTCTTCACATCCTTGACACTTTGAATAAACGTAAAAGAAAAATAAATAGAAAATATTTTGTCAGTATAGTTAAAGTGTTAATGGTAAAAATAAAATTTACCTTGTTGAGGAAAAAATTTTAGTTTTCCTTTGGAACATTGTGCGGGTTCAGATGACATTTTTGTGGAAGGCAACTGTGTAAAATAGGTATTATTACAAAATTTGTATGGAAAGGTAAACATAAAAATTTGTATTGAACATCGTTTATTGAAAACTTTTCTTTTTCTCCCAAAAGAAGATTGGTTTTATAAATGCCTAACTGGCAAGAATTAACGGGTTCTTCAAAAAAACTGTCCAAATCTAACAAACGCCTGCCTTCAACGTAGAATTCTTCCTTGTTTTTAGTAATTAAATCAATTTTAATAGGAATGTCTGGTTTGACCGAACAAATGTTATTGGGCTCGTTGCATTAAATTATGCAATCATTCACAAAAGCTTCTACAATAGCATTTGGCTTGTACTTAAATTGTTCTCTTTTATTTTCGACATATACTTCCTGTTGCTCTCTGTGCACGATTTGTTGGAGAATAGACGATGGTTTTCGAACATGTCTTTTCAAAATTTGCAGTCTATTATCAGTCATAAGCCGAAAATGAGGCAAGTGGTCCAAAACTTTCTGCGCTGGATGCTACATGCAGTACATTGTGTACATTAAAGGAAATACTGCTTAGACCGAATACAATGGGAAAATGTTCAACAAATAGCACCAGCAGACTTTTAGCTACATTTATATTACTAATTATATGTCGAGGACTGCTTAGAAGCCTATAAGCGCAGTGCAGGAGCAAAAACTGGTAATAAATATCGTTGTGCACATTATTTTGGAGTACAATTATACCTGTATAGGCGAGGAACTGGTGAAACTCTGTTGCCTTCCAATTATTTATCTCTTCCAATGATCTTGGTTTTCGTGGAAATTCTTTCGGAAAATACTTTCGCAGTTTTACGAGTTCAGAAGATATTTTCGATATATTTTCTTTTGGATTCACGTGCTCGGTTCTATTTTTGATTATTCTTATCAGCATTTTTCTTGTAACTCCAAGATCAATAAGGTGCATACTATCTAATGGAGTTTGCGTAACCATGTTAAATCCTATTTCTTCCAGTGGAGTTTTTTCATTTTGAAAAATTTTGCTATGGTGATTTGGGTACCTTCTTGAGGAAAAGTCTGCAGCAGATAATAAAGTGCCACTAAAAGTACTATACGTTAGCACATGACCAATCTTTTTAGACACTTGTGTGCACTTGGTACAACCAGAGATGATGTGTGACCTGGAACCCCACAGACAAACGATTTTGCAGGCGTGTCGCATGATAAACAGCGAAATTAAAATTTTATATTCTGCTCATTTAAAATAAATCCGTTTCTTAGTAAAATTACTTCTTCAACAAAATCTTTAAAAAATTCTTTAACGCAAAGTGGTTTTGCATGCCCAATGTATATTCCCACAGGAAAAGGTTTGATATTTTCTTTTAAATTAATTATTTTCATTAATATCGGCCACAACTGAATTCTAGAACTTTTAAATAATGGGATTCCGTCAACATTTAAATCTACTTGAATTTCATTATAATTTTTTAAGACGTCCTTCAATTTTTCAAACTGAGTTTGAATTCCTATATGGCAATAACTCCCGGGGAACACTTTTCTTATAGAAACTTGTTGCCTTTTACCCAATAATGCTGACGCTGAAAGTGGAACATCGAGGCCTTCTTCCTGTAAAATAGCCAGCAGCATTTCCAAAGATTTTCTTGATGGAGTTGCCTCATAGTACCATTTTTTTAATTTTTCCCGTAAGGGCAACTTTGGTATACTCAAATTTTCAGATGAATGCACAATATCTTCAACCGGCTCTAAACAATTTCTAAACGCAATTTCACTATAATTTGCTCCATTCTGCCCACTTATTCTATTTCTATACAAAACTGACTGCTTCTTCACCAGTCTTTTAAAATTTCTCTTGCTCATACTACATTCATATATACAAACACACTTATATTAATCCAATTATTTTAAAATATACATAAATGTTTACTTACCTTTCAACTTTAATTTTTTTAAATATTTTTACTTTTCCTTGAACAACTGTTTTTTTTTTCTCTAACAAAATGATACTGTAAAAGAAAGCATATTGTTACAGTCACTGAACAAAGCTGAAGTCTTTTTATTGACGGCGGCAAAGTAAATATAGTAGACGTTTTGTTGACAATGACGTTATAAATGGTGGACAAAGTGTTGACTTGTCTACACTTGACCCCATGCTTCCTTCAGGGTATATACTTACATACATACATATGTAAAAAAATGATATGTAGCTTAAAAAAATATTTTAAAAATTATTCTTTTTTTCTCAGTGCAAATTTAGGGGGTATTTTTTTTTGATTTGGGGTTATTTCTTAAAACTTACTTGGCAGCACTGGCTGTCACTGTGTTTGCGTTTTGATTTCTTCTTCTCAACCTCTTCATCCTCATATTCGCTAGAAAATGCATTTCTCTTACCACCAGTGTGGCCATGTCTAAAAAATGCTAAAAATGATTTTTAAAAGTGCTAAAAATAATGCTAATATTTTTTAAAGATTTTTGTTAAAAATTTATTACCAATATGAAATTTTATTCTAAACTAATTACATTTTAGTGACTAATTTTTGAACGGAATTGAAATAAATGGTTATAAATAGATATTGGGAATTATTTCCTTTTATAAAAGATACAAGATAATTTCCATATTTTAAAAGAAAACTTAAAGGAAAAAGCACATAGGCAAATTAACCGTTGAAATTACCAAAATAGTTTAACGAATAGATAAAGATAACTGTTAGGTACGAACACGGCCAGATATCTCTTTGTAGGCCTAACGGGCATTATTAATATAATATACACAAATTGTTAGATCATTTTATTTTTTATAGTTTAAGAAAAGTTAAAGCTTTAAAATAATTTTTTTCAGCAGTTTAGAGCAAACAATTTTTCAAACATTTACACTATTGAATTCTTAACTAAATACAAAGTTAAATTTTCTTGTACTTTTATATCGTAATATAAAAAGGTAAAAAATATTTACAATCAACATGATAAGGGCATTTCTTATATGTATTCCCTAAATATTCTCTTTTAACAAGGCAGGTAAGATGTTTCTTGAAATAACAGTTATCCATTTTCATACTAAATTTTATTTTGAGTACAACTACCTTTAGTCAAAATTTATTATAAAATATAATAATTTTATTTTTTTTGAAAAGGGTATTTTTTTTTTGCTCATAAGAAATCTTAAGGCTTTTTTTAAGTTAGTTATGGTCGCTATTTGGGATGCGAGTGGGTTATGTATAAAAAAAATAATTTTAAGTCAAGACGAGGATTTTTAAATTTTTTAGCATATGACGTCTTGACTTACAAATTATTTTTTTTTATACATAACACACTCGCATCCCAAATAGCGACCATAACTAACTTAAAGGAAAAGCCTTAAGCTTTCTTTTGAGCAAAAAAAAATTTTTTTTAGATTATTTATCTTTTTGTTTTTATTATTATTATTTTATAATAATTTAATTACACTATGCTAGTTGAAAAAACAGACAAGCCGTGCACAAAGCGTTTTAACATAATTCGGGTACGCTGAATCCAGTGGTGCCCGCGGTTTTTTACGATTGGCTCTGGTTTTCGAGATATACCGTTATTTCGAAAATGGAGGAGGTTGCACAACATATGTTCGCTTAACTCAAAAACGCTTTAGGTTATTGAAAAAACTTAAAAAACCGAAATTCCGCAATAAAATTTCCTTTAAGAAAAGTAAAACTTCTTTCTAATATCCTTAGTCGTTTGAGAAACATAATTTTTTTTTGGAAAAAAAAATAATTTTTTTAACAAAATTTCGAAATTTTTGTTTTTTAAAAATTCATAAAAAATTGGAAAATGCAGCTATGCATCTAATTTTTTGCAGACGTATAAAAACCGAGCAAGACATAAATGATTAAACTCTGTTTGCAACTTTTGATTTTATTCACAAAAGTCGACAAATTTTAATTAATTTAAGAATTTCATAAAACGCAATATTTGTATGGGAGCCCCCCTAAGATGTGAAGATAAGGGGCAAGTATGTCTCGAGAAAATGTTAAGGACAAAAATTTAATTGAGGTCGGTCATACATTATATACCACTAGGGCCGACTTCTGGGAATTTATGGGACTTTTTCTTCAATATATTTCTAGTCTGCATTGAACATTTTGTATGGAAGCCCCCTTAAGGAATGGAGATAGCGGGTGGGTATGTTAGAAATAAATGACTGCGATGAAAAATAAAGTGGGGTTGGTCATACATTTGACCCATCTAGGGGCATTATAGGCGCTGCAGGGGCCAAATTAAAAAATTTCATTAAACGGCCATATTGACCCCCTTAGGGGTGGAGATATATGGCAATGTTTTAAGAAAATGTTAAGAACAATAAACATTGGAGGTCGGTCATACAAGTTAAGGTACGAAAGTACAGCAACAAAAGTTATTGTGAAATATAAAAAAATTGCAACAATAAACACTTCTTCAAAATTAGCGCTGCACGCGCGTCCCAAAATAACTGAATAAAATACCTTTTTTTCATAGCAGACGCTACGTTGCATTTCTTACATGCAAATTCCGTTCACATGAAATGTGAGTCCGTTTATGCTGATAAGCATAATACCTTTTTTTCATAGCAGACGCTACGTTGCATTTCTTACATGCAAATTCCGTTCACATGAAATGTGAGTCCGTTTATGCTGATAAGCATTGTTGCCGTGGCTTCTTCTTCTTCCTCTAGAAGTTGTAGAGTTCTTTAGTTTTCAGATTAAAAGTTAGTTCAGCACTGACACTCAAGACTTGCATAGCAAGTAATTGTAATTATAGTTATATTTGGATTTGTTTAAATAAAGTTATTTAATTATTTTTGATTTGTTTAAATAAACGGAAAATGAACAGAGATTAAATTGTGTTTTAATTATATTGACAACAAAACTAATTGACACTCAAGACTTGCATAGCAAGTAATTACAACAAAACTAATTGGCGCCCAACGGAAAAAAACAGTCACCATTGAAGTGAAAAGAAAAATAACCTTTTATAATAAAAAAAAACAGTGTTTAAAAAAAAAAATTAAAATTTAAACAACAAAGACAATCACCATACAGTGAGCAGATAAAAACTAAGTCACCATTGAAGTGAAAAGAAAAATAACCTTTTACAATAAAAAACAGTGTTTAAAAAAAATTAAAATTTAAACAACAAAGACAATCACCATACAGTGAGCAGATAAAAACTAAGTCATCATTGAAGTGAAAAGAAAAATAACTTTTTTATAATAAAAAACAGTGTGTAAGAAAAAATTAAAATTTAAACAACAAAGACATTCACCATACTTGTGAATAAAAATTACATTGCTTATTGAAAATTTAAAAATTACTACCATACTGGTGCTAAAAACCTAATACAATTCTTAAAAATATAAAAAGCATTCATCACCAAAAAGCAAAAAATATAACAAAAACTAATCCATCAATCAACAACTTAGAAAAGCCAAGCCGTGAGCAGTTGCAAAGGACCCTTAGTGAAGCCGAGTCTTGAGCAGTTACATTCCAGCCAGAAAAGTTGCATTTAGAACCAGAAGGAGCCAAAGCCGTGATGATTTATTTGTAAGAATTCTATTTTTTATTATTACTATTGATTGCTATCTATTATTTTTTATAAAATTTTTTTTTTTTTAAAAAAAAAACAAATCGGATCTAAATTTTTGAAATTTCGTAAAAATTTTTTATTTTTATTATTGTAACAGTTATTACCTTTGCAATTTAAAGTGAAATTTACGTGAAAAGAATTCTGAGTTGATCTTTGGTTTTTCCCTAGAGTTCATGTCAAGACCACAGGAAGATCCTGAAGAGTTTGACGTTATTTTAGCTAGGCTACAATCACTATTAATTTCTGAAAAAAGAATTGAGAACAAAGAGGAAATGAATTCTGAAAATTTGCAAGTTCTCTTGGACACTGCTATCCAACAAGCAGTCCAAAGAACAAAAGAAAGCTTTGAAGCAACTATTGCCGACCTTACTAGGCGACTCCAATCCTTAGAGCCACCTTCTGCCGTAGAACCATATAAGGAAATAGAAATAGTACCCAATAAGACGTGTGAGGAAACTCTAGATATAATTAAATCTGTCCCAGAATTTAAAGGCGACCCCACCAGATATGTCTCTTGGCGTCAGGCCGCCACAACAGCCCATAAATTATTTGAACCTTATGTAGGAAGCTCAAAGTACTACCAGGCGGTAGCTATTCTGAGAAACAAAGTCGTGGGTAACGCAGATGCTGCGTTAAGCACTTATAACACAGTCCTTAACTTTAAGGCTATTATAGCACGGCTTGATTTTACTTACATGGATAAAAAATCCATCTTTACACTAGAGCAAGAGCTCTCCACTTTAAGACAGGGACAGAAAACTATTATCCAATTTTACGACGAAGTAGAGCGTAAGTTAACCGCGATCGTGAACAAAATTATAATGTCGAATGAAGGAGATGCCAATTTGATTCAGTCACTGAACCAAAAATACCGTGAACAGGCTTTGCGTGTCTTTGTTTCGGGAGTTAGGAAGCCCTTATGTGACACCTTGTTTTCGTGCAAGCCTGCAGACTTGCCATCAGCTCTGGCACTAGCACAAGAGCTAGAAGCAAATCAAAACCGCTATCATTTTGCTGCCATTTACAGTAATGGTTTAAACAAGGCTTTAATGAGTCCCTCAACACACACAGCCTTAGGACAAAACATACAGCATGTTAAACAGAACTCCTTTGGTCAGCAAAATAACTACTCTCAGCCTCCGCAAAACTTTGTCGGTCAACAAACTACTCCATTTTATCAAAATCGCCCTCAACAGGCATCTAACCAATCACAACGCCATAATGTTGCAAATTCGAATTTCCGAAATTTCGCCCAAAATCCTTTTCAGCCTGTAGGCCAACAAGCTAGTGACTCTCAACCAGTATCCCAATCCCTGGACACTGATGTAAGCATGCGTACGGTGCGAACAAACAACTTTCAGGGTTTTCAAACACAAAAGCGAGGTTTAACATCCGAAAGACAGGTCCCTCAGAAGGTCCAAAGGATTAACCACCTTGGCCAAGAGATGTTGCAAAACGAAGGTCTCGAAACCTTGGAAACACATGACTACGGCGATGAGCCAAACTTCTCTGGTAACCAAGAGCCGTATGAAAACCCTACTTTTTCTGATCCACCTTTCGAAGATGAGATTAATTTTTTAGGGGAGGGTCAGTTCTCCCCTACATTGAGCGAATGATAGGTGGCAAAAACATTAAACTTTTAATCGACACTGGTGCCTCTAAAAGTTATATCACCAATATTAACGGATTAAAAAACATTAAAGAAGTCGAAAAACCATTTTTAGTCAAATCCATTCATGGTGCTGATACAATCAACAACAAAACACTAGTAAATGTCCTAAATCATACTGAAACATTTTTTATTTTACCGAACCTGTCTCTATTTGACGGTATCATAGGTTTTAGCTTCATAAAAAGCATAAAGGGCGTGATTAACACAGAAAAAGACATGATTTATTATAACGGCGGCGAAGAAAAATTGAAATATCTTAAGCTAGATGCAGTGAATTCTTTAATAGAAAATGTCTCTATCCCAAAAAATGTAGAAAAGAAATTTTTCCAAATAATAAACGAAAATGCTGGTGTTTTCGCTAACCCGAATGAAGCCTTACCCTTTAACACGAAAATTTCCGCAACAATTAAAACAAAAGATCAGGAGCCCATATATTCTAAATACCAATCCTACCCCATTTCGATGATAGAATTTGTCAATAAGGAGGTTAAGGAACTTTTAAAAAATGGCATTATAAAGCCATCCCGATCTCCCTATAACAGCCCTGTTTGGGTTGTCGACAAGAAAGGCACAGACGAATTGGGCAAGCCCAATAAACGCCTCGTGTTCGACTACACTAAACTTAATTCAAAAACTATCCCTGATAAATATCCTATACCTGATCCGTCTGTTATACTTTCAAATCTTGGCAAATCTAAGTTCTTTACAACCTTGGACTTAAAAAGTGGCTTCCACCAGATTAACTTGGCCGAACACGACCGGAAAAAAACTGCTTTCAGCGTGAATAATGGTAAATACGAGTTCTGTCGTTTACCATTTGGATTAAAAAACGCCCCGAGCATTTTTCAGCGTGCCATCGATGATGTTTTACGTGATGAAATCGGAAAGTCATGTCACGTTTATATCGATGATATCATCATATTTTCTGACTCTGAGCAGAAGCATATAGATGACATCCAAAACATCTTACTAAAACTTTACCATGCTAACATGAGAGTTTCTTTAGAAAAGTCCAAATTCTTTAAAACCTCTGTCGAGTATTTGGGCTTTGTCGTTTCAACCGACGGTATCAGAACGTGTCCAAAGAAAATTGAAACCATAGTCAATTACGAAACGCCAACAACCTTAAGGAGCTTAAGGTCATTTCTAGGGTTGGCCGGTTATTATAGAAAATTCGTTAAAGACTATGCGGCTATAGCGAAACCTCTGACTAAATATTTACGTGGAGAAAATGGTCATGTGGGGACAAAACATTCGAAGCAAGTTAAAATTGACCTTGATGCTGATGCTATTCACTCATTCAAAAAAATTAAGAATATCCTTTCTTCCGAAGATGTACTTCTCCTTTATCCAAATTTCGATAGACCTTTTGACCTTACGACTGATGCGTCATCCCATGCTATTGGCGCCGTTCTTTCTCAAAATGGTCGTCCAATTACCATGATTTCAAGGACCTTGTCACCCGCCGAAGAAACCTACGCAACCAACGAACGCGAACTTTTAGCTATCGTATGGGCCTTAAAAAATCTTAGACACTATCTTTACGGGGTAAATAATTTAAACATCTTCACCGACCACCAACCCCTAACCTTTTCGATATCTGATAAAAACCCAAACTCTAAATTAAAACGCTGGAGAGCTTTCATTGAAGAGTACTCGCCAACATTTTTCTACAAGCCCGGCAAAGACAATATTGTTGCAGACGCCCTTTCCAGACAATTTGTTAACATTACAATGGATACCACATCTACATGCTCACTACAAGCTTGTGGAAGTGAGATGTCACTCACCGAAATTATTCCCGCGGTCGAAAACCCAATTAACTGTTTCAAAAACCAGATTTTAATCAATCATGGTTCAGAACAAAATAAAGAAACAAAAATTCTTTTTAAAAATCGCATTCGACATCGCATTTCATATCAAGAAATTGACGATCTTTTAAATACTATTAAGGACTGCATAAACCCAGAAGTAGTGAACGCGATTAATTGTGATTTACATACCCTTGCTCAAATCCAACACCTTCTTATATCGAATTTCCCTTCTGTAAAATTCAGGTACGCTAATAAATTTGTTACAGATATCTTTAACGCAAGTGATCAAATTGAAATTTTAACAAATGAACACAATAGGGCACACCGTTCTGTTTCAGAAAATACGAAACAAGTTCTTCAGGATTATTTTTTCCCAGATATAGCTAAAAAGTTAAAAGAAATTACAGCAAACTGCAAAATCTGTCGGCTAGCGAAATATCAAAGACATCCAAAAAAACATGAGATCGCTGAGACCCCCATACCCTCCTTCCCAGGCGAGATCCTCCATGTCGATATTTACAATACTGACAAGAAATTCTATTTAACATGTCTCGATAAATTTTCTAAGTTCGCTATTGTAAAACCTATACCCTCTCGAGCGATAGTAGACGTTAAACCAGCCCTTCTGGAGATACTTAACTTTTACAAAGGCACGGAAACAATAGTTTGCGACAACGAAAAGTCACTAACTTCACAAACCATAAGATCGTTAATAAAGAATAACTTCGGAGCAAACATTTACGCAACTCCACCCATGCATAGTACCTCTAATGGCCAAGTCGAGCGTTTCCACGGAACACTTGCGGAAATTGCAAGATGCCTAAAACTAGAGTACGCAATAGATGACTCTACAGAGCTTGTCTTAATGGCAACTGCGAAATACAATAGAACAATCCATTCTACTACTAACCATAAGCCCATAGATATAATTCAATCAATTCCAGAAAACTTGAAAGAAAGTATTCGTGCGAAAATTCTTGCCAAACAAAAATCAGACCTTGATTATCATAACAAAAAGACAGTAACTAAAACATATAATCCTGGAGATAAAGTTTTTGTGAAAGTTAATAAGAGATTGGGGAATAAAATTAGCAAACTTTTTGTCGAAAAGACTGTCCAACAAGATCTAGGCACAACTCTTAAAATTGATGACAAAATAGTGCATAAAGATAACATTCGTTTCCTCATTGCAGCATCCTAATATTTGCAGTCTTTGTACTCGCTAGCTATGCCACCATCCTGGACTATACTTCTTCACACTATATTCCTGTAGCAGACGGAAATGTTGCAATCTATGAAAATTATGGAATGTTGGCCCATGTAACGGACTTGACAAACTTTACTACCATAGCAGAAGAAACCAGAAATCTAACGGACTTACTACCAAAATCACACATGAGAAAACTGCTGGAATCAGATGTGGACCAAATAGAGAAGACAATAGAATCCCTGCGCATACACCACAGGCACGCACGTAGCATTAACGTTCTTGGAACCGCGCTAAAATACATAGCTGGTACGCCAGATTACGATGACTTTACCGAAGTGCGTAGCAAACAAGATGAATTAGTTACTGCAAGTAATGCTCAGATAATCATAAACACCGATATGCAATCGCAAATAAACAAATTAACTACGACTGTGAACACACTTGTAAGTAAAACTAAGGCTACTGAAATCGATTCAGGATACCTTTATAGTTTGTTAGGCGAAAGAAATAGAGCAGTACTTAGGGAACTAGATAACCTAGCTTTGTCCATAACCTTGGGGAAACTCCAAATGATCAATCCCATTCTGTTAGATAGCTCGGAAGTAAGTTTTGTGTTAAAATCCGAAATAGATTTAAATGTAAGCATTACTGAGATAATTGTAAATTCAAAACTAAAGATTTTGCAAACCGAAAATGTTATTACGTTTTTGATAAAATTTCCAAAAATTATAAAATTTTGTAATAAAAAATTAATTTTTCCAGTCGTTCATAATAATAAAATTTTGTCATTTAAAGTAAGTGATGTAGCAAAATGTGGCTACAAATATATCATGTTAAAAGATTGTAAAAAGAAATCTACAACTTCATTTTGTAAAACATTTAACCTTGAAAATACTTCATGCCTAGACACTTTATTAAATAATAACACGGCAACTTGTAACACAAATTCCGCGCATAATATGCCACCTCTGAAAGAGATTGACGATGGCATTGTTGTTATAAATAATCAACCCTCCAAAGTGATTTACGAGAATGTAACAAAAACCCTACAAACGGGTACATACCTCATAACTTTTGACAATACCTTAAAAGTTAATTCAACGGAATTCAAAAATTGCCGAAAAATTGCTTTTAAAAGCCCCGAAATTCCTATAGCTCACACTGTTAACTTAACTGATCATACCGCTATCTTATCACTTCAATACCTTCATGATTTAAATATTGAAAGCCTAGACCATATATCGCACCTTCATTTGAAAGTAAGAGGAGCTTTTTACACCTCAGCCTCTCTTTTTGTTCTTATTGTAATAATATGCGTTGCATACGTTCTCGCCAAAAGGCAACGTAAGGTTGAAATCAACAATATTCTTAGCAGATATGATCAGACGGGGACGTCCGATGCTTAAAGGGGGGAACAGTTAAGGTACGAAAGTACAGCAACAAAAGTTATTGTGAAATATAAAAAAATTGCAACAATAAACACTTCTTCAAAATTAGCGCTGCACGCGCGTCCCAAAATAACTGAATAAAATACCTTTTTTTCATAGCAGACGCTACGTTGCATTTCTTACATGCAAATTCCGTTCACATGAAATGTGAGTCCGTTTATGCTGATAAGCATAATACCTTTTTTTCATAGCAGACGCTACGTTGCATTTCTTACATGCAAATTCCGTTCACATGAAATGTGAGTCCGTTTATGCTGATAAGCATTGTTGCCGTGGCTTCTTCTTCTTCCTCTAGAAGTTGTAGAGTTCTTTAGTTTTCAGATTAAAAGTTAGTTCAGCACTGACACTCAAGACTTGCATAGCAAGTAATTGTAATTATAGTTATATTTGGATTTGTTTAAATAAAGTTATTTAATTATTTTTGATTTGTTTAAATAAACGGAAAATGAACAGAGATTAAATTGTGTTTTAATTATATTGACAACAAAACTAATTGACACTCAAGACTTGCATAGCAAGTAATTACAACAAAACTAATTTACATTTTATCCTCCTAGGAGTGAATCCTAGGCCTTAGAAACAAATGATGGGAATGAAGCATAGCATAGAAGCATAGCTGCATTTTCTAATTTTTTTATGAATTTTTAAAAAACAAAAATTTCGAAATTTTGTTAAAAAAATTATTTTTTTTTCCAAAAAAAAAAATTATGTTTCTAAAACGACTGCGGGTATTAGAAAGAAGTTTTACTTTTCTTAAAGGAAATTTTATTGCGGAATTTCGCTAAAGCGTTTTTGAGTTACGCGAACATATGTTGTGCAACCTCCCACATTTTCGAAATAACGGTATATCTCGAAAACCAGAGCCAATCTTAAAAAACCGCTGGCACCACTGGATTCAGCGTACCCGAATTATGTTAAAAAGCGAGGTGCCCAGCTTGTCACGAAAAAAAAGTGTCAATTTCTTGCACAGTGTTATTATTACAAATAATAAAAAAATTTAATTTGTCAACATCTCTATAGAAAAAAAGGGATTTTATTCCTGGGATGGGTGAACGATGCCTGGATTTGGAATTATCACGATCGCTGTGTCTGGATGTGTTGCCGCCCCATGAAGTTGCGGATACGACGGGGGGTGGTGGAGTACGATTATCTCTAACCGTTGATGAAGTACGTCTATAATCCTAGATGTATAGCATGATGAGAATAGATTTTTGTAGTAGACCAGTTTACTTGGTTATTATTTTTGTGTTTCAACAAAACAACAACAAGAATTTGTCTTAATAACACTTCTGTAGTCGAATTTCTAGTGTTTTTTTTAAACAATTAATACAATTTGGATTTATTACTATTCATTTTTATGAATTTAAGTAAATGATTGTAAGTAAATGTAATTCTTGTCATTAATATGATTGATTGATTGATTGGTTTTTCTTAATTAAAGGGAACTAGTGGTAATATTAGCTTTCGTCATTTGATATTTAATTAGGAGCTCTATGAAGCCTTCATACATATATTTATAAATTTGTTATACCTAGTTTCTATATTTTGTTAGTTGCAAAGGCTGGATTTAATTTTCAGCTTAAGTTTTATTATCCTTCTTGACTTGAAAATTTTTTTTTTCAATTATTACTGTATTGTGTGAACTAAGGTATAAATTGTCAAATTTCATTATTATATGCTGCCAACCCTTAATGTTAATTAATCGGGTTGAGTCCTTGCTAATCATCGCACCTAAAGAGTTCTGTATGTATTACACATTGTATGGGTAAAAGTAAAAGTGCATAAGTAAATCTAATTACTATGTTACAAATCTTCTTGGTGTACAATGTTGTCGTTAGTAAAACTATGAAATGTACCTGAATTAGTATACCATTATACATATATTTACAGGACTATCCTCACTAATTATCGAGCTTTCGATAATTCAAAAATAATTATTGTTCAGAAAGCTTTTTTTTATTCTACCATCTCTTAATAAAAAACTCTCTTGATGTACTTATAAAATTTCATCTTCTTTTTCTTTCTGTTCGTTGAAGTGCAAAGAACAAAATTGAGCCTTAAAATCTAGAATTGCTAATAATAAGCAGGCAAGACAATAATAAGAAAACCCACATGGTTTAGTGGTTACAAAATTAAATTTATTCAAGGTAAAATATTTTAATTGTGAAGTTGTACAAAATTTTATAAAAATAATACAAGTGACACAAACTAAGGGCTTAAATATTGGAGGGTAATACTCGTCTCCAAAGTTTAGTGTATTCCGAAAAATTTGAATTTTCCCACTTGGAAGCCTGGGTAAGATTTTAAAGCCTTAACTATTTTTCAAACGCATCTTCTAATTTAGAAATTGTTCTAGAACCGTTAAGATCGTGAAGAGGAAGCGTCGGGAACGATTGAGTGCTTTACTGACGCACTTATGTCAGGACCGGCCGTTGTTCTAGATACAAAATCCCCGTAAGACGTTAACTCAACTGGATCGGTCCTGAGTTTGCGCTCTACTATTTATCCTAGTTCTGTCAGCTATAAGAAGGAATTTGACTCAACGACTTAACCTCACTTTAAAGTATACGGGCCTCTTTGTAAAGGAATAAGTACCAACCATATTGGAACCTTTTAACATGTTAAATCCTGTCACAGTTTCCAAACCCACGTCAAATTAAATTTGTTTAGAACAATTTAAATACATGCTACCTGTTCGGTTTTTCGTTTTTTTGTTGTACATGGCAAAAGTAGTCATTTAACATATTTCCTAAAACCCAGCTTAGACGAAAAAAAAAATCATCAACTTAAGTAGTCTGAATTTGTTAACCTAACACGTTAACCTAAAAAAAAAAAAAAAAAAAAAATTAGCAACCAGTAACGTAAATGAATGTTAAATATTGAATTGAATACCAATGGTTAATCCCTAAAAAACAGGCTACATTAAGCTTCTAATGTGTATTGTATATCAGTAGTGAAAAATTTTACTTAATTTTAACTCCCTTGTGCTATTGATACAAGTTTTTTTAACACCTTAATTCTGTTGCTTAAAAATATAAATCATTAATTTCCTTAATTGGATTTTTGTTTTAAAATTCTTTAAAATTAATTTATGGTTGTTAAAAAAAATAAAATTTTTTTTATTGCGAAGAGATTCAATCAATAATTCCACATAATTTCTGAATAGTATGCAACCAATTAACACATAATATAAAAACACCCTATATTTAGAAACACATCTCATACTGGAGTAAGTTCGAGAGGCCTCATCGCGCTGCTGCAGAATATGGTTGGTGAGTGTAACAAAATTTAACAAATGTTTTAATATTTTGTATTTGCTTTTAATTGACCATTCGGATCAATTCTTTTGGTTGTTTTTGCATATACCTATATTTTTTTCTACTTGCACTACTTATGAATATGAGCAAAAAAAAAAAATTTAAAAAAAAAAAAAACATATAAATACTTTATGAATGAAAGAAGAATATAAAAAAAAAAAAAAAAAAAAAAAAAAAAAAAAAGCTTTAATTTATGAATGAAAAAGAACAAAAATAAGAACTTTTCTTATTTATGAATTAAAGACACAATACCAAACCAAAATTACTGATCTACGTCATAGGACAGTGAATATTAAAATTGTGCTACTTTAAATAAGATAATCTGTTGCTCCTATTCCTAATCGGTGTTTATCCAGTTTTAGTTGGAACAAATTTTTTTTTTTTTTGTTTTAAATTGAATGATTCGCGGTACCTCTCTTAAGTTGTTTTGATGATTGGAAAGATTAAAATCTTAATATTGTTTAGTTATTTTTTTTATATATAGTTAAGATAATGAATTAAAGATTTAATCTAGTAGTTATAGTATATATATTTTAGGATATATGAATTTTGATGTTTTATGAGAGAATAAATAATAATTAAAATGAATCTATAAGCAGTTTCTAAAATTTTCTTGCGCGATGATGTAAGGTTTGAAGAGAGTTTTCAGTTACGGGGTTTTAGCATTCTTAAACGTCGCTAGAACCAAAGGTAGGGTGGGTCATGAGACGTTAGTCCTCAATACCAACTAGAGGACGTTTTTTTTTAAGACCGCAAGGTACATAATTGAAGACACAAAATACAAAATTAGGGGAGTCTATAATAATATTTGTGTGGCAGGGTTTTTATGTGGTTGCAGGAAGACCAGGTGGACGCGAACCCCCCCCCCCCCCCCCCCCCAACGACTGCTTGCTAGTGGCTTAAATGGCTCCCTATAGTCCTTCCTAGTATTTCCATTTAACTTTTTACATTATTCAAAACATACACATAAAAATATTAGACCTTTTGTTTGCTCTCGGGACGCGATTGTTTGCGAGAAATAGATTTAAGCAAGCCCCTGTTCCTAACATAAATTGGCGCCCAACGTGGGGCCCGAAGAGATCAAAAATTATTAAAAAACACATCTTAATACATTGCTATACTACAAGCATAATATAGAGTTATCTTTCGGCTTCACATAATATGAAACTCATTTAAATTGGAAGTTGAAATTAATACATTGTTCTTTCCGTCGCAATCAAATAAGTTTAAGTGCATTTATGAATTTCAATGATTTGGCAACATGACCAGTTTATTGACCAATTGTTAATCTTATGCTCTTTTTGGTTGGTTGGAATATGATGAAGTATAAACGTTAACTTTTTGAGGATTTAATTTATAATTTTTCTATTGCTTTTACTGATGAGTTATCAGCTCACAAATAATACCAGGATTTACATAAATTTTGCAGTATGCATTTTTATGTCCGGATTATTTAGTGCACATATGTAAAATAAAATGTTGGTTTTCGGTAAAAATTTTATTTAAAGATATTAATTGAATCCCTAATGCCACGTTCCAGCACCTTGTCGTCTTAAGATTCTTATCGTTTATAAACTCATGTATTACCTTATTAAATCGCAATGCAAGAAAATTGTTAACTAGCCCGAACCTTCTCAAACAACCGTCGTACACTGAATGTTTCTCTTGTTTAGTTTTTATTTAACTATAAATTAATATAATTTTTATAAAGTTATTTTATTCAACCACTAGCGTCTTAGGCCATCGGCTTAAAATTTTATATAATTCTTCCTAGAGTAGTTATTAAAACGATTCTTGTTGTAAAATAATTACTTACCATTGCAAAGAATAAAATTTGATTACAAGCATTTATGCACAAAAGATATGTAGGTATAAAGACTCATACGATAACGTTAGTGTGACTCTTTTTCCATTGTTATACAAATTTATAAGGCTTTTGATTATATAAAATTTCGTTAATTCAACCCTTATTTCAATTGGTTCTTTTTCAACTTTTTAAATAAATTTTCTGGAACTTTTAAAATGTCCCTACTACATTCCCCACCTCCACCATCTCATCAGGAATTGGCCCAAGCTGACCCTAGTACAAACGTTGTCAAATGTTTTATTTGTAGTGAAGATATGTCAGAATTTCAAGATGTTTTAGTTATTGCTACATGTAATCATGAATTCCATCGTAGTTGTATTGAAACCATGCTTTCACAGTCGGCTGAATGCCCATATTGCAAGAAAAGTTGTGATTTGGCAGACCTTACGATGAAGAAAATCGAGCCTCATTTGACTCAAAAAAGTCCCAAGCCGCAAAAACAAGGAACTCAGGCTCGTGGGAAGCCTAGAGGTGCCATGGCAAAAAAATACAATACCCGAGGTGCTAATAAAAATTTAATTCAAGAATTTTCGCAATTTCCTTTGGCTGAATCAGCTCCAAATAATCTTTATTTAGTCTCAGAAAATTACGCTGTGAATAGTCCTAGGCCTAATAATATACCTTCTTATGTGCCTCGAAATAATGCAACACCAGCACAACATAATCCTCCTAGTTTGGGCCCTAATTTGAGACAAGGGCAGGGTTCGCAACAAACTGTCGATTATACGCAACTGAATCAAATTATTGAAAATACCTTAACACGACTTTTGGGGAATTTGAATATGGTTCCTAATAACCATCAACAATTCCCACAAAATATTCGAGCAAATTCTCAAACTGGTTGTCAACCACCTTTCCAAAATTCTTCCTCTGCTACAAATCAGCCAACTAGGGAAGAGCCTTTTGCTATGAGGGCAGAAAAGATCACATCCATTATACAGAATTGGAATTTGAAATTTGATGGCTCTAGTAATGGATTAAATGTGGAAGAATTTCTGTACAGAGTACGATCGTTAACAACCGAAAATTTTAATGGGGATTTCGGCATAATTTGCAAGAATTTACATATACTACTTGTGGGAAAAGCACGCGACTGGTACTGGCGGTACCACAAGCAAGTGACTAATATTGATTGGAGGGAATTTTGTCAGGCATTAAGATATCAGTATAAAGATTTCCGGGCGGATTTTGATCTTAACGAAGAAATTCGTAATAGGAAAATGAAACCTGGAGAAAAGTTTGAAACTTTTTACGAATCAGTCTGTGGGATGCTTGATCGGCTGGAAACTCCAATACCAGAACCGGAACTAGTGGAAATATTGACTAGGAATTTGCGGTCGGATATTCGCCATGAACTCTTGTATGTGCCCATATATTCGATAGCCCACCTCAGGAAATTAGTGCAGATGCGGGAAAATCTACTTGGAGATGAGTATTTCAGAAGAAGTTTGACATCCAAACAGGCCATGCAATTTTCTCCACGTCGTAATATTGCCGAAGTAGATGCCCCAGAAGATTACCCCGAAGTTACCATAACAACCACCGGCACTATAGATGCTGTCAGAGCTGGTCCAGTTATTACGAACTGTTGGAATTGCGGAGAATCCGGACATCACTGGGAAGATTGTTTAAAGGAAAGAAATGTGGAGCAAAAAACACATATAAGCCTCAATGTCAACGTTGTTCTAATAAGAAAATTATTTATTCAAAAAACTCGATTTGACCGAAACTGCGACTAATTCGACATGCCCTAAAATTTTGATTCGTAATAAAACCCCAATTGAAGATATACCAAGTATGCAAAAAGGTCCCGTCCTTTACATGAGAGATGGAATATATAATCAACCAAACGAAATGAAATATTTAAGATAGATTGCTTGACTGTACGTCCTTCTAAAATACCAACAAGATCTACTTTACGTCTTAGAAATTACTTTAAAAATAGAAAACTATAGGCCAACTTTATTATTTCTTCTATAATTAACAGTAGTAAAGATAAACGGTATTATGCAAAAGTGAGTTTCCTTACATTCGTGGAGTACGGTCTTTTGGACACAGGAGCCAATGTTACATGCATTGGTGCAGAGCTTGCAAATCAGGATTTCGCTAAATTTTCTGAATTTAAGCCCGTAAAAACACATGTGAGAACGGCCGATGGTACTTTGCAAAAAACCCTGGGATTTTTAGAAGTAGAAATATATTTTAAAGGTCATTGTAAAAAGTTGAAAATTTTAGTTGTCCCTTGTCTGACCCAGCGATTGATTTTAGGCTTAGACTTTTGGAAATCTTTCAATCTGGCTGCAGATCTTTTTGAGTCGGCAATTGTGTCCGAGGCGTCCGTAAATGAATCACTGTCCAAAGATCTGGCTACATTGTCCGAGATTAAAAATACGCCTGAGCCTTACACAAATAATCAGAAGTCTGTAAAAATGGACGAGCATCAATATCCATTAACTCCAGGTCAACGTCAGCAGTTAACTGCTATAATTAATTTGTTTCCCAATTTTGAGAAAGACGGATTGGGAAAAACTAGCTTAATTCAGCACGAAATTGACGTTGGATGTGCTTAGCCTATTAAGCAAAAGTTTTACCCAGTCTCACCCGCTGTGGAAAAATTGATGTTTAAAGAAATAGACAGAATGATCGCTCTCGGTGTGATTGAAGAATCTTCATCACCCTGGAGTTCTCCAATGAGGTTGGTTTTAAAACCAAACAAAGTCCGCCTCTGCTTGGATGCCAGGAAGGTCAATTTGTTAACAAAAAAAGATGCGTATCCACTCCCGAACCTGGACGGGATATTTTCGCGGTTGCCAAAAGCAAACCTGATTTCAAAATTAGACTTAAAGGACGCATACTGGCAGATCGGCTTGGCTGAGGAAGCCAAGCCTTTAACTGCTTTTACAATACCGGGTCGCCCCCTATATCAATTTACCGTTATGCCCTTTGGCCTCTGTACAGCCCCACAAACCATGTGCAGATTAATTGACCAAATTATACCACCTGAATTAAAATATTGCGTTTTTGGCTATCTTGATGATCTGATAATTGTCTCAGAAGATTTTCCCTCACATTTGTCAACACTTTTTAGACTGTCAGAGCAGTTTCGCAAAGCTAATTTGACTCTTAATGTCACAAAAAGCTCATTTTGTGTTACACAAGTAAAATACTTAGGCTTCGTTATTGGGTCTGGGGGAATAAAAACTGATCCCGAAAAGATAGAATCCATTCTAAACTGGCCAGTTCCTAAGAACATTAAACAGGTTCGAGGTTTCCTCGGTCTAGCTGGCTGGTACCGAAGGTTTATTGAAAACTTTTCAACTATTGTGTTTCCAATTACGGAAGTTTTGTCAACGAAACGAAAGTTTCAGTGGACAGACTCTGCTCAGGCAGCATTCGAGGTGATTAAGACTAGGCTTACAACCGCCCCTATTTTATCCAATCCAGATTTCTCACAAAAATTTTACCTGCATTGTGATGCCAGTGACCACGGTATCGGAGCGGTGCTTGTACAGTTGGATAAAGATGGCAGTGAAAACCCGATTGCGTATATGTCCAAGAAGCTGAATACCGCCCAGAGGAATTATAGCGTTACGGAACGCGAGTGCTTAGCTGCCGTAGAGGCTATACAAAAGTTTCGTTGCTACGTAGAATTGCAAGAATTTGAAGTCATAACCGACCACTCCTCTTTGCTCTGGTTGATGAAGCAGCCCAATTTAACTGGCAGATTGGCGCGTTGGGCCCTCAAACTTCAGTCGTATAAGTTTTCAATTAGCCATCGGAAGGGCAAGGATCACATCGTTCCCGATGCTCTTAGTAGAATGTATAGTGAAGAACTCGCTGCCATAGAATTGGCTCAAGAAGAAGTAGATCTAAATTCCACCCATTTTGAAGACCAAGAATATATAGATTTGAAAACTAAAATCGTAGAAAATGAAGCACAATACCCGGATATAAAAGTTATAGAAAAATACGTGTACATCAGAACCGAACATTATTCTGGAGATCCTCGTCAGGAAGAAGTTACGTGGAAATTATGGGTACCAAAAGCTTTAACAGATGGTATTATTAACAGAGCCCATAGTTCAGCAATTACCGTTCACGGGGGAATGCAAAAAACTCTGGAACTTATACGTCGTAACTTTTACTGGCCAGGGATGGTCACCGACGTTAGAAATTATGTGCGCCAATGCGAAACTTGCAAAGAAACCAAGACTCCTAACTTCTCGTTAAAACCAGAGATGGGTAAACAAGCAGTGTCAGTAAGACCCTTTCAACGTCTTTACATAGACATCTTGGGCCCATACCCAAGAAGTAAAAGCGGAAACATTGGTTTGCTAATCGTACTGGATCACCTAAGCAAGTTCCACAGGTTATGTCCGTTACGAAAATTTTCTTCCTCCTCAATACAGAATTTCCTTCTTACCCAAATATTTCACGTATACGGGGTCCCCGAGACCATTATAAGCGATAACGGTTCCCAGTTTCGGTGTAATGATTTTAAAGCTTTCTTAACTAAACTAGGCATTTCTCATATTTTTACAGCCCTCTATTCCCCACAATCAAATGCGTCAGAACGGGTGAATAGATCAATAATTGCAGGGATTAGATCGTTTTTAAAAAGTGACCAAAGGTTATGGGACGAAAATATAACATCTGTGAGTTGTTCTCTAAGAAACGCGTATCATAAAACCATTAAATGTTCACCATATCATGCGTTATTTGGTATGGACATGAGAACTCATGGCACGTCCTACAAACATTTCTCGCAAATTCAAATTCTAAGTGAACATATTAACCCTCTTAGTCGAGACGACCAATTGGCATTGTTGAGAAAGGACCTGAAAAAGAATATTCAGGAATCTTATGAAAGTAGTAAAAACCGATATGATCTGCGAACACGGCCAATCTGTTTTAAAGTTGGGCAAGAAGTTTTCCGGAGGAACTTTTCCCAAAGTAATTTCGAAAAACGATACAACGCTAAGTTGGCCCCAGTGTTTCTGCAGTCCAAGATTCGCGAAAAGGTGGGTAGCCATTATTACATTCTTGAGGACCCCAATGGTAAAGTTGTGGGTACCTTCCACGCCAAGGATATACGGTCTTAAGATTTTCCATTTAATTCTATACACCAACGGTTAAGAATTATCCGGTTTGTTAGTTGCAAAGGCTGGATTTAATTTTCAGCTTTAGTTTTATTATCCTTCTTGACTTGAAAATTTTTTTTTTTTCAATTATTACTGTATTGTGTGAACTAAGGTATAAATTGTCAAATTTCATTATTCGGGTTGAGTCCTTGCTAATCATCGCACCTAAAGAGTTCTGTATGTATTACACATTGTATGGGTAAAAGTAAAAGTGCATAAGTAAATCTAATTACTATGTTACAAATCTTCTTGGTGTACAATGTTGTCGTTAGTAAAACTATGAAATGTACCTGAATTAGTATACCATTATACATATATTTACAGGACTATCCTCACTAATTATCGAGCTTTCGATAATTCAAAAATAATTATTGTTCAGAAAGCTTTTTTTTATTCTACCATCTCTTAATAAAAAACTCTCTTGATGTACTTATAAAATTTCATCTTCTTTTTCTTTCTGTTCGTTGAAGTGCAAAGAACAAAATTGAGCCTTAAAATCTAGAATTGCTAATAATAAGCAGGCAAGACAATAATAAGAAAACCCACATGGTTTAGTGGTTACAAAATTAAATTTATTCAAGGTAAAATATTTTAATTGTGAAGTTGTACAAAATTTTATAAAAATAATACAAGTGACACAAACTAAGGGCTTAAATATTGGAGGGTAATACTCGTCTCCAAAGTTTAGTGTATTCCGAAAAATTTGAATTTTCTCACTTGGAAGCCTGGGTAAGATTTTAAAGCCTTAACTATTTTTCAAACGCATCTTCTAATTTAGAAATTGTTCTAGAACCGTTAAGATCGTGAAGAGGAAGCGTCGGGAACGATTGAGTGCTTTACTGACGCACTTATGTCAGGACCGGCCGTTGTTCTAGATATACGGGCCTCTTTGTAAAGGAATAAGTACCAACCATATTGGAACCTTTTAACATGTTAAATCCTGTCACAGTTTCCAAACCCACGTCAAATTAAATTTGTTTAGAACAATTTAAATACATGCTACCTGTTCGGTTTTTCGTTTTTTTGTTGTACATGGCAAAGGTAGTCATTTAACATATTTCCTAAAACCCACCTTAGACGAAAAAAAATCATCAACTTAAGTAGTCTGAATTTGTTAACCTAACACGTTAACCTAAAAAAAAAAAAAAAAATTAGCAACCAGTAAAGTAAATGAATGTTAAATATTGAATTGAATACCAATGGTTAATCCCTAAAAAACAGGCTACATTAAGCTTCTAATGTGTATTGTATATCAGTAGTGAAAAATTTTACTTAATTTTAACTCCCTTGTGCTATTGATACAAGTTTTTTTAACACCTTAATTCTGTTGCTTAAAAATATAAATCATTAATTTCCTTAATTGGATTTTTGTTTTAAAATTCTTTAAAATTAATTTATGGTTGTTAAAAAAAATAAAATTTTTTTTATTGCGAAGAGATTCAATCAATAATTCCACATAATTTCTGAATAGTATGCAACCAATTAACACATAATATAAAAACACCCTATATTTAGAAACACATCTCATACTGGAGTAAGTTCGAGAGGCCTCATCGCGCTGCTGCAGAATATGGTTGGTGAGTGTAACAAAATTTAACAAATGTTTTAATATTTTGTATTTGCTTTTAATTGATCATTCGGATCAATTCTTTTGGTTGTTTTTGCATATACCTATATTTTTTTCTACTTGCACTACTTAAGAATATGAGCAAAAAAAAAAAAAATTTAAAAAAAAAAAAAACATATAAATACTTTATGAATGAAAGAAGAATATAAAAAAAAAAAAAAAAAAAAAAGAAAAAAAAAAAAACAAAGCTTTAATTTATGAATGAAAAAGAACAAAAATAAGAACTTTTCTTATTTATGAATTAAAGACACAATACCAAACCAAAATTACTGATCTACGTCATAGGACAGTGAATATTAAAATTGTGCTACTTTAAATAAGATAATCTGTTGCTCCTATTCCTAATCGGTGTTTATCCAGTTTTAGTTGGAACAAATTATATTTTTTTTTTGTTTTAAATTGAATGATTCGCGGTACCTCTCTTAAGTTGTTTTGATGATTGGAAGGATTAAAATGTTAATATTGTTTAGTTATTTTTTTTATATATAGTTAAGATAATGAATTAAAGATTTAATCTAGTAGTTATAGTATATATATTTTAGGATATATGAATTTTGATGTTTTATGAGAGAATAAATAATAATTAAAATGAATCTATAAGCAGTTTCTAAAATTTTCTTGCGCGATGATGTAAGGTTTGAAGACAGTTTTCAGTTACGGGGTTTTAGCATTCTTAAACGTCGCTAGAACCAAAGGTAGGGTGGGTCATGAGACGTTAGTCCTCAATACCAACTAGAGGACGTTTTTTTTTAAGACCGACAAGGTACATAATTGAAGACACAAAATACAAAATTAGGGGAGTCTATAATAATATTTGTGTGGCAGGGTTTTTATGTGGTTCCAGGAAGACCAGGTGGACGCGAACCCCCCCCCCCCCAACGACTGCTTGCTAGTGGCTTAAATGGCTCCCTATAGTCCTTCCTAGTATTTCCATTTAACTTTTTACATTATTCAAAACATACACATAAAAATATGCTCTCGGGACGCGATTGTTTGCGAGAAATAGATTTAAGCAAGCCCCTGTTCCTAACAATTTAGGAGGAGATTTAAATAAAACTAAATATATTTTACCATTTTTCTCCTACAACTTAATGTTTTTGTTTGTACTTTGAAAATTATTTCGTTACATGATTCATGATGGTCATTCGAATGCACTCTAGCTTTTTAATTTTTTTGTTTATAGCAATGATTACACAGTAGAAGTACAATAGTATTGTATTTTGTAGGAAAGCCTTCATTCATATTTTGGATTGAAATTTATATGTAACGCTCCGGCTTTAGAAGTTACACAAAATAAAAAATGTTTTGTTTGTTGGTATGTATTCTCTGCGGGCAAACAACATAATGATTCTGGGTGGTACGTTTCAATTTTTGGCTAAGGGTTGTCATAATACAATCAAAAGACTTACAATAGTAGGTAGAGTAGAGGTAGTTATGTTCTGCTTTAAGTTTTTTAAACATTTTATAGGTTCATTTATAATCACTGAGAGGAGAGTATAATTTTGGAGTGGCTGCTGTTCAAATGTTTTAATTTTACATTTTATATTCACATAAACTTAATAATTTCCTTGTGTTTGGTTCAATTTTCATACAACAGCGTTATTTTACATACATACATACAGTTTGATTTTATATGTGCTCATTGTAAATAAAACTCTATGGTTTTCTTCGATATAATAATAAATACAAAAAAAAAAATTAAATTATTATCATAGTTATATAGAGTTGTAATTTAAGTTTGTTTATCTACTTAATGTTAAACAAAAGTGTACTTTTACAATTTTTTTTTTAAATATTTTGGTGGGTTTAAGCATATTATTATGAGGATTACGTAATTTATGTTTAACAAGTTAGAGTGCTAAATTCGGCTATGCCGAATCTTTGATACCCTCGACCGACAGATATGGGCTTTATATTGTAAAGATGTTAACCCGTGCCACTGGGGCCTCAAAGTTTTGAAAATCTCGATTTTTTTGGCAGTTTGGCGACTTTGCCGACCCATATCTCTAGAACGGTTTAATATATTTGCCCATGTCATAAATCAAATTGAAGGCGATACTGTTTATAATATTTTATAAAAAATACGTAAGTAGTACTGAATTCGAGATAATGAAGCCAATGTCCCTAAAAACGTGACTAGGTAGCACTTAGAGCGAAGATGGAACCTATTGTGAAAAAACCCATTTTCCTTCCTATATTATCAATTTTTGGAATGAAACAATTATGTATTTGGCCCTTCTGGTAGTTGATGTTTTGCGGCCAAGTACAGGATCTTTTTCCAGAAATTCGGTGTTAATGTTTAATCTCTTGAACAACAGGTAAGTCTCACTTGTAATTAGGGCTGGGAGACCTTTTTCTTGGAAATTCGGCAGTTGTTTTTTTTTAGTTTGTCTCTTGTCTCTTGGCTGGCATTCCATTAGTTTTCTTTACAGTTCTTCTTTGATATTCCCTACTTGTTCTATGGACAGAAGATTCAAAACATGTTCGCCTACATCGAACTTGGATTTATCAATCGCCGACCATTCTTTTTGAAATCTCTTCAAAATGTCTGGTTGAGGTCCCGATGTGCTTCCAAAATTGCAGTCAAGAACCCCTTTCAATAAGACTTCTAAAACGTGGTGTCGGCACGCTAGCTCTCGTAGGTACAGGAGCTCTCGACCTAACATCTGCTCCAGGAGATCGCACGCACCATTGAGTCTCCCAGTATTTGATGCTGTTGTATCGAAGCACATAGCCACGACCGAGCTGGCGAGACCCCAGTCCTCTAGAAATTCGTACACTGCTAGTACACAGAGCTACTGTCAGTTTCAGGAAAGCCCAGGAGTTGTTCTTTAGTCCCATGTGATACCAGAACAGCAACCCGTTCTTTCTGCTCTGTTTTGAGGATACCTGGTAGTAGTTTTCTATCCCAGTGCTCCCAAACAGCCTCGTTTTGGTCTGTCTTGAATTTGTTCCATGTATTTTTCATGCTTTATTATCCGCTGTTCACGGATAACGCTTCTGGAGATCTTATATTCTCTGGGAGCCTCTCTGAGAGCTTCTACTGTAGCCAAAATTATACGAGTAGCGTTCCTATCGGACACCTTACAGCGGTCCAGCACCAATGACAATTTCATGGTTAGGACCTCTTTGAAGCCACGCTTGATTCTATTGGGGGCATACGGTCCTACAGATTCTAAGTTCATCTCGAGCTCTTCATACGCCGTTTCACGTCCTTCTGACTCTTCTGTCTCGTCGTCCGTGCGCTCCACCGTCTCTGTGAAGAATGCGATGAGACAATAAGTATAAAGTTAATATTTATGGAAATTTCAGCTAGGAAATAGATCTTATAAGGTTTCGCTACAAGGAAAATACTTTTTTTAAATTGTTTAGGCAGGAAAACCCTACATGTTTTGCAGGGCATGAAAACCCTACATGGATCGCAATAGCGAGTACATTTACTAGTGTTTGTTCCTTTTTTTTGTAAAACAAAAAAACTTTTTTCTTAACATCAACAGACAGTTGGATAGTTTTTTGAAAAGAAACAGGCAGTTGCCATTACTCGGTTCACATGGAAATAGCGAAAAAATAATAAAAAATATCAGACATTTTGTAAAAGTTTTAATAAAAATGTTAAATTTAGTGCAAAAAAGCGAAAAATTAATAAAATAAATAAAACAAACCGAAACGCGGTATAACCCATGTGCTAAGCAAGTAGCTTGTAACAGTTTTGGATAAAATATTTTTAAACCCATTGGAAGCCTTTACCATTGAGTTGTGTCAGTTATTAAGATTTGTGGACAAATAGTGAAAGCGAGCAGCTTATATCTTAGCCGTGGAAGTGTCTTCTCCCGACTGTCGGCCGTGGAATATACCAGCAACTTTATACCAGCCCCCAGTCAACTTGATACCAGCCCCCACCGTAAATACCATCCAGTATTCTCTATACAGCCATTTTTTTCCCCCCGTGTACCCATACATTTTGGTCCTTCGAGCCGGATCCGGGTCATCCATAACCCGTGAAAACCCTACTGACACTTTCATAGTGTCATATAACTCCGCAATCCCCCTGTGGAACACTATATCCAGTTTTTATCCCACTCGCGGCATAACGTGCTTATTTTTAATTCCAAAAAAGAGGATACATACGTACATGCACATATGTACATATCGTGTCTTTAACGGTCTCAAATAAGAACCATTTGTTCATATATTGTAAATCCCCATTATTTGGGTATTTTGGTTTCCCGGGTTTTAAATTCCCAAATTCGACGCTATTTCTTCGACGCTATCTTGGCTCACGTATTTTCTTCTGAGAAACCATCTGACATCAGCTGTGTCAGAAATCTATGCCGGGAAGAAACCCGCAGCGGCGGTGTATTGTTGACGGAATCATTAGCCGGCTTAAGTTAATATTTTACAATACCGATAAATGTATAATAATTTCACCATTAAATAGAAATTATGTACATATATAAATAAAAACGCATCATTTTAATATCCTGAATTGGTATATTCGAATTTAAAGAAAAAAAATTTTTAGATGGCTGAACTTTTTTACGGCGCAAATAAAAATTTTTGTATCGGTAGCACGCTATTTTGAAACCAAGAACTACTTTGTTTTATTCCATAGCTACAGAGAAAAAACATAGACAATGTCAGAAGCAAATAACATGTACGTTTGTGACCAAATGTTTTTAACCTTCTGTAAAACAGCAATTTTGACAGACATTCACAATTACATATGACTTGAAATGTTGACAAGTCAGATGTAAAAAACATGTCGTCTACGGACACCTTAAGTACACAAACAACCATACCTACTCATCATAAGTAGCAACAGTCGGTCTAACAGAAAAAAATGACAAAACCAGTTTGTACCGCAAAAACAAACTAACAAGATCTACTGGCAATCGCATCATACGTTTTCTCCCCGCAATGCTTTGACCATTGTCAACATGATAAGCACCAACACATAGAGTTGACAAACAAACAAAACACAAAAGAAAAAGACCGAAAATAAGTAAAAAAAATGAGTCTCTGTGTTGTTGTAATCGTCAACTGCATTAATTCCCTCTTTGCTATTAATTTTGTCTCATCTCTCCTAATTTACGCAGTCCATCAACTCGTTGGTTTATATTTGATGAGAGAACAAAAATCAAAGAACCAGACGAGTAAATGTATGTATGTACGGTGTGTAACATAAGTACATGAATAATAACTAGGTCACTGGGACAAACTGAATTGTACATAAGACCGTATATACTAACAGCTGGATACGAGGGCAGCTCGAAAAATCATTGGAGTTTTAATACGGCTATTATTCTATTATTTATTACTATTTATTATTAAAATAAATACCTACACTATAAAATCAAGTGAATATATAAAAATAAATAAATTACCACAAATCACGTGACACATGATAACCCATTTGTTGCAAATTATTATAACCCCTATATACCAGGGCTGTGGAGTCGGAGTCGGAGTCGGAGTTGAAGAGTCGGAGTTGAGGTATTTGTACCGGAGTCGGAGTCGGAGTCGCAGTACCCAAAAAAACGCGCGACTCCGACTCCAAAATTTGTCGGCTTAAAAAATTAAAAAAAAAAATTCTAATATTTTCCAATATAAAAATTCTTCGAAATTGGAGATGCAATATTTTGCAGATCAATATGAATAAGTAGATTTTAATTTATTTTATGAGAAATAGTTGATTCAAGTACTTTACTATTTACGTATATTTAGGTATATTTTTTATTCGTTCGGGAAAAAGTCTAAATTAAATTAGCAAAACTTATACTCAGTTATTGATCTAGTTGAAAAAGATGTGTGATTTTTTAAATAATTTACTCATGCTAAAAAATGTTAATGACAGGAATTGCCAATAATTTTAATATCAGAATTTTTTAACCATCAACGCTGAAATATTTTCAACATTGTACAGAATAAGTGTTGCTATAGCGCATAAATACTAGTATGTATTAGAAAAATTGTGACGTAAAATTGTTTCTCTTTTGTGTAGAAACATCTTTGTCGGCCTGCCTTTAATTCCTACCATAACACTCATGTTTTTCTTATGCACATTACGCGGGGATTCCCATAATTCGTTTAATAAAGATGTTTCTACACAAAAGAGAAATAATTTTACGTCTCATTCATTTCGCATCACGGTTAGAGTAGGAGTCGGAGTCGTGAGTCGGAGTCGTGAGTCGGAGTCGTGAGTCGGAGTCGGAGTCGCACTTAAAAAATTTCAGCGTTTGGAGTCGGAGTCGGAGTTAGTACTTTTTTCGGACGACTCCACAGCCCTGCTATATACCCATATTATAAACTAACCATTTTAAACTCTCTAAATTTTAGCAACTATTTTCATCGGTCGCTTTTACGAAGCACCTTTGAAAATGTCTTTAAATTTTCTCCAATAATTTTCTTCGGTCGCTTTTACGAAGCATCTTTGAAATTTTTTTTAAATTTTCTCGACTATTTTCATCGGTCGCTTTTACGAAGCACCTTTGAAAATTTCTTTAAATTTTCTCCAATAATTTTCTTCGGTCGCTTTTACGAAGCGCCTTTGAAAATTTCTTTAAATTTTCTCAACTGTTTTCATCGGTCGCTTTTACAAAGCACCTTTGAAAATTTTCGAGAAATTATGCGAGTCAGCACTTTAGATCAACTCGCTGACTTTAGTTTTATTTAGAATTAAACAATCAAAAATTATGCTGACTCAATTATGCGAGTCAGCACTTTAGGAACATACTGACTTTAGTGCAGTCAGCATTTTAATTTTAAGAACTAGGTATAAATAGTGGATAAGAATAGTTTTTAAAAAAAGTTGTAATTAGTAAGGCAATATCAAAATACCTGCGATCTCCACGGAGCACTCCAGGTTGAAGAAAATAAAAATAATAATAATAACAACAGCAATTGTCTTCTATTTTTTACAACCCCAACAATTGGCGCAGCCGGTAATTAAATAAAGATCCTGCGATTCCCAAGGGACCATCCAGGAATAAAATTTATTTATTACACGAAATTTTTGCCGGATTAAGATCCCTGCCTGGTATGGTTACTGGTTTCGAGAGCAACGAAAGTAATAGAAATCAGTAAACACGGAAGCGAAGTGCTAAAGGTCTTAAGCAGCCACATTCTGGTACGCCTTTAGTGTCTTTGAGGAAGTGCGAATTGGTGGAATTGCAAGTAACTTGCCACGGACTTTGCACCGCATTAGGAGGCGATTTATTTCGGTTGGTATTTTCCTCAAAACAAAACAAAATCGGTGAAGACGGTGGCGAGGAAAAACGTTGAGGAAACCACTGAGTATAGAAGCAAAGTGCTGAAGGTCTTAAGCAGCCACATTCTGGTACGCCTTTAGTATCTTTGCGAAAATATAAAGTGGTGGAGGTACAAGTAGTTGCCACTGCCACCAGCCGCATTTAGGAAGTTTTGAGGAAGGATCACTACAACGCGGCAGTATTGGTTTTTAGTTAAGAATTGAGTTTTTTTTTCCCAAAGTTTAATGATGGCACAAGTCGTTTTAATACTGGTAAGTATTATTTTGAAAATTTCGTGGTTATAAATGGACAACCCGCAGTCAAGGACGGACGAACTCTTAACCAAGCTTAACAAATATAACTATTCGGTAGACGAGGTACGACTAGGCAAAGAATTTACGGAACAACATAGGGAGATTATAAGGCAATAGAGATTGACCAAGTTAGAAGAGGTTGGTTATGTTTTACAATTGTTAGGTGACCTGAACAAGGACCAATCCGCGGACTTAATTTAGAGGATAGAAGACTTAGAGGGAACAAAAAAACTGTTGGAGAAGCAAAGTCGTAAGCCTAGGGAACAAATTAAATATACGGACAATTTGTTGGAACAGGTAGTACAGGAAAACGTGGCGTTGGGCGAAAAATTGAGACAAAAGGGGTTGAGTGAGAAGGAATTCAGGAAACAACTAAAACAACAACAACAAATAGACGTACAAGACGACACCGTGCAAAGACTACAAACTGCCTTGGAAAACGCGCATCGTGAACTCGACATTATACACAAAGCCAGGTCACCCACTCCATCCCTAAGTGAAGAACTGGAGAAAGAGGGTTTCAGAGTTCCGAGGATAGTAGTAGAACAAGCAGACGGCAGCCATACAGCTTCGGGTGGACGGACAGAGTACAAAGAAGAAGTCCAGATAGACGAGGAAGCAGCGGCTCTTGACTTGATAGCCAAAACACAGAATATTAGAGTAAACGCAAGAAAGGCGGGTAGCAGAGGATATACAGCAGAAACATTAAATAGGAAGTTAGCCGATTTATCGCAGTACGAAAAGGAATTCAAACAGCTTAAAATCAAATCGCCCCATATTAAAGCGGATTTCGAGAACTATATAGAGGAATCCCGGAGGACGCTCCAGAGACTGATATCATCCCCCACGTCAAGCAACTTAGTTATTAGCACGCAAAACATGGCGTCAATATCAACAATCACGAAACTTGTCAACAATATAGTCCCTACCTTTTTTGGCACCGAAGGACCGGATTTGACTTCAGAAGTTTTCCGTTTTACTCAAGGATGTACATAAGTTAGCAGAGGGAGAACTGATTACTGACAATAGCAGAGCCATAACTCCAGAAGTCATAGAGTGCCTTAAGTTACGGTTAATGGGTTCTGCTTACGTGCGAATAGCACCCCATTCCTTTGGTACAGTAGATGCTCTCTGTAACGCGATAAAAAAACTGTACCTAAAGACGAAAACGCTAGACCAGATCAGGGAACTTGTTACCTCGTGCAGGCAAGGATCAAAAGAACCAGCAAGCCGTTTTGGAGGCCGAATAGAAGCATTACTTAATGAAGCAGAAGGCATCGCAGCGAATGAATGGAGCGATGTGAACAGTAGACAAATCATATTGAAAGATTTTAAGAGATTGGCAGTAAAAAGTTTCATTAAAGGGCTCCGGGATCAGGCACTTAGAACAAGGTTTGTAGGCGAGGAAAATGAGGGTTTGGAAAAATTAGTGCAGATAGTGGAAAATGCAGAAGACCTGTTGGGCGATAGTCAGATTGGGATAAACACGGTGACCATAACAACAACGTGTAGTTTCTGTAACCAGGAAGGCCACAATAGGACGAATTGCGAACAGAGATTAAACACACCATATTGTGTAAAATGTGGCACATATGGATATGAGATAGGTCCATCGTGTAGGACTAACGCAGAAGAAAAAGTAGAACAATGCGATTTCTGTCACCGTATGGGCCACAACCAAATGGAGTGCCTAAAAAGGTTACGCACGTTGACCTGCAGGATATGTAGAACAAATGGCCACACGGAAAACAAATTTTGCCAGCAACCACAACAGAGATATCCCAACAATCAAGTACGTGGCCAGAATACGCAGCCGACTACCGATTGGCAAGGGGCTAATAATTTCGGCTCCAGAAGGCGTAATTATATGCCAAGAGAACGGCAGGACCATTCACAAAGGGGACAACAGCCCGTGACTTCACCACATGATGAGCCAAATAGGGATCATTTCCGTCATGGCAGAATGAGGAATGAACCCATAAGATGCTTCGGTTGTAATGGAACAGGTCATATAAGGACCAATTGCCCATTGGGAAACCCGGGAAACTCCAGGCGGCCCAGCCAAAACTAAATGGCTGGTATGCCGAAAAAATTCAGTCACCCTCAGAAAGACTTTTTAATAAAACCCCTGGTAGTAGTGTCAAGAACAAAAACAGAAGAGTACGCTGGAGGGAAAATATCTACACATATATTCCGGAGCCTAATGGGAATTTTGTTTACAAATCGGAGTCACAGAAGGAGCAGAAACTACGCATGGAAAGCAAAGAAATTATAGGAAGAGATGACGCCTTCATACAATTCCCATGTGATGAAGCGCTCAATAAAAATTTATCCTTGCTCGTAGATACGGGAGCGGATACCACGTTAGTAAAAGTGGAGGCTGTAGCACCACACATTCAGATAAATGCGAACGAACAAAAAAGTCTGTCAGGAGCTTTTGGGGGAAGTATTACATCCATAGGAACAATAACCGCACGGCATGCAAGTATAAGCAATTTATCACTACAAATGCATGTAGTACCCGAGGGAAGCCGACTCCCGGCAGATGGCTTGCTAGGCAGAGATATGATGTGGAACAGAACTGTAAGAACAGAACTGTAAGAACATAAAATTTTTTGATAACCAGCAACAAATAGCCTCCCTGCCTCTCACATCGGAGGAAAAACATCCACAGCTATACATACCGGGTAACTTGTCTATAAAAGGACGCTCTCACGCGATTGTGTCAGCAACAGTTGCCTCGGCCAAAGGGGATATCATTGTGAATAAATCGGAAAAAATACCCAGAAGTTTTCGTGGGGGAAACCCTAACATCAGTCAGAGCTGGCAAGGCATTTGTCCCCATCCTTAACACTAACGATTTTGCTGTAAGACTAAGTAAGAGGGTAATCCTGAATTACGACAACTACAAAAATTTCAATGAAGACTCCACAGCAGCAATAAATGCGATTAGTTCGGCTTAAAAATCAAGAAGGGATATACTACTTTTAGAAACAGTGCAGCTAAGCCAGGATTTGAATCCGTAGAAAAAGCTCGCGATAGGGGGCATCTTAAAGTCATACGATGATATTTTCCAACTACCAGGAGATAGTCTAACCTACACGGATGTCCTTAAACATCAGATACCCACACATCCCGGTCAACCTTCAATAAATACAAAGCAGTTCAGATTGCCCGAAGTCCATCGAAACGAAATCAACAGACAAGTAAGCCAAATGGTTAATGATGGAATCATATCACAGAGTAACTCCCCTTGGAACTCCCCGATCCTGTTGGTTCCCAAAAAAGCGGGACAAAATGGTGAGAAAAGATGGCGTTTAGTGGTAGATTTCAGAAAGCTAAATGATGCCACAATAAAACAGGTTTTTCCGATACCAAGGATTGATGAAATCCTAGACCAGCTAGGATGCAGTCGATACTTCTCTACCCTCGATCTAGCGAGTGGATACCACCAAGTTTTAATGGACCCAAAGGATAAACAAAAAACAGCATTCAGTGCCAATCTAGGACATTTTGAATTCAATCGTATGCCTTTCGGGTTGACAGGTGCACCAGCCACTTTTCAGAGAATAATGAACTCATTATTAACCGGGCTGCAGGGAATCGACAGTTTTGTCTATTTGGACGATATAGTTATATATGGCAGAAATCTAACAGACCATAATTCACGTTTGATGAAAGTTCTGGACGTTTTGCGAAAATACAACCTCAAATTGGACCCCGATAAATGTAATTTCCTGCAAAGAGAGATAATTTATCTAGGCCACCAGTGCTCAGAAAGAGTAGTGTTGCCAGACCCGAATAAGACTAAGGCAGTGAGGGATATACCACCCCCTAGAAATATCAAGGAGCTACAAGCGTTTTTGGGGCTGATGAATTATTACAGAAAGTTCATACCAAACTCGGCCCAAATCTCTCTACCACTTAACCGAATGCTGAGAAGGGACGCAAAATTAGAATGGACACAAGAGTGTCAGGAAGCAATGGACAAGTTAAAGGAAGTTGTAACCAATCCTCCTCTGCTCTAATACCCCGACTTTAACAAGCCTTTCATTCTAACAACAGACGCTAGTAATGGCGCTCTGGGAGCAATTCTCTCACAAGGAGAACCTGGAAGTGACCTACCAATCTATTTCGCTAGCAGAGTGTTAAGCGACACGGAGAAACGATACTCCACAATCGAGAGGGAGCTGCTAGCCATTGTATGGGCAACCAAAACGTTTAGATCATATCTATTTGGCAGACATTTCACAGTATTTACTGACCATAAACCGTTGAAGGGTATAGCCAATCTAAGGGATCAGGAAGGTAGATTGGGGCGCTTAAGACTAAAACTAGTGGAATATGATTTTGAGATACGTAACAGATACGCTCTCAGCCGCCTGCCAGCTAAAAAAGTAAACATAGGTGCAATAACCAGGTCGAGAGCAAAGAGTATGGAAAACCAAAATGGGCAAACCAGAGGGGTGCAGGAAGAAACGGGGACAGATAGAAACAATTCGCAAGAGGATAATACGACGTACCTAACGGACGCGGGGGATATACAAAATGTAAGTAAAACATTTCACGACACCCCGTTGGCGCACCCAAGGCGCACTTAAAACATATTTCCGCATAAGATCACAATATAAATGGGCCGGTATGCAGGGTCAAATTAAAAAGTATGTTGCCACCTGCAAACTTTGTCAACAGAATAAAAGTTCGAGAATAGATAGGATGCCAATGACCCTGACCACAACCCCTAATATGCCCTTCGAGAGAGTTTTCATGGATATTGTGGGACCCTTACCTGAATCCTCAAGTGGCAACAAATATATAGTAACCTTCTTGGACGATTTTTCTAAATACCTAGCCTGCGCAGCTATCCCCGACATGGAGGCGACAATAGTGGCAAGAGAGTTCTTCAGGGAAATAATTGCACGATTCTTCATCCCCAAGATCCTGGTGACAGATAACGGAAGCAACTTTACTTCAAAATTATTCAAAGAAGTTTGCAAAATGCTTGGAGTGAAAAACATATATACCACACCGTATCATCCTCAATCCAATGGTTCGCTGGAGAGGACGCATATACCCCTGGCAGAATATTTAAGGAGTATCGTGAAACTTGACGGAACTAACTGGGATGAATGGCTGCATCATGCCATGCATGTGCACAATAATACCAGACATTCGTCCACTAAACAAACACCGAACAGGGTCCTGTACGGATTCGAGTTTGAAATACCTGTAAGGCTTAAAAACGGCCAACGCCTCTCTATAACATAGATGACTACAGCAAGATCCTACGGTATCAGATTCAAAGGTTAGAGCAAAGGAAAAATCAAAACAATATTATGACAAGGGCACGAGAACTAGACATTTTAGGACAGGACAAATGGTTTGGCTAAAGAATCAGGCGCGAAAAAATAAATTCTCACCTATATCAGTGGGTCCCTACGAAATCACGGGAATACCAACACCGGTCAATGTGAGAATAACACACAAGAACTCGGAAAAGGTTTATCACAACAATTTGATAAAGCCAGCGAAATAAGTGCTGATAAAAAATGGTAAAGTGGAAGGGGATAGATTTCGATATGTTCAAGGAAAAGGGGTAGTTTTCGGTTTTTTTTTTTTTTTTTTATCTTCTAGATATTATATTTGATTTTAAAGAGTATGAGTTACTCCATTTTTGTTTCAAGTTACTTTGGCTCGAAACCAAAGGTACAGGATGAAGAGGAAGTACAAAGAGGATACTAAGCAAACATTGATTAGGTTCCTATGCTGCACCGCTATGGGTATTGGCCTACAACAGGGGAGATTAGTGCGAAAATTCGATACGATTTCAGCTGAAGGCAAACGCAATGGGGGTGGAAAGGAAAAGTTTGGGGTAGACATAAAAAGGATCAAAAAAGTATCAAGAAGATAACAAAGAAAGGTGGTAGCACCAATAATAGTAAACTGAATAGCCAAAAGGCCATATAATATAAGGGAAGTGTATCAGTCAACCCAGTCTCTAATTCTAGTTACTTTGGCTCGAAACCAAAGCTAAGGGATAAGGAGAGAATGTAAGGGCGATACTCGAGAAAAATAGCAGAAAATGTGAGTAAAAATAAGGAGATAGACCAAGGGAAAAACAAAAGGGGGAATATGACCAGATGAGTCTTAAAGAAATAAAGAAAGTAACCAGAAATAATGATAGAAATAAAGACAGGACCAGGACGGTCACATAATGAAAATAACAAAAGGAAAGTATAGGCAAGATATTCGAGAGTTAAACTAAAGTATATAAACAGAGGGGCGGAAATGACCAGAAGGGTCGTATAACGAAGATGAAACGCAAGGTAGAAATCTAAATAAATTCCCCATTTTTAACGCACTCTGCACTAAAGCACTTTGGCGGGAGCTTCTTGGCTCATATGTAGTAAAATTACAAGATGTACATTATTTGCGAATTGGTGGACTTACCCACAAATTTCTTGTCAACCAATTATTATCTCCAACATTAGCATTGAAAGAAAATCTCTTCCGCAAACGGCTTGTCTACCTGAAATAAGAACGGGACTTTAGTATAGGTTCCTCTATAATTTAAAAATACATTAAAATATAACTCGCAGTTCTTCCTGATTCACTCGAGAGTGGGCCTGCGGTGGGAAGGTCAACGGCTCCAGAAGGCTAAAAGTAGATAAGAAATTAGTATAGATTCAATAATAAAAGTCAATTGAAACAATACGGACCTGCTAGGGTACATTCGGCCTGGCGAGGCCTTTAAACCCTAACGGTGCACCATCCAGTCTCATGGTCATCCTCGGAGCATTCTGGTCGAGTAAGAATTTCCTGCTAAAAGTAGCAAAAATATATATATGGAAAAAAAAGAGGGGAACCACACAGTTATTCGGCACTAGGAGGACGCCAGACTTACCCTGACTTACCGACAGATTGTGGTTCGGTAGCCTAACTGACTAATATCCCTGCTTCAGTCTCTATCCGTAGGATTGATGGTACTGCTCGGTAGCACCGGAATTCGTGCAGAACTGTTTATTGAGAAACTGGAGTCACCCATTGGGTTTACGGAAATTCATATGGGCACCGCCCAACTTGTGAAAAAATATGATTTCATCATCCACGTCATTGACTTAGAAAACATAGGTGCTGTGATAAGCCAATTTCATCATAACTTGGACCTCACAGGGGAACTATCACACTGCGACATGGCCAGGACGCCTACACACCCTGTTTCCGCGACGGATAGCCAGAGGGCTCGTAAACGCAGGAGGAGCACTCTTGAAATTTGTTTTCGGGACAATGGACGAGGAGGATAGACAAAATATTAAAGAACAGCAAAGAGTGATGACAGAAAACAACTACCAGCTGATCGAAGGGTTTAATCAACAGATAGTTCTTAACAACAATTTCAACCAGTCTATTCAAACACTGACGGACGTCATATTGACGGACATGCAGGAAATTAAAAATAAGATTAATAAGGTTGAGGCCACGAACCAAAACCTCATCAGAGAAAACCTTGCAGTCCTACAACTCCTCAAGATGAACCTACATAAGAGGAAAATAGAAAACCTACAACAAACAGTGGCATCCGAGAGATTGGGAGTTTTTTCACCTACCCTGTTAACCCAGGAAGAAATAGAAACGTTTAAAATAGATGTCGAAAAATTGAAGGACATCAAAATTGGCATAGTGTCGGGCCAAGGCAGAACTATAAATTTAATCATTAAGGTACCGCTAGAAAAGATTTCACTAAAAAAAATCCGTTATCATTCCTGTACCTAATAGGGAAAAACTACAGATAGACGAAGGCATGACATGTGTAGTAAGAATAGGAGACCGAACACTCTCCTACGTGGAGGGAAGCGCAGTTTTCGAGTTAAAGGAGTCGCGAAGCTGCGTGATAAACTTAAAGCCCGACATCATCCAGATAGACGACATCAAGGTAATAGTTATCAACGCAAACCTGACTAACCTCAAGAGCACATGCGACAGCCGGGGGCTCAGGTTGCAGGGCCATTACTACATTCATTTCAGCCACTGTACAATTAAACTAGGTGACCTAACGCTTTCCAACAGGTGGACAAAGTCAGAGTAGAGTTTCGCAATACCGCCTGGGGAAACTAGTTTCAATACAGAAAGACCGCTGATATTTGAGGACATAGTCTTAGCCCAGGAGAAGAATATCAGGGAGATAAACGAATTACACGCTCACAAAGTAGTAACGGTAACAATAGGCGTTACAACTTTTGCTTTGCTAGTGGGCATGGCGGTTACCCTGTTTATATTATTCAGACGACAAAGACAGGTGAGTATAAGGATAACAGAGAATAGAATAACCAAGGGAACAGCTAGGAATTCTCAGATTAGGCGGGATTTGGCAAAGGACCTACCCTGTGATGTTTAATGCGTACTTTCTCGCAACATTACGTTTTTTAAGAATTTCTCAAACAACCCTCATGTATGTTTTATTTATAACCAACTAAAGTTTTTTTTTATTGTTTTTTTTTCACAACAAGGTCAAGTAGACGACTATCAGACAAATTAAAATTTAATCGATAGTAGGCGGTGCACAACAAATTCTCGGAGGATGGACAACATTTTTGCAAATACCAACATAAAAACAGGGTCCTGGAACTGAAACATGTTGAATACAATACTATAAAAATCAACGGCTGGCTTAGCGACTAACACATCGACATCTTTTTGAAATAGGTGCTTAACACGACCCTCACACCCTCGCAGGCAGAACAGGTACACGTTTTTAATGCACAGTTTTACGGAGCACAAAAACTGTGGAGTCTTGACCCCTCCAACGAGAGGAATATCGGCAGAATTCAAAGAGCAACAAATAAAGCCGATTTAGCGAGAAAGGCTCTTGTGTTTTTCCCGGTAATTGAGCAAAACCACTGGACCTTGGGTATAGTGTCAGAAAAAAGGATTATATTTTTCGACTCCCTTAGGCCTCACAATTTAGAGACACCGGCGGGATATATCTCCAATTTGTACCGGTTTATAGGGAACCCTCTAAAGGAAGTTCCGTTAGTCTATGCGAAAAGGTTTAGCAGGGGCCTCGGTATACAGTTTCCACCCAACGAGGTAGACATGTCCCAATGTCGTATCACACGGCAACCTTTGACGAAGATCTTAGAACGTTGGTCAAAACGAAAGAATAACCAGAGTCCTACGAAAAGAGAGGTGGACATAGCCCAGGTAACCTTGGGGGACAGGAGGGCAAATTGGAAGAGGGGAAGGGGAATGAAAAAAGACCTAGAAATAGGTCAAAAAACCTATAGGTTAACGGTAGGCCGATCGGGAAAAGCCTGCATAAAATTGCTCTAAAAAGGGAATTCTAATGCTCATGTTTCAGATTTCGAAAAATGATCCATTGCAACGTAAAATTACTTACCTTTCCACTTTTAAAATTATCCATTGGTTACTTGAAGAAAAAACTCTTAGAACTATTAGATTTCCGAAAATCTCAAATTAAAATTATATAAAATCCACTTTTAAAATTATATAAATCCACTTTTTAAATTGTTTTAATTACAAATTGTATACTTTATGTTTGCTTAATTTTTTTCTATGTTTACAATATAATAACTTTTTATTCAAGTAATTTCGGTGTTTTATGTTTTCGCATTTGTTTTTAAAACATGAATATATTAATTAATATTAAAACACTATTAATAACTTTTTTACTTATGGGTTGATTACGGATGCCAACTGAACTGAAGTTTAGTCAAGTTAAATTCAAAGTTAACTCAACAGAACAGTGCAAGGTATGTATATTTTAGAATGTGCATACCTTAGCACTATAACACAGACGTTGGAGTATTGTATTTCTTTTAAATTTTTTATGTTTGCGTAGATCTCAGCAAGCATTCCATACACAACCATAAACATAAACATAAATACTTGTTGCTACTCAGTGATAAAATTATACACTGGGAGGAACAAATGTGTCAATGACAAGAATTTATGTCATTCTGGGCATAAAATATTTGCAAAGAGTCAAGCTCTTTGTATATACTTACAATGCCCAAATTGAAAAAAAATCTTTTAAATAGTTTCGTAAAAATTACTACAAAAAACACTTTTTAAATTTCTATAACTTTACAAATATGAGGTTTTCCTTAGGCAAGTATTGATTTTATAACAGAAAATTTAAAAGAAACAGGTTACCTATTCCTTTTTTCTATAAATTTAATACTTGCGCGATAAAACTTTCTGCATGTTAATAAATAATTATTAAGTAGTTTTTTTTTTTTGTTATAAAAAAAAAATAAAATTATTTATTTACATTTCATACATAAAATAAATAACTTTAATATTTTGTTGAATTTAATTATAAAAAAAAACTGCATTTTTAATACAAAAAATGCAAATTCATACATAATACATTATAAAATCTACAAATTTTAAGAATGCCTAACACAAATAGGAATCCAACTAGAAGATATGAGTTTATGTTGATATTGTTTTTTATATTATGTTCTTTACACCTATTGTTTACTTTATTTTGCATTTTAAAGTGCGTTTTCGTCTGGTGTTCGTCAACATAAAGACGCGTTTAGTCCACTAACGGCAACAATTCCGATGGGTATCAATTAATACCCTGCTCTCATCCTGCTCAACAACCGACGGGGTAACCGCGCAGGAAGGTATAACGATGCGGCATTATGTCTCCACACATGCCAAATAAAAATGGTGATTCTTGTTCGGATGTCTTGGATTATGGTAATCCTGACGTATATGATATGAAGGATAGTTCAGCTCTGCAAAACGATGACTCTGGGGGATTTTAATACATGTCCTAAGAACTTCAAGATCATAAGGCGGAAAACTGTGATGATAAAAAAGGTAAAAAGTCTGAATTACAATTATGTTCTTGTTCCAGTTCGAATTCCAGTTTCGATTCGGATGAAAATGGTAAAGAAACCCCCCCAGATAGCCAGCAACAAGATGGTCAAGCCGAGAGCAGCTCTCGCGATTGCATCGGGGTAGCAAATAATGCTAATAATAATTTAACAGATGAAAATGGCCATTACTCTGAACCGCATATAGACTTTAATGGAAGTCCTGCCAGACAAAATTCTTATGAAACAAGGAAAAGACCTCCAAGTCTACCTTCGGTCCTTTAACAGGTATGTTACTATGCCTCTGCCCGCCAAAGGTGGACCAGAGGGTTCCGAAGATTACAATCTGAATATGCGGCCCATCTAAAACAAAATACACCTGAACACAAATCCACAGAATCCGATACGCAAAATCATACACATCTATCAGAATCACCACTGCTGGAACAAAAACCTTTTTCTTAGAAAAAGCTTAACGGGATCCCAGCAACAACAACATATTACGAGATTGGTTCACAACAATGGAAACGCAAAAAGAAGAGGATGTTTACACGCCAACACGATTAAAACGCAGATCCATCAAGAACAACATCAGCAGCATCTACCATGAATGCATCAACACCAGACGAAACCGCACTTTTTCATAAAGGGGGGAGGGATGTTGAGAGTCACTCTCGTATATTATAAGTTTTATTTTAATTAGAATTAAGCAATCAAAAATAGTGCTGACTCAATTATGCGAGTCAGCACTTTAGGAACATACTGACTTTAGTGCAGTCAGCATTTTAATTTTAAGAACTAGGTATAAATAGTGGATAAGAAAAGTTTTTAAAAAAAGTTGTAATTAGTAAGGCAATATCAAAATAGGCTAAGGAAAAATCGCCCAAAGAAAAATGGCCCAAAAAAAGAAATGAAAAATCGCCCAAAAAAATTCCATGTAAAATTGGGCCTAAATTCATATGAAAAGTGACCTAAAATTTTTGGGCTATTTTTCGTTATTGTTGGGTGATTTTTCGTTTTTTAAATTTCATAATGAAAAATCACCCAAAAATGTTGTATGAAAAATGGCCCATTTTTTTTGATTTTCTCCTCTATGGTATAACAAACACCGGCTTCGCTTACTAAAGCTTCTCTGCACAGCCGGCCTTCGGCCGGGCGCAAGGATTTTCTCCTCTATGGTATAACAAATACCGGCTTCGCTAACTAAAGCTTCTCTGCACAGCCGGCCTTTGGCCGAGCGCAAGGATTTTCTCCTCTATGGTATAACAAACACCGGCTTCGCTAAGTAAAGCTTCTAAAATCTGCCTTGTTTCCAAATGAAAGCCGACTATGCAGAGAAGCTTTAGTTAGCGAAGCCGGTGTTTGTTATACCATAGAGGAGAGAAGCAGAGAAGCTTTAGTTAGCGCAGTGTCCATGGACACTATGACACTTTTTGGAGTGTCATAACGTCCATGGACACTATGACACTGGACGTTATAACATGCCACCGGGAAAAAATTCGTTTTTTCTTTTTGGGTCATTTTTATTTTTTTTTTTTTGGGCCCTTTTTCGTTTCTTTTGGGCAAAATTTCATATATAACTTTTTGGGTCATTTTTCATGTTCTGTTGGGCGATTCTTCATTTGGGCGATTTTTCATTTCTTTTTTTGGTCCATTTTTCTTTGGGCGATTTTTCCCACAGCCATCAAAATACCTGCGATCTCCACGGAGCACTCCAGGTTGAAGAAAATAAAAATAATAATAATAACAACAGCAATTGTCTTCTATTTTTTCCCAACAATCTTCTGCGGTCGATTTTACGAAGCTGCTTTGAAAATTTCTTTAAATTTTCTCCAATAAATTTACTGGTCGCTTTTACGAAGCACCAACGAAAATTTACCTACATTTTCTTAAATAAAATTTCTTAACATTTTCCAATTGTATAAGCCCACTCACCTGCGAAAAAATTGCATCGGTAAAAAATGTCATACGGTATTCTGATCGTGTGGTCGAATTTAAAACCTACTTTGACGGTCTAAGAGTAGAGTCGCACACGCGACACACCCTCGAGGCTCACGAAAAGCCAATCGATCGTCTCTGGTCAAGTTTCGAGTAATGTTATGAATCTGCGATGGATAATTATGAAACCATCAAAGATGAAATCGATCTGGAAGTTTTAAAAGGGCGTTTTTACTCTACCTTTGGCAGCCACACAGCTGTGGTTGCAAAGATCCACGAACTGCGAGAAGCTCTTCAAGTCAATGCCCAAACAGCCTCCCCCTCGAATGATAGCAACCGCGATATGACCTCACACATTTCTTTACCCCCATGCGATACCGAAGTCTTTCATCGTGGCCAACTTTCCGCGATATGTTCACAGCCCTATACCGCAACAATAAGCGTCTGTCCCCAGTAGAAAAAATGTGTCATCTGGTCAAGAAAACTCAGGGTGAAGCGCGAGAGCTCTTGAAGACCTGCCCTGTGACCAACGATGGTTTTAACATGGCTTGGCAGAATTTAGTTCATCGCTATGAAAATAAGCGAATATTAGTCGCTTTTCAACATAAAACTCATATCAAAGGAAACTGGTTCCGATCTTAGACTTTTACAACGCACGATTAATGACTGTATCACCAATCTTCGTTTGTTGAATATTGAAGTCGACAATTGGGATGTCATTTTTGTATATATTTGCCCAACGTGTTTACCTGAGACCACACTGAGCTTATGGGAACAATCTTTGCCACGTACCACTGATTTGCCAACCTGGAAAGCTTTGGATGACTTCCTATCATCGAGGTTTCAAACTTTAGAGTCGGTCGCGGATATTCGATCCACCTTTTTAAACTCGCATGTTACAAAAACGTCAAAACCTTCATCCCAAGGGCCCAAGGTGAAAAGCTACCAGACCAATATTGCCCCTGACCATAAGGGTAAATGCGCTCTGTGCCCTGAGTTTCACCCCCTCCGAGGTTGTGCCGTTTTTCTGGCCATGTCTATTGAAGACAGATACGCCACGGTGAAAAAACAAAATAAATGCACTAACTGCCTGGGGACATCCCACGGAGCTAAGAATTGCCAAAGCAAATTCACCTGCAAGGTATGTAAAGGAAAACAGCATTCGCTGCTTCATCGCGTGGACGGGATGAAGCAGTTACTAACAATACCGTAAAAAATACCCAAGTTCATAAAAATAACAACCCCCTCCCCGCTTTAGATGAGACCCCTTCTACTTCGTCCCAAGCAGCAAATAGAACGCTGCAATCGTTTTCAACTCACCTGGAACCCACCACACAATCTGTAGTACTCGGTACCGCGTTAGTCGACGTCTGCAATAACGACCTCAAGTGTACGGTTCGCGCGCTAACAGACTCCGCCTCGGAGGCGAAATTAATTTCGAAGAAACTACAAAGGCAACTTGGTCCTTATACTCGGCCATCAAAAGCCCGAGTGCACTGGCTAAGCGACTCCGCGACTGCAACTGCAACCCAAAGCTGTCACGTCAAAATCGGATCCCCGGTGGACAAATCGTTTGAAGTTTTTTCAAATTTACGACTGGCCGATACTTATCGCCACAGCTGTCGTGAGATAGACTTACTTCTTGGTGCAGATGTTTACCCAAAAATTATTCTGGACGGTCTACAACGAGACACACAGAAATCTTTGCTAGCCCAAAACACAGTTTTGGGTGGATTATTAAGGGAAAGGTACCCGCACACCCGTGCGGGAAGGCGGTATTATCATTTTTTAGCGCCATAGAATTGAACAATCGACTTCAGCGTTTTTTGGAACTTGAATATATCCCGAGGAGAAAAACGTCCTCCCCGGAGGACACATACTGCGAAAATTTGTACACATCCACTCCGGTCCGAAATAAAGAAGGTCGATACGTCGTTTCACTCCCCTTTAAGAAAGATTACCCCGAAAAATTTGACATTGGCCCCTCTCGAAAACTTGCTCTCTCCCAGTTTCTACGAAACGAGGCGAGATTAATCAAAAACCCCCAACTTAAAACTGAATACGATCAGGTAATCACAGAGTACTCTTCTCTAGGTCAAATGACCAAAGCAACCCCCGTAAATGGTGACAGCGGCACTTTCTATTTGCCCCAGCATGCTGTTTTCAAATCCGACAGCACCACAACAAAATTGCGCGTGATATTTAATGCTTCCAGCCCCTCATCCAATGACATAAGCCTTACTGATTTGCTTTATCCTGGCCCAGTTCTGCAGTCAGATTTAATGATTTTACTTTTGAGATGGAGATTCTTCCGCTACGTGTTTAACGCGGACATTGAAAAAATGTACCATCAAATCCTGGTGGACCCCAAGCACACCCCTTTTTAACGAATTTTGCATCGTGACTCCCCAAATGAGATAACCCAAGAGTTTGAGTTGAACACAGTCACCTTCGGTGTAAACTGTGCGCCCTATCTGACAACCAGAACATTGCTAGAGCTGCCAAAAGAAAGTGAGTCCACTTCCCCTAAAGCTGCAGAAATCTTGCGAAACCATATGTATGTTGATGATGTCCTTTCGGGTGCCCATACCATATCGTCGGCAATAAAAGTTCGTGATGGGCTTATAGCAGTTCTCAAAACAGCAGGTTTAGCGCTACGAAAATGGACGTCTAATCACGAAATGTTGCTGCAAGGTTTGCCTTCGACACACTTGCTAGGTGAAGAATTCCTTCAACTGTCTGAGTCCAGTATTACGAAAACTTTAGGGCTCAGGTGGAATGCTGGTAACGACCAATTTTATTTTAAACTCAAAGCTAAACCGAACCGTGAGTTAACCACAAAAAGATGTGTGCTTTCTGAAGTTGCCAAGTTATTCGACCCAGCTGGATGGCTACCTCCCAAAACTATAATGGCAAAAATGATCATGCAGCAAATATGGAAAGACGGTACTGATTGGGATGAAGATTTGAACCCCCTTAATATTAACAAATGGCGCGAATTTCTCGATGACTACATAAACATTGGAGAAGTCAGGATTCCCCGTTTCATAGATTACGATCCTTCCTACAAAGTCGAGCTGCACGGTTTCTGCGACGCGTCGCAAAAGGCGTACGCAGCCGCCATCTATATTCGCTCTGAGAACGAAGGTTTTGTCACTAGTCACCTTTTGGCAGCAAAGTCGAAAGTTGCCCCCGTTAAATTTGTTTCCCTACCTCGTAAGGAACTATGTGGAGCAGAATTGCTTGCGAATATGATAGATTCTATTCAAGCGCAGCTCAATATCAAAGACTATAAACTTTTCATGTGGACAGATTCCACCATCGTGCTGGCATGGTTAAGAAAACCGGCTCATAAGTGGAAAACGTTCGTCGCAAATCGAGTTTCGTCTATAGTCGAAAAGGTAGGAAAGGATTCGTGGTCTCATGTCGAATCCAAAAGTAACCCCGCTGACTTAGCATCACGTGGCATTACCATACGTGACTTGTCATCTAGTGAGTTGTGGTGGCGTGGACCCGCTTGGCTAAGACGTCCCCCTTCAGACTGCCAATCACGAGGAAAGGAGTTTGACACAGAAGAAGATATTAGAACAATCCGTGCACATACAACTTTAATAAAGCAAGACGATATTCTTGATAACTTTTTAGACCTTCCTCGAGCGTTAAGAGTTATAGGTTATATTTTCCGTTTTCAACCGCACGAGAGCTAAGTTGACAGCGGAAGAGATAAGTCGAAAAGAGTTGTCGGCCAGGGAAATAATTTCCGTCAAAAATTGTATAATAGTCGCCTGTCAAAAATCGCACTTTAGCGAAGAATACTCACAGTTATCTGAAGGAAAAAACCTGTCGCGAAAAAGCTCGCTTTTAGCCTTAACCCCTTTCTCGATTCCAAGGGAATAATGCGAATAAATGGTCGGTTGGTAGACTCCCCTACCTTGCGCTATGACGAACGTTACCCCATTTTATTGCCTTACCATGCGCACTTCACCAGACTGTTTCTTATGTATTTACACAAACACACACTACATGGTCAAAATGCGCTTTTACATCGTTTGATGAGACTACGTTTCTACGTCCCCAAACTCAAGATGTTGATAAAAACTATTTTATCTCAATGCGTAACATGCGTGAGACATAAACGTCAACTTGGTCAACAGATCATGGCTGCTTTACCCCCCGAACGTGCAAGTTTATCACACCGTTTGACATAAAATCTTATGCGGGTCGTGGCTGTAAGGTCACTAAAGGATACGTGTTGGTCTTCGTCTGCTTTTCAACAAAAGCGATCCATCTCGAAGCTACCGGCGATATATAAACACAAGCTTTTCTTGCCGCCTTTGCTCGGTTCTTTTCGCGACGAGGCACCCCACACGATATGTACTCCGACAATGGCACCGCTTTCGTAGGCGCCGTTAACGTCCTCCATGGCGACCACCAACATTTATTGTCTAAGATACAAAAGGGTCTTCTCTCTCAGAATGGTTTTACTCCCGTCGACTGGCACTTCATCCCCCAGGCGCTCCCCATATGGGTGGCCTCTGGGAGGCAGGGGTCAAAAGATTCAAGGCCCATTTTAAGAAACTGTGCCATAGTCAGCGTTTTACGTATAAAGAATTCAGCACAATGCTAGCACGAATCGAGGCGTGTTTAAATTCAAGACCCTTTAGCCCCATGAATGAGGACCCAACGGATCTGTGCGCCCTGCCGCCGGGTCATTTTCTCGTCGGAACCCCACTATTATCTCCCCCCGAACCTGACTTGTCCAGCCATTCCCTCAGCTATGTCAACCGTTGGCAAAAGCTAAAAATTCTTCACCATCACTTGGCACGTAGATGGAAAGAAGAATATCTCACCGAACTTCACAAGCGCTATAAATGGAAACGCCCTCAGCGAGACTTTGTTATCGGCGATCTGGTAGTTGTCCGACTAGATAACTTACCCCCGAGTTAGAGTTTCTGAAATCCGCACCGCTAATGGCATCATAACCCGTCCAATTGTAAAACTTGTGCTACTGCCACTCCCGTCAAAGGCATGACACTTAATTCTCCCCCTTGTTTTTTCCTCATCACAGTAACTATGCACCACCGCAGCCGCGAAGGTTCTCCCATCGAAGAGCGGAACAAACGGGTGCAACCACGCACTAAAAACCCGGACTGCCGCCTATGCCGTAAGGGCCATCCGCTCCGCAAGTGCAGTAAATTTTTGCGAATGACCGTCTCTACCAGAAAGGACATCGTTTAGCGTCACCAGTACTGCCGAAACTGCCTCGCCCACTCCCATTGTCTTAGAAACTGTCGCAGCAGTGAGCGCTGTCATGACTGCTATGGGCAACACCATACTCTCCTTCATCAGCCTGAAATCAACAGAGCAATTGAGTCGAGCAGATGACACCACCGTGGTTCCCATCGTAATATTGCAGATTCGGCTAGACAATGAATGGTGCAAGGTCCGAGGCCTTCTAAATCCGTGCGCAGCTACGAGTTCCATCCGTTTGAGCGTTTTAATGGGGACAAATGGTGTCAATTGACGTTTCAGACCCGGTTTGAAGAAGAACATGGGACATTCACGGTAAGAGCCAAGGTCTCCAGAGAGTTGCCCTAAAAACCACCAGCTAAACATCTTGATTGTAGCGTCACAGACGCTTATCGTAACTTAAGGCTGGCTGATCCAGATTTCTTCGAGAGTAACTCCATCCACTTTGTCCTGAGAGCAGATATCTACCCACGAATCATACGCAGCGGAATACAACTGGCATCAATTGGCTCTCCAATCGCCCAAGATACTGTACTCGGTTGGGTCATAATCGGAAAATTCGGAGTTTAAAAGGCATCCATTTTTAACTTCAACCACCAATAATACCATTTTACACATCTTCCTGAATGAAATTATATTTGTATTAATCCTGAAGTATATGATAGTCTTTATTTATATTTACCCCAGTACTATTCTATTATTATTGAATTATCTACATGACTTATTGTATATTTTGTACGTTAGAATCCAACTGCTTGTCCATTGTTAAAAGGTTTAGGCCTGAAAAACCTACCCTCGTTTTTATCTTAGGATATAACATGGGGGGCGGGATGTTTAGGCAGGAAAACCCTACATGTTTTTTTTTTTCCTTTTTTTTTGTAAAACAAAAAAAGCTTTTTTCTTAACATCAACAGGCAGTTGGATAGTTTTTTGAAAAGAAACAGGCAGTTGCCATTACTCGGTTCACATGGAAATAGCGAAAAAATAATAAAATAAGCAAAAAAATCTAAATTCTTAATTATTGTGAAAATATCAGACATTTTGTAAAAGTTTTAATAAAAATGTTAAATTTAGTGCAAAAAAGCGAAAAATTAATAAAATAAATAAAACAAACCGAAATTAAATATTTATAGTGAAAACATTAATTGAATAAATTTGCCGGTTTTTCGTACTGTTCAGGTGTTCTTGTTTTTGGCCTGCGAAAAACTACATTATACATACTTTTAAATTTAATTTTTTGAATAGAATTCTAAAGCATCTATCCAGACGCCCATTTTTGCTACTACTGGCTGCATTGGAAGAGGAGCTAAGGGATTAATAAATTAAATAAATTTTCTGCAACGCTGTATAACCCATGTGCTAAGCAAGTAGCTTGTAACAGTTTTGGATAAAATATTTTTAAACCCATTGGAAGCCTTTACCATTGAGTTGTGTCAATTATTAAGATTTGTGGACCAATAGTGAAAGCGAGCAGCTTATATCTTAGCCGTGGAAGTGTCTTCTCCCGACTGTCGGCCGTGGAATATACCAGCAACTTTATACCAGCCCCCACTCAACTAGATACCAGCCCCCACCGTAAGTACCATCCAGTATTCTCTATACAGCCATTTTTTACCCCCGTGTAAATGCTTACCCAAATTTTCCGCTTCAAGTTGTTTGTCCAAGACCTTCCGTTGTTTCTGTAGTAGTCTTTCTTCTACCCTTGTACTTTTGCATTTTTCTCCAATCATCGTACAGTTTTTCCAGCTTTACTATGACATTTTTCTTTTGTTTTGTAGGAATTCGAGCTTTTGCCCAAAAACCCAAAACCTCGTCAACAGTAGTTGTGGCAGAGTCTCTCACATTTAACTTCACAGTACGCAAATTGTAGAACATAGTAGATAGAACTTGTCGATTTAACCACATTTGAAGACTCTCGCTGTAATAGTTTTTCAGTTACGCGATATTAAATATATGCTTTCTTTTAAAGGTGTAGTTTTCCATAAGAGTGACTAATAATAAGTGACTAATACTTGCGTGTATATTCAACGAAATGGAGACGAAATTCGCCTGATTGCCATTTATGTTGACGACATGTTACTAGCATGTTCAAGTGAGCTGGAAATGAAAAATATTATTTCAAAATTAAATAAATACGTGGAAGCTATTGATCGTGGTCCAATATCGTTCTACTTGGGGATGGAGATTAATCGTGATGGTTTGCGAGGCGACATTACTCTTCATCAGCAGAAATATACAGAACAAATACTCTTACGATGGGGTATGACAGACTGTAAGCCAGGGTTCAACACCATGGGCAAGTGGTACTGTTTTAGAGAAATGTGATGCTGTGAAGATTTGGACACGAAGAATTACCAAAGTTTAATTGGTGCTTTGATGTACCTGGTCGTGATTTCGAGACCTGATCTTATTCATGTGGTGTCGAAATTGTCCCAATTTAATTCACATCCACATAAAGAACATTTTCAAGCGGCAAAATATGTTCTGAGATATCTGAAGAAAAATCCTGTAGGTAAAATTACTTTTTCTACTAATTTTGAATATTTCACAGACTCAGACTGGGGTTGTGAATCTAATGATCGGAAATCCTATTCTGGTCATGTGGTGTTCTTGGCTGGTGGTCCTGTTGCCTGGGAGTCCCGTAAACAACCTGTGGTGGCTCTAAGTACAATGGAGGCCGAATATATTGCTCTTTGCAAAGGTACAAAGGAGGTCGTTTTTCATCGTGGTCTTTTAAAGGAGATGGGGTTTGAAAATTATATCGTGCATCCTACTCCGATCTTATGTGATAATCAAGGTGCTGCTTTCATGGTGAAGAATCCAACCGTTCATAAGAGGAGTAAACACATTGATATACGTTATCACTACATCCGAGAAATATATGAAGAGAAGGCTATCGATGTACAGTACGTTCCATCTGGTGAGAATGCGGCTGATATTCTTACGAAATGTTTAGATAAACAAAAACATATTTATGGTTGAAATCTTTTAAAACTTGAAATATAATTTTTTTATGTTTAAGGCATTTGACTTGAGGGGGAGATTGTTGAAAAAACGTTACAACCTTAGTACAACTCAAATGCTAACAACTCTGTTCTAGTAATGTTCTAATTCTATGTTTTTATTATTACCTTAGATCGTTAAAATATTGCAGATGTTGTTAATTCCTTTTTGAGCTTTCGTTAAAAAACCTTCTGTTTTTTTTAGAACCTTTTTCTTATTATACATACTTTTTTATCATTGTTAATAAACTTTTTGAATTGAACGACACGGTGTTTCACTTGAGCGGAACTTTAGTTTGTGATTCTGGAATTCATGCAAAATCCATTGCACGACAGAATTTGCTAACATATATAATAGAAAATGATATAAAGAAAAATGAAACACGTGTTAGGTGTAGCGATAATCCAAGGCACTTAGGTACTCTTATGGAGAAGCTATCATCTTATTTGAATAATTTAAAAAATATGAGTAATAAGAAATTTGCAATCGATATTAATGATGCAATATTTAATATAATTCCTGCAGAAGAATTTAAAGCCACATACAACAAATATTGTAAAATAAATAAACATGACGTAATAATATTGTTATACAGAAAAACTCAACATATAATAAGAGATGATAGAAAATCAGAAGTAATAAAATTATACCACGACACACCCCAAGGAGGACATTTTAGAGTAATAAAAACTCTACTAAAACTAAAACATAAGTACATGTGGAAAGGTATGAACAAAAACGTCAAAAATTACGTATCAAAATGTGAGCTATGTCAGAAAAACAAACATTTTTGGAAATCCCATCAAGTTTTTTTGGTTTTTTATTGAATATCTAATCGAATTTTCAATAAGTATGCAAGTATTTATCCTAATAGTTATTTATTATATATATATTTTACTGTATTTAAATACATATTATTATACATTCAATCCCAGCAAGTGCCATCTACATATTTCCGAAAAATAAACGTTTGGCTTGAAAATGCGAGCGGTTGAATTATTAATAAGCCTTAGTATATGCAATATTTTTATTTGTGTTATGATAATTATTTATTATATACATTTAAATATAACCGTTTTTCGTATCATATTTTCATCATAGTAGGCTTTGAATTTTATATGCATTGCCATTCTACCATCCCATATATACATATGAATATATGTATTGGTCTAGCAAAAGTTCACCAAAGAAGAATTATATAACTGCCAAATTTTAAGTGCATTAATAAGAAAAGTTCTTTGATATACAAAAATACATAAAAATTAGTGAAGCAATGGCGAGTCCGTAATTTTTTTTTTAATATAATTTACCATTTAGTCGTAAAGGATGTAAGTCCAATGTATAAATTTTATAGGAGTGAGAAAAAACTTTCTAAAGTCTTTAGTTCTGAATATATTTTAACAGTCTAAGTTATAAAAACTTAAAACATCTTAATTAATGGTTAATAAGCAAAAGTCCCAAAAACAGTAGTTATAAACGTTTAATAGCGTTATTAATCTGTAATAGACTTGTCATAATTTTCAAATATTTATTGTAGCCTTTACCCTACTTTAAACGTTTAATAAGATGACATTTCTAAATGTAGAAATCTTTTTAATATTATTTTGCAATTTCTTTAGATTAAAGTGTGAAAATAAGTGTAAATTTAAAAAAAAAATGAATACAATGAATTTAATTGCTACAATCGGTAAGTTTGTAAAGAATATACTCTTTGGAACCACAAGCACTTCCTTAACCAAAAATTATATATGCAGATGCCATTGCTCAAATTCCCAGGCGTCCTAAAACTTTTCGGGAGAGAAACGATCCATTCAAAACACCGGATGATATTTTTAAAGCAAGGTATCGCTTTAATAAAATAACCGTAAAAAAAATTTTAAATATAATTAAACAAGATATTGAGTTAGATAAAAGAGGAAGTGGACCTTCTGTCGAATTGCAGGTTTTGGTGGCTCTGCGTTGTTGGGGACGAAGAGAGGTGAGTTCAAATTGTAAGATTAATAATGGTAGAAGGTACGGAAAATTGTGTAGGTTCAAGATGATACGGCGGATCTTCATGGCTTAACACAATCAACCGTTTGTAAAATTTGCAGCAGAGTTGCTCGAGCATTAGCCCGTTTAGGTAGAAGCAAAATTAAAATGCCTGGATCTATCATAGAGGAGCAAACTCTTGTGAGAGACTTTAACTCAATAAAAAATTTCCCCGGAGTTATTGGTGCCATCGATGGAACACATATCAAAATAAAAAAACAGGGGTGACGTAGCCCAATATTACATTAATCGAAAGGGTTACTATTCACTAAACGTACAGGTATTTTGTGATATAAATTCTTTAACGTGTCTTAAAAGTAATATACTAAACATTATTTTTTTAAGGTGGTTTGCGACTCTAAATTAGTAATACGAGATGTGGTAGCAAGATGGAGAGGCAGCACGCATGACTGCCGGATATTTAATGAATCGGCCATCAAGCAACGTTTTGAAAATGGTGAGTTTAGAGGTCGCTTATTAGGTGATTCAGGCTATAAATTACAGCCTTATTTATTTACGCCTTTGTCAAAGCCACAAAACGCAAAAGAAAATAAATACAACATTGCTCAAATCGCTACCAGAAATCCTGTTGAACGTTGTTTCGGTGTTTGGAAGCAACGTTTTCGTTGCTTACTTGATGGTTTGAGAACTTCTCAACTTTAATTGTCGCCTTAGCCGTCCTTCACAACATTGCAATTGAGGAAAATGACATAGTGCCAGGTAGGTAACATATACTTACATATTTTAATTCACGCATTTAAAATTTTTGCTTCGATGCCTTTAAATTTTATTTAACTTTGCAAAAAGAATCATTTAAATTGGAATTTCAGACATTACAGTTCAAATAACGTTTACAAACTCCTGAACTTTTTAATTCATTGTTTTATTTTTATAAAATCTTAAATTAAGTAACAATTCATTTTTTAGTATATTTGCATTAATATGTCTTAAAATTATAAAATAAATAAAATTCATGGCTACAATAACCGAATAATTTGAACATCTGTGCTCCTTTGCAAATAAACATTAATCCTTATCTGTAAAAAAAAATTTCAGATGATGACAACATAGAACAAATTCCAAATGAACTACAAGATAATGAAATTGATGACAATAATTATAATATGCGACCACTTGAAGGAAGAGCTGCAATTGTTTTGAAAACTTTTATACAGCAAAATTTTTAAAAACTTGTATATATATACATACAAATGTATGAATTTACATACATACATACTTGTAATCAAAGTCTTCAAAAAATAATAAATTTTCCTTTGTTTTCGAAAGTTGTCTTTTCCTGCATTAATTATTTGTATATGTAAGTACATAAGTATATCCAAATGTAAATACGTATGGATGGTACATATATGTGACTCTTTAAACTATCTTATTATTTGTTAACAATTCTAACGTTAATATTTATAAACATAGCTCGAAAACTAATTAGAACATACATACCATCAAGTCATTTCTTAATTTGATTTTTCTTTTCCTGTAGGATTTCAAATTCTAAATCAAGATTTCTAGATCTTTTACGTTCGTTTTCCATCTGTATTACATGAAGCTCCTCGAGGTTCTTTAGCTGAACGTCATACAGTATTTTAATTTTACTACCTGCTATACTTTGACATAAAACTGGCAACTTCTAAATAAGAAACAAAACTTATAATTTACTATGTACATATATATGTACAATTAAATGTATTCGTACATACAAATGCATGTATGAACATCAGAGCTGTAAAAACCTGCAATCTATTGCGATTGCAATCAGAATGATTTCAACCAAATTTATTTCATTCTTTGATTTAAACTGGTTTCAGATTTGGAATACTTTGTTATTGCAATTATTTTAATATCATTCTTTTTAGCAATAAATTTGATTCTGATTGAACTTTCACTGCAATTACTGGACTTAATTATTGTTTTAAAAAATTAAGTGCATTCAAAATCGGAAAATTTATTGTATGATTTTAATTTTAAATCAAATTTATAATTTTGAATGCAATCAAAAAATTAGCAATCATTAAAAAGAAATCATGCGGTTAAAATTAACTTTATTGCAATCTTTTACAGCTCTGACATATATATGTATGAATATGTACATTCTATTTGTGCAAAGTAGAAGAAATGATGCATAATAATATTCTTTATTTGGTTTATATTTAATTTTTTGTTTTTGGGATATTTTCAGGTAAACGCAAAGTTTATGAAAGGAAGGCTTCTGGAAAAAACCCATAGCCAGTAATAAAGTAAAAAATATTTTTTTGGTTTTCATTGCCTTTCAAATTTGTACCTGTGTGTTTTGTAGGAAGAGAACGGGTTTAGGTATAACCCAGAATATTTTGTATAATTATGCATCTGTATATATTTGTATAAAAATATGAAGTATGCGTTGCAAGAATAAAGAATTTCTGCATTAAAACTAAAATTTGTCAATTGAAATTATTTATGTAAGTATCTTGAGGGCCTACGTTGATCAATAGACATTTTCTTTGACTATAGGAACTTATTTAAGGTGCTTTAAACAAATGTTATACACAATACCTAATATGGAACTTTGTAATTAGACTCGTCTATTTGTAACTGTGAGATTAAATTACCTTTTTCTTCTTAATATTCTTTTTCTGCACTAATTCCGATTCCACACAATTGTTACTTACTTCAAAACCAAAATCTCCTCTAAATTTTCATCACACTTTTCATCTGTGTTAAGACTTGAGTGTTCTATTATTTTTGATGTCTAAAACACAACAAAGCATGTATGTAAATATAAAATAAAATTGAACGAAAAAATTTATACTAACTTACATTTGGCTTTGGAACAACGGCATCTAAAGCAGCAGTCCCTGAGACAACGGCATCTGAGGCAATATCATCTATAATTACGGCATACGAATCGAATTCATTATTATCAACAATGAATTCGTTGGGCAACCAAACGCTGATATCATTCGAAGAAATGTCTATATCAGGTGGCTTCGGTCCTCCGCCAGTTTGATTAATTAATTTTCTGTGTTTAGAATGCACTTTTTTTGCTTGCACTTTCATAAAAGTCCATTGGGATTTTAACTGGGAGACATTTCTTTGACCTCCCTGACACAAAGTGTTGAAGCTGAAATTTATGTAAAGTTTTAAAAGCACAATCATATAAATACAATACTTATGAAATATACCTTTCCTCTATCTCTTCCCAGGCTTTCTTTTTCTTGTGGTTGGTATTGGTATCACAATTTTTATTTTCAACATCCGCAACTTTCCGTTTCAACAGTTCCTTCAGCAATGTCTATGTGGAGTAATATAAAATAAACATTGAGTTAATTCTTAATAAATAATATTCCTACATACATATTTTCCAATACATACTTTATCTTCTTCTAACCAGTTTCCAGAGCGCTTTCTTTTCTTTAAGGTTTCCATATTTTAAAACTTCTTTTCTCAACAATTCTTTTTTCAATTTAATTTTAGTTTAAAATAAACAAAACAACATAGTGATGTATAACTAAAAACAATGATCTTTGTATTCGAATAATATTTATACTCGTCAAACAAAACATATTGCTCAGATAAAATACAAGAGAATATATTAATTAGTTTTACCTTTTTTTACTATAAAAAACCATTGTAGTTTTTTTAAACCTGATTTTATTATTCTTACTGTTAAATATATTCAAATTCTTTCAACTATAGGGGATTACTTGTATAATTTGTTGACGGTTGTGTACATCACTAATAGTAAAATGACAATTGCCATAACATGGCATTGCCAACATAAAATTACAAAAGTATTAAAAACGTTTAATAGTTAATTTAGACTTTCTAAACGTTTATAAATTAGCTTTTTTATTAACGGTTAATAAGCCTAAAAGTGTTTAATAACTAATGTAGAGATAAACCCAAAATTAAAATATTTTTATAAATTAGACCGTTAGTCTGTAAATCCAGTTTTGCTTCATTGCCGACTCTTTATTGGCTTGCAAACCTACTAAAAATAATACATTTATGTTTTACGTAGCTTTTTGTGACTAATCACCTTTTCTATTATATATTTTATACTTTTAATGTACATTTTACAAAAATAAAATATACTATAAAATTATTTTGTTTATTTCAATGTTGTCTATTAACAGATATTAACAATTTTTTTTTGAAATTTTCACATTTTAGTGGGCCCTAGCGCTTTTTCTTTAGCATTTTTGGACTTGGAACTTTTACATATCGTTGCAAAACAAGAACTAGAAAAAAATATTTGTTTTTTTTCCGCAAACGATGTATTTTTGTTTACTCTATTGAACTGCATCAAAAACTTAATTTTCAAAAATTAAAAATTAGCGCATTTACGACTGAAGGTACAAATGTATTAGGGAGGCCAATCGGAATTGATTTTTGAAAATCCCGGGATGCGGGATTTTGAAATCCCGATCCCGGGATATTTCGGGATCAATGTGTTGCCTTAAAATGTTACTTTTTTTTAATAAACAACACTTTTTAAATATTCAAAATGTTTTATATACGTAACAGAAATTTTTTAAAAATGAAAACAACAAAACAATTTATTTTATACATATGTTTATAACACTGGCCTCACCCATGATCAAACTGATCAGATTCCGCAAAAAGCTTAAAAAAATATACATAAGTATCTCTTAGTTTTTCTAGATCAATTTATTTCGGTTTTTTGACAGCAATTCAATTTTTAATGTGAATTAAGTTGTGACGACATTAATACACTGCAAAGTGTAGTCCCTCATCGATCTCGATAGCTGAGTTAAAAGCAGTAAAACTATGTCGACTGCAGTGCAGTACACCTCCAGGGTGAGGGCGAGATTCATTATCAATAATTTAAGTACGTTTGAAATTTATTTTAAAACAAATTGTTTATGCAAATGCTTCTTAAAACAGCTTTCAAGTTTAAAAAATTTATTTATGAATACGTAATAGTGTTTATTTATAAAAAAAATTATTTTATTTACCGTATGTTTTTAAGCAAATTTTTTATTATTATTGGACCGGAAGGATTATGAGCTATTTTAACAATATAACGATTTAATTGTTATAATTATATCAACTTTTATTCTTTAGTTTCTGAATAAAACTTTAATTAGATCGTTAATAATTTTTATTTTTTGCTTGATAAATAACAATTATTTCTTGATATCTATATTTTGCATAAAAATAATCATTTTTATTTTGGAATTATGTCTTAAGCCAAAGCTAAACTTGCTAAACGTAATTGTAATAAAGGCTTGAGATGTGAGTCTGCAAATTTCGTTTCTACTTAAAATAATGGTTTTTATTAACCAAAATACAAAAATCCAGAAATAGTCGTCGTATATCAAGCAAAAATTGCAAATTTTAAATACTCGCTGTGTTTCAAAAACAAAAATTAAACTCAAAAATAAGAATTATTTGCAATAGAAAATATAACTCAAATATAATTTTTAATATTTTTTTTGTATATAGTATAAAAATTCAATAAAAACAAACCGTTTTGTACATAAAAGTTGATATGTTAAAAATCCCGGGACTCATAAAAATAAATCCTGGGATTCGGGATTTATCAATCCCGAAAAATCCCGGGATTCGGGATTTCACGTTTGGGATCCCTAATATGTATGTATGTATGTATGTATGTATGTGCAGCCAAAATTGTTTTTGTCTTTCCATTGTTATAAGCTTTAAAATTCCTTTCTAAATAAAAATAATTAAAATAAAAAAATTAGGTGCCTAAAACTATAAGGAATGGCAAAAATTCGATAAAAATTGCTAAATTAGCGGAAATTCGCAAAAATTTCCTAATTATCGGTGATAGAAAAGCCTAATATTTATTAAAAATCGTTAAAGCTGTAAAGATTCACAGTGAAAAATCGCTTCTTCGCGAGCATGGCTTAAATTCGCGAAAAATAGCAAACTTAGAAACAAACCCTAAAATTTATTTGAAATCGGTTAAAAAAACAAATTTTCGGAAAATAACAAAAAAAAAATTTTTTTTCCAAAAATAGCGAAAATTCGCGAAAATTTTTGATATTCAAACAAGCCATAAAATGGATTAAAAGTATAAGGAATGGCAAAAATTCGGTAAAAATTGCTAAATTAGCGGAAATTCCCAAAAATTTGCGGATAGCAGCATGATACCAAAGTTTAATACTCATAATTATTAAAAATACTTAAAGCTGCAAAAAATCACTGAAAGAAATCGCTTATTTTGCGAACATGGCTAAAATTCGCGAAAAATTGCAAACTTGGAAACAAACCCTAAAATATATTTGAAATTGCTAAATCGGTTAAAAAACAAAATGTAGGGGAAAAACAAAAAAAAAAAATGTTGCAAAAATAGCGAAAGTTCTCGAACCATTTTAATATTTCAAACCAGCCATAAAATTTAGTTAATGTGCCTAAAACTATAAGGAAAGGCAAAAATTCTATAAAAATTTCTAAATTAGCGGTAATTCGCAAAAATTTGCTAATAGCGGCACGATAGCAAAGTCTAGTAATTATAAAAAATCTTTAAAATTGTAAAGAATCCGAAAACTTACAGGAAAAATTGCTTCTATCCGGAATATGGCTAAAATGATTTGTCGTTGTTTGCTCTTACAATTTTTTTGTAATATCAAATAAATGTTTTCTCAAAAATTACTAAAATATTTGATTTTTTGTGTTCACACTATGTTCACATTGGACAAATATTTGTTTGCCGGCAAATACTTTTATTTGCTCAAAATCAGCTGTTATTTTATTTGATACTCAAAAATATTTTGTGTTCAGGCTACGTTAATGAAATATTTGATGTTTGCTTTCAAATATTTCATCAATCTGAACGTACCTTTAAAGAATTATCCAATTTCGAAAAAAAATTAAAAATTTTTTTACAAAGATATATATTAAGTACACACTATAAATTGTAATAATAAAGGTACGTTCAGATTGATGAAATATTTGAAAGCAAACATCAAATATTTCATTAACGTAGTCTGAACACAAAATATTTTTGAGTATCAAATAAAATAACAGCTGATTTTGAGCAAATAAAAGTATTTGCCGGCAAACAAATATTTGTTCAATGTGAACATAGTGTGAACACAAAAAATCAAATATTTTAGTAATTTTTGAGAAAACATTTTTTTGATATTACAAAAAAATTGTAAGAGCAAACAACGACAAATAATTTTAGCCATGTTCCGGATAGAAGCAATTTTTCCTGTAAGTTTTCGGATTCTTTACAATTTTAAAGATTTTTTATAATTACTAGACTTTGCTATCGTGCCGCTATTAGCAAATTTTTGCGAATTACCGCTAATTTAGAAATTTTTATAGAATTTTTGCCATTCCTTATAGTTTTAGGCACATTAACTAAATTTTATGGCTGGTTTGAAATATTAAAATGGTTCGAGAATTTTCGCTATTTTTGCAACATTTTTTTTTTGTTTTTCCCCTACATTTTGTTTTTTAACCGATTTAGCAATTTCAAATATATTTTAGGGTTTGTTTCCAAGTTTGCAATTTTTCGCGAATTTTAGCCATGTTCGCAAAATAAGCGATTTCTTTCAGTGATTTTTTGCAGCTTTAAGTATTTTTAATAATTATGAGTATTAAACTTTGGTATCATGCTGCTATCAGCAAATTTTTGGGAATTTCCGCTAATTTAGCAATTTTTACCGAATTTTAGCCATGTTCGCAAAATAAGCGATTTCTTTCAGTGATTTTTTGCAGCTTTAAGTATTTTTAATAATTATGAGTATTAAACTTTGGTATCATGCTGCTATCAGCAAATTTTTGGGAATTTCCGCTAATTTAGCAATTTTTCGCGAATTTTAGCCATGTTCGCAAAATAAGCGATTTCTTTCAGTGATTTTTTGCAGCTTTAAGTATTTTTAATAATTATGAGTATTAAACTTTGGTATCATGCTGCTATCAGCAAATTTTTGGGAATTTCCGCTAATATAGAAATATTTACCGAATTTTTGCCATTCCTTATACTTTTAAGGGACTTTTAATCAAGTTTATGGCTTGTTTGAATATCAAAAATTTTTGCGAATTTTCGCTATTTTTGGAAAAAAATTTTTTTTTGTTATTTTCCGAAAATTTGTTTTTTCTAACCGATTTGAAAAAAATTTTAGGGTTTGTTTCTAAGTTTGCAATTTTTCGCGAATTTAAGCCATGCTCGCGAAGAAGCGATTTTTCACTGTGAATCTTTACAGCTTTAACGATTTTTAATAATTATTAGGCTTTTCTATCACCGATAATTAGGAATTTTTTGCGAATTTCCGCTAATTTAGCAATTTTTATCGAATTTTTGCCATTCCTTATAGTTTTAGGCACCTTTAATAAATTTTATGGCTTGTTTGAAATATATAAGTTTTTCGCGAATTTTCGCTATTTTTGCAACATTTTTTTTTTGTTTTTTTCTTGACATTTTATTTTTTAACCGATTAAGCGACTTCAAATATATGTTAGGGTTTGTTTCCAACTTTGCAATTTTTCGCAAATTTTAGCCATGTTCCCGTTACCCAGAGGCTTCCATTTTTGTTTCTTTTACATTCTCCTGTTCTAACACTATAAGAGATGCTGATCCACAGAATAAAATAAATAAATAAGCTTTTGCGCTCATTTTTACTATTTAAGAAATATATTTTTATTTTTGAACACTTTCATTAAATAATTATTTGATGCAAATATTTCTTTTAGTCTGAACGCATGGCAAACATGAATTAATTTATTTTATTTAACACTGCCAACTGTTTCATCAAACAAAAATTGTCAAATATTTGAGCTTAGTAGTTACGATATCCGCAGTACCATCACATAAAATAATAATATAAATAAACATACATATTAGGGCGACAATGAAATATATGGGAAACATTTTTTTCAAGAATTTTAAACAAAAATGTGAAGATTCTTTTGCCACTTGGTCTAAAACTTACTTGCTGAAAATTTGAGCCAAATCGGATAACTCTATCCCGTGCACCTTTGAGGTCAAAGTTCAAATTTTGGGAAATATAGTGTATTCGCCTATATAGGAGCTAAAAAAATAGCTTTTCGATATGAATTATACCGAAATCCAATGGGATTAATGTGCCACATAGTGTTAAACTTGCATGCTGAAAATATTAGCCGAATCGGGTAACTCTATGCCGTGCACCTTTGAGGTCAAAGTTCAAATTTTGGGAAATTCTGTATATTTAACTATAATTGATCTAAAAATATCGTTTTTTTAAGTATATTCATTTAAATTGTACAGAAACTGGATGTTTTAGATATTTTTAAAAGTATTTTGAAATATTATGAGTAAATTTAACCCTTTTTTGCTACGGGGGTCAAAACTACACATTTGCTTAAATTAGCTATAAATCCAATATTTAAAAAAAGTGTAAAATATTATCTTTAAAAACGAAAAACTGAAATTTTAAAACCAATATTTAAAAATATATATTTATGTGAATGTTTTTCGTATAGAAGCGAAAGCAGTATATTTTAATTGGAATAAAAACATGTTTTTAATATAAAAAGTAAGGCAACTTGAAAGGTCTTTATCGGTAAGTTTGATTAAATGTAATCATTTCTTAAATTATTTAAATTCGCATGCTTCGTATATTGTTGTCGATAGTTTTGAACAACCTAAAAAGAAACACAATAATTATTTAAATGTAAATTAGTTAAATTTATATATAACTTACTTTGAATAAATATTGTCGCTGATGTTCATCTTTTGTGATCTTCTCATGATAATCTTCAACAAGCTTAATAACTCGTTCGGCGCAGTCATTAACAACTTTCAGTTTTTGAATAATAAATTTTCCTTTTCTATAATCTTCACAATCTTTCCAGCTACTTGGGTCTTTTTGTAAAAAATCCATTGAAATTTGGAATCTCTTCAAAACACTTTTCGTATTTTTGGATACAAGTTCAATCAAAATTGATGAATTATCTTTAGCGAAGAAAGTATTAAGATTTTCTTTTTTAATTAAAAACTTTTTCAAAATTTCTTCTTCCTCAAGTTTTTCTTCTTCCATAAAAGTCAAAATTTTTTTTTGCCATATTGTTTTTTGTTTCAAAGTCTATTCTATCATCGAATAAACTGAATGCTACGCATTCTTCATTAAGGTAATATAGATGATTAATAAACTTTGTTATGGCTCTATCAGCAATTTGTGCATTTATTTTTTTATAATCTTCTAAACTTCTCAAAAATAATATGTCGTTTAAGGGAGCTTGCTCCGCTTTATCTGAATTGAACCAGAAAAATGCAAAGCACTTTATAACAAAACCTGCAACTTCAACTAGACCATTTATTTCCAATTCTGTGATTTCTGGGAATTGATTGCGAAACATCAATATCTTAAGGCAATATATTCCCTTAGCCATCCATCTAGCTAAATGAAGAGCACCGGGTTTAAAAAATTTTATGCCACTAGGAGGACTTCCACCCAGAAATATGATAATCAATTCCAGGAACTCTTTGTAGTCATTTCGTGAAAAGTCCTCTTTAACTTTTATATTTGCAAAATCTAAAATTTTAGCGCAATCATCACCTACTATTTCTTTTATTCGAGGTATTGCTAATCCCGTCATATACTCATCCTTTTTTACGTTCGACCATTGTTTTTTGAATTTTTTAAATAAACTGACTTCTGGGCCAGTCTAAGACTAGGGTCAAATGGGTAGTTTTGACCCTAGTAGCTAAAAAGGGTTAATATTTCTATTAAAAACATTTTTCGTTTTTCAGGATTAGTATATCACCTGTTGTATTTAAAGCTAAGAAATTTGGTCGTTTTGACCCCCGTAGAAAAAAAGGGTTAAATTTACTCATAATATTTCAGAATACTTTTAAAAATATCTAAAACATCCAGTTTCTGTACAATTTAAATGAATATACTTAAAAAAACGATATTTTTAGATCAATTATAGTTAAATATACAGAATTTCCCAAAATTTGAACTTTGACCTCAAAGGTGCACGGCATAGAGTTACCCGATTCGGCTAATATTTTCAGCATGCAAGTTCAACACTATGTGGCACATTAATCCCATTGGATTTCGGTATAATTCATATCGAAAAGCTATTTTTTAGCTCCAATATAGGCGAATACACTATATTTCCCAAAATTTGAACTTTGACCTCAAAGGTGCACGGGATAGAGTTATCCGATTTGGCTCAAATTTTCAGCAAGTAAGTTTTAGACCAAGTGGCAAAAGAATCTTCACATTTATCATCAAAAATCCAAAGTTGATTTTTCATTGTCACCCTAATACATATGTACATTCATATTAAAATACAAACCTATTTACTTTCATTTTTGCTTACAAATAAATATTAACGTGGTCCACAAAATTAAAACAAATATCCATATGTACACATATGTATACACATATAATATACACTTGAAATTTTTACACTTTTTATTCGATATGAATGTTCGTATACAACATTGTACACAAACATTCGTACATTCGTATAACATTAAGTTCTTTTATTGTTTATCAAAAATATCAATTTCTTTAGAATGATTAGCTACCCAAAATCTTATAATTAAATTGGTCAGTGAACTTTTAGAATCTTAAGAAATACTTCTTAAGAATTTATAAGTGCAGTTTGCTTTGTTTGTAATAAGAAATTGTATACTAATCATTTTTGTAATTTGTAAACTTAACATTTTTGTATTTATGATTAAGAAATTTGTAAACTTAACATTTTGAATCTGGGTATTTATAATTAAGAAATTTGTAAACAAAATTTATTCCTATTCGTGGAGTCAATAAAGAAAGATTTCAAAATTAATAAAAAACAAAATTATTGTTTTTTTTTAAAAATTTGAATCTAACAAATACAAAACTGGCGACGAGGATGGGATTTTGTCATATCCTTTGACAACAAAAAAAAAATATATAATTTTTATTTTAAACTAATTGAATAAGTGTCCTTTGATTGTGTCAATTGAAACTATAGTGAAAAAAATAAATAACATTTTTAGACTGTGGACAAATAAGTAAGAAAAAGTATAAAAGTGAAAATAATAACTAACTTAGATATTTTTTAATTAGGCTTAAGTTCATTGAATTTAATTTTCATTAAATTATTTTTATGAAGACAGGAATTTAACAACATGAAATCAATTAAAATTTTTATTAATAATTTTTCATTCTTGACTGCGCTGAGATTTGAACCCAGGCTTTCACGGACAGGTTGCCCATACTAGTTTCGATTGTAACCACACAATCTCGTCAGTGGGGTTTGCCGTTTTACTCACTCGGCTATTGAGGCCGGGCGACGTCAATAGTCAAACATCAATCCTTAAACCAAATGGTATTTCACCTTGGTAGATCGAAATTTGCTTTTTGAATGAATGATTATCTATTTTAATTGATTTACATGTTCTTATGTATAATTTTTTTTTTACCGTATCCTTTGTACGTACGAACAAATTTTTCATTTGCATTTTTACTGATCGTTTTTAAGTAAATTGTTTTTATTAAATAAAAATTAAAATTCAATAAAATGGCAAATCCTCCCCAAATACATTTAGACCCCATTAAATACTTAAATAATCTTCCTGTATTTAACGGAAATATAAATGAATTACACACTTTTACGACATTGATAGACAGATGCACTCTGTGCACTCTTCTCTCCTCCTATGACGAACTATCACAACTGTTATTTTCTAATATAATCAAGAGTAGGATTAGTGGAAAAGCAAGAGAAGTAATAGAAATAAATACTCAGGCTCAATCATGGGCAAGCATCAAAACCATTTTGCAAAATAATTTCGGTGAAAGGAAAAGTAGTGACCAACTTTTCGATGAGTTACAAGCTGTAACTTTTCAATCTAATGTCGTCGAGTTTTTAACAATATTAAACATATTCTTAGACGTTTAAATAATAAAATGACAATTACATTAGGAGAAGGTGAAGCTGCAAATCAAGTTTCGATTAATAACCAAAGAACAGCCCTCCATATTTTTAAAAATAAGATGCCAAAACCTATGAATACTATACTGGCATGCCGAAATCCAACTTCATTTGAACAGACTATGGACATATTGTACGAAAACGAATATGATAGAATAGGTAAAGACGGACGTTTCCACCCCGGACGCTCAAAACATAACTTAGATTATAAAAGGGAAACACAGGCAAATCCACCAAAACATAAGCCTCAACAAAACTCCAATACACAAGAAAATAGACAGAGGTATAACTATAATGACCAACAACCACAGCAAAATTTTTATAAAAACAAAAATAATCAACAAGGATCATACACCAGTCCACAATATAGAACTAATTACAACCATAACCACTATCAAAGTAACCAACAAGGACCACACCCAAGTCCACAATATAGAGCTAACTCCAACCATAACTTCCATCAGAATAACCAACAAAGAACGAACACACACCCACAATATAGACCTAATTATAATCCTAATCCACAGAGGAACTCTTCAAACGTTTATAATAGATCAAACCATGATACAAATTATCAATGAAATGATCAACCAGAACCTATGGATGTAAATATTATACAAAATGCCCAAAATAATCAAACACATGAAAATTTTCAGTATCCGGCCTCACGGGAAAACTACCACATATAAAAGTAAAAATTAATCTCGGACATTTAAAATTTTTAGTCGATACGGGAGCTTCCCACTCAATTATTAACCCTGGCATATGACACCCAAAATGGAATATACCTGTAGAAGGAACAAGTATAAAAACTCTACAACATTTTATTAAATTAAACAAAAAAGTTCGCATTCCTCTTTTTGAAGAACTTGGTAATAGAAATGAATTAGTCGAATTTTTTGTTTGCAATTTTCACGAAGACTATGACGGGCTAATATGAACTAATATTTTGAAGCCATTAGGAGTAATAATAAAAAAATTATCATCGAGGAAAGAAAAATACCACTAAAATTTGGTCAAACTGAAGTAGAATACTACTTTGAAAAACAAGGATTATATGAAGTTGAACTGCCCGTTGAATGTAAAGAAGGGTTAGTGTATAAGAATCAAACACTGTCATTCGATAAAGACATAGAAATATTAGAAGGTGGGTACGAGGCAGAACATTTTAAAATTAACGCTACAATAAGCTTTAACGGAGAAACCCCAAAGAAAGTAAAATTTAGCCCATTTAAAATTGAAAACGTCAATACAGAAATTTTTGTATTTATAATATTTGTGAAGATATTCAAAAAATTCCGTTTTCGGAACAAATACGCACTGAGCACCTCAACACTGAGGATAAGATAAGATTGACACAAATAATAAACAAATTTAAAAAATCTTTTACACCGAAAATAAAGATCTTTCGTTCACTAACACAGTACAACATTTTTCAGTTAATTGATTGCCAACTCAATTCTGTGAACTGTATGTGAAATTAGACCCAAAAAGAAGAATTTCTGCATCATTCGTTTTGTCTTCTTACCTGCGATTTGAAGTTAGTATCGATTTGAAGTTAGTACTATCGTATAGGGGAATTTATCACGTTTTAGGCCCTGTTGTTTGACATAGCTCGACAACCCCTAGCCCAATTTAGTTGAAATAAATTTTAAAAAATTAAGAATTACAATTCCCTTAATCTGTTCATATATTGTTTTTCTATACAAGTAACACTTTCGAAGTTAAAAATGAATGTATGAAGGGAAAAAATTATTTTTTGCCTAAAAATTTAAATTTTTTTTTTAAAAATACATAAAAAATCCAAAATGGAAAAAAGTTTCAAGTCTAGTTATTTTTTCGCAAAGTCACATAACCTATGAGCAAAATGAGACAAAGATCATAAAAATCGATGCACGCGTTTCGCTTTTATTCGCAATTGAGTAAATGTATGAATTTCAAAAATTTGCTCGAGATATGCACAACATTATTTGGAGAAAACATTGACACCTTTTTCATGATTCTGAGAATTAAAAAAAAAGGAATAAACAAAAGGTTATTTGATTTTTATGATTGCGGTAATAAATGTACGTGGACAATTAAACGGAAAGTGGACCTTTTTATTATTTGGGGTTTTCCGGTGGCTACCTAAATGATTTTTTTACAGAAATTGCACCCACATTTAAGGGTGGTCATTATTTGGAAAGTTTTGCACAGTTTGAAACGTACAAGTGCTGAATCAGGTATATAGCCAGCCGCCCTTAAAATATGCGCCCATTTATAAGTACCTGGCAGTAAAATATTCAAAAATACGTAGTATTTATAGGTGTGCATTGATCGATTTTTGGCATTCAGCCAGTGCGGACGAACGCGAACAGTAAAAGTGATTTTTCTCCAGTTTTTTAAAAGTGAATAACAACAAAACATAAAATATATCAATATGGAAAACAACAAGTGCCCATATTTGGATGAATATTGTTACGTTTGTGGTCATATCGTCCGAAAAATACAGAAAAAAGATCAAATTTTACGCCGAACACAGTGTGCAACAGTTGTTATACTACCCTTCTAAAATGGATTCACGGAAAAAGTAGAAAGCTATCTTTTATGAAGCCAGTAATTTGGGTGGAAGACACAACTGGACATGATGAATCCAGGTGCTATGCATGCATAAATTTTCGTCCTGGATTAAACAGACAACAATTGAAAACAAAAGTATACACTGCTGCATTTACTGCCACACTTCCAGTGCAACGCCCTGCTGATACCGATGCACCTAAACCTCCGAGTGCGGATACTGTGTCCCTGCTAGCCGAAACCGTTTTCACCAATCCGACCGATTTGGATGATGCTGATTGGATACCCGATATTGAAAATAGTGCACCACAACCGCTACCACAAATCGAAATGGATTACATTGTGGCCAAGCTGGGACTATCACAACACGACTCCGAATGGCTGACATCATTTTTGAAGAGAAGAAAACTCACACAGCAAAATGTCAGCGCAACATCATACCGACAACGCCAAGCTGATTTTCAGAAATTTTCATCAGAACCACAAGCGTCAACTTCTACAAGGATGGATATTGCCAATAATTGAAAAAATGTTCTAAATTTTGTTTTTATGCATATTATAATTGCGTATTAATTGCATATTATTTTATTTTCATTAAGTTTTTATAAATAAAGTTTTTTTTTGCATGATAATTTTTTAATTTATATTTTTATTTTAAGGGTGGTGGCTATAACTGATTTTTGAAATTCATACCTTTACTCAATTGCGAATAAATAATGTTTTCCCTTCATACATTCATTTTTAACTTCGAAAGTGTTACTTGTATAGGAAAACAATATATGAACAGATTAAGGGAATTGTAATTCTTAATTTTTTAAAATTTATTTCAACTAAATTGGGCTAGGGGTTGTCGAGCTATGTCAAACAACAGGGCCTAAAACGTGATAAATTCCCCTATACGATAGTACTAACTTCCAATCGATACTAACTTCAAATCGCAGGTAAGAAGACAAAACGAATGATGCAGAAATTCTTCTTTTTGGGTCTAATTTCACATACAGTTCACAGAATTGAGTTGGCAAATCATGTGTTGTACTGTGTAATGCTATTAAGCATGAAATAAGAACGATAAACAACATTCCAATTGCCGCAAAAACATATCGTTACCCATATATTCACAAAGAAGAAGTGAATAAACAGATTAAGGAAATGTTAGACAGTAAAATAATTAGGCATAGCCATTCACCATATTCGGCTCCAGTATGGATAGTACCAAAAAAACTAGATGCCAGCGGTAAGAAGAAATGGAGGCTTGTAGTTGATTATCGTAAGTTAAACGAAGTCACAGTGGATGATAAATATCCAATCCCCAATATAGATGAAATATTGGAAAAGTTAGGGAGATGCCAATATTTTACAACATTGGATCTCGCGAAAGGCTTCCATCAAATAGAAATAAATGAGAAAGATATACCTAAAACTGCATTTAGCGTGGAGGGAGGACACTACGAGTTCCTTCGCATGCCATTCGGGCTAAAAACCGCCCCTGCCACTTTTCAGCGATTAATGAATAACGTATTGGCAGACTTCGTTAACAAAATCTGTTTGGTATATCTAGACGATATCATTATTTTTTTGTACTTCACTCCAAGAACACTTGGAATCACTTACCAAAATATTTCAAAGACTTAGGGATGTAAACCTAAAGGTGCAGCTAGATAAAAGTGAATTTCTTAAAAAAGAAACTAATTTTTTAGGACATATCGTAACTAAGGACGGTATTAAACCGAATCCAGACAAAATAGAATGCGTAAAAAATTTCCCACTTCCCACTACTCCGAAAGAAATAAAACAATTCCTTGGCCTAGCCGGCTACTATAGAAAATTTATTAAAGATTATTCGAAAATTGCCCGACCAATAACAAAATATTTGAAAAAAGATAGTAAAATCAATTTAAATGACCAAGAGTACAAATAAAGTTTTGAAAAACTTAAAATACTACTTGTCAGTTCACCAGTTTTAACACATCCTGATTTACACAAAACATTTACTTTACAAACGGATGCTAGTAATTTTGCAATTGGCGCGGTAATATCTCAAGATGGACACCCAGTCTGTTATGCAAGCCGAACGCTCAATGATCACGAGCAGAACAATAGTACCATAGAAAAAGAATTGTTGGCAATAGTGTGGGCCACACAATACTTTCGACCATACCTCTTCGGAAGGCGCTTTATTATTGAAACCGATCACAGGCCGCTTACTTGGCTATTTTCAAATTCTAAACTAGTAACAGACATACCTAAACAAGAGCGGAACGCGTCTTCAAGCTGTCAAAAATCCTCATGCCCATACAGTTTGTATGAAGCATCCCTAAATAGCGCGGTGTCAACGCTTTGCAATTGGAAAATCCGATTTTGACAGCGCGTTAAAATAAGCAGGGTTGTTATATTTGTGGTTTTTCCAGCCCTGTTTTAATATTTTGATAATAAATAATGGCAAATTAGCTACTTTTTGGTCAAACTAGCGGTTTTAATTCCATTTATTATTTCTTTTATGAGGGTTTTAGTAAGCACGAACGTTAACACTACTGTTTGTAACACAACGCCGACGCTCTTGTTTAGGTATGGCATATCAGCGTAAAAGCTACGCGGAAGAAAACGTTCCGCCTTCCGCTCTTATTTAGGTACGGCTGTAAGGTGGAGACTGCGATTACAAGAATTCGACTACGAAATCAAATTTAAGAAAGGTGTTTTAAATGGGAACGCCGACGCACTGTCCCGTATAGAAGTAAACTTAAATATGGAAGACAACCCTACTACAAATGATGATTCTTCAACAAATAACGTAATTTTAGAAACAAATAACCCATTAAATTTTTACAGGAGACAGATAATTTTAAATAAGAGTAATTCTGGTTCAATGAGAATAAAAAACAAACCAATCTTTCAAAATAAAAGAAAAACAATTTTGCTAAAGAATTCGATGAAGCGACACTAATAACAATACTGAAAAATCATTTCGATCCAGAAAGAACTAATGCAGTCTTGATTCGTGATAACACAATTCTTCAGAAATTCAAAGATACTGTAAATAAATTCTTCGAATCCAGTAACGGATTTAAAGTCCTTTTAAGTCAGAAAATTTTTAAAAGATGTTTTAGATGAAAATGAACTTAGTAAAATAATAGAAAAAGAACATAAAAAAAAACAACCATAGAGGCATTAATGAAAATTTTTCAGAATTAAAAACGGAAGTGTATCATCCAAAACTAAAATTACGAATCACACAGTTCATTAATAATTGTGACGTGTGTAATAAAGAAAAATATGAAAGGAATCCAATTAAACAAAAATTCAAGCTAACTGAAGCCCCAGAGAATCCAGGTGAAATTATACATGCAGATATCTACTATAGCTTAGAAAAAAAATTGTTTTTGACATTTATCGATAAATTCTCCAAATACGTACAAGCCATTAGAATAAAAAATAGATCTTGGATAGAATTCAAAATCGCATTGGCTCAGAATCTATCGTCTATGGGAAAAATAAAAAAACTAGTTATTGATAATGAACTAGGCTTTAAAGCAATACCCCTTTTAGAATATTTACGGGAACAGGAAATCGAAATCCACTACACATCAAACAACAATCATACTTCAAACGCAGATGTGGAACGACTCTATAATACCCTGAATGAACATATTAGGTTACTTAAACATGATTCTAGAAAAGATCTAGAAACAGTTGAAGAAAAAATATGTAGAAGTATAAGTTATTATAACAACACAATTCATTCTACTACACAAAGAAAACCTATAGATTTTAAAAACGGAATAGTTAGTCAAGAAGAATATCCTGCAATCAGAGAAAAAATAATAAAAAGGAAAGAAAGGAATTTGGAGAAACGAAACAAAAATCGTGAAGATGTAGAAATACAAACCGGACCTATTTATCTGAAAGACGAAAGAGGCGGGAAAAATCATTCAAAATTTAGAAAAATAAAAGTATCACAGTTAGATGATGACCACGTCATAACAGATCGAGGTCATAAATATTATAAATCTCATATAAAAAGAAATAAAAATTTTCAAAAAGAAACTTCTATAGAAAACTAACAAGAAAAATAATCTAATTTCAGATGATTATCTTCATACTACTTAATATCTTAATACTACGTGACACAGGAGCACAGTATTTAGAAGTAGATGACCTGACAACCAATCACGGATACTTACCAATAAAACTAAAAGACATGGAGATTATTGAAAATTACATAAAAATTATACATATTATCAACACAACTCAATATTTGGAAACAGTAAACATCTTACAAAATAATATACTTAAACTGTCAGACACTTATACGAACGTTACTCCACTATTGGACAGTATTAACAGAAGCATGTATATATCGTCATATAATTTCAAAAAAGCAACATTGGAAAAATTTTAAAGGAGAAGCAAAAAAACTCTTTAAATTAAAAACTTAAAAAAATTAAAAGATATGTTTCTTTTTTTTCTAAAACTAAAAGATATGTTTCTTTTTTTTCTAAAAAAAAACATATCTTTTAATTTTTGTAAGTTTTTAATTTAAAGAGTTTTTTTGCTTCTCCTTTAAAATTTTTTCCAATGTAACTTAGGGCTTTTTTGAAATTATATGACGATATGTAAAACAAAAATAAAAAACTTAATACCCAACTTTAGACAAAGGCGAGGACTAATAAATGCAGTAGGGAAAGGACTAAAATAAATCGCAGGGACAATGGACAACGATGATGAAAAATAAATTTTTGACAAAATCCAAAACTTAGAAAAAAGTAATAAAGAAACAATGACCACTCTCAATGAAATGACCTACCTAGGAAATTCCATATCGGATAAAATATTAAATATTACAGATCATATCAACAACCAGCAGAAAATTATTCAATGATATATAAATAGACTTAAAACGGAAATCCAAAATAAAATTTTCAGCTTAGAAGACGAAACTTTGTTTTTAGAAAATATTTTCCAAATTAATAATGATGTGAATCTACTGATAGACCACATAAACGAAATAGGACATGTTATCTTTACTTCTAAACTAGGAATAATTCCATCAGACATATTGACGACCGAAATGTTCAATTTCATAAACAAAACAGAATCATATATTCACACTAAAGTATCCGTTGCAAATAGAGAAAACTTAGTAATTCTAACATTAAACATTCCAAAATTTTTAAACGAGACATTTACGGAGGTATTATTTGAGCCACTTCCCAACAACCAAAATAAAAGTGTTATACTAAATGAAAATACAGTTCTCATATACAAAAATGAAATTTATGAACCAAATACCCTAGAATATAAAAAACTAAGAAAAATAGAAGATCATTGTTTAATAAACATCGTGGAAAACTTAGAACCTAAATGCAATATGACTGTAATAAAAAACCCAGAAGAAAAAGAAATTCATCCTGGCTTACTTATATTTAAGAATTATCAAGACAAAATTGTTACAAATTGTAAGCACTCACATAAATTTAAAAATTTGAAAACATTTTTATTAAAATATGAAAATTGCTCTGTTAAAACTAGTTTAAGAACATATGAAAATTACAAAATAAATATAAAAGAAATGTTTATTTTAGAAAAACTAATGTTAAGAGTCAAGGAAAATAATATAATATTTCCTAACTTAGATTTTAAAGAAATACACTTTAATAACACAATTAAAAATGTAAACCATAAAATTTTTACAAACACTCTAATAAATACTGGGAGCAATATAGGAATCTTTATAATTTTTATTTGCATCGTTATTATAATCTTTATAAAAAATAATAAAAGAACATACATCGTTTCTTCGTCGGAGCCTCAATCTAACGGAGGGGGAGTTACGATATCCACAGCAGTGATGCAAAATGTGGCACAATTGTGCCATTTGTGGCACTTTTGATTGTTTGATGGCCGTGTGGAAATCTATTTTGGCCCTTTCAGGTCAAATTTAACTAACTGTTTTTAATCGTTTAATACATTTTTTAATGATATTTTTCACTGCTTCGAACACAAGTTTTATTTACGAAGTTCTTTTGATTGTTTAATCCAAATAAACCACACAAACGGTTTGATCTATATTGTAAAAAAAAAACATCTCAAGCATGTTTGTATAAATCTTACAGATAGATATGTCTAAACTCACGTTTAGACAATATTAATTAATTTGTTCAGTTATATTTTTTATATACCAATTGTTTCTTTTAAAATGTATTTAATGAATTAATTTTGAAATTAAAAAGGATATGAATTTAAAACACTAAAATTAAGATTGTATTGTAAAGTATATTTTAAGTTACACTGTAAATTTTCATAATAATATGCCAATTTTGAAGTATAGATGGCATTAATGAGTAGGTTTATAAAAAAATTTAATTGGTAACGTTTAGTACTTACGGATTTATTCCAAACCGGTTCGGCTTTTGCGCCACGAAGAGGGTTTTAGAAAAAAGGTTCTTTGTAGTAAGCTCGTTCATTGTGCCCTTAGCAACAGAAGTGAATAGTTAAACTAAACGTTACCTTTGCATACTTAAATCTACCTTTAAAGTTCTTAACCTAACTTAAAAAGTTTACTTAAAATTAAACATAAAAATAATTTACTTAAAATTAAACATTAAAAAAAATTTACTTAAAATTAAACCTAAAAATAATTTACTTCAAGTTAAACCAAAAAATAACTTCCTTAAAATTAAAGCTAAAATATAAAATAAATAGTGTACCTACATACCTACAACTACACCGGCTCATCTGTTTTTATTTGGAATCACAACCCATCAAGTACTTACCCTAATATTCCTTACGTTTACCTACGTTGGAACTCACCTCAGAAAACTACAAGGTAATTAATTCTAGCCAAATTAGTCTACTCAAAACCAACCCCCATAATTGAAACAGAACCCACTCTTTTCTTTTATTTCTGTTTACTCCAAATCCCTACAATTATAATCACTCAAATGAGCGATTATAATTACAACCGCAATTAAAGATTACTCCATATCTTTAGTACCCTGCAGTGGAAGCCAAAGCAAAGAATTACAGATATATTTAAGACTCTTTTAATGGCTGGGTTAAAATGGAACGAAAATGGACAAAAATATTTTAAAACAAGTAAGGGGGATATATTCGGCTGTATTGAATCTTTGATATCCTGCAATGGCAGTAAGAATAATTTAGAAGTGCGCTTTATATGGGGCCTATGGTTAATTACGGACTAACCTTTAAAAATTTGACAGTGTGATTTCTAGTCACATAAAACTGTTAGAGGCCAAAATGTATTACAATAGCATTGTTCGTTAAGGTTTTAGGCGTACTATAGTGTTTTTCGAGATTGGGCTTTATAAGGGGCCTGTGGTAAATTATGGACCGATCTTTATGAAATTATGTGGTATAAACGAATTTGTGCAACATCTTATATCAATATTTGCATTCCGCCACTATTTATGCTAGATTTTATAAAAAAAATATCACATATACATATTACTCTTTTACTACTGAACCAATTTTGCTGGATTTCAGTCCCAAACTGCTTAGGAGAACTGGAAACAATTTGATATCAATATTGTTCTTTTCTTTTAAGCCGTTCGAAAGTAATCAGGATTTCAACAGACGGACAGACATACGGACATGGCTAAGAAGACTTAGAAAAGGACAGGATATAATTTATGGGGTTTTAGATGAATATTAAAAAAATATAAACACGAAATGATCAACAAAGTATATCCTCTTCACAACTACATGTGGGGGAGCGTATAACAATGCGAATGTTTGGCCTTGTTCTTAATAAAAAAAAAAACACTACTACGTTTTACTATTGGTTTTTTTTTAAACTCAGCCAGCAAACTAGTCCGACTTCTTCCAGATAATTTTGGCCCTATTAAAGTTATTTTGGCCCTTTCAAATCCTTAATTTGGCCCAAAACAAAAAAGCTCAAAATGCATCACTGATCCACAGTACCATCACATAAAATAATAATATAAATAAACATACATATATACATATGTACTAGGGATGCCAATCGGGATTGATTTTAGAAAATCCCGGGATTCGGGATTTTGAAATCCCGATCCCGAAATTCCGGGATTTCTGGATCCCGGGATTTCCCGGGATTACGGGATTTTTCGGGATTTTTTTTAAATAAACAACAAAATTTTTTTTTTTTTTTACTTATGAATTTTCAAAAGGTATTATACATACATATATATAACATATATTTTTAAAAAGGAAAACATAACAAAACAATTTATTTAATACATATTTATATAATACGTAAACAAAATGTAAAAATTTAAAATAAAGAATTATAAAAAAAAAAATACAACTGAAATGTAATTTTTAATAATTTTTTTTTTGTATAGAGTATAAAAATTCAATAAAAACGAACATTTTTGTACACAAAAGTTGATATATTAAATATCCCGGGATTAAAAAAAATAAATCCCGGGATTCGGGATTTTACAATCCCGAAAAATCCCGGGATTTCGGGATTCGGGATTTCCCGTTTGGCATCCCTAATATGTACATACTAAAGACGTGCACAGATATATCTGTTTGTACAAGTTTCTGTGCGTTTACTCAAGTGAGTGTGTATGGATGAGTTGTCGATTGTTTCTGATATAAGTTGATATGGATATTTTTTGTAACAAAGTGGATATGAGTTGATAAAAAGAGAATGAGAGTAACATATCTGTTTATACTGTTTTACAAAAGCAGATACTACCCTACAAGAAATTGCTGATTAAAACAAATACATACAAAGCCTATATACTAACACTCTTGCAGCAATTTTATATTAAATTGTTGCTGTCGGCGCGTTGCCATAGTGGGGGTTTTCGTACAAATATTTTGTAAAATTTTTTCTTATATATAATTTGGTTTCGGCATCATTTTTATATACGTGTTTGATCATCATAGTAAGTTTTTCAAACGTTTTAGTTGTTCTGTACTTTTTTTTAAATAAATTTCATGGAAATATTTTGAATTTATATATTATGGAATTGTGGGGATTTTTGAAACAAGACATTGTTAATAAAAAATATAACGCAATGGCAATGCTGATTCATACAGGCGGCAACATTAATAAGTATGAGAAAGACAACTGCATGTTAAATTGCATAGTGCAGGGTTGCATATTTGGCCTTTAAACATGTAAATGTCATTTTATTATTGTGAATCCCCGCGTACTGAAATAAAATGGTCAAATTGAAAAATTTTTATTCGTGGTGATAAATGTTAACAGTGAAAGTGCCTTATAAGAAAAATTAAATAAATTTAATAGAAATCAAAATATAAAAACATTGAAAAAAGACAAAAAACTTAAAAAACAAACAAATTGAAAAAAAAACAAATAAAAGAAATAAAGAATTAAGGAAATAACATGGTACATGTACCATGAGAAATAAGAAAAACAAAAACTTATTAAAAACTTGAAAAAACACCATTAAAACAAAAAAAAACTTTATAAAGCATATTAAAAAAAATTAACAATGAAGAATACATCTTCAAATTTGTATTTTGAGTCAGAAATATAAAAATTTTATGAGTGATGTAAGTGAAAGTTATGTTTCTGATGCAGTGGAGAACTTGACGCTGTTCAATAAGATTTTAAGAGGTATGTAAAAATTTTGCATTACCAATGAGTTAATTAAAATATAAGCACTTGTTTTATTTTACTTTATAAATTTCATATGTCTTTCCCAAGAATTTGAGAGGATCCTCGGGTTTAAGAAAGGCTTTGGACAAAAGCAACCACAGGCAAAAACAAAAAATGTATTATTAGAAAAATTAAGAAAAAAAAAATAAATTTTTTGAAAATAATTTATGTTATTTTGCACCAAATTTTTAAAATATATATTTAAAAAAAATTAAAAACAATATTTTTTTTGGAAATTATGTACCAGTCAACTATGGCTGGCTTATACATCAGGATTGATTAGTCAGCTCTGACGATATTTACATCAGCTCTGATTAATCAGCTCTGACGATATTTACATCAGCTCTGATTAATCAGCTCTGACGATATTTACATCAGCTCTGATTAGTCAGCTCTGACGATATTTACATCAGTACTGATTAGTAAAATACAGTTCAGATATATAATTTACTAGTTCACGAAGTTCACAAGTATGAGAGGGAAACAAAATCACACGTACACGAATTTTTACATCAGTTTTTTCATATTGCCCTTAATAAAATGATAGAAACTTCTGATGTATAAACCCATCAGCAATGAACATCAGATGATGCATCAAATGACCGTCATTGTTCTTGTAGGGTAGTTGATACTGATCGAATACAATGAGTTACTTATTGTACGATGCCGTTTTTTTCAATTGTCTTTCAAGGAAGTCGATAAAGAAAGATTTCAAAATTAATAAAAACAAAATTATTGTTTTTTTTCAAAAAATTGAATCTAACAAATACAAACCTCTTAGTTTGAACATTAAACAAAATATTTTTTTGTTTCACACAGTTTGAAGCAAATATCAGAACAAATATTTTCGTCAAATATTTCATTAGTCTGAACGTACCTTAAGTTTTCGGATTCTTTACAATTTTAAAGATTTTTTATAATTACTAGACTTTGCTATCGTGCCGCTATTAGCAAATTTTTGCGAATTATCGCTAATTTAGAAATTTTATAGAATTTTTGCCATTCCTTATAGTTTTAGGCACATTAACTAAATTTTATGGCTGGTTTGAAATATTAAAATGGTTCGAGAATTTTCGCTATTTTTGCAACATTTTTTTTTTTGTTTTTCCCCTACATTTTGTTTTTTAACCGATTTAGCAATTTCGAATATATTTTAGGGTTTGTTTCCAAGTTTGCAATTTTTCGCGAATTTTAGCCATGTTCGCAAAATAAGCGATTTCTTTCAGTGATTTTTTGCAGCTTTACGTATTTTTAATAATTATGAGTATTAAACTTTGGTATCATGCTGCTATCAGCAAATTTTTGGGAATTTCCGCTAATTTAGCAATTTTTACCGAATTTTTGCCATTCCTTATACTTTTAAGGGACTTTTAATCAATTTTATGGCTTGTTTGAATATCAAAAATTTTCGCTATTTTTTTTTAACAATTTGTTTTTTTAACCGATTTCAAATAAATTTTAGGGTTTGTTTCTAAGTTTGCAATTTTTCGCGAATTTAAGCCATGCTCGCGAAGAAGCGATTTTTCACCGATAATTAGGAAATTTTTGCGAATTTCCGCTAATTTAGCAATTTTTATCGAATTTTTGCCATTCCTTATAGTTTTAGGCACCTTTAATAAATTTTATGGCTTGTTTGAAATATCTAAATTTTTCGCGAATTTTCGCTATTTTTGCAATATTTTTTTTGTTTTTTTCTTGACATTTTATTTTTTAACCGATTTAGCGACTGCAAATATATGTTAGGGTTTGTTTCCAACTTTGCAATTTTTCGAAAATTTTAGCCATGTTTTTTTTTCTTTTACATTCTCCTGTTCTAACACTATAAGAGATGCTGATCTACAGAATAAAATAAATAAATAAGCTTTTGCGCTCAATTTTACTATTTAAGAAATATATTTTTATTTTTGAACACTTTCATTAAATAATTATTTGATGCAAATATTTCTTTTAGTCTGAACGCATGGCAAACATGAATTAATTTATTTTATTTAACACTGTTTGTCAACTGTTTCATGAAACAAAAATTGTCAAATATTTGAGCTTAGTTTGAACATTAAACAAAATATTTTTTTGTTTCACACAGTTTGAAGCAAATATCAGAACAAATATTTTCGTCAAATATTTCATTAGTCTGAACGTACCTTAAGTCAATGGACAAGTGTTTGTAGTGTGATCTTTTCATTTGCCAATAAGTGTGGCATTCACCCTACTCTGATTGAGGTGGTATGTATAGATTCCAGAGTGGTTAGTGGTTATGCAATCTGCAGCTAGAGTGCACACTACACCCTCACCCTTCAGAGAAATTATACAATTATTGAAAGTGGATATTTTTTTTTTAGTGTGGTTTGCTTTTCTTATTATAACAATTTATAGTGTGTTCTTAATATAGATCTTTGTAAAAAAATTTTTATTTTTTTTTCGAAATTGGATAATTCTTTAAGTGTTATTTTGATATTCTTATAGTTTACAGAGTGTTTACTAAATATAGAATTTGCTTATACAAATCTTAGAAGTTTTTTTTCAAGTTAAATTGTTTACTTGTTGTTTTGAAATTTGAGTAGTACTTATATCCAGTTTAATAATGCTTATTCTTACATTTTTGTTTTCTTTTTATTTATAAATTTCATATGTGTGTTATTATTTGGTGTAGGTCAGTAAATGTTATTTTTGGTTTTACTTTACATATAACAAAAACAATTTGTGTTATTTATTCTTTGTTGTACTTTTTAATAAATTCTTATGAAACGTTTTAGTAGTGTCTTTTACTTCTTTTAAAGTTATATTTAAATTATTTATTTCAACTATTTCATATGGACCTTTATAAGGTTGTAAATTCTTTTTCATATTCTCTACTTTTACTAATACTAAATCACCTGCGACTAGTTTTATCCTATTTGTTTTCTTATATAAATCTATGTGTCTATTTGCTTTTATTTTCTCTATCATAGTTCTTGCATTCTCCAAAGAATAATTTAGTCTTATTTTTAATTCATTCGCATAGTTTTCAAAATTGTAAACCTTGGGATGATCCATGACCTCATCTCCAGGTAAACTTGGTAATTTTCCGAAAATAATTCAAATGGGGAGTACTCGTTACAGACGCTTAAGTCTTAGGGGGGGAAATTTTTTATGATACAAAACAAGTAAAAAATTTGTTTTTAAAAGTTTAATAAAAACGATATGGTGATATTGTATTAAAAAAACTCAACAATAAGGTAAAATAAAATATAAGATCAGTTCAATATAAATTAAAATAAATTAATCTTTTTAAATAACGTTTTTGCTATAAAAATACTTTAATTTATTTTTAACTTTTTTTTTATTTGAAACAATTTATTTGACTACATCATACTTATTTGTTTGAACAATTTTTCGACCAAAAAAAAAAAACATATGTAATTGTTAACAAAATTTTGGAAGAAGGAATATGCTTCACTAATTTTAAAATTAAGTTATGAATTTTAGTCGAACTGTTTTGGTTTTAATCTAAAGATAAATATATAATTATTCTGGTTTAAGTTGATTACAGTTAATTTTTTTATTTAAATTATTTTTATTTAGAAAGGAACTTTAAAGCTTATAACAATGGAAAGACAAAAATAATTTTGGCTGCACATACATACATACATATTAGGGATGCCAAACGGGAAATCCCGAATCCCGGGATTTATTTTTATGAGTCCCGGGATCTTTAACATATCAACTTTTATGTACAAAACTGTTCGTTTTTATTGAATTTTTATACTATATACAAAAAAAATATTAAAAATTATGTTTGAGTTATATTTTCAATTGCAAATAATTCTTATTTTTGAGTTTAATTTTTGTTTTTGGAACACAGCGAGTATTAAAAATTTGCAATTTTTGCTTGATATATGACGACTATTTCTTGATTTTTGTATTTTGCTTAATAAAAACCATCCCTCGCGAATGGGTAGTCATCTTGCCGCGATGCGAGGGCTTAAGTACAAGGACGTTTAGAGTCATGTTGGCGGTAGTGACGTTAGTCAAGACCGGTAGGGCCTCCCATGCCAGAAGGGTCTAAACCGAGAACGAACCAAGAACTACCCCCCCTGTCTATTAGCGTCTGTTTCTCCTAGTTGGAGCGGCTAATGACTAGGTCCGCTGGCCTTTTTACGGTCAATTGTTTGCTTCTCAAGGCTGTCGGTCCGCAATAAAATCCATCAGCGTCTGTTCTCATAGTGAGCGGCTGATGGTTTGCGTCTATCTCCAGAGGAGCGGCAGGTATAATTTCGCCTGGCAGTAGGCATAAAATGCAACCCCAACACACCCCCCACGAAATGTGCGAAAATTCACGCCCTATGTATCCGGTAAAGGGCTTCATAATCTCCGGAGACCCTACTACTACAGCGTCGGTATCAGGCTGTAGTATGTCGAATGCTACTGAAACCTCGTCTAGCAAGGTGGTTGCGCCACGCTCTGCTAGACGATCAGCTAGCCATCCAGTGGGCAAAAACCCATATTGAGGGTTTAAAACGTGCACCTCCCTCTGCAGAGGAAGGCAATCCTGAACGGAAGCCAATCGAAGCAGCGCCTAAACGGCAACGGTCTGGGGAGGACACGCTTCCTGGGACTAAAAGGTCCAAATACACGCCTCAACGGCCGCAAAACAGGTCGTACAAAGATGTGGCTAAAGACCACCTCATTTCGTCCAAAAACTGGAAGCTGGTTGTCGTCGCACTTAGTAGGGCGTTCTTGAGTGTTCTAAGGGGTAACCCAGGACCACCACCACAATGTGAAGATGCCGGTTGGTATCAAGGGCACATTAAATTGATAGCGTGTGCAGATGAGCGTTCAGCGCTGCTGTACAAGGATGCCGTGGAGTCCCTGGGGGAAGTTTGGCAGGGCGCTAAGATTGAGGCAATACCTCTGGCCGATGTACCGCAAAGGCCCAGATCTATTGCCAAGATCCCCGCTGAGCCATCCGACCCCAAGGAGATCCTGGAAATAATACAGCTCAGTAACCCCCAGCTACCCACACAGGACTGGAAAGTAGTAAGGGTTTCTGAATCTGTTGAAGAGTCCAGGAAGGCCACTATTGTAATAAACAGTGACTCTCTGCCGTCACTTCGGAAGACACAGGGGAAGATTTTCTATGGATTTGGAACTATCTTCCTCCGAGTCTATAAAGGTGACGACAAAGGGAAGCCTCAAGCTCCGGCGACTACCACCACCACAACAACAGCATCAACGGAGCATATGTAAGACGATTCTGCTACGTCATCGGCCAATGAAGACACCCAATCGGTCAGTGGGCTTGTGGGTGACTTCTTTGGTAAGATGGGAGTGGCGGATGATGAGGACATCCTTCTGGAATCGGACGACGATCCAGAGGATGCCAACGTCACAGTCGTCCATAGTGATGAGCTATGATGAAGGTGACACAAATCAACCTTCATCATTCTAAAGCGGCGTCAGCTGCGCTTCTCCTCCGATTAGCCTCAGGCACGGAGGAGCTTATATGCATCCAAGAACCATTGTTGTATAGAGACAGGGTTTGCGGACTCAGATTAGACGGTTACAGTACTCTGTACGCAGCCGATCAAGGTAAGACCAGGGCTTGTGTTATGGTCAAAAACATCCTTAAAGCTTTCATTCTTTCTGATTTTAGCGATAAGGACACATGCACTGTCGCAGTAGAATGCAAAACCAGTACAGTCTGGTTTATGAGCTGCTACATGGCACACGACCAGTGTGCTAATCCTCCAAACTCCACAACCAGGAAGGCGATGTCGTACGCTAAAAGGCACAACATCCCCCTAGTAATATGTGCTGATGCGAATGCACACCATACCGTCTGGGGTAGCTCGGATGTCAATCCACGAGGTGAGTCGCTTTTGGGCTTCATAGTAGAAAACGAACTAACAGTAGTTAATAGGGGTAGTGAGCCCACCTTTATTGTGACTAACAGAAGGGAGGTTCTTGATATTACGCTTATTAGTGATAAGTTCGCGGATATGATTAGCGATTGGAACGTGTCTAAGGACTGTTCCTTCTCTGATCACATGTATGTTGATTTCAATTTTTCCTTTAGAGTTGATTCAGTTAAACCCTACACGAACAGAAGAAGGACCAACTGGTCTATCTATGCGAGTGTACTCGGGGACAAGCTGCCTATGTGCCCAGTTCTCATAGACAGTGTGTCCATGCTCGACTCCGCAGTGGAGTCATTGACCGATGCCTTAATGGAGGCAACAAACGAAGCCTGTTAAATAATTGACAGGAGGGGCAAAGCTAAGCCCATATGGTGGAATGCGGAAATTGCTGAAAAACGCAAGGAAAGCAGGAAGCTCTTTAATGAGGAAAAACATAATGGTGTTTGGAACAATTACAAGTCCTGAGTTAATGGATTCAAGAATCTTATTAGGAAGGCCAAGAGAGAGTCATGGAGGAAATTCTGCGGTGACGTGGAAAACTCCTCGGAGACAAGTCGGCTTCGTAAGATTTTATCCTCTAATCCAGCTATTCCATCATATATACGGAAGATGAATGGATCCTGGACCACAAACAGTCGGGGCACCCTTGAGGTCCTGATGAATACACACTTCCCAGGTTGCACTGATGATGTGCCTAGGGAGGAAAGTTTTAGTGGCGCTCGGGATATCTCTAATATTCCGATAACTCGAAATCGTGTGGAATGGGCGGTCAAAAGCTTCCATCCCTTTAAATCTCCAGGCCCGGAGGGCATTATCCCAGCGGACCTACAAAATAATCTGGGAATATTGATGCCATGGCTCTTGGCAATATTTAGAGCCTACCTGAGTCTCTCACATGTCCCAGCAACGTGGACATCATAAGATCGTCTTCATCCCCAAGAGTAAGAAGACATCTCACATCACACTTTAGACCAATTAGTCTATCCTCCTTTCTACTGAAAACACTTGAGAGGATTTTGGATATTCACATTAGATCATCACTAGGACTCAATTCCCTGTCACCGGCTCAGCACGCCTACACGAAGGGAAGGTCCACTGAAACTGCGCTTCACTCATTGGTGGGTCACATAGAGAGATCCCTGCATTACAAGGAATTTGCTTTAGTTGCATTCCTGGATATTGAGGGCGCTTTCAACAATGTTAAACCTGAATCGGTTATTAACGCTATGAGACATTTGGAGATCGACCCAGCGATCATTCAATTTGTCAGCAGTATCTTGCACTTCAGGCGTATCCAAATCAACTTGGGCGCCTCGAACATTTCAAAGGTTGCGACTAGCGGCACCCCGCAAGGTGGTGTACTGTCACCTTTACTTTGGAATCTGAATTTAAATGCCCTACTCAGAGCCATGGAAAGGACGTGCTGCAGAACGGTTGCATATGCGGATGACGTTGCAGTTGTGGCTATGGGTAAAGATCCCAGACTTTTGTCTGAACTAATGGAGTCCGCATTGGACGTCCTTACAAAATGGTGCCAGGGATATGGACTGGATGTAAATCCCGCCAAAACAGAACTGGTACTTTTCACAAGGAGATACAAAATTCCCAAATTTTATACCCCGATGATAAAAGGGGTGTCACTGGAACTGTCTTACAGCGCCAAGTATCTTGGGCTAATATTGGACAGTAAACTGAGCTGGAGGATGAACACCAGCTCCAGGACTAATAAAGCGGCTACTGCATTATATTGCTGCAAAAGGGCCATTGGCCTAAACTGGGGAATTAACCCGAGGAATGTATACTGGCTATACGAATGTGTCATTAAACCCATTCTCTTCTACGGGGCAGCTGTTTGGTGGCCGGTGCTCAAGGCGAAGAGTCATCAAACCAGGTTTGAACGTACAATGAGAATGGTGGCGATAGCGGTAACAGGTGCCATTAGAACAACCCCCTCTAAGGCATTGTTTACGATTCTAAACTGGTTACCACCAGACATTTTGGCGAAAAGGTTAGCTGCGAACGCGGCGGTAAGACTAAGGGCCACCGGATCATGGAGAGATTATAATATCGGACATGCTAACATTCTGAATGATATCAATTGGCACATGGATGTTGATTATGTCACACCCGAGCCAATCTCTGATCCTGGCTTCACGGTAAGCATTGTGCATAACGTGGTCCACTATGATGACCTGCAAATCCCCGCGAATGCGATTCGAATCTTCACGGACGGGTCTAAAACACTGTATGGTGTCGGTTCTGGCATATACTCCGAGCAGCTAAACTGGAGCATTCCTATAAGGCTGCCGGACCACTGCAGTGTCATCCAGGCCGAGATAATGGCCATCCACACAGCCGCGAAACGCATCCGGTACGTTGAAATATCTGGAAGGGATATTCACATTATTACCGATAGCAAGGTGGCCATAAGATCCCTGGAGAATGTGTTCATCACATCGAGAATTGTCCGAGAATGCCGGATGTCTCTGGAGGAGATAGCGAGACATTCACTGGTCACCCTTAATTGGGTCCCCGGACACGGGGACATACATGGGAACTGCATGGCGGATTCGTTGGCGCATGCAGGTACCACCTTGAATCGGGACGGTTCCACATATGTAGGTGCTTCACTCCCAAGGTGTAAGCAACTTATAGCGCACAAGTATCATCTTATCGCCAGTCAGAGGTGGCATGATGAAACCACCTGTGGGGAAACCAGGAAAATCTGGCCCATCATAGATGAAAAAAGGACACGGCGGGCATTACAGCTGTCCAGACATCATCTAAGAAACCTAACTGCGGTTATAACTGGCCACTGGCCAATTGCGGCGATGAGGAGGAGGAAGAGTCAACGGAACATCTTCTCTGTAACTGCCCGGCTTTCGGAGACTTAAGACTCAAAATGTTTGGTAGAAGAACCCTTGGGGACAAAACTTGTCTCTCTGATGTTGATGTAAACAGGATCCACTCCTTTATTGAATCGACCGGTTGGCTGCATGGGAATACTAGCAGCCAGATTTCATAGGACCCATGGGAGACGGCGTGATATGGTAACACAACGGGAACTAAGTAATGGACCCACGTGAGCTGTGCTTGATCACAGCTGCCAATGGAACCTAACCTAACCTAATAAAAACCATTATTTTAAGTAGAAACGAAATTTGCAGACTCACATCTCAAGCCTTTATTACAATTACGTTAAGCAAGTTCAGCTTTGGCTTAAGACATAATTCCAAAATAAAAATGATTATTTTTATGCAAAATATAGATATAAAGAAATAATTGTTATGTATCAAGCAAAAAATAAAAATTATTCACGATCTAATTAAAGTTTTATTCAGAAACCAAAGAATAAAAGTTGATATAGTTATAACAATTAAGTCGTAATATTGATGAAATAGCTCATATTCCTTCCGGTCCAATAATAATAAAAAATTAGCTTAAAAAGCATACGGTAAATAAAATAATTTTTTTTATAAATAAATACTATTACGTATTCATAAATAAATTATTTAAACTTGAAAACTGTTTTAACCCTACGATTCATAACCGGGTACCCGTGTACCTTTTTTGACTTTAAAGTACTGCTGTGCCTATAATTTTTGAGATATGGACATAAAACTCCGAATCATGAGAGATTTTGGCTAAACTAAGATTTAAATACGAAAAAATTCAAAATATTTTCAATATTTTCTTTAAAAAATGATTTTAAATGTTTTACCCCCATAAACACACAACCGGGTCCCCGGGTACCCTAATGCAATTCCTATGTAAATGCCTGACATGTAAATGAAAAAACGTTTTTTTTGTGTTGTTTTTATTGGAAATAAATGTCGTTTTTATTTATTTTATCATATTTTATATATATTATATTATAATTCATCCGAATCACTATCGTTGTTATTGTGGCAATTGTAGCATTTAGTAATTGTTATGGCGTGCTCATCGCATATCGGCGTGCTACATATGCTGCAATTTTTTCTAGTTTTTCTTCTGCGCTTATTTGGAAGAAGTTTGCACATGTAGCACACGCCCGTATGTACTTTTCTGCCCCTTTGTCGTGCTGACGGAGATGTTGACGGACCTACAGCACAAAGCACACTCTCCAACGGCCTTCCGATGATGCTTTCAATTGCATTTTTTGTTGAAAATTGGCGCACGCTTTGCACATTTGAAATTCTATTTTCTATAACAGGAATGCACAGGTTTTCTGCCAGTTGACGCAGGAAATTCTTCCTGCGCGTCGAGGTGTATCGTGCAGTTGGATTATTTCCATAATATATGATGTGTGATGCAAATGCGCTCACATCAATGATGTTATAGAAAAATGCCATCGGCCATCTTCTTGTTTGTCGCTGGGTCGTGTATTCTTGGAGCGTTTGGTCCATTACGTCCACCCCACCTTTTGTTTGATTATAAAAATTTATAATTTCTGGTTTCCCATTCTCGTCAATTTGTGCATCATCATGCATACTAGAAAGAAGGATGACCGAGTTGGACTTCCGCTGCTTATATGAGAGCAGTGTTACGTTGTCGTAGAAGCCAAATAAACTTGAACCAACGTCTTTTTTTTTGTCTTCTTTCATCTCCGCAGGGATGTAAGCTTTGTTGCGGCGGAGTGTACCCACAATGCTGAGCTTTTCTACTTTTAGTTGCCTAGCCAACGGCAGCGTCGTAAAAAAATTATCCATTGTTATATTTCGTCCGCTACCGTAGTATGGCCCAACTAAATCTCTCACCACTCTTTCGCCAACACCAACTTCACGACCAGTTTCTTGTTTGCCAGTATATATTTGGCCATGAAGTGGATAAAAGTTTTTGGCATCGCAAATCCACCATACTTTTATGCCATATTTTGCTGGCTTCGAGGGTATATATTGGGTGAATTTGGTTCTACCACGGTATGGATATAATTGTTCATCAATGGTCAAATATTCTGATGGCACATAATATCTGGCAAGATTTGCATTGAGCATTATCCAAATATCGCGAATTGGCGCCGCTTTGTCTTGACGCTGCCGCTCTACCCGTGTTCTGGGGTCGTCAAACCGCATAAAACGCAGCAAATCGAAAAACCTGTTTATTCCCATGGTGGCGCGGAATATTGGGTGAGCCTGTGACGTCCACAAATCTCTTGCGTTTTCGTCATTAGAATGATTTGTGCCAGCCATCAAAATCATTCCAATGAACGCATAAATTTCGTTGATTGTCGTGTCTTTCCACTTCAACTGACGTCTATTGGGATTCGCTTCATTGTACGCATTATATGTGGCATGCGCTTTTCTATTTGTGTGGCGCACTATTATATCCACCATTTCCACTGTGAGGTATGATTTGAAACACTGCAAAGGCGTCATATTTTCAGTAATCCGCGCTGGACCACAGCGGTCTCTGAATATATTGTGGCTTCTCACTTGTTGGCAACTACGTGGTGTTCGCTGCCATTGTGTGCCGTCACGTGCAGTCATGTAGTCTGCTGGGTTTGTTGTTGGTGCATCTTCTTGCATATCATCATCTTCACTTTCATCATCAAAGAAAATTTCCTCTGGTGCGTCAATAGCAGCTGCAATTTCGTTTGCGTTGTCAACATTCAAATCTTCATTCTCTGATTCCGAAACTTCGCCAGTATAGGCCACATTTTCTTCATTTTGGTCTTCCACAGGGTCCACTTCTAGGTCCTCATCTTGAGTCGCTTCCTCAAATAAACGTTGAATATATGTGCTTCTTGATTCATCACTCAAATTCCAGTATTCCCTTGTAGACAAATATCGGTCGTTGCGGCTCATTTTTCACCAACTTCACAGACTGGCGAAGCAAATGAAATATTTCAATTTTACGACACAAATGAACATCTGCTACCTAATTCAAAAGCAATTAAGCAAGTAGGTACCGAAAATAAGCAAATAAACAACCCTTACATAAAACCAGTTTCTGCCTACTTGTGTCGCTTTAGGTACTTATATACGAACAGAAACCAGTTTTTTTTCCAAATATCAAATTTGTACAGTTGAGAACGCAAAATATAATCAACAACAAAAATATTTACAGGAAAATATTATTTTATTTCAATAAACGCAAAACAACCTACTTCGGGTACCCGGGTACCTGGTTATGAAATTAAAGGAGTTTTGCTGGTTATGAATCGTACGGTTAAGAAGCACCTGTATAAACATTTTGTTTTAATTTCAAACGTACTTAAATGATTGATAATGAATCTCGCCCTCACCCTGGAGGTGTACTGCACTGCAGTCGACATAGTTTTACAGTTTTTAACTCAGCTATCGAGATAGATGAGGGACTACACTTTGCAGTGTATTAATGTCGTCAAAACTTAATTCACATTAAAAATTTATGTGGGCTAGACTTTCTTCCTAGCTGCTAAATATTGTTAAAAAATAAAAACACGGTTGGTCTTTATTTTCAATTCAAAAATGGTTTTTATTGAGCTTCTTGCTCCTTCTGTTGTGAGATTAATACTAATACAAAAAATTACTTTAACAATTGTAGGTTCGTAGTAACCAAATAATACTCAAATAAAAACAATCTCAAGAGACAATTATAGCAAAAAAAAAACATAGTAAAAGAGTAAAAGAATCCTTGAGAATTACTCTACACTTAGAGAAAAGGAAATACAAATTCAAAAAACAAAATTCAAAATTAAAGAAAATTACAAAATTAAAGATTTAAGATTTAAGAAATAAAATAAGAAGAAAAAAAAAATAAATAAATAAATAAATAAAGATTAAAGCAGAATAAAGAAAATTAGAAAAAAAATAAAATAAAGTCTGAAGTCGCTTCAACATGCTCCCCCCGACGCATGGCAAGAGCACCCCCTCAACACTCCAGATATGATCCAGCCAAATGTGGACTCTTGGGCTATCGGTAAGTTAAGGTCGGGCTGGTCAACGTGACAATATTCTTTGGGCCACATCCCTGCCCAGGATCCTGTACGATCTCACGCCAAGTGGCAGAAAATGGATGAGCCAAGGGGTCGTACTGCCGAATCTAGTAGAACCTTTTTTAGGGTAACTTGCAGTATGTTGACCATGGCTGCCAACTGGATGTCCTCTAGTGGAGGGATCGCGGCTTGCAGGGTTGCCACTGGGTTTGGGGGTGATACGGCTGAAGGAGCTCTAGCTGCCGAGGGGTCCTCGCGTTGAGGTTCAGCGAGAACGTTCTTTCCCACTTCTGGGTGCAATAGAGTATGGTGAAGGCCGTTGCAGGGCTGCCCGTTGACCGTCACTGAACATCGATTGGCCGAGGTACACTCGTCTCGGGCATGGTCATAGGCGCTGCAATCTAGGCCGAAGCCTTTTCCGCTGGCCAGCGTAGCTCAACACAGCTCTTTAAACCCCTTACAGTACCGTAGAGGGTGGTTGAGGTAGCAAATGTGGCAGCGTGGTCGCTTCTTCATCTATATTAGTAGTAAAAGAAAAGAAAGAAGTATATACAGTGTTAAAAAATACCTAATGCGACTGAGTTTTCTAATTTTCTATTTTTGTTTAGGAATTTGGTAGACTATTTGGTAGGTTGTGGTGGGAGTTTACTTTCAGTATTGTTTATCGGTAGCAAACATAATTTTACAACTGGGCGTAAAATTTTACCCTTCTTTGTGATTACTTCAGCAACTCGTACTTTGCTGTCTCGACCATAGATGACGCTGTTAACGTGACCCAGGAGCCACTCGGTAGGTGGGAGTAAGTCTTCCTTGACTATAACAATATCGTCTGGTTTTAAGTTGTCGCATTCCTTTTGCCATTTAAAACGGCGTTGAAGCTCGGTTATATATTCAGACTTCCACCGTCGAGCAAAAATATGTTGTAGCGCTTTTAATCTTTCCCAGCGTTTTAGGAATGGCACGTCTTCGAGCGGTGGTTCTGTGGGTGCTTCTGGTAGTGCTGTAATTGGAGCTCCTCGAAGTAAATGTCCTGGGGTCAGTGGTAGTACTTCATTTGGATTATCTGTTAGAGGCGATAGAGGTCGCGAATTCAAAATGGCTTCAATACGAACTAGCAGCGTGCTGAATTCTTCGAACGTGAAAGATAGGTTGCTGGTAACTTTCTTCAGGTGAGACTTCATGCTCTTGACTGCGGCCTCCCAGAGGCCACCCATATGAGGTGCGTATGGCGGTATAAAAGACCAGGTAACGCCCAATGTAGAGTATTTTTCAATTAGAGTTTTTTCAATAGATTTTAAAAACTCGTGGTGGTTTTTTAGAAGAGCGTAGCTTGCACCGACGAAGTTTCGTCCGTTGTCGGAGAACATGGTCTTAGGGAGCCCTCTGCGCCCAGTAAATCGGTGAAAGCAGGCTAGAAAGGCATCGGTTGAGAGGTCTGAACAGACTTCTAAATGGACGGCTCGAGTAGAGAAGCATACGAACACAGCAGCATAACTTTTGAGGACTTTGGCATTTCTCACGGTAGAGGATTTAATGCTAAATGGACCAGCGAAATCGACTCCCGTATATGTGAAGGGCAGAGAAAAGTTCACGCGTTCTGGGGGGAGTGCGGCCATGATTTGGTGCTGGACCTTATGCTTATAGATCGTGCACGCCTTGCATTCTCTAATACATTTCCGTACAAGATTTTTTAATCTGGGGATATAAAATCCCTGTCGAATCGCACGTAGCATTATATGGTGCTCAGAGTGGAGCATAATGCGATGGGTAAAATTAACTATGAGCCTCGCAAATTGAGAACCTTCTGGCACAATGACTGGATGACGTTCCTCGTAACTTAAACCTGCGTTAATAAGTCTGCCGCCAACTCGTAAAAGGTTATCCTTATCAATAAAAGGATTTAAATTAAGCAATCTGCTTTTGCGGCTTAACGGTCTCTTTTCTTTCAGGCAATCATATTCACGGTAAAAATATCTCTTTTGAGCGAGCGCGATGAGTCGAGTTTTCATTGAGCTAATTTCTTGAGTTGTAATAAACTTTTCGGTGGAAAATGGTTTCTTGAGAACTCGGTTGACAAATCTAAGTCGATAACAAAGAATTCGCAACGCCCTTTCAAAGGATGAAAATTCTTTTAGGACATCTGTGCAGTTTATGTCAAGATGAAAGTTGATGATGGACTTTTTGTCTCCAAGTCGACTGGGTCAAACGTACGAGGTATTTGCCACAATGGTGTGGGAAAGTGTAGCCAGGTGGGCCCATGCCACCAGAGTTGATTGTCTGCAAGTTCCTGCGGGGAGCAGCCTCGAGTGCCCATGTCTGCAGGATTTTCCTCAGTTTTGACATGGCTGATGATGCGCTGACGATGCTGATGATCTGAGTCACACGATTTGCGACAAAAGTTTTTAACGTGTAGGGAGGCTTTTGCAACCACCCCAGGACTATGGACGAGTCTGTCCACAAAAATAGCTCATAGGGGAACTGGCAATTCGTGACTACACTACGGACGAGCTTAGCCAACAATAAAGCTCCACACAATTCTAGTTTCGGAACGGTAGTCCGCTTGATCGGAGCAACTTTCGTTTTTGCAACCAGCAAATGGCTCCTTATTTGGCCTTCTGAGTTTTCTGTTCGAATGTATACCGAACCACAATATGCCTTCTCTGAGGCGTCACAGAAGCCATGTATTTGCATTTTGTATCCTGGCGAAAAATCTACCCATCTAGGTATCTTAATTTTCGAAATAAATGGCAAGTTTTTTAAAAATAAATTCCATTTTACAAGTATGTGTGGAGGTACCCCTTCGTCCCAATCAGACTTTGCTTCCCATAATGCTTGCATCAAAGTCTTAGCAATAATAACGACTGGGCCTAACCAACCTAGAGGGACAAATAATCTTGCAATTACGGACAAGATTTTACGTTTTGTAGCAGATGGGGTAATCTCAATTGGCTCTACAGCATAGTAGAATATATCCGCTAACGCATTCCAGCGAATTCCCAATGTTTTTAAAGAGCTGGAGTCATCACACTTCAAGAAATCTTCGTCTAGAAGATCCTCCCGGGGCAAACTTTCGAGTAAAAACTGATCATTTGCTGTCGTCTTTTTAAGGGGGAAGCCACCTGATTTCAAAGCTGTGATAAGCTTCCCTTGCTTCAACGTAGACCTCGTTTTTCAAAATAATCGATGCTTTGGGGTACAAGTATCTGCAATCATGACCTAGCTCAAGAAGAGTCCTAATCGCCAAAAAGGGAGCGCAGTTTACGCCGAACGTTACGGGTTTAAGTTGAAAGGAATTCACGCATCCCTCAGTGTTGTTTCGAAATAATATCTGTTGATACGGGCGATCTGCTTCATACATTAAAATCTGCCTATACATCTTCTGGATGTCTCCAGTGAACACATACCTATAATTTCGCCAACGTAAAACAAGCTGCATCAAAACCGTTTGAAGCGTAGGACCCTGGTAGAGCACGTCGTTTAATGAAAAACCACTTCCTGTCTTCTTTGAGGCATTAAACACAACTCGAACTTTTGCTGTTTTGCTTTCGGGCTTGATGACCGCGTGGTGGGGTAGATAGAACGACTCCACTTTTTCTGCTTTGGGTTCAAAATGTACAACTGGGTCCATGTGGTCCAAGTCGAGGTATTCATGGAGAACTTCAGTGTACTGCGCTTTCAAATCTGGAGTTTTATCTAGCATTTTCTCCATTCTGTGGTACTGCGCAAGAGCCATATTTCGGGAGGGGCCTAGAAAAATCTCTTTCGGAAATTGTTCTTTAAACGGTAGTCGCACCACGTAACGTCCATCAGATTGTCGCGTTGTGGTACGTTTGAAATAGTTTTCGCAATAGAGGTCGCTTTCAGACTGAAAATCTGGTTTTTCCGCCTCTTCTATCTCCCAAAACTTTTTAATTGCTCATGAAGGGCCAGATCGCTACAAGGCGAGACAAAAGTATGGAATGATTGAACTCGAGTTTCTGGTTCAGGGCCTAGCAAATACCATCCGAAGTGGGACTCTCGAGCTTCAAGATTATTGCCAATATTCATTTTTACGCCGCTCAAATTAATAAAAGGCAAGTAATCGCTACCAATAATCATTTCGATTGCCGCCGGTTTGTAGAAATAGGGGTCTGCCATCTTTAAACCTCTTATATCTTCTAAATTTTGGATTGGAATCGGCCGTGAAGGCATAAAATGTGCTAACGTTGGTACCACAATCGCTCGAATTTTAATTTTAAAATCGGATATTCGAGATTTAACTGTGACATAGCACCTTCCTTTCGAACTTCCTACCACTGTTTCACCGAACCCTGATATTTCGCTATGATGGCGCTCTAGGGGGATAGCTAAATTCTGTTGAACACGCCTTAGGAGAAAACTTCTAGTCGACCCGGTATCAATTAATGCGCGAACAGTGAATTTTTCGCCTAAATGCTCGACATGAACCAAAGCGGTGGGTAAAATGGTAGTTCCGCTGTGCTGAGACAAATTAACCTGAACCGACTCCCCATTTGCACCCGAAGTAGCAGATCGTCCCGATTGAGAATTGGATGGCCTCGTGTTACTCTGAGTACCCGACCCTGATGGCCTTTCGTAGTCTCGAGACTGCTGGTGAGTTGACGCCCTACGAGGTATTTGCCACAATGGTGTGGGAAAGTGTAGCCAGGTGGGCCCATGCCACCAGAGTTGATTGTCTGCAAGTTCCTGCGGGGAGCAGCCTCGAGTGCCCATGTCTGCAGGATTTTCCTCAGTTTTGACATGGCTGATGATGCGCTGGCGATGCTGATGATCTGAGTCACACGATTTGCGACAAAAGTTTTTAACGTGTAGGGAGGCTTTTGCAACCACCCCAGGACTATGGACGAGTCTGTCCACAAAAATAGCTCATAGGGGAACTGGCAATTCGTGACTACACTACGGACGAGCTTAGCCAACAATAAAGCTCCACACAATTCTAGTTTCGGAACGGTAGTCCGCTTGATCGGAGCAACTTTCGTTTTTGCAACCAGCAAATGGCTCCTTATTTGGCCTTCTGAGTTTTCTGTTCGAATGTATACCGAACCACAATATGCCTTCTCTGAGGCGTCACAGAAGCCATGTATTTGCATTTTGTATCCTGGCGAAAAATCTACCCATCTAGGTATCTTAATTTTCGAAATAAATGGCAAGTTTTTTAAAAATAAATTCCATTTTACAAGTATGTGTGGAGGTACCCCTTCGTCCCAATCAGACTTTGCTTCCCATAATGCTTGCATCAAAGTCTTAGCAATAATAACGACTGGGCCTAACCAACCTAGAGGGACAAATAATCTTGCAATTACGGACAAGATTTTACGTTTTGTAGCAGATGGGGTAATCTCAATTGGCTCTACAGCATAGTAGAATATATCCGCTAACGCATTCCAGCGAATTCCCAATGTTTTTAAAGAGCTGGAGTCATCACACTTCAAGAAATCTTCGTCTAGAAGATCCTCCCGGGGCAAACTTTCGAGTAAAAACTGATCATTTGCTGTCGTCTTTTTAAGGGGGAAGCCACCTGATTTCAAAGCTGTGATAAGCTTCCCTTGCTTCAGCTTGGCTTCATCCAGTGTGTGGCCCCCGGACAGTATGTCATCAACGTAGACCTCGTTTTTCAAAATAATCGATGCTTTGGGGTACAAGTATCTGCAATCATGACCTAGCTCAAGAAGAGTCCTAATCGCCAAAAAGGGAGCGCAGTTTACGCCGAACGTTACGGGTTTAAGTTGAAAGGAATTCACGCATCCCTCAGTGTTGTTTCGAAATAATATCTGTTGATACGGGCGATCTGCTTCATACATTAAAATCTGCCTATACATCTTCTGGATGTCTCCAGTGAACACATACCTATAATTTCGCCAACGTAAAACAAGCTGCATCAAATCCGTTTGAAGCGTAGGACCCTGGTAGAGCACGTCGTTTAATGAAAAACCACTTCCTGTCTTCTTTGAGGCATTAAACACAACTCGAACTTTTGCTGTTTTGCTTTCGGGCTTGATGACCGCGTGGTGGGGTAGATAGAACGACTCCACTTTTTCTGCTTTGGGTTCAAAATGTACAACTGGGTCCATGTGGTCCAAGTCGAGGTATTCCTGGAGAACTTCAGTGTACTGCGCTTTCAAATCTGGAGTTTTATCTAGCATTTTCTCCATTCTGTGGTACTGCGCAAGAGCCATATTTCGGGAGGGGCCTAGAAAAATCTCTTTCGGAAATTGTTCTTTAAACGGTAGTCGCACCACGTATCGTCCATCAGATTGTCGCGTTGTGGTACGTTTGAAATAGTTTTCGCAATAGAGGTCGCTTTCAGACTGAAAATCTGGTTTTTCCGCCTCTTCTATCTCCCAAAACTTTTTTAATTGCTCATGAAGGGCCAGATCGCTACAAGGCGAGACAAAAGTATGGAATGATTGAACTCGAGTTTCTGGTTCAGGGCCTAGCAAATACCATCCGAAGTGGGACTCTCGAGCTTCAAGATTATTGCCAATATTCATTTTTACGCCGCTCAAATTAATAAAAGGCAAGTAATCGCTACCAATAATCATTTCGATTGCCGCCGGTTTGTAGAAATAGGGGTCTGCCATCTTTAAACCTCTTATATCTTCTAAATTTTGGATTGGAATCGGCCGTGAAGGCATAAAATGTGCTAACGTTGGTACCACAATCGCTCGAATTTTAATTTTAAAATCGGATATTCGAGATTTAACTGTGACATAGCACCTTCCTTTCGAACTTCCTACCACTGTTTCACCGAACCCTGATATTTCGCTATGATGGCGCTCTAGGGGGATAGCTAAATTCTGTTGAACACGCCTTAGGAGAAAACTTCTAGTCGACCCGGTATCAATTAATGCGCGAACAGTGAATTTTTCGCCTAAATGCTCGACATGAACCAAAGCGGTGGGTAAAATGGTAGTTCCGCTGTGCTGAGACAAATTAACCTGAACCGACTCCCCATTTGCACCCGAAGTAGCAGATCGTCCCGATTGAGAATTGGATGGCCTCGTGTTACTCTGAGTACCCGACCCTGATGGCCTTTCGTAGTCTCGAGACTGCTGGTGAGTTGACGCTCTTTGAGTGGGAGCCTTTTTCACTTTCTCTTCTTCAATATGCAACATGGTGTGATGCCTTTGATTGCATATGTTGTAGCTACTGGTACTCTGACATTTCGTTTTAAAATGAGTGGGTGAAAAACAATTCGCACAAAATTTGTTCGCATAAACATATTTGATTCTGTCATGGACTGATAATCCCTTAAAATATTTGCAGAATCGTAATGGATGATTCTGTTGGCATTTCTTGCAGCTAAATTTACCCTTGTCAGGTTGAGCATCAGAATAGAAAACTTGAGATTTGGAAGTATTGTTGTCTCTGCTGGACGGCTTCCTCAAATTTATGAAAGTTTCCAGAGTTTCAATTCGTTCAGACAGAAATCGATTAAGTTGCGGCCATGTAGGCAATTCTTTGTGGTTAATTAAGGAATCTTCCCACGCACGCGAAGTTTCTTCTGGGAGCTTTGAAGTGCAAATGTGCATAAGGAAGGGGTCGTTATCCGCTACTTCAACTTGAAACGAGCTAATAATCGACAAACCATCGCTGACCGTATTTTGAAGTTGCCTTAAAAATTTTAAAGTTTCATTCTGAGGGGCCTGGATGCCATAAATTTTCCTAATTTGATTGTTAATTAAAATTCGCTTATTTTCGTAGCGATTGTTCAAAGCCTGCCAAGCTAGCTCAAAATTAGCATCTACCAAATCATAATCTTTTATGAGTTGGTAGGCCTCCCCCCTCGTCTTGCCAAGTAGATAATATAATTTGTGCGCTGGCGCCACTGAAGGTTCGTTTCCAACCACTGCCCTAAACATATCCCTAAATGCTGGCCATTTGTCGAAACCCCCTTCAAACGTTTGGATTTCGACCGCAGGTAATTTAAGTGACGACTGACGTACTGTTGTGTCTGCCGCCTTTTGTTGCGGAGCTTTCGCCTTCAACAAGTCCATTATTTTAGCCTTTAGTATCTGGCACTGTTCGCAGGCATCTTCGTATTTCATAGTAATTTCATCTGGAAAATCTTCTTCTTCCTTCACCCTTTCATAGCCTTTGATGAATTCTTCAAATGTTGTCATCATCTTCAGCCATCTTCTTTCAAGTTCAGATTGCTTTACCTCTAAAAGTGAAACCTTCAAATCTTCTGAAGATATCTTCTCAAAAGTAGAACAAAAATGCACTACTTGTCGAATATCGTATTTACATGCCCTTTCCGAAACCATTTTAAAAATTTTTGTTCAAAAGGCCTTAATATATTTTATACCTTAACGATTTCACCAGCCGAAATGAAAAATTTACAAAAAATAACCGTGAAGAAATTCAACCTTATACAAAGGTATATTAAAAATTACTCGCGACGAATGAAAGCGATGCAGAATGTTTAAAACAAGTTTTTTAAATTTCACCCAAAAGATTTTTCAAAAATATTCGCCTCAAAATGAAAAAAATTTGCCAAATTGTATATATTTGTAGCTTTATTTCCTCAAAACTTTTTATTTCTTAAATTTTTTCTATCACCATAAAATTATTTTCAATATTTAGCCACAAATCAATTTTCCCCAGATGCTGTAAAAAAATTTTTAAAAAATCTACTCATCAAAATTCCAAATATAGTTATTATAATTGTGCTTTAAATTAAAGTTTTCAAAAATTACGCACTCTTTTCTCCAAACAATTTTTCAAAAAATAAGAGAACAAACTTCACAACAAATGTAGAACGGGTTGTTCATAAGCATCAAATTTTTTCATCAAATAATGCTTTTAATATGTACCACTTGTAGGGTCACCTTGTAAAATTTTTTATTTAAATTTACCTCTTTTCGGTTCACCCTTTTTATTCCAAAATTTAGTAAATATGATGTATTTTTGCATTCTACATTTATGCTATTGTTCAAAACATGCACACCACTTGAAGGGAGACCCTTTAAATTTTCCTTAAAAAAAAATTATCACTCTTCGCATCACCCTTTTATTTTCCAACTTCAACAGACTCGTTGTCACTTTGCATCCAAGTATAATGATGCTTACAAAAAATTTGTGTACCACTTGAATGGTCACCGTGTAAAATATTTTTACTACAAATTAATTATTTATCATAAATTTTTTTTTTTTATATATAGGTATGTAATATGCAATTTTAACCGCTTATGCCAAATCACTGTGTTGTTTTTTTTAATTTAAATTTCCCGTACCAAATTCTTCACAAAAATATATAATTATTTGAATTCCACACACTCACCCTTATACAGCTTTTTATTTGCAATGTTGTTGTTGCTGTTCAATTCTTGTAGAAATTCGACAGAAATACAGTGGTTTTTTCCTTTTTTCTCCTTGCACTTTATATTTAAATATTTTCCTGTGGTTTTTCTGTTTTTTTTTTAAGTCACTGTCTTATTTTTTTATCTTTATTCTCTAAATTTTATTTATTTTAATATTTTTCACAATATATTTTCTCGGTTTAATTTATCCAGCGCACGTTTAACTTATGACCTATTCTAATGTATGTAGTTGTTGGCAAAAAATCAATTGTACATAACAAAGTTGGGGAACTGGTGGAATTGAAACACTTGCTAATGAGTGTGACGAGTATGGCAATTATATTTAACGGCAGTGCGCATGCCTTAAATAAAAAAAAACTCCGTTGTATTTTCTTATTTACCAGTGTTGCTACTTTTTATCAGTGTTGGCACGGTAGGGATTTTTTTCTATCAGTGATGGAATCTTATTAAATTTTAAGGTTATGTTCGATACCTTGTTTGAATATGATTATGCAGTAATTTTAATCAATTTTTTTAAGCACTTTTCACGAAAATCATCCAATCGCATTAAATATTATTAAAACACTGCACTTACCCAATCTATTCCTTTTGATGATAATTAATGATTACCTTGCTGATTTTTCCCTCTTGAAAATCAATCGTCTGGTAGACCTTTCTTCCTTCTTGGAATATTTAGCTCAATTTTTTTCCTCTTGTTGGAACGGGATACACCAAAGATTTTTCTGCACGCAGCCCTCTTGACTGTGGTTGATGTCTTTGTTGTTGCGGTGGAACAACTCTTGACGCCGCTTCACAAATTTGCCGTAGTTGTTACGGGAGAACAACTGCTGATGGCATTCAGTGGACAGGTTTGCCACTGGTAGTTCCAATCCTAGCACCTCTAGGATTTATCGAAGGACCAAAATGTGGGCTAGACTTTCTTCCTAGCCGCTGAGTATTGTTAAAAAATAAAAACACGGTTGGTCTTTATTTTCAATTCAAAAATGGTTTTTATTGAGCTTCTTGCTCCTTCTGTTGTGAGATTACTACTAATACAAAAAATTACTTTAACAATTGTAGGTTCGTAGTAACCAAATAATACTCAAATAAAAACAATCTCAAGAGACAATTATAGCAAAAAAAACATAGTTAAAGAGTAAAAGAACCCTTGAGAATTACTCTACACTTAGAGAAAAGGAAATACAAATTCAAAAAACAAAATTCAAAATTAAAGAAAATTACAAAATTAAAGATTTAAGATTTAAGAAATAAAATAAGAAGAAAAAAAAATAAATAAAGATTAAAGCAGAATAAAGAAAATTAGAAAAAAAATAAAATAAAGTCTGAAGTCGCTTCAACAATTGAATTGCTGTCAAAAAACCGAAAAAATCTAGAAAAACTAAGAGATACGTATATTTTTTTAAGCTTTTTGCGGAATCTGATCATTTTGATCAAGGGTGAGACCAGTGTTATAAACATATGTATAAAATAAATTTGTTTTGTTGTTTTCATTTTTAAAAAATTTCTGTTACGTATATAAAACATTTTGAGTATTTAAAAAGTGTTGTTTATTAAAAAAAAGTAGCATTTTAAGGCACCACATTGATCCCGAAAAATCCCGGGATCTGGATTTCAAACTCCCGAATCCCGGGATTTTCAAAAATCATTCCCGATTGGCATCCCTAATACATATGTACCTTCAAGGCTGAGTTAGGCGAACGTTGCTGTACCGTATCTGTACTGTATCAATCAGCTGTTCGCTTTTTGGTATATGAAAAGCAATGCAAAAGCTTACCGAAATGTACTGTACCGTAGTTGTAACGTTTCATTCTGTATAAAAGAGATTTTCATGCCGTCGTTACGTGACAGTTGTAAAGCAGTGATGGCCTGCTTGTATATTAAATTGATTGCGGGTATTTTCGCTCTTTTTTTTTTGGTACTTTTTTCCAGTATATCTATGGACTTTCGACAAAACTACTTACAATACAAAATATTTCCATATGTATATAAATATACATATGCTTAGATGTACAAAATAAAAAAATGCATATGCACATACAATAGAAATAAGAAATTTATAAAAGCCTTTAAATGGTTACAAAACATTGTTTTGTCTATGCACATTTACAAAATAATACATGTAAATGTGTATGTGAATGCTAAAATAAATATTTGTTTATTGCAAATCTATAATATAAATATCAGATATTAAATTAATGTTTTTTTACATACACTTAATACTGTTTTAATACCATTTTAATCACTTGGTACTTTTTCTGCACAGCGGTCACCATTTAAACCTTTTGATTTCCCATCACTGTGTGTGTTGTTTTATGTATACTATTGCTTTTTTGTTTATGTTGTGACGGGGACTGCGTTTATCTTGGCAAAACACCTAAGAAAAAGGGAAAAAAAATTCCCATCCCTGAGTGCCACCACTATTTAAGTGCGAGAAAAATACAAAACTACGGGGTACGAAGCGAATACGACCCTACAGTCTTACGTACTTGGCGTGGGTATACCGAATTCTAGAAGAATCCATTCAACGAATAGCCAATTGAGTGTACAGTAGCAAGAAGCCATTTTTTTTTTGTTGTCCCCGGGAAAAATTTATGACTGAAGCCCCATTAGTGACATTAAAGGTAAGCACCTGCTACCCAATTGGGGGCATTATTAATGATAGTGGCATATGTACGAAACTCTATATATTAAAGGACAAGGAAAATTTGGAACCTGTTTGGGGAGGTAAAACAAACGACCTGCTTTCTAGACGTGGACTTAGGAGGCATAAGTGATGATAGTAGCAGATTCCCTAAGACTATGACAAGATCCTTCAACTCCGGCTCCTTTAAATGTACCCAGCAATTAAAGTTCGCACCAAGCTGCCAAGAATCGTTTTAACTTAACGGAGGCCGAGGAGCCCAAACGTTTCAAATTGCAAAAGTCCAGGAAAAGGCGCGCCATCGCTGAGGGTGAGGTTGTTTTAAAAGAAAAAGGTATTTATTACTAGACGCAAGGTCTTATCTGCCAGAAGACGCACGTTTTTTTTGCTGACCACTGGCCCTACACTCATTGACATTGATCCTATGCAAATGGTAAAAGAAAAAAAGGCGAGATACCCTGGAACCCCAAAATTAAGCTATAATGGGTAAAGTTGTGTTTAGGAGCTTAGAAATTAATAGGCTAGACGTCTAAAACAGAAATTGAAAAAAAAGAAAATTTGTACATACCCGATTAAACATCTAAAATTGAATTCAACTTTCTAAGTTTAAATCCGAGACTATATCTCGTACTTAATCTGAGTTTAAATTTTGGGATCGGAGATACAATTCCAAATTTAAGCAGGGCAAAATAACAGAAGCCAATTTAAATCCCGAATTTAATTTAATTTAATTAATTAAGGAAACTAAAAACAAATAAACCCCGATTGTGACTTTCGAATCCTGATCTCAATCCCAAAATTTAAACGCATATGCTTGACCGAAATTTATATTTGACTACCGCAACTAAATTTGAATAAAAGAAAAAAACATAATAAAAAAAAAAAAAAAGAAAAAGTGTCGATAGGAAAAAAGCTTGAACAAGATTTATATGCCTAGTCTAAAACTGACGACTAGAAAGGAATGCAACTTCAGATGCATAAAAGTTCAATTTAAACATCTAAGCCAAGGCTAATACTTAACCTTAACGTATCTACTTAAGATAAATACCGAATTTAGGCAGTTGGACTGAATTCAGATACTTAAACTAAATTAAACTTATTCTAAATATATAAATGCCTAAATTGGTGACTATCTTGGGGATTTGTCTAGCTTAACGAATTAATAAATACCTAACGTAATAAATATTTTAAGTAATAAAAGGAAATAAATAATTCCTAAATACCCAATAAACTTAGTTTAAGAAATACGTAAATGAAGAAATTCTTAATTACCTGATTAAATGAAGTTGAAAATACGCATTTGAATTAATTCTTCATTACCTGATTCATTTATATTTTGAGTACTTAATTAAATTTATTCTTAAGTATCTAATTAAGCAAATGTTTAATTACTTGATTAAGGAAGTTTTCGATTACCTTATCGAACAATTTTTTTTACTATCGGAGTAGACAAATAATAAAAATAAGTTTTCAATAGCGTAATTGTTTAAATTTCTAAGTGACTAATTGGATAATTTACGGTTTATCCAATTGGATGAGTTCTCAAGGTGGCTAATTAAAATCTTCCTTGATTAACTAATTGAATAAATCCTTTGTTACTTAAACAAATGGTAAAGTAGATAAATAAGATGGTAAAAATGTATGAGACTACTTAAGGGCATAGAAAAATAGATACATAAACACCTAGAAAATACTAATAATAATTCATATAAGATAGGAATAAATGGATTGTACATTTAAATCCCTGACATCATCTGATTCCCTGGTCTAATAAATAAATACTCAAATATTCAAATGGATATTTAGGCAACTGCTGTAACTAGATATGATGGCAACTAACTAAATATTAGAGAAAAGGAAAAGAGAGGGAACATAGTAATAGGGCCAATCTTTTGATGGACCAGTAAATACGCATATACCGAACGCTAAATTATAAAAAAAAGGGAAGATTCTGAATAGTTTATTCATTTGATTAAATCCGCTAACAAATGAATTCAAAATAAAAATCTTTATTGGATAAATAATTTGATAAATAAATTATTTGATTGCTAAATAAGTCATTAATAACACTTATTAATAAAGTCTTAATTACTTCCATTAGTGGACATACATACTTACATACTTATTTACATATACGTATACATACTAATACCTGCTAAGATACCTTAATTTAGACTGAACTAAAACTAAACTAATACTCAAACTAATATATCCCTAGTAAACTAATTAATTAATTATATATATATGTATGTAGTATATATTTGTAGATATTGATGCCTATATAACAATAAATAAGTGAATAATATAATAAGTAATTAAATAAATAATATAATAAGTAATTAAATAAATAACATAATAAGGAACTAACCGGGTAACATAATAAACAGATAAACAAATTATACAAAAAAAAAAAAATAAATAAACGGATAGTAAAATGAATAGATAGACGAATAAAATAACAAATAAGCAACCAAATAATTTGATGAACTCCTGGAGTGATATTTTAAGCCCTTTTACCGACAAATGACAAAATACTGAATACGTATCAATGGTTGATGGAACTTTGAAGCCTTCTGGCACAAACAACTGAACAAATTGAGGCTTCAGACAACCGCCAGCATGGGTTGGATTAGGGGTTGCTAGAACAAATTGAAACATTGCATTGAAACTTAACAAAAATTTTGTTTGTCGATGTTAGTTATCGATGCTACCTTTTGTTTTTGTTTTTACCACAACTTCGAAATTAATTCTGGCGGGAATAATAAAGTAAACTAATATTAATTAGTTATTTAAACAATAATCTAATTTAAAACAAAATTCATTGGTATGGTAAACCAAATTTAATAAGAAAGACTAAAATCAAAACAAATGAAAAACATAAACAAAAGGTAACCCAACAAACTATTTAGGTAGAAAGGAGGGGGGTCTCCCAACGAACATTTTAGGTAGAGAAAGGAGTTTAGTCTATGGGCGAATAAGCATTTAAATGTATAAATAAAAAAAATTAACTAAATTAAAATAAATTAAAAGCAAAGGAAGAAGAAAAGGAGAAGTGAAGGTAGTTATTCCTTAAGGTGGATAGTTAAGTAAATGTACTTTGATAAATAACGAAATATTGAAAGAATTGATCAAATCACAATTTTGGTAGGGTTCCATATTGTAATAATAACTTGAATAACGAATTTAATGGATAACCAAATACTTAATTGAATGATTTAATCAAAGTTTTGATAAATGAATAATTACCTTAATTAGCGAAAAAGGAAAAAACCTACATACATAGGAGAATAAATACTTACCTATTAGGAAAATAATAAGGGAATATATATATGAGTATTAATTTAGACCAAATAGCGGGTGTTTATTTAAAAAGGAGAAAAGAAAAAATACAATAATAATAATCCGAGGGATAAATTAACATTCGTATGACTAAGTAAATATAAGTTTTGTATTAAAAATAATTTTTCTATTCGTATAAGAGACTCTAGAACATAAGATTTGAGAATTATATTTTAGACAATAACAATAACTGTAACACAACTAGATGTAGAAAAACAATTTTTATATATTTAAAAGTTTAAACGAAAATATGTACTAATTCAGTTGTTGATTGGGTGAAAAGGTAACAGACGCACGGCGAAGTGGTAAGTTACGTTTAGGGGCATTACTCGAGATAATTTTTTTTCAGGCAATGAGTAGTGCCACGGATGGCAGTAAAATGTCATATGGGGTGGGCCGCCTGTCCAGGACATAAATATCTAGTCCTGAGGACTCGAGGCAATCTTGTCGAAAACTGCGGTTAAGTTTTCAATAATATCAATCAACAATCGGTCTTTGTCCAATGTTTTTTTTCTTTTCTATCGCTTCGGTATACTAACAGCTTTCGTTTTTTTAGGCAAGAATTAAATTGTGTATGTATGAGTAGATGGACTCGAAACCTCCATTTCCGGCGAGCTTCAGCCCAAACACCAGCGTGCCATTGTCCATCGCGAAGCGAATTTGAGGTTTTGATTTGCGTCAAAGCGTTCCTCAAAACGAAAACCATTCAATCACTCCACGCACGTCACAATGTATGTGAAAACATATGACACGTTTTTAGATGTTCTATAAGTGCACCAACGTGCTTGCGGTACGGTACAGTAAGTTACGGGTACAGCAACGTTCGCCTAACTCAGCCTTCAGTCGTAACTGCGCTAATTTTTAATTTTTGAAAATTAAGTTTTTGATGCAGTTCAATAGAGTAAACAAAAAAAAATCGTTTGCGGAAAAAAATACAAATATTTTTTTCTAGTTCTTGTTCTGCAACGATATGTAAAAGTTCTAACTCCAAAAATGCTAAAGAAAAAGCGCTAGAGCCCTCTAAAATGTGAAAATTTCAAAAAAAAATTGTTAATATCTGTTAATAGACAACATTGAAATAAATAAAATAATTTTATAGTATATTTTATTTTTTGTAAATTGACATACTAAAATGTACATTAAAAGTATAAAATATATAATAGAAAAGGTTTTAAGTCACAAAAAGCTATGTAAAACATAAATGTATTATTTTTAGTAGGTTTGCAAGCCAATAAAGAGTCGGCAATGAAGCAAAACTGGATTTACAGACTTAAAATATTTCAGAACTAAAGACTTTAGAAAGTTTTTTCTCTCTCCTATAAAATTTATACATTGGACTTATACCTTTACGACTAAATGATATATACTTATATAGGTAAATTATATTAAAAAAAAATTTACGGACTCGCCATTGCTTCACTAATTTTTATGTATTTTTCTATATCAAAGAACTTTTCTTATTAATGCACTTGAAATTTGAAAGTTATATAATTCTTCTTTGGTAAACTTTTGCTAGACCAATCCATATATTCATATGTATGTATATATGTGAAGGTAGAATGGCAATGCATATAAAATTCCAATTCAAAGCTTACTATGATGAAACTATGATACGAAAAACGGTTATATTCAAATGTATATAATAAATAACACTGCGGAACAGCCATTTTGCGGCCTGTAACTTTGTGTAATTTTTTTTACTAATTTGAGGTCGCTGATTCCAAATCTAACCTTCATTTTTCTCTATCAGCTCCAGTTTTCGAGATATACCGTTATGTCCAAAATTAAGGCACTTTCAGCACATATATTGAAATAACATGAAAATGGTGCATCATATTCCCTTAAGAAAAAAAAACCGAAATTCGCTAGCAATATTATCTTTAAGACGTACTAACATTGTTTTAAATTTGGCCAGTAATTTCAGAGATATCGTTGAAGTTTTTAAAAAATCAAATAAAAATTTAAGAAAAAAAATTTTTTTTGTTCTTTAAAAATTCATAAAAAATAAATATGCAACAAAAGTCACAGTTTGGGTCTAAAAGCATTTAGTTCAACATATTTCGAATGAAATGAGCTTTATTTCATTGCAATCGGTGCACAACTTTTAATTGTGTTAATTAATTAATTATATATATATGTATGTAGTATATATTTGTAGATATTGATGCCTATATAACAATAAATAAGTGAATAATATAATAAGTAATTAAATAAATAATATAATAAGTAATTAAATAAATAACATAATAAGGAACTAACTGGGTAACATAATAAACAGATAAACAAATTATACAAAAAAAAAAAATAAATAAACGGATAGTAAAATGAATAGATAGACGAATAAAATAACAAATAAGCAACCAAATAATTTGATGAACTCCTGGAGTGATATTTTAAGCCCTTTTACCGACAAATGACAAAATACTGAATACGTATCAATGGTTGATGGAACTTTGAAGCCTTCTGGCACAAACAACTGAACAAATTGAGGCTTCAGACAACCGCCAGCATGGGTTGGATTAGGGGTTGCTAGAACAAATTGAAACATTGCATTGAAACTTAACAAAAATTTTGTTTGTCGATGTTAGTTATCGATGCTACCTTTTGTTTTTGTTTTTACCACAACTTCGAAATTAATTCTGGCGGGAATAATAAAGTAAACTAATATTAATTAGTTATTTAAACAATAATCTAATTTAAAACAAAATTCATTGGTATGGTAAACCAAATTTAATAAGAAAGACTAAAATCAAAACAAATGAAAAACATAAACAAAAGGTAACCCAACAAACTATTTAGGTAGAAAGGAGGGGGGTCTCCCAACGAACATTTTAGGTAGAGAAAGGAGTTTAGTCTATGGGCGAATAAGCATTTAAATGTATAAATAAAAAAAATTAACTAAATTAAAATAAATTAAAAGCAAAGGAAGAAGAAAAGGAGAAGTGAAGGTAGTTATTCCTTAAGGTGGATAGTTAAGTAAATGTACTTTGATAAATAACGAAATATTGAAAGAATTGATCAAATCACAATTTTGGTAGGGTTCCATATTGTAATAATAACTTGAATAACGAATTTAATGGATAACCAAATACTTAATTGAATGATTTAATCAAAGTTTTAATAAATGAATAATTACCTTAATTAGCGAAAAAGGAAAAAACCTACATACATAGGAGAATAAATACTTACCTATTAGGAAAATAATAAGGGAATATATATATGAGTATTAATTTAGACCAAATAGCGGGTGTTTATTTAAAAAGGAGAAAAGAAAAAATACAATAATAATAATCCGAGGGATAAATTAACATTCGTATGACTAAGTAAATATAAGTTTTGTATTAAAAATAATTTTTCTATTCGTATAAGAGACTCTAGAACATAAGATTTGAGAATTATATTTTAGACAATAACAATAACTGTAACACAACTAGATGTAAATAAACAATTTTTATATATTTAAAAGTTTAAACGAAAATATGTACTAATTCAGTTGTTGATTGGGTGAAAAGGTAACAGACGCACGGCGAAGTGATAAGTTACGTTTAGGGGCATTACTCGTGATAATTTTTTTTCAGGCAATGAGTAGTGCCACGGATGGCAGTAAAATGTCATATGGGGTGGGCAGCCTGTCCAGGACATAAACATCTAGTCCTGAGGACTCGAGGCAATCTTGTCGAAAACTGCGGTTAAGTTTTCAATAATATCAATCAACAATCGGTCTTTGTCCAATGTTTTTTTTTGTTTTCTATCGCTTCGGTATACTAACAGCTTTCGTTTTTTTAGGCACAAATTAAATTGTGTATGTGTGAGTAGATGGACGCGAACCCCCCATTTCCGGCGAGCTTCAGCCAAAACACCAGCGTGCCATTGTCCATCGCGAAGCGAATTTGAGGTTTTGATTTGCGTCAAAGCGTTCCTCAAAACGAAAATCATTCAATCACTCCACGCACGTCACACAAAATGGCGCCCAACGTGGGGCCCGAAAGTGATTTAACCCTTCGGATTAAATTTATTTAGCCTGGAGGTGTTTTAATTCGTCTTTTCTGGTTTCCACACCTTTGAAAGTTTCAGGATAAAATTTTCAACCCAGTAACTTGTTTTTTTTATACTTTTGACGATTGTCCCGGAAGGTGTTAATTACACACCATTCCTGCGTTGCGGCGGCATCGTATGGAGAAGTTAGGTATTGGGGATCTCGGTTATCTGACCTTATAGAGGACGACCTATGCCTGGAAGGTGTAAAGCAAACACCAAGCCTGAGATGCAAAGGCATCCGACATGAGAGACGAGAACTGAGGGAGTCTAATAGATCGAGCCGAATCGAATCCGTAATGAAAAACCCGATACAGCGGCTATATAGCTAGGCGATCAGAAGTTTTCATTATTGGAGGAGAGGAGAGGAAAGTCTACTAGATTCACTCTATGTCGTTTTGTCTTGTGTATTCGTTTGAAGTTGATTGATAATAGAAAACTTGTTGATAACAACACTTAGCGCACTATCCGAGTAAAATATCCTTTTTTTGACATGATTGATTGGTAAAGCTTTTATCATACTTGAACATCGTATGAATTTTTTTTATTCTCAAATCTGAGTACAAAATATTTAATGACTTTATGCTCGAGTAAGAATGTTACATTTCGCCACTACGTTTTGTTACCAAATTTTCAACCAAAACATATTCAGTATATATTAAATTAACATACAAATTAACCTGTTGATAGTAGTTAATAACATAGTAGATTAACAATATTTTTGACTATATACATGTAAACTTATAATTAACTTATAACTAACATTAATTAGTCTAGTTAATAAATAAAAATAGTATCTTCCAAATTAATTATTAACCTGATTATTTACATGAATAGACATTTAGGTCTTTAATATTTTTTTTGTACAAATTGATTTCCTTTCTATATTAATATATATCGGATCATACCTTTTTTTTGATATATGATGATAGGCAAGGATTAATTTAATAGTACTTCTCATATAAATTTTTTTTTCCTGATATTGGCTAAATACATTTGAATTTAACTCCGTATTCATGAAAGATTGTTGATTTTGACAAACGTTTGCTAAGGAAAATTTATATTTTTTTGGTGTAAACTTTTGTTGAATTTAGAATCGCTTCATGAATTTAGGCAATAAAATTTTCTTAAATCTTTTTTTTGTTTTTTAATATTGGAATTGTGGAATTCTTTTAGTACAATTGATATTTTCGTATACAGATAAGTCTGTAAATATCTTTTGGGGAATACATATTAATTATTATATTTGCTCTTTTGGGATTACATTTTCTTGGGATTGGTTTAATATACTTAAATCTAAGGGAATAACATATTCCTAGATTTTATTTGTTTCGGGATATTGGGATTGTGAAATTGTGTGACAATTTCTGACCACATTTACATTTGAATACTTTTTTTATTATTGAATTTTTTTATAATCGGTTTCCTGACTTGGGAGCGTAGTTTTTTCCAGGGTTAATCCGTTTTGGGGAAGTTTCCACCATCGGTATTAGTTGGGTATAGTCGATAGATTTTTTTTTGTCCTTGAGCACGGTTTTGGGCTAAGGATGAGTACCAGGCAACTTCGATCATCCAGTAGAAACCAGGTCAGCAGCAACGACGAGATTCCAACCACTACGACAACCACGTCTACCAATCAAAACGCAGCACCTATAGTTTCAACGAACGCGGTAACTCCATTACTGTCGATTAGATTACCACCCGGATTTGGACCACAAACCCATTCGTCGCCCGATAGTTTTAGTACTATACGTACACCGACCTACAGTAGCATTACTGCCAGGGAAATAAGCGGACAGACAGATGACCAGGGTACTCGTGATTTAGATTTGAGAAGCATGTATAGGAATAATTTACCCCCTGTTGGAGAGGAAGTTGACCCTGAAATGGTTATTACCGAGGAATAATTGACGCTGAGGGACTATGTCAGTGCATCGGTGGGAGCTGCGCAGGCTGCGATTATGAATGAGGTTCAGAATATGCAACTTATGCTACCTCAGTTGATAAGGGAGTCCTTGCGTTCCGAACGTGGCATTTCTTCGGAGAACGCTACACTTCGTAATAATGGGCCAATGGACCCACACCGAGCATATCGGACCCCTTTCAATAATAACAACATTCCACCTCAAGCACCACGTTTTTCACAGAATGACCCTCAGGTGTTCCAACATCAGCGACAGCGTCAACCCAACCTAGGGCAACCCTTATTCCGTTACACACCTCAGAATTTTGCCGAACAATATTGGAAGTTCACCTCCGTACCAAGGTTTTAAACCGATAACTCCAAATCAGCTTGAAAAATGGGGAATAAGGTACGATGGTACTAACAAGTCGTTGACGGTGGAAGTCTTTATATTTCGGGTCGAAGCATTGAAACACGATTACAACTGTTCATGGGAAGTTTTAATGAAAGGTTTTCATCACTTAGTCACGGGAGAGGCGAGCAACTGGTTCTGGTCGTTTAGAATGAAACATCCGATATGCGACTGGCATACCTTTAAACATCATATGATAAAAAAATTTAGAAACTTCGAAAGTGACTTTGAGATTCAAAGGAGAATAATGGAGCGGAGGCAAGCGCCAAATGAATCTGCGGATGCGTTTATAACCGAAATAGTCAAACTTAGAAATCAAATGAGGGTAAGCGTGCTAGAGAGCGTAAAAATTGTTAAAGACAACTTGAAAGACGGATTGGCTCAACCCCATTAGGATTGACAGTCTGGATCAGCTACTGGAAGAGTGCAAAAGGGCAGAAAGAAATATTGCCAAGCGATCTTCGAACCGTATGCCTTTAGGGCATTCGCGACGGGTGTATGAAATGGATTGGAGCGACCAAGAGCAGATGGCTGAGCAGGCACAGCAGGTTGAGGCACTCCAAAGGGACAATTTGCCAGCGAAACACCTCACGTGTTGGAATTGTAAAGCACCTGGACACTCGTTCATTGAATGTCCCGTTGTACAACGCAATGTCTTTTGCTACAAATGTGGGTTCGAGGACGTAACTAGCCCAAATTGCCCCAGATGTGCGGGAAACAGCAAATCGAACATGCGGAAAACTGGGGCGGCGTGTTCAAACCTAACTCCCTCCCAGTAAAAGATAATTTTTTAAATTTCATGTTAACTGAACAAGACCAACCCAACGAAACGATCAACGTGAACCCAGCCAAAGCCCTACATCCCGATAAGGAAAACGCCGAGACCAACGCCAAGGACGATGAAGGCCCAGAGACTAGATGTACAAAAGAATATTTGCAAACAAACAATAACTCAAGGCCACACGGTCTCAATCCCAGTTTATCATATGGACAGCGTCTGGAAAACTACAACCAAATTCGTTCCGAAATTTTTACAGATTATTTACCCATAGTTAGCAATAAAATCCGAAAAACCAGAGAAAGATACGCCTCAAGAAAAGAAGAAAGAAAAGTAATAGCATCCACAGTGATAGGTAGCGAGGACGACATTAGACCCTATATGACAGCCGAAATTAACGATTCTCAATATCAAGGACTGTGAGATAGTGGAGCCTCTGTAAGTTGCCTCGGCCGAAACTGTATAGAAAACGTTAAACAAATGAATGCAAAAGTACTTGATTTTAAATCGTCTGTGCGAACAGCGGATGGAAAAAGACATTTGATTATTGGCAAAATCTTGGTAAAAATGAAATATAGGAACAAATTGGTGGAAATGATGCTATATCTGGTTCCAAACTTAAGTCAGGAACTGATATTAGGTTATGATTTTTGGAAGAAAATAGGTTTGAAGGTTGCTTTCGAAAATAATATGGTTAACGAAGTTTCTCCAGCCGATCCGGAAGAGTCCAAGATGCACCAATTAACGTCACGTCAACGAAGAATTTTGGAAAATGTCAAATTATCATTTTGTTGTTACACGCAGTATGGCCTAGGAAGAACGGAAATCGAAAAACACACGAAAGGCACTGGAGATGCACCGGCCAAAAAGATGAGACACTACCCTGTGCCCAGCAGTGCAAAAACTGATCTGCGCTGAAATTGACAGGATGATAGAGCTGGACGTCATTGAAGTAGCCACTGGAGCAGAGTGGAACAATCGCATGACCTTGGTCATTAAGCCCAACAAGAACAGGCTTTGCCTTGACGCCCGGGAGCTCAATAAAGTTACCAGGAAGGATGCACACCCCCTGCCCAATATAGATGGATTATTGGCAAGGTTAGGAGATACACATTTTATCTTATCGATCGACCTCAAGGACGCCTTCTGGCAAATCCCTCTGGATGAGGAAAGCAGACCGAAGACAGCGTTCACGGTTCCGGGCCGGCCTCAGTACCAATTCAAAATGATGCCTTTTGGACTGTGTAAGTGCTAAGAGTGGTGCTATCTGAACTCAAGGATAGCGTTTTCATCTACTTGGACGATTTATTGGTGGTGTCCTCTTTGAAGACCATATGGACATGCTTCGTATTGTGGGACAGAAATTAACACAAGCTGGACTTACCATAAACATGCAGAAATCTAAATTTTGTTACCGAGAACTAAAGTACTTGGGTTATATAGTTGGCGGCGGGAAACTGAAACCAGACGAATAAAAAGCAAGGGCTATTTTAGATATTAGCCCCCCGAAGAATCAGAAGGAGGTTAGACGATTTTTAGGCACTGTGGGGTGGTACCGCCGTTTCATTGACGATTTTTCTACCCTTACGGCACCTTTAACTGATACCCTTAAAAAGGCTCCGAAATTTCATTTTACCCCTGAAGCAGCAAAATCGTTTGATGAGCTCAAGCGTCGGTTAGTAACAAGTCCAATACTGTCCAGTCCGGATTTCGAAAAACCATTTTTTGTCCATTGTGACGCTTCAAACGTGGGAGTAGGGGCAGTTCTCTTCCAAAAGGACGATGAAGAAGGCGAACACCCTATCGAATATTTTTCGAAGAAACTGAACCGGGCCCAGCAGAACTATTCGACGACGGAGAAAGAGTGCCTCGCAGTCGTATTGGCCATAGAAAAGTATCGGAAATACATCGAGTTGATGGACTTCACGGTCGTTACGGACCATTCCAGTCTGAAATGGCTGATGCGCCAGCAAGATTTGAACGGGAGACTTGCTCGATGGAGCTTAAAACTCCAAGGCTTTAGATTTAATATCGAGCACAGAAAAGGAACGAAAAACGTTGTCCCCGATATGCTTTCGCGTCAGGACATGGATGAAGTGGTTTTAAATAGTAGCTCATTGTTAGATTTTAACTCTGAGGAGTTCAAAAATAAAGATTATTTAGCCTTAATAGACACCGTTGAGCAGAATAAAGACCGGTTACCCGACTTGAAAGTGGCAGATGGCATTGTTTACAAGAAAGTTAAATTCAACAGAGACGACCTAGTCAATGAGGCAGACTGCTGGAAGATATGGGTACCAGATGATTTAACCGACAGCTTGATTAGTAAATCCCATGTAGACAACACCTCGCACGGAGGCATAGCAAAAACGTTATATAATATTCGCGAGTATTTTTATTGGCCTTCTATGGTAAAACAGATAAGGGATTTTGTTAGAGAATGTGGCACGTGTAAAGATATAAAACACCCAAAGCAAACTTTACGACCACCCATGGGCTATGAAGTTAGGACTCAAAGGCCGTTTCAGAAGATATACATAGACTTCCTAGGACCCTATACACGAACAAAATCAGGAAACACATTTATCTTCATATTACTTGATCACAAAACGAAATTCGTTTTATTGAAAGCCCTGTCGAAAGCCACAACCAAGGCGGTGATAAAATTTTTACGAGACGAAGTATTTTATAAATTTGGAGTACCGGAAATGATACACTCCGACAACGGTAAACAATTCACCTCAGAATCGTTTAGAGAGTTCTTGGAAATATTTGGTGTAAGACATATCCGTACCCCCATATACTCACCGCAATCGAACGCTAGTGAGAGGGTGAACCAGACCATACTTAGCTCGATTCGTAGTGTGCTGGACCAGGATCAATCAAAATGGGACGAAAACCTATCCAAAATCGAATGTTCACTAAGATCAACCATTCACTCTTCCACGGGCGTGACTCCCTATTTTTCGTTAACCGGCTACAACATGATCACTCACGCCGACGCATATGTTATTCTGCGAAAATTAAAGTCTACTGAAGAAGGAGAAATGCTAGTACTACCGAAATCCTCACAAATGCAACTTATACACCAGAAAGTTAGTGAGAAGCTGCATGATGCCTACCTAAGAAACGTAAAATCCTACAATCTTAAGAGCAGAAACATAAAGTATACCCCTGGTCAGGAGGTTTATAGAAAGAATTTTATACAAAGTAAATTTTCTAAGGGAATAACTGCTAAGCTTTGTAGGCCCTGGCTGATGTGTAGGATAAGGAGGGCAATAGGTAATAGTCAGTACGAAGTTGAGAATCTTAACGGACAACTTATAGGAATAATTCACGCGCAGTACTTGAAACAATAGATTTGTGATTTTAAAGTTAAAATAGGACGGTGTGGCTTGAAATGGAATAAGGGCAATTTGTAGGGTTGTGGATTTCCTTCGCATTTCGAGTCCAGGATCTGATGACGTCTGTAAGTTAAAAGGATGGGTTATATTTTTTGGTGATAAGTCCGGAATCAAATTCCAGAATGGGTTATCTGAATTACGGGTTGAAGAGGTTAAAGGAGCATTTTTCGTTAATAATGGAGAGCACCAGTTAGTAGGAAAGATAAGGAAACGCATTCTAATCATATTTATTAATAATTAAATTTTATTAATAAATATGTATGCAAAAATAAGAAGGCAAAAAAACATGGCTTAAAAAAAAACAATTTAAGTTAAAACAAAACAAAAAGAGAAAGCTTTTTTTTAGCGATTCAATTTTAAAAGATACAGAAGTATCTTCCCGCAATAAACGAATATATCTTCCGAGGGTTTTTAAAAGTTGCGGCCACAGAAACGTTAACAATTGAAACAAGTAAAACTCATCTTCAAATTCCATCGCTATTATTTACAGTGTTTTGTGGCATTGATATACCAAAAATTCGCCATTTATGATGACGAAAGCTGTCCTGATAGCTTTTTGTTTCTACATATGTGTTAACTGCTAACCTAATTTTCAATGCTTCAAGATTTTGGCTGTTTTTGTCAAATGGTTGATTCTAATCGGAAAGGAAAATATTCGGAAAAAACGATCGTAATGACATCGTTTTATATAACCGTATTTAACACATTTTACGGGTTTGCTATAATATCGTTCTATGGTCTATTGAGGGTAAGAATCTGTTTAGGTACTCGCATATATAATATTCACTTTCTTCGTTTTAAAATTGATCAAGTCCTTTTACATCCATGTTTTATAGTAACGAAAAATTTTATAACATAACCTTGAGCTGGGAAGCTGTTTTATAACCGTAGCCATGTGGACGTAATAATTTCTTTTTTTTTGAACAAAAATTGTGGCAAAAGGGAGCACGTCTGACATCCGGAATGGAAGGTTTAGAGGCTAGGAATATAATTCTATGGACTTTGACTGATTTTTGGTGGATAATGTCACCGGATAGCTATTTCATCAATTTTGTTACGCTGTTCACCAATACCGCTTGTTTCCATAAAGCGAACACCGTTACCCAGGAAGGACTTTTCAGTTCGTGGAAATTTCAGGGTACAGGTTTCAGATTTGGGTAGTACTCACCTGTTTCTCTTCGATCGGAGTTTACTTGGCTGGCATCGGGGGCACATTGGTTGTTCTGCTTTTTTTTTACCCCATAAAGTTTACACATAAATACAACAAACCACCGTCCCGAGGAAATAGTTATTATAGGCTCTTTGTATTTTTTTTGGAACAGAAGGATAACCTTTCTACACTTAACAGAGTTTTTATTGGTGTCGCTCACTTTTCTTCACTTGATGAGACACTTTAATATACCTCTAATTACAATTAGAGATGTTCACTACCGTAACGCACAAAGTTAAAAAGGAAAGAATGACCGGACGATGGGGTTTTTATAGCATGGTAACCGACCAAAATTATGGGCCGTTATTACACATCCGGTATGTAACCAAGAAGAAAAAAAAAAGGGAAAAGAAAGAATGGGAGTTGCCAGATCAATTAGTTTCCCAACCCTTTTGGCTCCACAGGCTACGCAAAAAGAGCTGGCTTTGTGACGGGGACTGCGTTTATCTTGGCAAAACACCTAAGAAAAAGGGGAAAAAAATTCCCATCCCTGAGTGCCACCACTATTTAAGTGCAAGAAAAATACAACACTACGGGGTACGAAGCGAAAACGACCCTACAGTCTTACGTATTTGGCGTGGGTATACCGAATTCTAGAAGAATTCATTCAACGAATAGCCAATTGAGTGTACAGTAGCAAGAAGCCATTTTTTTGTTGTCCCCGGGAAAAATTTATGACTGAAGCCCCATTAGTGACATTAAAGGTAAGCACCTGCTACCCAATTGGGGGCATTATTAATGATAGTGGCATATGTACGAAACTCTATATATTAAAGGACAAGGAAAATTTGGTACCTGTTTGGGGAGGTAAAACAAACGACCTGTGAGAAGATGAGCATAAATTCTATAGTTACTACTGTCTGTAACAATACCATTATCTACTACTATTTATATTATTACCTTTATTTACAACATTGCTATTTAGAAATATACCCTGATTGTTGATTACACAGATACAGTTCATATTTTTATAAGTAAACATCTAAATAAATAAATGATTACATTGTCTAAATAAAGCTACAAAAATAAATGTTTTATATTGTTTACAGACCTGCTTTCTAGACGTGGACTTAGGAGGCATAAGTGATGATAGTAGCAGATTCCCTAAGACTATGACAAGATCCTTCAACTCCGGCTCCTTTAATGTACCCAGCAATTAAAGTTTGTACCAAGCTGCCAAGAATCGTTTTAACTTAACGGAGGCCGAGGAGCCCAAACGTCTCAAATTGCAAAAGTCCAGGAAAAGGCGCGCCATCGCTGAGGGTGAGGTTGTTTTAAAAGAAAAAGGTATTTATTACTAGACGCAAGGTCTTATCTGCCAGAAGACGCACGTTTTTTTTTTGCTGACCACTGGCCCTACACTCATTGACATTGATCCTATGCAAATGGTAAAAGAAAAAAAGGCGAGATACCCTGGAACCCCAAAATTAAACTAAAATGGGTAAAGTTGTGTTTAGGAGCTTAGAAATTAATAGGCTAGACGTCTAAAACAGAAATTGAAAAAAAGAAAAATTGTACATACCCGATTAAACATCTAAAATTGAATTCAACTTTCTAAGTTTAAATCCGAGACTATATCTCGTACCTAATCTGAGTTTAAATTTTGGGATCGGAGATACAATTCCAAATTTAAGCAGGGCAAAATAACAGAAGCCAATTTAAATCCCGAATTTAATTTAATTTAATTAATTAAGGAAACTAAAAACAAATAAACCCCGATTGTGACTTTCGAATCCTGATCTCAATCCCAAAATTTAAACGCATATGCTTGACCGACATTTATATTTGACTACCGCAACTAAATTTGAATAAAAGAAAAAAATATAATAAAAAAAAAAAAAAAGAAAAAGTGTCGATAGGAAAAAAGCTTGAACAAGATTTATATGCCTAGTCTAAAACTGACGACTAGAAAGGAATGCAACTTCAGATGCATAAAAGTTCAATTTAAACATCTAAGCCAAGGCTAATACTTGACCTTAACGTATCTACTTAAGATAAATACCGAATTTAGGCAGTTGGACTGAATTCAGATACTTAAACTAAATTAAACTTATTCTAAATATATAAATGCCTAAATTGGTGACTATCTTGGGGATTTGTCTAGCTTAACGAATTAATAAATACCTAACGTAATAAATATTTTAAGTAATAAAAGGAAATAAATAATTCCTAAATACCCAATAAACTTAGTTTAAGAAATACGTAAATGAAGAAATTCTTAATTACCTGATTAAATGAAGTTGAAAATACGCATTTGAATTAATTTTTCATTACCTGATTCATTTATATTTTGAGTACTTAATTAAATTTATTCTTAAGTATCTAATTAAGCAAATGTTTAATTACTTGATTAAGGAAGTTTTCGATTACCTTATCGAACAATTTTTTTTACTATCGGAGTAGACAAATAATAAAAATAAGTTTTCAATAGCGTAATTGTTTAAATTTCTAAGTGACTAATTTATAATTTACGGTTTATCCAATTGGATGAGTTCTCAAGGTGGCTAATTAAAATCTTCCTTGATTAACTAATTGAATAAATCCTTTGTTACTTAAACAAATGGTAAAGTAGATAAATAAGATGGTAAAAATGTATGAGACTACTTAAGGGCATAGAAAAATAGATACATAAACACCTAGAAAATACTAATAATAATTCATATAAGATAGGAATAAATGGATTGTACATTTAAATCCCTGACATCATCTGATTCCCTGGTCTAATAAATAAATACTCAAATATTCAAATGGATATTTAGGCAACTGCTGTAACTAGATATGATGGCAACTAACTAAATATTAGAGAAAAGGAAAAGAGAGGGAACATAGTAATAGGGCCAATCTTTTGATGGACCAGTAAATACGCATATACCGAACGCTAAATTATAAAAAAAAGGGAAGATTCTGAATAGTTTATTCATTTGATTAAATCCGCTAACAAATGAATTCAAAATAAAAATCTTTATTGGATAAATAATTTGATAAATAAATTATTTGATTGCTAAATAAGTCATTAATAACACTAATTAATAAAGTCTTAATTACTTCCATTAGTGGACATACATACTTACATACTTATTTACATATACGTATACATACTAATACCTGCTAAGATACCTTAATTTAGACTGAACTAAAACTAAACTAATACTCAAACTAATATATCCCTAGTAAACTAATTAATTAATTATATATATATGTATGTAGTATATATTTGTAGATATTGATGCCTATATAACAATAAATAAGTGAATAATATAATAAGTAATTAAATAAATAATATAATAAGTAATTAAATAAATAACATAATAAGGAACTAACTGGGTAACATAATAAACAGATAAACAAATTATACAAAAAAAAAAAATAAATAAACGGATAGTAAAATGAATAGATAGACGAATAAAATAACAAATAAGCAACCAAATAATTTGATGAACTCCTGGAGTGATATTTTAAGCCCTTTTACCGACAAATGACAAAATACTGAATACGTATCAATGGTTGATGGAACTTTGAAGCCTTCTGGCACAAACAACTGAACAAATTGAGGCTTCAGACAACCGCCAGCATGGGTTGGATTAGGGGTTGCTAGAACAAATTGAAACATTGCATTGAAACTTTACAAAAATTTTGTTTGTCGATGTTAGTTATCGATGCTACCTTTTGTTTTTGTTTTTACCACAACTTCGAAATTAATTCTCGCGGGAATAATAAAGTAAACTAATATTAATTAGTTATTTAAACAATAATCTAATTTAAAACAAAATTCATTGGTATGGTAAACCAAATTTAATAAGAAAGACTAAAATCAAAACAAATGAAAAACATAAACAAAAGGTAACCCAACAAACTATTTAGGTAGAAAGGAGGGGGGTCTCCCAACGAACATTTTAGGTAGAGAAAGGAGTTTAGTCTATGGGCGAATAAGCATTTAAATGTATAAATAAAAAAAATTAACTAAATTAAAATAAATTAAAAGCAAAGGAAGAAGAAAAGGAGAAGTGAAGGTAGTTATTCCTTAAGGTGGATAGTTAAGTAAATGTACTTTGATAAATAACGAAATATTGAAAGAATTGATCAAATCACAATTTTGGTAGGGTTCCATATTGTAATAATAACTTGAATAACGAATTTAATGGATAACCAAATACTTAATTGAATGATTTAATCAAAGTTTTGATAAATGAATAATTACCTTAATTAGCGAAAAAGGAAAAAACCTACATACATAGGAGAATAAATACTTACCTATTAGGAAAATAATAAGGGAATATATATATGAGTATTAATTTAGACCAAATAGCGGGTGTTTATTTAAAAAGGAGAAAAGAAAAAATACAATAATAATAATCCGAGGGATAAATTAACATTCGTATGACTAAGTAAATATAAGTTTTGTATTAAAAATAATTTTTCTATTCGTATAAGAGACTCTAGAACATAAGATTTGAGAATTATATTTTAGACAATAACAATAACTGTAACACAACTAGATGTAAATAAACAATTTTTATATATTTAAAAGTTTAAACGAAAATATGTACTAATTCAGTTGTTGATTGGGTGAAAAGGTAACAGACGCACGGCGAAGTGATAAGTTACGTTTAGGGGCATTACTCGTGATAATTTTTTTTCAGGCAATGAGTAGTGCCACGGATGGCAGTAAAATGTCATATGGGGTGGGCCGCCTGTCCAGGACATAAATATCTAGTCCTGAGGACTCGAGGCAATCTTGTCGAAAACTGCGGTTAAGTTTTCAATAATATCAATCAACAATCGGTCTTTGTCCAATGTTTTTTTTCTTTTCTATCGCTTCGGTATACTAACAGCTTTCGTTTTTTTAGGCAAGAATTAAATTGTGTATGTATGAGTAGATGGACTCGAAACCTCCATTTCCGGCGAGCTTCAGCCCAAACACCAGCGTGCCATTGTCCATCGCGAAGCGAATTTGAGGTTTTGATTTGCGTCAAAGCGTTCCTCAAAACGAAAACCATTCAATCACTCCACGCACGTCACAATGTATGTGAAAACATATGACACGTTTTTAGATGTTCTATAAGTGCACCAACGTGCTTGCGGTACGGTACAGTAAGTTACGGGTACAGCAACGTTCGCCTAACTCAGCCTTCAGTCGTAACTGCGCTAATTTTTAATTTTTGAAAATTAAGTTTTTGATGCAGTTCAATAGAGTAAACAAAAAAAAATCGTTTGCGGAAAAAAATACAAATATTTTTTTCTAGTTCTTGTTCTGCAACGATATGTAAAAGTTCTAACTCCAAAAATGCTAAAGAAAAAGCGCTAGAGCCCTCTAAAATGTGAAAATTTCAAAAAAAAATTGTTAATATCTGTTAATAGACAACATTGAAATAAATAAAATAATTTTATAGTATATTTTATTTTTTGTAAATTGACATACTAAAATGTACATTAAAAGTATAAAATATATAATAGAAAAGGTTTTAAGTCACAAAAAGCTATGTAAAACATAAATGTATTATTTTTAGTAGGTTTGCAAGCCAATAAAGAGTCGGCAATGAAGCAAAACTGGATTTACAGACTTAAAATATTTCAGAACTAAAGACTTTAGAAAGTTTTTTCTCTCTCCTATAAAATTTATACATTGGACTTATACCTTTACGACTAAATGATATATACTTATATAGGTAAATTATATTAAAAAAAAATTTACGGACTCGCCATTGCTTCACTAATTTTTATGTATTTTTCTATATCAAAGAACTTTTCTTATTAATGCACTTGAAATTTGAAAGTTATATAATTCTTCTTTGGTAAACTTTTGCTAGACCAATCCATATATTCATATGTATGTATATATGTGAAGGTAGAATGGCAATGCATATAAAATTCCAATTCAAAGCTTACTATGATGAAACTATGATACGAAAAACGGTTATATTCAAATGTATATAATAAATAACACTGCGGAACAGCCATTTTGCGGCCTGTAACTTTGTGTAATTTTTTTTACTAATTTGAGGTCGCTGATTCCAAATCTAACCTTCATTTTTCTCTATCAGCTCCAGTTTTCGAGATATACCGTTATGTCCAAAATTAAGGCACTTTCAGCACATATATTGAAATAACATGAAAATGGTGCATCATATTCCCTTAAGAAAAAAAAACCGAAATTCGCTAGCAATATTATCTTTAAGACGTACTAACATTGTTTTAAATTTGGCCAGTAATTTCAGAGATATCGTTGAAGTTTTTAAAAAATCAAATAAAAATTTAAGAAAAAAAATTTTTTTTGTTCTTTAAAAATTCATAAAAAATAAATATGCAACAAAAGTCACAGTTTGGGTCTAAAAGCATTTAGTTCAACATATTTCGAATGAAATGAGCTTTATTTCATTGCAATCGGTGCACAACTTTTAATTGTGTTAATTAATTAATTATATATATATGTATGTAGTATATATTTGTAGATATTGATGCCTATATAACAATAAATAAGTGAATAATATAATAAGTAATTAAATAAATAACATAATAAGGAACTAACTGGGTAACATAATAAACAGATAAACAAATTATACAAAAAAAAATAAATAAACGGATAGTAAAATGAATAGATAGACGAATAAAATAACAAATAAGCAACCAAATAATTTGATGAACTCCTGGAGTGATATTTTAAGCCCTTTTACCGACAAATGACAAAATACTGAATACGTATCAATGGTTGATGGAACTTTGAAGCCTTCTGGCACAAACAACTGAACAAATTGAGGCTTCAGACACCCGCCAGCATGGGTTGGATTAGGGATTGCTAGAACAAATTGAAACATTGCATTGAAACTTTACAAAAATTTTGTTTGTCGATGTTAGTTATCGATGCTACCTTTTGTTTTTGTTTTTACCACAATTTCGAAATTAATTCTCGCGGGAATAATAAAGTAAACTAATATTAATTAGTTATTTAAACAATAATCTAATTTAAAACAAAATTCATTGGTATGGTAAACCAAATTTAATAAGAAAGACTAAAATCAAAACAAATGAAAAACATAAACAAAAGGTAACCCAACAAACTATTTAGGTAGAAAGAAGGGGGGTCTCCCAAAGGAGTTTAGTCTATGGGCGAATAAGCATTTAAATGTATAAATAAAAAAAATTAACTTAACCCTTCGTTGCATGATTTTTTTTCCTTCAAAATAAAATTTTTTTTTTATGTTTCATATGTTATATGTACAATTTTGATGGCAAAAATTCAATTTGGTTTGTTTTCGATGGTTCTAGAAGAAGTTAAGAAACATTGCATATATGCATGTTTATGCAGGAAATCCGAAAAAAAGTAACACGTATTAGTTTTTTATATACATATATATATATTTTAATAAAATTTTAAAGTTTTTTATATTAAAAAATATTTAAATTGCATTTGTACTTATTGTTTCGAGATTACTAGTAAGTCTATTCAGAGTGAAATTTTTTAAAACAATTTCTTGATTTGTTGAAGCATAAGCTTGTATCACATTTTTCACATTTGACGAATGTATAGCCAGTACATCCTGGGAACTTGCACGTAAGCCGATTTTCTAACCACTTCGGCCAGTGATCTGTGTGATCAAGTCGAACCTCATTTTGTGGAATTGGCAAGCTTCTCTGATGTTTTCTCTAAAATATGTATAAGAACAAATTATTTATGAATATATATATATATTCTTTGCGTGCAATTACTTATATATATATATAAGTAAATTCATATTTTTGTTATACCTTCAGAGCAAGATTTTTTGTGGTGTTGATATTTTTCCCATTTTGCAAAGCGTTTCTCCAACTTTTAAACGAAAGTCCGCCAAACTTTCCTTGACGACATTGCCTTTTTGTGCTTCGGCACGTTTATATAAAAGCCAAGCATTGACCAAGGATGTGTCTATCAAGTGGTAGAAAAGGCGCAAGTACCATTTTTTATACCGGATTTTGATTTTGTAACGTCCGATAAATCAGTCTAGTAAGTCAACACCACCCATAAATTTATTATATTCTGAAACAATGCTGGGGCAGGTAATATTTACTTTTCTCCCTAATTTTTTGTCAAATCTTTCAACTGTTTGTTCAGGGTTTTTCCCACAGTAGTTTGACATTAAGTTGACAATTTTGTTGTCTCTCCAGGAAACAACAGAGATATCAAAATTATCAACCGTTGCAACATATTCATAAGACTCTCCAAGGGGTTGCTTTGACATTATTTTTTCCTCGACAAACTTTAAGTTTGGAATTCTATTCCGCCGGACTGTTCCCAGCGCATAAATTCCACGGTTAGCTAATGATAACATTAATGGCAAGGATGTATAAAAATTGTCAAAAAATACTTTAAAATTTTTCTGAGATGGAACACCTCGCAATAGTCTTATGACAATGTTTGCACTGGACCCTAAATCTGCTTCTTCAGGCAGCCTATAGGCGTGATTGTTCTCTTGCCCCGTATATATTTCAAAGTTATAGTTATATCCAGATATCCCGGCCAACACGTAAAGCTTGAATCCCCATTTGTGTGGTTTCATTGGAAGGTATTGTTTTAGATATGTCTTGCATTTTGTGGAACATAATTGCTCGTCTACCGAAAGGCAATTTTCATATGGTACCGACATGAATTTTTTAACCAAATGATTCACAAGAGGCCTTATTTTAAAAAGGCGGTCAAAATTAGGATCATTCCTTGGTTTCATGTCATCGTTGTTATTAAAATGTAACATTGATTTAATTTTTTCAAACCTATTTAGCGACATAGTTTCCTGTATTATCTTGTTTCCTACAATAGGTGCCCAATATCGTCGGTTGTTTGGAATTTGAACAACAGACATCAGAATGCATATGCCAAGAAATTTTTGCAAATCCAATTCATCAATATTTTCACGGTTTTCTGGATTTTTCTGGCAAGCATATAAGTTGGACTGGTAAACAATAGACTTCATTAGATCGTCAGAAAAAAAGTACGTGAAATAACTGCACGCTTCACTAAATTGCAAAAAATGCTCAGGCAATTCCTCGCTGCTCTTAAAACTAGTATCTAAATTAGCATCAAAATCTTTTAATTTCCATATAACTTTATCGTGTCTGTTTTTAAAAGATCGCACATCATAAATAATTTTTTCTTCGTCTGTATTAACCACCTCTTCCTCACTTTTGCGTCGATTTGCCTCTAAAACGATATCAATGTCCTCATCGCCATCATCAAAAAAATCATCCTCACTTTCTTCCCAATTTTCAATTATTTGTTCAATCTCTTTATCAGATAGTGCCCTAGAAGTAATAGTATATTAGAATGCATAAAATAGCAGATATGCAACAAACCAACATATATGCAATGCTAGTCCATATTGACGAAAGTGCATAAATTTGCACATATGATATAATACATCTCTATGCATTAGTAAATGTAAAATAAATAAAAATTTTACATTTATTTCATTAATAATGTTGTAAACTTTTTAAAATATACTTACATTTTTTAAAACCTTCTCAATATTTCTAAATATTAAAGGAAAATTATTAAATTTTTCTACGGACTCACAATAATTATTTTGTATTGCTTTTTTAAGAAATATGTTTGGTGTTGGTAAGAAAGTTGCACCACGAATTGAAAGTTTAAAAGTAAAAGAAGCAATTAAAAAAAAAATAACTGTAAAATGTATAACTGAATAGTTGCCAGATCAACAAGAAGTTAACATTGCATATATGCAATGGCATGCAACGAAGGTTTAATTAAAATAAATTAAAAGCAAAGGAAGAAGAAAAGGAGAAGTGAAGGTAGTTATTCCTTAAGGTGGATAGTTAAGTAAATGTACTTTGATAAATAACGAAATATTGAAAGAATTGATCAAATCACAATTTTGGTAGGGTTCCATATTGTAATAATAACTTGAATAACGACTTTAATGAATAACCAAATACTTAATTGAATGATTTAATCAAAGTTTTGATAAATGAATTACTCGAGATAATTTTTTTTCAGGCAATGAGTAGTGCCACGGATGGCAGTAAAATGTCATATGGGGTGGGCAGCCTGTCCAGGACATAAACATCTAGTCCTGAGGACTCGAGGCAATCTTGTCGAAAACTGCGGTTAAGTTTTCAATAATATCAATCAACAATCGGTCTTTGTCCAATGTTTTTTTTTCTTTTCTATCGCTTCGGTATACTAACAGCTTTCGTTTTTTTAGGCAAGAATTAAATTGTGTATGTGTGAGTAGATGGACGCGAACCCTCCATTTCCGGCGAGCTTCAGCCCAAACACCAGCGTGCCATTGTCCATCGCGAAGCGAATTTGAGGTTTTGATTTGCGTCAAAGCGTTCCTCAAATCGAAAATCATTCAATCACTCCACGCACGTCACAATGTATGTGAAAACATATGACACGTTTTTAGATGTTCTATAAGTGCACCAACGTGCTTGCGGTACGGTACAGTAAGTTACGGGTACAGCAACGTTCGCCTAACTCAGCCTTCAGTCGTAAATGCGCTAATTTTTAATTTTTGAAAATTAAGTTTTTTATGCAGTTCAATAGAGTAAACAAAAATACATCGTTTGCGGAAAAAAATACAAATATTTTTTTCTAGTTCTTGTTCTGCAACGATATGTAAAAGTTCTAACTCCAAAAATGCTAAAGAAAAAGCGCTAGGGCCCTCTAAAATGTGAAAATTTCAAAAAAATTTGTTAATAGCTGTTAATAGACAACATTGAAATAAACAAAATAATTTTATAGTATATTTATTTTTTGTAAATTGACATACTAAAATGTACATTAAAAGTATAAAATATATAATAGAAAAGGTTTTAAGTCACAAAAAGCTATGTAAAACATAAATGTATTATTTTTAGTAGGTTTGCAAGCCAATAAAGAGTCGGCAATGAAGCAAGACTGGATTTACAGACTTAAAATATTTCAGAACTTAAGACTTTAGAAAGTTTTTTCTCTCTCCTATAAAATTTATACATTGGACTTACATCCTTTACGACTAAATGATATTTATATAGGTAAATTATAAATGATACTTATATAGGTAAATTATATTAAAAAAAAATTTACGGACTCGCCATTGCTTCACTAATTTTTATGTATTTTTGTATATCAAAGAACTTTTCTTATTAATGCACTTGAAATTTGGCAGTTATATAATTCTTCTTTGGTAAACTTTTGCTAGACCAATCCATATATTCATATGTATATATGTGAAGGTAGAATGGCAATGCATATAAAATTCAAATTCAAAGCTTACTATGACGAAACTATGATACGAAAAACGGTTATATTCAAATGTATATAATAAATAACACTGCGGAACAGCCATTTTGCGGCCTGGTACTTTGTGTAATTTTTTTACTAATTTGAGGTCGCTGATTCCAAATCTAACCTTCATTTTTCTCTATCAGCTCCAGTTTTAGAGATATACCGTTATGTCCAAAATTAAGGCACTTTCATCACATATATTGAAATAACATGAAAATGGTGCATCATATTCCCTTAAGAAAAAAAAACCGAAATTCGCTAACAATATTATCTTTAAGACGTACTAACATTGTTTTAAATTTGGCCAGTCATTTCAGAGATATCGTTGAAGTTTTTAAAAAATCAAATAAAAATTTAAGAAAAAAAATTTTTTTTGTTCTTTAAAAATTCATAAAAAATAAATATGCAACAAAAGTCACAGTTTAGGTCTAAAAGCATTTAGTTCAACATATTTCGAATGAAATGAGCTTTATTTCATTGCAATCGGTGCACAACTTTTGATTGTGTTCACAATTTACCGAATTGATAAAAATTGCGATGTGCAATGTGTATGTGTGAACAAAAAAAGAAAAAAAAAAAATATACATTAAAATATGTTTTTTTATGGATAAATTGTGAAAACAATCAAAAGTTGTGCACCGATTGCAATGAAATAAAGCTCATTTCATTCGAAATATGTTGAACTAAATGCTTTTAGACCCAAACTGTGATTTTTGTTGCACATTTATTTTTTATGAATTTTTAAAGAACAAAAAAATTTTTTTTTTCTTAAATTTTTATTTATTTTTTTAAAAACTTCAACAATTTCTCTGAAATTACTGGCCAAATTTAAAACAATGTTAGTACGTCTTAAAGATAATATTGTTAGCGAATTTCGGTTTTTTTTCTTAAGGGAATATGATGCACCATTTTCATTTTATTTCAATATATGTGCTGAAAGTACCTTAATTTTGGACATAACGGTATATCTCTAAAACTAAAGCTGATAGAGAAAAATGAAGGTTAGATTTGGAATCAGCGACCTCAAATTAGTAAAAAAAATTACACAAAGTTCCCGGCCGCACAAAAAAAGTTCAATTTTGTTCCGCAGTGTAATTATCATAACACAAATAAAAATATTGCACCTTTTCAAAAAAAAAAAATACAAAAATATTTTTAAATTTAAGAAAAAAAAAAAATTTATAAAAAAAACAAAAAAAAATATTAAAGGACTTATGTGATTGAGATTAAGTTTTTTATATTATTTTTCTTTTTGTTATTATTATTTTATATTAATTTAATTATTATTACTAATAAATAAAAAGATTTAATTTGTCAACATCTCTATAGAAAAAGTGATTTTATTCCTGGGATTAACATATTGTGGGTATTACAGTATCGAAGGAATGAAATGCTAATTAGGTATGTTTTATACCGTCGGAAAGGTTAATTTGTCTAGTTTTTCAGCATAAGTTTTATTTTTAAGATTTTAGAAACACTTACACATAAAAAGGAAAATAATTCAAAATAGTGCATATGCTAAAAATTTAAAAACCCTCGTCTTGAGTTAGAAATTATTTTTTTTATACATATCCCACTCTCATCCCACTAAGCGACCAAAACTACCTAAAAGAAAAATACATAAGCTTTCTTTTAAGCTAAAAAAAAAAAAAAAAACCGTTTCCAAAAAAAAATAAAAAATTAGTTTTAAATTTAAAAAAAAAAAAATTTTTAAATTTTTTTCGATAGCTTGAAGAAATAGCTATCTAATTTGTTTGGGACAAGTTTTGCTAACACCAATAGATAATAAGTTACATGGACGAGAAAGAACACCGGTTTGGCCAAAATGTCAAATTTTGACCCCTCTAACTCAGAAACTTTTTGACCGATCTTGTTGAAAATTGTGTCTAAACTACTATCCAATAAGACTAACCTTGGTGGAAATTTCATCCAAATCGGAAGACATCGATTTCAAAAGTTGGGTCACTTGACATGAAATCCCCCATATATATATACATATATATATATTTGTGCCTTATAGAAGGCCAAACCACTTGACCGATCATCTTGAAATTTTTACAGAATATAAATGTGACCCTGGAAGAGACATTAGGCTATATAAAGGTAAGGTTGGACATAAAGGCGACGCCACGCCCATACAACCCAAAATTTTAAATCGTTATATCTTATGCATTTTTTGGCATAGGATGATGATATTTAGTACATATGGTGTTAGTATGAATAGAAATTAGTTCCATAAAAAAGAGGACGGAGCCACGCCCCTTTATAGAAAAAGCCACGCCCATACAACACTTAACATAAAATACTCATATCTTAGCCACTATTTGGCGTAGGATGATGATATTTGGTATAGAAATACGTTGCATGAAAAAAGTGAGAGGGTCCCGCCCCTTTATGTCGATTATATCTAATTAACTACTGAACCGATCGTCATCAAATTCTCACAGTAGGCTGTTGTTATGAATTAATGAGCCCTAGGCTATGTAAAGTTGTGGTTGGACAAAGGGGCGGTGGCAAACCTAATCAACTCAAAATGTATAATCCTCTTATCTTCGATACTGTTTCACGTATGTAGGTCTTGGGAGAAGTAAGATAGCTGCAGGGGAAGTGCATATCGTAAGAACTGTTAGAGTGAGAATGTTCAAACTTGGTATTAGTCACTCTTATGGAAAACTACACCTTTAAAAGAAAGCATATATTTAATATCGCGTAACTGAAAAACTATTACAGCGAGAGTCTTCAACTGTGGATAAATCGACAAGTTTTATCTACTATGTTCTACAATTTGCGTACTGTGAAGTTAAATGTGAGAGACTCTGCCACAACTACTGTTGACGAGGTTTTGGGTTTTTGGGCAAAAGCTCGAATTCCTACAAAACAAAAGAAAAATGTCATAGTAAAGCTGGAAAAACTGTTCGATGATTGGAGAAAAATGCAAAAGTACAAGGGTAGAAGAAAGACTACTACAGAAACAACGGAAGGTCTTGGACAAACAACTTGAAGCGGGAAATTTGGTGCGTCTTTCCGTAACTCGCTAAATTTGTTAAAATTTAATTGTTTCTCTTTTACTGTCCAATCACTGTTATGAAAAATACTTGTACTAGCTATTTCCAGTTCATCAATTTCCTCCCTTTTTGCTTGGATTGTCTCTGTTGTGTAAGGTTTACCTAATGATTTCTTTGCATTGGTTATTAGTATATTAATTTTTTCAAATATTTTTTCCATTAGATCGAAATTTTTACATTTATTTTCCTCCGTTCATTTTTTAACTCTAATACATTTTGTAATATCAATGTTTTCATATATACTAGGGAGATCGATTATTCGACTTTTTTCAATAACCGGTTTTCGAATATTACGAATAGTTGCTATTTTAAAAAACCCGGTTTTCGGTTAAGCAATTTTTAAATAACCGGTTAACCGGTTTTAATTCGAATACTTAAAAACACAAAAATCAAATAAGTTTTTAAAATAAAACGTTAATTTGAATAAAAACAAAACAATTTGCAAAGGTTAGGAACCAACAAAATACATAGATATGACTTAGATCAGACCTAACATATATTTTACGATAAAATCCAAGAAAAGTGGGACCAGTAAATTGATCAAACTTTAGCTACGTGTAAATCTAGCTTAAGTATTTATTATAAAAATTGTTCAAAATATTCATTATAATTTGATATCTTAGAAGGGAAGTATATTTCTTAATGAAAAAATTCTATCTATTTGTGTTGAAATAAAACTACGAAATTCCTGTAAATTACTCTCTATTATGTTGACTATGCTAACCTTAATCCAAAAACCTATTATGTGACAACTAATACTAACACCGTAACACAAAATTTTTTCATTTTTATTTATCAAAAAAGCTCTTATAATGCTTTTCTGCCCACTTAATACTGAGTTTTATTTCTTAAAGAGTCTTGTTCATATCATTCCAATCTTCTATTGTCGGAGTTCCTTCTATACCTATTCTCTTCCAAATTTCTGTTAATATTTCTATTTTTCTTCCTGAACTCAATTCAGGTGGCTCTTGGTAACCCCAGTTTACCGGGTTTTTTGGTTTAATTTTATTTCTTCTATACATTTAATGTTTTTTTTACTTATTGTTTTTATTTTATTTTAATTATATTAAAGTTTGGATTTTACATATAAATTTTGGTAAAAAAAAAAAATTTCTTTTATCTTTACAATATTTTCAATATGGTTTTGAACAATTCTGCTTATTTTTCCTATTCATATTCTATTACATAGGTTATATATGTATATATTTTTATCCATAGTACAAATGAATATGCTATGATTGTTAAAGTTGACACTGTAAGTACTACTGATAAAATTATTTAACTTATTTTAAATAAAATATACGCTGCTAAAGTTTTCAAACATTTATGATATATTTTTTTTTCTTTTTTAGATCTTTAAGTTCAATTTTTAAATTTGCTATTTTTAAAAGTAATTGTTGTTTATTTTTTTTTCATATTTGATCATGTCCTGGAATACTGTCAGTTCCTTCTTCTTTCTATTTATTAATCCTCCCCTTGATTTTTTTATGTTCGGCAGCGGGAATATGGGCACTGCTTTTTCATTCTGCTGTGGAGGTTTTATCTTCTTAGGCTTTGGTCCTGCGTAGAGGATTTCCGGCTTCTCATTGGTACGTCCTTCTTCCAATAACCGAGCCCAGCGTGCTTCGGCTTCTTTTAGATTATCAAGGACTTCTTCCCAAGTCTCGTTCATTCACAAAAATTATCTTTATATGGGAAGGATTCTTGGTGTTGATAAACAATAACAAATAAGAAGAGCACAACTGTAAACAGTAAAAAAAAAAAAAAAAACTCTTATGAGAGCAAACAGTAGAAATGCATATATCACAGTGAGTGTTAATGAAACAAATGCAGAAATAAAAAAAGAATCGATGATAGCAAATACCTAACGGCTAAACCTATTATTCGCACGCGATCCCTCTCGCCGTCTGTATTTAATAACACGGTTGATACAATAACAAATATAAAACCTGCAAGCTTTGCCTCAACGGCAAAAACAATTTTAATAAGTAATGAAAATATTAACCCTCAATCAGGCATAATAGAAAACTCAGTATCACCTTCGGTGTCTAATAAAACGGTTGATTTCAATACAATAAAAAATATAAAACCTGCAAGTGGTGCCTCAGCGGCAAAAACAATTTTAATAAGTGATGAAAATATTAACTCCCAATCAGGCATGATGGAAAACTCAGCTCCCCAAGTAAAAAGTGGTCAAAAGCCTCCAGTACAAGTAGGTATTGATAGGTACATAACAGTGCTTAAACGAGGTCGCAGCCCAACCTCTTCAGCAGTTGTTTCGGTCTCAAAAGTCTTAAAAGATGGTACAGCTGATAAAACAAGTTCACAAAATCGTTTTGCAATTCTGGATGAGGAATCTCCGGAAGCACAAAACGTTATCAAGTCTTCTAAGCCACCGCCGATATATCTTAGAGAACAAAACTCAAATGAATTAATAAAGAACTTGATCTCGGTAATAGGTGAAAATTCTTTTTATGTAGTTGCAATTAAGCGGGGTAGTATAAATGAGACAAAAATACAAGTTAATCGTGAAGATGATTTTCGTAAGGTAATTACGAAATTAGAAGCATTAAAAAAAACTTTTATACATACCAACTGAAGAGCAGTAAAGGTCTCCAGGTAGTGATAAAGGGCATTGATTCATGCGTAGACCCAGGTGAGATAAAAACGTTTTTAGAAGAGAAGGGCTTCAAAATAAAAAACGTAATAAATATTAAAAATAGAGAAAAAAATTTCGAGTGGAGTTAGAACCCGGCGACGTTAAGCTTAAAAAAAACGAAACGAATCCCATTTACAGTCTGAAATATATCCTGTATAGGAAAATAACGATAGAGGAGCCGCACAAAAGGAACGGTCCCGTACAATGTTTAAACTGCCAAGAATTTGGTCACACTAAGGCATACTGCCATTTAACCCCTGTTTGCGTTGTATGTGGAGAGTTGCATGGTACAGCTCTCTGCGATAAGTCTAAAAACGACCCCAATGTAAAAAAATGCAGCAACTGTGGTGGTAATCACACTGCCAACTATAGAGGATGCCCTGTATACTCTATAGTCAAGCGCTCGGTTGGACCGAAACCTAATCCCCCTCAAATGCAGGTATCACATCAAGTTAACACTAATGACATTCAAGTACCGCAGCCTTGTAATTACAGAACATCCTACGCTAATGTCCTAAAATCAAACCATATTCCAATGCAAGATGATTTGCCAAATAATGATTAGACTCCTGTTTCTAATTTAAGTCGTGTAGAAAAAACCATGGAAACACTAGTGCAAACAGTAACTAACTTTACGAACACAATGGGTAATATGATGCAGGAAATGTTAAGAATGCAATCAATGTTATTGCAAGCTGTACTTAACAAGCCATGAATTGTTTAAAAATTTGTTTTTGGAACGCAAACGGCATTCGCCAACATAAAAATGAACTAGAATACATTCTTAAAAGTAAACAAATTGATGTAATGATGGTTTCTGAAACTCATTTGACCTCAAGAAATACGTTTAAAATTAATGGTTATATATTATATGATACCAAGGACCCTCGAGATAGAGCTTGTGGAGGCTCTGCTATTTTGATAAAAGCCCGAATCAAACACTACTTAATGTGTGATTATCGTGAAGATTATCTGCAAGCAACGAACATTTGTGTTGAAGAGCTAAATCGAAACTTAGTACTTTCATCATTATACTCTCCACCTAGATTTTCAATATCAGAAAGCCAATATTATAAATATTTTAAATCATTAGGACCCTATTTCCTAGCCGCTGGCGATTACAACGCTAAACATACCTTCTGGGGGTCACGGCTCATAACACCAAAGGGTCGTGTTTTGTACAATACAATGTCTAAAATGGATTTAAATGTGGTCGCGAGTGGACAACCAACTTATTGGCCTACTGATCAGCAAAAAATTCCAGATGTTATTGATTTTGGCGTGGTTAAAAACATCCCCGCAGAAACGATTCATGTTGAAGCTTCCTTAGAATTATCTTCTGATCACACACCTTCACTTCTTACTATAGCAAACCCTAATAGAATTGTATCTCCGTATGGTTACTTAGTGACGTCAGCAACACAAATAAATTGGTTAAAATATAAAAAATATCTCAGTACCCACTGCACTGAAAATATTCCGCTTAGAACACCGGAAAATGTGAATCTTTCTATTGTAAATTTTGACAATAATCTCAAACTAGCTGTTCAACATTCTAGCATAGCCCGCAAAAACATCAAAAATAGTAAAATATATTCTACAGATGTCGAGCGTCTCTTGACTGAAAAAAGGAGAGCTCGAAGAGAGTGGCAATTGCACAGATCCCCTCAACTTAAAAATTTACTAAAAGAGTGCACAAAAAGGCTAAGAAACTTACTGCAGTCTCAAAAAACGGCTTCTCTGGAAAAATATCTTAAGGAACTTGATGCAACTCCTCAATCTGACTACTCATTATGGCGTACAGCTAGAAATCTAAAAAGACCAGTTATCTCTAAACCGCCATTAAGAAACTTAAATGGAAGTTGGGCACGAAATGATATAGAAAAAGAAAATATTTTTGTTAATCATTTGAAAACCGTATTTACCCCTCATACATCTTTCGATACTGCGGTCGAGTTACCACCTGTTGTTGTTAGATCAGCTGTTCCACTAAGATTTGAGATAAGAGAAATCGAAAAGGCTATTCATGATTTAAACCCCAAGAAAGCCCCTGGTTTTGATAACATCAGTAACAAAATGCTTTTGGAGCTACCCCGCATAGCAAAGAAAATTATTCTACTAATTTGTAATGCTATTTTACGCCTTGAATACTACCCACAAGAGTGGAAAGTATCTTTAGTTACCATGATACCTAAACCAGGAAAGGATCCCACAAAAGTTGAGTCATATAGACCTATAAGCCTATTGTCTAATATATCAAAGCTATTTGAGAAACTACTAGTGTCAAAATTAACGCCGATTTTAAATGAAAACAGATGTATTCCCAATCATCAATTCGGTTTTAGAAGAAAACACATCACAATTGAACAAACTCATCGAATAGTAAATATCATAAGAAAAGCCTTTGAAGAAAAAAAATATTGCTCTGCACTCTTTATCGATGTGTCTCAAGCTTTTGATAAAGTCTGGCATAAAGGGTTACTACTGAAATTGCAGCGAAACTTACCAGCAAACATACACAAGCTGTTAGAAAGCTACTTAGTCGGGCGTCACTTTATTATTAAACAAGGCGATTTTTTAAGTTCTCCTCAGCCAATTAACGCTGGAGTCCCACAAGGCAGCATCCTGGGCCCTCTATTATACTTAATTTATACTTCGGACTTGCCAACAAACAGCTACACCCATAACTCAACATTTGCGGACGATACAGCTTTTCTAAGCGTACACGTAAACTGTCAAGAAGCATCTCGTTACTTACAGGATCACATATTTGAACTGGAAAGGTGGTTAAAAAAATGGATGATAAAGATCAATGAGCAAAAATGCGCACATATAACATTCACACTGCGTCGGGAAACATGCCCCCCCTATTACAATCAATAATCAAATAATACCCCAACACTCGCATGTAAAATACCTCGGTTTACATCTAGATCGGCGTTTAACGTGGAAATGGCATATAGAAGCTAAATTAACTCAAATGAAACTAAAAGCAATTCAAATAAATTGGCTTATTGGAAGAAATTCTGTTCTCAGCCTCGATTGCAAACTTCTACTTTACAACTCTATCTTAAAGCCAATTTGGTGCTACGGTATTCAGTTATGGGGCACTGCCTCGGCTTCTAACATCGAAAAAATTCAAAGGCGCCAAAATAAACTTCTTCGAATTATCACAGTCGCCCCCTCGTACGTCAAAAACAAATATCCACAAGGATCTCAATGTGCCATTAGTAAAAACTATGATAACGAAATATGCAGTAAAATATTTAAAAAGGCTGGAACTACACCCAAATTCATTAGCACGAAATATTTTAAATTATGGCGGCCACACTCGACTAAGAAGAAGAGACACTGCAGCACTCACCCAATCAGATGAACGGTAAACACCTACATATGTGAACAGAAACCGTGATGACGAAATCTTTTTTGTCCGGCACTGGCAGGACATAAATCAAATATTAGGATAAGATTTGATTAATTATTGTTAGTTCATATTTAATATATGAAGATTCAATAAATAAATACTGAAAAAAAAAAAAAAATATGGGAAGGATATTAAAAAAAATTTCTTAATAGATTCCAGCTAAGCATAAGCTATGTATGCTGGGTCTATTTCCCTGGTGCTCTTATAACCAGATTATAGCAAATTTCTTTGCTGTTCTATCCGGTTTAGAGCAGGATCGCCATGTAATGTTTTACTTTAACTAAGTGAAACACAAGCGAAGGTTGATGGATAATAATGGATTTTTATTTACAAATTTTATTTGTTTAAATACTACTTATGAGAATAAAACTTAACCTAATATTGAGTGACTCTACAAAAAGTTTACTCAATCACTTATTCTAGTACTTAGCATTAACTTACATACAAATGATACGGTATTGTATCAGGCACACAGAAATCGTTGAGTTACTTTACCAATTTGTATTTCATTAATTATTGTTTAGAGCGGTGTACAGTGTATTTAAGAATTTGTACGTATGAAGGAATTTGTTAGATCAGCATAAATGTATCAATGTACATTGAACTGCAGTTGTCGATTTTGTTGTCAACATGACTAAGCGAACGTTGACCGTTGTTTATTTAAAATATCGAATTACAAAAAAAGAATTTATAATTGTGACAACGAAAAACAATTCAGTAATGTTACTGACCTAACGTAATAATATTATTTGTTTGTTTTTGCTAGAATGTATTAACACTAAATTTTGAATGGAAAGAATGAATTGTAAATTAAACGTATGGATACACTACACGTCCGCCAAGATAGCAACGAAAGTTAACAACGGCGGAAATAAAAAATAAGGGATTTAGTGGCAACACCGGAATTGAAAATGAAGGTATATTTTGGATATAATGATTTTAGAAATTTAGTGGAAAAGGATTAAAAAACATCAATCGACCTTCCGTTCCAGAGAAAAGTGGGTTCATCCAAAATGGTCAGTAAAAATCGTTGCTGATTTATGCCAACCAAATTAGGAAGTGTCAGGGCATAAACTCAACGGAATATGTTAGAATACTACCTAAAGATTAAATGACATCAATTTTGGAAAAATCTCCGGAGCCGTTTCACAGAAAAGTGGGTTCATCCAAAATGGTGAGTAAAAATGGTGTGTAAAAATGGTCAGTAAAAAAGCGCTAAATTTGTAGTACTTTTTAACGCTGACACATTATTTAACGTCTCAAATGGCGCCTTTAATTTTTCAGCAAATCTGTAAAAAAGCGCAAAGTATTTGCTGATTTAAGGCCGTGTCAGATACAACTTTGTCGCTTTGCGTGACGTTTCTACCTTTGGCAGAAAAACGCAAAGCAAAAGGTGGATGACACAATGAAAACTTTGACAACACTCACGCATTGTTGGTTTACTTATAAAAGCGGTTGGTAATTTATACATTTAATTATTTGTTATAGAAATAAAAGTTAAAAATTTCATTGGACGGTTTTTTGGGATTGAATTTGTCAAAAAAAAAAAAAAAAGGAAATTATACTAGCCAATTGTCCAAGCGCGCAAAAAGATGAGATTTGGCTAACTTTTTGCTTCGCTCCGCTTTTAAAGAACTTTATGTGACATGTTTCGTATAAGTATATTTTATCTTACGCTGCATTTACACATGAAAGTACTTTCATGAAATTTCTGTATACGTATTATCACCACAAATTTCACAGAAAAATAAAAAACTGTCATGAAAATTTACATGAAAGTGAAATTTCATTTTCAAAATGTCGTCAAAGGGTAAACTTCTATCAAAAATTTCTCTTCCTCTTCTTTTATTGTTTTGCTTATTTCAAGTTTCAGAGTTACCGAGCCAATTATTCACGCCGAACTTCAGGCATTCGTTCAAAATAATATTTATTTTTATTAGTTTTCATGATATTTATAAATTTTAATTAGAATCATTGTGTCTTAATATTTAGTTGAAAAAATATATTAAAATTCTTTATATATACGAAAAAAAAATTTCAATTGGCAACACTGCTTAGTTATTGTCATTTACTTTCATGAAATCGCTTTCTTGAAATTTTCATTGAAAGCTAGCTGAAAGTTGGACTGCAAGTAGAAAAATGTAAATGTGTTAGTGAAAAAGTGTGAGTGTGTTGCGACTTTCAAGAAACTACTTTCATGTGTAAATGCCCAGTTAGATGTCAAAGCGAATCGGTAACGCAACGCGAAGCAAAAGTTTTGTCTGACATGGCCTTTAGCGTCGATGTCATAAATGGCGCGAATTAATTTTCAGCAAGTCTGTAAATGTGGCCAAAGTATTTGCTGGTTTTAAAGTGGCCATACTAATTTTTCTTAATTGTTTGTGTTTTTTTTGAGTTGCTGTCGGGGATACAAACTTTCTGCCCACATATATAATTTGGTTTTATTTTAATAAATATATATAAATTATTTTTGTAAAATATATATATTAATAAATAATTTGAGTGTAAAAAAAATATTTGATGCATTGTATTGCATATTGTTTACCCCTGACCACGCGGGTAATTTTAGATTTATTATCAAATATAACGCCGGAAGGTTAACTGTTGTAGGTTGCAAATGCCAAAAAAATATATCTAGAAATGGAGAACACGTGTTTATCTTAGAACATAATTGAAAAATATGTCAGAGATATTTTTTGTGTTATTATATTTCCAAAAAAAGTTTTAATGTGATTTTAAGGAAATATTTAGTTAATTTTTCGAACATAGAACATGTCGATGCAACATAGTTGAAACATGTATTAATCTTTACCATACACAATGAAACTAAAATTGTACTTTTTGTAGTTTACATGAATTTGCCTTTAATTTAAGCCTCAATAGTGCTCTCCTGTATGAGTGGAGAAAAATACAATACATTTCCTGAAATTATGAAATTTATATGTTTAAAAACATAGTTTTGAATAAAAGAAATAAAAATTAATAACTATATGACGAGGTTGCATATCTAAATTTTTCGAAACTGGACGGATTTTGTTTGCCTTACTTCATGCAAATGCCGATGCCGAGGGAATTTTTTTAATAATAACCGATGATCGCACCAAAAAGCGTAACTAATTGAGCCACGTAAATTTAAGTTCAATTTTTGTTATGAGATAGTTTTTGGAAAACAGTGGAAGGTACTGCATTAATTTCAAATGCACATATAAATTGTAAAATTACCGCTGGTTTTAGTACCTGATTTTAATTAAAATAATCTTTTAAGAATTTGGTTCAAAAGAACTATACATATTAATTTAAAAAAAACCTTTTGGAGAGGTATGCACTGACACAAAACACGCAACACTGAGATTCCGTTTTTAGTGTCATCGTCTGTGGTAAAAACTGAAACATAAGCAGTAACACATGTTTCGACCTAGTAGGTTATCGTGGTATCGATTTCCAGAACATTGCCGTTAATTTCATACTTTAGCTTTTTGGTTCTAAAACTGGCAATTTGTTTAATTATCGTTAATATTGGACCTAGAAACATAAACTTCAACATGCAATGTCCTGAGTGGATAAGAACCTATGAGGGAACTTTTTGTTCTCCAACTGTTGATTTTGGATTTTCCCTTAGTATTGGACCTAGGAACATAAAATAAAACATGCATGTTCCTGAATGAGAATTTGTTAGAGGGATCTTTTTGGAAGTTTTTCGTTCTTGAACTGGTATTTTTTTAATTTTCGTTAATATTGGACCTATAAACATATAATTATACATGCATAGTCCTGAGAATCTGTCAACGGGCTTTTTGATACTTTTTTGTTCGTTAACTGGTTCTATCTGAATTTCCCTTAGTATTGGACCTAGAAACATAAAATTCAACGTTCAATGTCCTGAGTGGATAAGAATTTATAAGAGAAAATTTGTGGTACTTTTTTGTTCTTTAACTGCTACTTTTTGAATTTCCAGTAGTATTACCCCTAGAAACATTAAATTTAACATCCAAGGTCCTGGGTAAATGCGAATCTGTTAGAAGGATCGTTTTGGTACTTTTTCGTTCTTTAATTGGTACTTTATTTTAGTTTTCGTTAATATTGAATCTACTCATTGTTGTTCATTAAATAAAAAAAAGCGAACAGGTCAGCGAACATCTGGTACTATTTTGAAATTCGGCCCTTTTAGGGAGTAAAGGGGTAAAACCTGTATTTTGTAACTTTTTTCCCCCATCAATTTTTTAAATCAATACACATATAAATAAAAGTTATATAACAATCATAACTTAACTAAAAAATACAAATGTAAATTTGGTACTTTTTCGAAATTCGAACCTTTAAGGGGTGAAAATCGTAAGTAATTTTGTTTTTTGCAAACACCTAGTCCGCTTCTATGGTGCCCAAAGACGAGGTCGAAACATGTGTTACTGCTTATGTTTCAGTTTTTACCACAGACGATAACACTTACAACGGAATCTCAGTGTTGCGTGTTTTGTGTCAGTGCATACCTCTCCAAAAGGTTTTTTTTAAATTAATATGTATAGTTCTTTTGAACCAAATTCTTAAAAGATTATTTTAATTAAAATCAGGTACTAAAACCAGCGGTAATTTTACAATTTATATGTGCATTTGAAATTAATGCAGTACCTTCCACTGTTTTCCAAAAACTATCTCATAACAAAAATTGAACTTAAATTTGCGTGGCTCAATTAGTTACGCTTTTTGGTGCGATCATCGGTTATTATTAAAAAAATTCCCTCGGCATCGGCATTTGCATGAAGTAAGGCAAAAAAAAAATCCATCCAGTTTCGAAAAATTTAGATATGCAACCTCGTCATATAGTTATTAATTTTTATTTCTTTTATTCAAAACTATGTTTTTAAACATATAAATTTCATAATTTCAGGAAATGTATTGTATTTTTCTCCACTCATACAGGAGAGCACTATTGAGGCTTAAATTAAAGGCAAATTCATCTAAACTACAAAAAGTACAATTTTAGTTTCATTGTGTATGGTAAAGATTAATACATGTTTCAACTATGTTGCATCGACATGTTCTATGTTCGAAAAATTAACTAAATATTTCCTTAAAATCACATTAAAACTTTTTTTGGGAATATAATAACACAAAAAATATTACTGACATATTTTTCAATTATGTTCTAAGATATACACGTGTTCTCCATTTCTAGATATATTTTACATTTGCAACCTACAACAGTTAACCTTCCGGCGTTATTAAATGTGATAATAAATCTAAAATTACCCGCGTGGTCAGGGGTAAACAATATGCAATACAATGCATCAAATATTTTTTTTACACTCAAATTATTTATTAATATACATTTTACAAAAATAATTTATATATATTTATTAAAATAAAACCAAATTATATATGTGGGCAGAAAGTTTGTATCCCCGACAGCAACTAAAAAAAACACAAACAATTAAAAAAATGACTATGGCCACTTTAAAACCAGCAAATACTTTGGCCACATTTACAGACTTGCTGAAAATTAATTCGCGCCATTTATGACATCGACGCTAAATCAGCAAATACTTTGCGCTCTTTTACAGATTTTCTGCACGCAAAGAAAAAACATGATTGATACAATCTCAATCGCAAACTATCATTAATGTTTGTGTGTCAAACACGTCTTAAACAACAATATATGTTCAGTAATAATGATTTTAGATAATTGTTGTCTCAAACATATTATTATGTTCAGAAGAAAAATGCGCACGATCTTTCAAACCATCTTTCTATATTTCCCAATACCATGCAAAATGTCTACTTCAACATTTTATATGGTTCTTACAATAAAAACAATAAAAAATGCAATTTAAAAAATTTATGTTTTATTTCAAATATAATAAATAAAATATAGCATATTTTAAAAATAAAATTAAATACACATATTTATATACCTGTGTATGTGTTTTAATTTATAAATTTACTTTGTGTGGTACAAATATATCCAAAAAATAAGAATTCCGTTCACTTAAGACTTCTAAAAAAAGTCAAACACAAACTTACCTTTTATTTCTTTTATGAAATCTACTACATATATTAATATACTGTTGAACCGTTTTTGAAAAAATTCGGCGCTGATGACAAAATTATGAGTCAAAATTTGTTATAGGTTTTTTTGGCTGCAAGAAAGACAAAGTAATTGCATATTTATATATTTTTATAATTATATTTAAATAACTTACCTGTTTCAATAAACGTATAATAATTTACATCGTTAGTTTTGCAAGGCAGCATGGCATTTTTCTCCCCAAAAAATCTTTTAATTATTCTGTCTTCATTCATATTTCCTGATTAACTGACGCTCGCGGACGGAGAAAATTTAATTTTCTTTATAAGCACACACTATTTGTTTTGACAATAAATGTTTGCTTCTTAAGAGAATGTGTTTTCAAGCAAACAAAAATGATGGTATTAAACATGCCTTTTGTATTCAACTAATATTATGATTTTAACTGTATAGTTAAAAATATATATATATTATAGTAGCTAACATATCAAATAATTTAATATGTTTAGCTAGACCAGAGTACCTTTTTAGGTGTAAGCCACCATATAATATTATTATAGTGAATTTAAAAATGTTAAGGACAAAAAACAATTTTTTGAGTTATATTAAGACTATAATTAATTTATGAGGGTAAACATATTAGGCAAGTATAAACAAAAATGGTCGTAGTGACCATTCTTTAATCATGTTTTTTCTCTGCGTGTGAAAACTAAAAGGCGCCATTTATGGTACCCACAGACGATGCAACATTTGTCAAAACACGTGCTACTATTTATTTTTCAGTTTTTACCACTGTTGCTATCTTGGCGGACGTGAGCACGCTCTAATTGAAACGTTGTCAGATGATTTTGTGTCTAACTTTTACAGATGCAATGTTTTAAAGGTAACACACGACATGTATGTATTTTACAGTGGGAAATTTGACAACTCAGATGTAAAAAACATGTCGTCTACGGGCACCTTAAGTAAACAAATATTTTCTTGAAGAAATATTAACGACAAATATCGGTAAAAATGTTAAAAAATTAGTATAAAAAAATTTATATTGCATTTTCCTATATTTTCCGGTATATATTTTTTTAAATTGCTTAATATACACATATATTAAATGAACTTTGTTTTGAACAAAAAATTAAGACCATAATTCAGAAATATATTTTGAAATCGGTCGAAATTTACTACACCTTATAAAAACTATCGTTTTTCCATTGATCGATTTTCATCACATACCTGAATATTCCTTAGAAGGAAATATGCCTGTATTCATACAAATATTATAAATCTATTCAATGTTTACGAAACAAATTTTGTATGTTAAAGCTAACTTGTAATAATAGTTGGTATCTCGGTTAAGGTTTGCTACTCTTTTTTAGCAACTTTATTCTTTCGGAGTATATGAATACGGAAAATAATACTTAGTTTTATTTAAATTTTATTAAATATCTTGAATAAAAGTATTCACACTGAACAGCTATGGTTGTAATAGCTGCTTTACACTATCACACAAGTCTTACGTATTTTCGAAAAATACAAGCCTGTCATTATAAGTTGTTATTGTTCTTTTGAAAATGTTCAACAACAAATACTTAATACTTTGTGGGATAGTGTATAACGGCCTTTAATAGCAATAATTAAAAAAAAAAAATTATAACATTGTAATGCATTATAAATAAATATGTACAAAAGTAAATTTAATTAAAAAAAGGCAAATATTGGCGCATTTAGTGTTGTTTAATTGCCGCACAAGAACACAATAAATATTGCTACAGAGATGATAAAGTTGGTACAATTGTACTTTTTTCAGTACTGAAGTACTAAAATGGCATGTTTAGTACAATTTAATTAACCATTAAAACTTTTTGGTCTAAGTTGGAGAATTAAAAAATTAAATTAGTGAGTCAATGTCTCCAGTTATCATTAGAATTGCTTAAGGCTGATGTTTTAATCATAATACATAGGCATAAATGGGCCAAATGTCAAAAGTTGTTTAAATTTGTTATTATATTTTTTTTAATATTGTTTTTGATTCCAAGAAATCTTTAAAATAAACATAAAATTTAATAATTGCGAAAAAAAATTGTGAATAAAATTTTTAAATAACCATAATAATAAAAATAGTGTAATAATATTAAAATGCGTTATTGTGTGTAAAACATTTTAAAAGTGGATGCGCTACGTTATTTTCAGTGCCAAAAGACCCAGTGAAAGTGCAAAATGGGGTAAAATTTGTGGCAGGAATTTGGCCCCATCACATGAAATTTGCGCAAACCATTTTTCGGAAGCAAGCACTGTACGCCAAAATTCCGGTTGAACATTTTCATTAAGCAAAATAAATACATGATAAAAACAAAACACATTTTTCTTAACAGGTGACAAGTTTTTGACATTTTTACCATTTGTATACACAAGCAAAACGCGTGTTGTTTTTTCTATTGTTGCATTGTTGTAGTTGTGCGCAGACCTACTAATTGGGCCATGGTCTATACCACATTTTTCTGTTATGTACATTAAACATAAAATACAATACAAAAATATAATATGTTTATTTAAAAAAATTATGAATTTAATGAAATAACTATTTTGTTCTTAAATTTATCAGGACTTGAAGAAAAATCAATACAATTATAGAATTTGTTAAACTCATTGAATATTATAATTAGAGGATCCGCATTAGCATAATTAGCTCTAAAACATCGAACTGATAATGGAACAAAATGACGTGATGGGCGGTGAGAAACATTAAACGAAATATTGTTGATTAAGAAACCAGAGCTTACTTCGCCAATAATAATATTGAAAATAAACGATATGTTTAGCATAGTCCTACGGCTATTCAGGGTGGGCAGCTTAATAAGAGAGAGTCTCGCCGAATACGAAGGCAAGTTAACTGGGTTAAAGCTTAGTTCACGATGACAAAAGAGCAGGAATTGATTTTGGACGGATTCGATAGCATCGGAATATTTTTTATATATATTATAGATCCATACTTTAGAAGCAGTAAACAAACTTTTTGTGACATACGGATCATTTAACTCTTTTTTTTTTTAAGATTTGCATGGCACCATAAATAAAACGAGTTTACGTCATTTAGGAGACGTCGTTTGTCAGATACTTGACAATAACTTAGACAAACTTGTACATAACCTGCATACATTAAAATATTGGAAGATTGAATCGCATTAGGCAAGTGGTACTCCAGATAGAACATCAATTCGTCAGGAATAGGTGTTTTTAAAACGAACGCTTTGTTTTCTATTAGTTAAACATGAATTAATCCATTCAATACTGAGGTCTGTAAATCCCAAAAAATATAGCTTCTTTTTAATGAGCAAATGGTTAACTTTATCGAAAGCTTTACTAAAGTCGGTGTATATAACATCAGTTTGTTCTTGGATATAACGGTTGTGAGTTTAAGAAGGTTTGTCGTAGTAGAGCTCCTTTTTTGAAATCCTTGCTGATAAGGGGATATTATGTTTTACATTTGATGGGATAAGTATTTAGACTTAATGTTTTTAAATATTTTAGGTATAATACTAAGTTTGGCGATTCCACGGTAGTTTTCCACTTCAGACTTTTTTCCTGATTTATACAAAGGAACTATGAAAATCTCTCCAAACGTCAGGGAAATAACCATATTTTATTGATGCATTGAACATAATTTCTAAAGGGATGGCAATAGCGTCGGCGCATTTTATTAAAATATTGCTTGGAATTTTATCCGGTCCAAAGTTATACGAAAATTTAAGGTTTCTTAATTCTACGGATATTGTAGAAACATCAAGAAAAGCTATATTAATTGTTTGCTTTACAGTTATTTCGAATGGGTAATTAACTGAATCATCATAAGTAGAATCTGAATATGTTGATGAGAAAAAATCCGCACATAAATTGCCTATAGTTGCATAATCACTGAATTCATTCTGTTTAAGCTTCACAGAAGAAGGAAAGCCTGTTATTCCTTTCTTAGAAGAAACAAACTTGAAAAACGATTTTGGATTACGTTTTAAATTATGTTTCATTGTGTTTATATAGTTTGCACAACATAATTTATTTAGTGACGTGTATTCTGCAACAGCAGATCCAGACTGTTAAAATTTTGTAAAGGGTGGTTAAATTTTAAGGGCCGATGTTGATTTTGAATAAAACACAAATTATTTAGGAAATTATTGTCATTTCTCTTTATTATGATAATATTGGTTCAATTATGTATGGAACAAAATATCGGCCAAATGCCCGCCGCGACCTCGACGGCACACCTCCATCCGATGGTCCAAATTTTCGATGACGCTGAGGCATAATTGTGGTTCTATGCCGTTAATGTGCCGAATTATCTAATCCTTTAGCTCTTGAATTGTTGCTGGCTTATCGACGTACACCTTTTTTTCAAATAACGACGAGTTGAGGTGGACGGCTCTTCAGCCACACTATATCGAACAGCAGCAATATTTTCAGTACGAGCTGTACGAGCGTGCACTGGTGTTTTCACATCTAGAGCCGGTTTGCTCAAATTTTTGCACGATTTTTCCGATCTGCATTATGATTTGAATGTCCATTTTCATAATAAGCCTGAATAACTTTAACGCGTTGCTCGATTGTGTATCTTTCCATGGTTCAAATTGAGTTAGTCTAAATTTGAGAAATGCCAAAAATAACTTGACGTTTAGGTGTGGTTCACATTCAACATCGGCCTTTTATAACATTCATTTATAGATAAAGAGTTTGATATTTTTTCGGAATACTTAAATTCATAAAAGAATATACTTTATCGTAATATACATTACACATTTGATCTACGTCAGCATAGCACGATTGTAATATACTGATTAGTGGCAACCTTGACGAAATCGGCAAATATGACATTTGTATAATGACATTTCTTAATTCATTTTTTCTTCTGCTTTTTTTTCAGAACACACCAAAAGCAAATTCTACTTTGAGTTATTTTTTTAAATTCTTTATTGTTTCAAAATAAATGAATTACTGAAATAAAGTTATGTTAAGTGCCGACGAGGAAAAAGCAGCAGTTAAAGGAAGTAATAAATTGGATGAGACTAAGATGGCATCAAAATTCGGCGACTTAAGCCAGTTCAGCGTGACTTCAGGGAATTGGCTAACTTATCTGGAGCAGATGAATTTTTTTTTTTTGGCAAATGGAGTTACAAATGAAAATTGCAAAAAGGCCATATTTTTATCGTCGTATGGGACAGATGCATACATACTTCTGAAGTCTATAGCCAACCCGGTAAACATTTTAGCTGAATCATTCACTTTTAAAATGGCCGTAGATTTGTTATCAAAACACTTTTGCCTAACGCCAACCCAGATAATACAGTGTTTCCAGTTTTACCGCAGGGACCAAAAGAAGGGGGAATCTGTTCCAGAATTCTTAGCGGCCCTGCGTAAATTGAGCCAGCATTGTGAGTTTAATGACTTGGATGAAATGTTGCGCGACAGATTGGTGTGTGGACGGAGATATGAAAGCGGTTGCTGACGAATGACAAACTGACCCTCCAGATTGCACAAGAGGAAGCCATTGCCAGTGAAGAGGCCCAGAAAAATTTGTTTGCATTAAAAGCACCAGTTATCCAGCCAGGAATCAATAGAATGGGAAGCAGCAGACAGGAAAATAGTGAAGCCAAAAGTCAAAGTGGGAATTGCTTTCTTTTTTCAGTATTTATTTATTGAATCTTCATATATTAAATATGAACTAACAATAAGTAATCAAATCTTATACTAATATTTGCTTTATGTCCTGCCAGTGCAAGGCACAAAAGATATCGTCATCACGGTTTCTATTCACATATGTAGGTGTTTATCGCTCATCTGATTGGGTGAGTGCTGCAGTGTCTCTTCTTCGATGTGGAGGTGGACATTTGCCAGACCAGTGTAAATTCAAAGATGTTAACTGCGACTTTTGTGAAAAACGGGGACACGTAGAGAAGGCATGTATAACTAAGATCAAATCGTCTAAAAAGAATACCCATTCGGGAAGAGCAATTAACCGAAACAATGTGAATCAAATGAACTTATCCAAGGTCGACGGAATCCAGTACCCATGTTCCGTAACTTTGGTGAGAACTTCTCGCATCGAAAACAAACAAAATATTCTATCGTTTCTCGAAAAGTGAGAACAAAGTGTGTCTGTAACTCATGTCGAAAACAATCAAAAGAGATTACGTCGTTACGTTATAAATGTCATAATATTCCACTCGAAGCCGATATGAAATTGCAGACGACCAAAATTGACGGCGACCAAAATAGAATAAAATTGAAAAAATTTCAACGACGGCGGCGAAAATACAGCCGTCGGCTATATCTAAAAATGTAAAGTGCGACTTTAATGTTTGTTTTTTTTTTATTGCTTATTTATTGAATCTTCATATATTAAATATGAACTAACAATAATTAATCAAATCTTATACTAATACTTTATTTTTGTCCTGCCAATGCTAGACGAAATGTTTAGCGGTCTTCTCGTAGGATGAGTCCTGCAGTATCTCTTATCCTTAATCTAGAGTGGCCACTGTCATTTAAAAATTTTCGAGCTAGTGGATTTGGGTGCGACTCAAGCCTTTTTAAATATTTTGCTGCGTACTTCGTAATAATAGTTTTTACTAATGGCACATTGAGATCCTTGTGAATATTAGAGTTTTTAACATACCAGTGAGCGACTGTGATTATTCGAAGAAGTTTATTTTTGCGCCTCTGAATTTTTTCGATATTTGCGGCCGAGGCAGTGCCCCATAGCTGAATACCGTAGCACCAGATTGGCTTTAATATAGAGTTGTAAAGTAGAAGTTTGCAGTCGAGGCTAAGAACAGAATTTCTTCCAATAAGCCAATAAATTTGAATTGCTTTTAGTTTTATTTGTGTTAGTTTTGCTTCTATATGGCATTTCCATGTCAAACGCCGATCTAGATGAATACCGAGATATTTTACATTCGATTGCTGGTTCACAAATTGATTATTGATTTTAATAGGGGGACATGACTCCCGACGCAAGGTGAATGTTATATGTACGCATTTTTGCTCATTGACCTTTATCCTCCATTGTTTTAACCACTTTTCCTGTTCAAATATATGATCATGCAAGTAACGAGATGCTTCATGACAGTTTTCGCATACTCTTAAAAAAGCTGTATCATCAGCAAATGTTGAAGTAAGAGTGTGGTTATTTGTTGGCATGTCTGAGGTATATATTAAGTATACCACAGGGCCCATGATGCTACCCTGAGAGACCCCAGCGTCAATTGGCTAAGGAGAACTTAAAAAAACCCCTTCTTTAATAATAAACTTTCGACCGACTAAGTAGCTTTCTTACAGCTTGTGTGTGTTTACTGGTAAGTTTAGCTTAAATTTATGTAATAAGCCTTCATGCCAGACTTTATCAAAAGCTTGAGAAACATCGATGAAGAGGGCGGAACAATATTTTTTTTCTTCAAAGGCTTTTCTTATGGCGTTTACTATACGATGGGTTGGTTCAATTGTGCTATGTTCTCTTCTAAAGCCGAATTGATGGTTAGGAATACATCTATTTACATTTAAAATTTTGGCTAATTTTGACAGTAACAGCTTCTCAAACAGCTTTGATATATTAGACAATAAGCTTATAGGTCTATATGACTCAACTTTTGTAGGATCCTTTCCTGGCTTAGGTATCATTGTAACTAAGTATACTTTTCATTCTTGTGGGTAGTATTCAAGGCGAAAAATAGCATTAAAAATCAAGAGAATAATTTTCTTTGCTATGCTGGGTAGCTCTAAAAGCATTTTGTTGCTGATCTTATCAAAACCAGGGGCTTTCTTGGGGTTTAAATAATGAATAGCCTTTTCGATTTCTTTTATATCAAATCTAAGTGGAACAGCAGCTCTAACAGCAACAGGTGGCAACTCGACTGCAATATCGGGAGATGTATGCGGGGTAAATACGTTTTTCAAATGATTAACAAAAAGATTGCCTTTTTCTTCATCATTTCGTGCCCAACTTCCACTTAAGTTTCTTAATGGTGGTTTAGTGATATCTGGTCTATTAAGATTTCTAGCTGCACGCCATAATGAGTTGTCTGATTGAGAAGTTGCATCAAGTTCCTTAAGATATTTTTCGAGGGAAGCCGTTTTCTGAGACTGCAGTAACTTTATTAGCCTTTTTGTGCACTCTTTTAGTAAATTCTTAAGTAGAGGGGATCTATGCAATTGCATTTCTCTTCGAGCTCTCCTTTTTTCAGTCAAGTTGAGCGTCTCTTGACTGAAAAAATCTGCAGAATATATTTTACTATTTTTGGTTTTTTTGAAGGTTATACTAGAATGTTGAACAGCTAGTTTCAGATAACTGTCAAAATTTACAATAGAAATATCCACATTCTCCGATGTACTAAGCGGAATATTTTCAGTGCAGTGGGTACTGAGATATTTTTTATATTTTAACCAATTTATTTGAGTGGCTGACGTCACTAAGTTATCAGACGGAGATACAATTCTATTAGGATTTGTTATAGTAAGAATTGTAGGTGTGTGATCAGAAGATAATTCTAAGGAAGCTTCAACATAAATCGTTTCTGCGGGGATGTTTTTAGCCACTCCAAAATCGTCCTAATGATTTGAAATATTTATAATATTGGCTTTCTGATATAGAAAATCTAGGTGGGGAGTATAATGATGAAATTTCTATGTTTCGATTTAATTCCTCAAAGCAAATGTTCGTTGCTTGGAGGTAATCTTCACGATGATCACTCATTAAGTAGTGTTTTACTCGGTTCTTTATCAAAATGGCAGAACAGCCACAAGCTCTGTCTCGAGGGTCCTTGGTATCATATAATATATAACCATTGATTTTAAACGTATTTCTTGAGGTCAGATGAGTTTCAGAAACCATCATGACATCAATTTTGTTTATTTTTAAGGAAGTATTCTAGTTCATTTTTGTGTTGGCGGATGCCGTTTGCGTTCCAAAAGCAAATTTTTAAACAGTTCATGGCTTGTTTAGTACAGCTTGCAATGACATCGATTGCATTCTTAACATTTCTTGCATCATGTTACCCATTGTGTTAGTAAAATTGTTAACTGTTTGCACTAATGTTTCCATAGTTTTTTCTAGCCGAGTTAAATTAGAAATGGGAATTTCATCATTATTTGCTAAATCACCTTGCAGTGGCATAGGATTAGATTTTAATACATTAGCGTACGAGGTTCTGGTATTATTTGGCTGAGGTATCTGGACGCCGTACGTGTTTCCTTGATTAGTTGCTTGCGTTTGAGGGGGATTAAGTTTCTGTCCAACAGAACGCTTCACAATCGAATATACCGGGCATCCTCTATAGTTGGCAGTGTGATTACCACCACAGTTGCTACATTTTTTACATTAGGGTCATTTTTGGACTTATCGCACCGGACGGTACCGTGTAATTCTCCAAATACGACGCAAACAGGGGGTAAATGGCAGTATAACCTAGTATGACCAAATTCTTGGCAGTTTAAACACTGAACGGGCCCATTTCTTTTGTGCGGCTCCTCTATCGTGATTTTTCTGTACAGGATGTATTTTAAACTGTAAATGGGATGCGTTTAATTTTTTTTAGCTTAACATCGCCGGGCTCTAACTCCACCCGAAATAGTGGTTGGGGATTTTTTCCCCTATTTTTAATATTTGTAAAAATTTTTATTTTGAAGCATTTTTCTTCTAAAAATGTTTTTATTTCGTCTGGGTACACGCATGAGTCAATGCCCTTTATCACAACCTGAAGACCTTTGCTGCTTTTCAGTTGGTATGTATAGAAGCTTTTTTTAAGTGCTTCAAACTTATTAATTATTTTAGGAAAATCGTTCTCGTGATTAACATGTATTTTTGTTTCGTTTATATTACCACGCTTGATTGCAGCTACGTAAAACGATTTTCACCTATCAGCGAGATTAAACTTTTTATTAGACGTTTTTATGACGTTAGGTGCTTCAGAAGATTCATCCTCCAGAATTGCAAAACGATTTTGTGAATTTATTCTATCAAAAGATGGAACTTTCGTGGCCGAGGCTACAGCTGAAGAGGCAGGGCTGCGACCTCGCACTGTTATATACCTGTCCATACCAACTTGCACTTGTGGTTTTTGACAAATTTTTTCTTGTTTGTTTTCCATTGCGTCTATGTTCGAGTTTATGATGTCAGTGGTAACGCTTGCTGGCATAGGTTTTGCCGTTAGGTAGTTACTATTGTTTTCTGTTGTTATGTTTTTTTCCACATTGCTTTCACTAGCATGAATATCATTTATATTTGGTGTTGTTTCATTGTTATTACTCATATAGAGTTGTTTTTGTTTTTTTTTCACCGTTTTTTTTTTATTTTTGTTGACTGTGCTCTTTTTATTATGTATAATGTTGTTGTTACACCGAGATAATAAAAGAAAAAAGAATAAATATTTGTTTGCACAGATTATTTGCAGGTATGTGTGTGCGTACATACATACATAGGTATATTTTTTACTTGTATTTTTTCTTAATTTTTTTTATAGTTATTCTTGTTGAATATGTTAGCATATATTTACTTTAAACATTCACTTATAGCTACGATTTTACATTATAGAGTCTGGCAACTTAACCTGCAACTTTATTACAATACTATTTTTTTAATACTATTAAATACAGCCTTTTACTTTAATTATTTCCTTTTTTTATATACATTACCTTTCACTCAATAAAATCAATTGTTAAACTTAAAACCACATTTTGTTTCTCGGCCATTTTATTTTGTCAATAGGTTATGGGCCTACAAAATCGAAAAAATTTATAAAACTAAAGAAACTTATGAAGATACTTTTCGCGTTTAACTAAGGACAATAAAAAAAAAATAAGTAAAAAGTAAAGAATAAGTTTAACTAGAGGAACTGGAAAACTTTATTGTGTTTATCTAAAGCAAATTAAGGAATAAAGTACAACTATAGAAGAAAATGGCGGATGCTAAACCCAAATTTGCAAAGCTGAACAATGAAAATTACGCAAATTGGAAGTTTAAAATGGAGATGTTATTACGAAAGCAGAATTTTTGGAAACTCGTAATAGAAGGATGCCGACCAGAACCAATTTTTGATAAGAACGTGATAATAAACCAAATTGAAATCGACAACTGAGAGATTAAAGATGATGAGGCCAGAGGAACCATTGCTCTGCTCGTGATGGACGAGCAGCTTTGTCACATACGTAGCAACACCACTGCTAAGGATACATCGATGGCTTTAAAAGACTATCATGAAAAAAATACTCTAGCAAATAAAGTTTTTTTGATGCGGTCTATATGCAGAGTATATGGGTAATGAGAGTTTACCGCCACTTCGTCCAAAAAGCCAGTAAAATCCTTCAAAAGCCATTAAAAAGCCATTAAAATCCCTCAAAAGCCATTAAAAAGCCATTAAAATCCCTCAAAAGCAATTAAAATGCCTAAACAGCCATTAAAATCCCTCAAAAGCCATTAAAATCTTTCAAAAGCCATTAAAATCCCTCAAAAGCCATTAAAATGAACACGTGTTAAAGTAGGTCAAATGAACACTTGTTAAAGTAGGTCAAATTTAAAAAAAAAAAAAAAATTTCAAAAACAAAGTAATAAAAAAAGTCGTTAAATTTTATAGCTGAGATTTAGAAAAATGTTGGGGGAACAATGCACAAGTGTTGGGTGCATTGTTGAAGCCTTTCTTTAGTTTTTTTGTTTTGAATTAGGTGATGAAAAAATAAATTATTGGATGGACAGAAAAAAAAGGGGGAAAAGGAAAGTTAGTCAGACAGACAGACAGACTGGCTTTGTAACAGCAAATGGTTTTTCAATTTTATTTGGGGTAGAAGAATAAATTCAAAGTATTTGTTTTGATTGATAAAAGAAAAAGATTTTTCTATCTATAAATTATGATTTTATTTAGTTATTAAAAAAATTGTAAAGATGCAATTGGTGTTTCTATTTTATTTGGAGTGGATAGGGAAATATGAAACCATTCTTGAAAATTTTTTAAAAAAATTTCAAAAACAAAGTAATAAAAAAAAGTCGTTAAATTTTATAGGAAAGCAATGCACAAGTGTTGGGTGCATTGTTGAAGCCTTTCTTTTGTTGTGATCGATAGACAGACAGCCAGACAGACATACAGACCTTGTAGAAGCAATTGGAAAATTTTGTTCATAAGGCTTTTTTTTCTATCTATAAATTATGAATTTATTTAGTTATTAAAAATTATATAGATGCAATTGGTGTTTCTATTTTATTTGGAGTGGATAGGGAAATATGAAACCATTGTTGATAATTCTATCTTTTTATTTTGAATTATGTGAAGAAAAAATTTTGTAGAACCCATTGGAAAATATTTTTGATAATGCTTTTTTCGAATTAGGTGATGAAAAAAAAAAAAAATAGTGGATGGACAGAAAAAGGGGGAAAAAATAACTAATTAAATTGTGAATATTAAAAAAATTTGTATGTAGATGTAATTGATGTTTAAAATTCGGTTACTTAATAATAAATAATTTATGACATACATATACCTAAATATTTTCAGATAAGAAAGTGTTTGTTATGGAAAGTTAGTCAGACTGGCAGACAGACCGGTTTTGTAAAAGCAAATGGTTTTTCAATTTTACTTGGGTGGAAGAAAAATTCAAAGTATTTGTTTTGATTGATAAAAGAAAAGAGAAGAAAAAAATATATGTCTGTAGTAGCGATTGAGTGGAAAATGAATATATTTTTGATGAGCCTTTCTTTTGTTTATTGTTCTGAATTGGGTGTTAAACAAATTAATTGAGCGATTGACATGTGTTAAAAACGCTAGTAAATGTAGGTCAACATTTTTCTATATATAAATTATGAATTTATTTAGTTATTAAAAATTTTATAGATGCAATTGATGTTTCAATTTTATTTGTAGTGGATAGGGAAATATGAAACCATTCTTGATAATTCTATCTTTTATTTTGAATTATGTGAAGAAAAAATTTATTAGGTGAACAATCACACAGACAGTATTTAAACTAGTTTGCATGTATTTTCCTATATAAGTTTAAAAAGTAAAAAAGGCTTAGTGGAGTATAGGTTTTATTATCACAAATTATATGTATATAAAAGTATAGGTTTTTATGTTCATATTATGGGAATATGATTTTATAAAAAATTTAGTATAAAAGAGTAGCTAGAATAAACATTTTTCATTAAAAATTCTTAAATTAACAAAACAAAATGTCAATCCAAGAAGTCAACTTATTCGTAATTGATGATGATGAGGAAACACAGTTGTTTCCAGTTAATGGACAACAACTACCATCATCACCAACACCACCATCACTATCCCAACACCTTCCTTCACCAGCATTATCACCAACACCAGCGCCACCATCAATCACACCGGCGACTACAATAGAGGATAGGGTTTCCACTCTGTTTACCGAACGTTTGAACAATATCCAGAGGATACATAGGAAATGGAATATATATATATTGAAATGGGAAGTGATAATGATATTGATGATGATGATGATGATGATGATGATGATTTATAAAAATAAAAGAAGATAAAAAAAAATAATAAAAAAAAAATGTTTTTTATTTTTGAAAATATTATTAGATATTTCTTTTTTTTTCAGTTTTTACAGATTTAAAATTAAAAATACGTTTATAAAGATTAAAAAGCTTAAATGCTAACAAATGTTGTTCAAAAAGTGTTTGACATCGACAAATGTTAAAGGATTGTGAATAAACATTTTTACAATAATATGTATGAATGATATTATTTTAATATATATAAATGGACTATTTACATAATTATAACTTCTTAATTCATATTTTCTTAATATGTACAATGAGCAATGTAATGTTATAATTAAAAAGATGGGCGAATTTCAGGAGCGTGATAGTGGTTGGACATTAATTGAAATAACACGTTTGGAGATGAATATTAATCAATAACGCAAAATACAGAGAAAGTTTGCATGTATCAATGTTCAAAACAATGACGAGTATTGTTTTAAATGGGCTATAATATCAGCACTATATCCAGTTGATCTAAATAGCAACAGATGCTCATCGTATAACATTAAAAATATAAAAGACGATGTAATAGTGATGGATCATGGAATTAAATTAAATTTCATCAATTTAAATTTCCCTCTAGCAGTTAACAAAATAAGAGATTTTGAACAAATGAATCCTGAAATTAGTGTGAATGTGTTTGAACTAGAAGGTGATATCGTAGTGGGGCCATATTACTTCATCAAAGAAGAAAAGTCCAAACACATCAACTTAATACTGCTAGAGAATGGAGAAAGGTCCCATTATGTATGGATAAAAAATATATCGAAATTAATAAGTAATCAATTAACAAAAGATGGGCATAAAATATATGTATGCAATATCTGTTTAATACATTTTCACAAGGAGACATCGTTGGAACAACATAAGAAGGAATGTAATAAAATAGTTACCAAAATGCCTAGTATAGATAAAAGTAAGCTTAGTTTTAAAAAATTTTAAAAAGCAAATTGATGTGTCTTTTGTAGTTAATGCTGATTTTTGAGTGTATACTCGAATCAGTTACTATTCAAAATTCAGTTAATGTTCAATCAGTACAAAAAGCATATTCCATTTGCTTAAAGTTATTATATTAAATGTTCCTATAACTCAGATTTAGATATTTTTAGAATTTACAATGGCATTGATGCGCCACAACATTTTTTTTTTAAAGTTTAGTTGACGACATTTTAACTATTTACACTTGTCATCTAAGCGTAATTAAACCAATGAATTCTTAAACACCCCTTCAAAAGTTACATCATTATGAAAGCAAGACTTGTCATATTTGTACCAAATCTTTATCTAATGAAGATAAAGTAGCTGACCATTGTCATCTAACTGGTCAATATAGGTGTGCTGCTCATAATCAGTGTAATTTAGAAAATCAAATTACAAATTTCATCCCTATATTTTTTTAATAATCTTTCGGCATATAATTGTCATCTGTTTGTAAGAGAGCTTTCAACAATTGACGGCGATATAAATATTATACATTTAAATAAGGAGCTTTATGTGTCTATATCAAAAAGAGTTTCTGCAAATGATAAAGATACAATTGAGTCACGTTTTCTCGATTCATTTAGGTTTATGCCATCGAGTATAGCAAAAATTAGCAGGTTATTTGTCCGTCACTGATTTAACGTTAGTAAAATCAAGCTATCCAAATGATGAAGAATTCAATTTGAAGAAACGTAAAGCTTAGTTTAGACGATATGTTGAATCAGCATATTAATGATGAAAAATGTGTTACAACTGCCAGCATATCGTGTAAACGCAAAAATTTTTCAACATATGTATGTTTAATAACATTTGCTAGCTCTTTGTTAACAATGCAAACAAACGTATGTTGGAAATTTTAGCATATCGTGTGAACAGCGTATTATTAGTGCTTGACAAATTTCCTGCGTATGATGGCAGATATGTTATTTGTTGAAAATCGTATTTAAGCTTTTCAGCATATGACAAATTTGTATGCATATGTACCGAACTTAACTTAAAAATGAATTGAATTGTTTTACTTTTATTTAATTAAAAATGTAAATATGGCATTTATACATATGCGGAAAATAAAATATATTGATATAAGTTTTTGTATAAATATTTCTTTTGTTTATTTATTTAGTTACAATCTTTGTGTAGAGTAATACTAAATTAGATAATATCTGAAAACGGTCAACTAGATTATTTCTAAAAAGAAGAAAATAAACTTTTACTATCAACTTAAAACGTCATTACACAATTTATATGATAAAAAAGCTTGTCGCGAGATTGACTTGTGTAGAGGAAATAAAAGAACTTGATATTGGTTTTAACTATTAAAATTTTCAAACTAAGTAAATACGAGCACATAAATTTAGCGACAAGCTTCTACATCATATTAATTGTGTAATGACGTTATAAGTTGATAGTAAATGTATATTTTTTTCTTTTTGGTGCATTCAAATTAAAGCTCGTTTTTAAAAAAGGTTTTTACTTTGTATTTATTTAGAATTATATTTGCTGATACTGCCAACCTAATTCACCTTCCTCTACAAAATACATTGTCAATTCTTTTTGTATTTCTTTAGCACCGGTGATTAATTGAACGTCAACGTTTGTTGGAGTTTCTAGCGGTAAAAATGTTGAAGTTGAACTGTAAAACCTCCATTTTGATCATATTGATCGATGAATCCAAATGGTGTGTACAATTTTTTATTTGTGTCGATCATATAATTGTGAAGTACACAGCTTCCTAGAACCACTTTTTTAGTTTTTTTCTGTGTTTAAATGGATAGGTGACCGCAAAACTCGAAAACGTGCTGACATTATACGAAACGCATTTTCAATAATGCGACGTGCACGACTCAATCGGTAATTATACACTCGTTGCACCATTCTTAAAGGCCGGTATTCACTATCCTACATAATCGTACGATTCATTCACACGAAAATCTGACGGAATTCTATCCGACATAAAAAAATGTCTGCAAAATCTGCTGTCATACATTATGAGCACACACGATTTTTTTGACATATCGTGCGACTAAATAGGATAGTGAATACAGGCCTTAAGCCACGTTGACCATACGGTTTCATTAGATTTGGTCGCATAGCAAAAGCATCATCTGCAACAAGTAAATACGGAACACGTAAGTCTCGTCCTGGCAATGCAGTTGGTTCTGGTAAATTTAATTTGTTGCTGTCCATCGCCTTTGCAAAGGTACAGCGATTGAAAACACCACCATCAGAAAAACGTCCGTTACGACCGACATCAATGTAAATGAACTTGTATTCAGCATCTGCAACTCCCATTAGTACGATGCTGTGTGTACCTTTAAAGTTGTAATAAATACTACCAGAATTCCGCGGCGAAATCATTAACACATGCTTGCCATCAATAGCGCCAATACAATTTGGAAATTGCCACCGTTCTTTAAATGCTTTCGCTATAGCTTTCCACTCTTCTGCAGTTGTTGGCATCTACATTATCGAGAAAAAGATGTAGCGTATAAACCGAAAATAATACTTGGGAGGTCTTACCTTCATACAAGCACTGTATAAATCGCATCCAACACATGTGGAATAATTGTACTAATAGTCGATTTTGCGATACGAAAAAGAAACTGCAATGAAGAAAATGAATCACCACTGCTTATGGAAACGTAGGGTCAAAATAAGTCGATCCTTTGTTGTAATGCTTTTGCGCATCACTGTGTCTTGTTAAGTTATTATTGGTGATACCAAAGAAAGCAAATGATTGAACTGATGGATATCCATACGTAGAAAATTTTTCTATAGAGATTCTTCTTCCTCTTCCAATGCACAAATAATAGCTAGTGATATTTCCTCTGATGACATAATTTTTTTCTTTTTATTGATTTAAATAAATTTTATTGCAAAAATGGTAGTTGCATTAAAAAATAGAACAAGAGCATTGTCAAATTTATTTGTTATTTTTAACCAAATGACTACAATACTCAACATACATATCAACATACAAAATTCAACATATCGTGTAGACACAAAAATTGTATGCTAACTTATATGTTGAAATATCATTTGCTGGCATATGATGAATTTGAAAAATTTGGTATTTTCAGCATATCGTCTAGACACCTAACATATTGAATATGCTAATAGAGGCATTTGTTATTATTTTTAAGCATATGAGTGTAAGCATACATTTGCTGATTCAACATATCGTCTAGACTAAGCTTAAAGGTGTTTTTCCGTATGACAATTTTGATTCAATGAATTGTCTTGATTACCACCTCGTTCAGTATTTTTTTTTCAATAAATTAAATAATGAGTCGTGTAGTGTAGAGGATTATGAACATGCACAAAAGTATGGAAAACATTTAAAATGTACAACATTAAAGGATTATTTACTTTTATATTTAAAAGTAGATATTCTTTTACTTTGTGATATATTTGAAAATTTCCGAAAAGTTTGTGCAATCATTTATAACTTAGATCCATGTCAGTATTATACTACCCCAGGTTTATCCTGGGATGCAATGTTGAAAACAACTGAAATAGAATTGGATTTGTTGATTGATATTAATATATATAATTTTGTTCTTCGAGGTATTAGGGGAGGTATTGTTCAATGTTCTAATCGACATTCAATTGCTAATAATAAATATATTAGTGATTACGATTCTAACAAAGAATCAAATTACTTAATATATTTAGATGTTAATAACTTGTATGGGTTTGCAATGTAACAATACCTCCCCCTATAAAAAATTTTAAAATGGGTTGAAAATTGTAAACATTTCAACGTTATTAATACAGCAGAAGATTCTCCATTACGATATATATTAGAAGTAGATCTAGAATATCCATCTACATTACATGACTTTCATAATGATTTACCATTTTGTGCTGAGAATAAGAAAATTGAAACCATGAAACAAAAGAAACTAATAACTAATTTAAATAGTAAAACTAATTACATAATACATTACCGAAATCTTCAGCAATGTATTCAACCTGGTTTAATTTTAAAGAAAATACATAGAATTCTTCAATTTGATCAATCAAATTGGTTACAAAAATATATCGATTTAAATAACCATCACAGAACACTAGCTAAAAAATTCATTTGAACAAAATTTTTTCAAATTGTTGAATAATGCAGTATACGGGAAAACTATGGAAAATGTTGATAAGAGGAAAGACATTAAAATAGTATGTCAATGGGAGAATAGAGGTAAACGCTTAGGAGCTTGAGCTCTTATAGCTAAAGCCAAATTTCCATAGTTCACTCCAAATTCATGACAATATGCATGCTATCCAAATGAATAGAATTAAAACTAAATACAATAAACCTATTTATATTGGATTTTCAGTTTTAGAAATATCCAAATGGAAAATGTATAGTTTTCATTATGATTACATAAAGTCTAAATATCGTGAAAACATTAAACTCAATTATATGGATACTGATTCCTTTATTTATGACATTAACACAGATGATCTATACAGAGATATTAAAAATGATATAAATACTCATTTTGATACATCTGCATATCCGATAGATAATGTCTACAATATCCCACTTCTTAATAAAAAAAGTTTAAGGGATGATAAAGGATGAGTGTAATGGAAAAAATTATTAAGGAATTCATTGGATTAAGGGCTTAAATGTATTCAGTGAAAATTGATAGGGTAGGTCAGGAAATTAAAAAAATTAAGGGGGTTAAGCATTGTGTAACTAGTAAATTAAGTATAAATGACTTTAGAAAATGTCTATTAGAAAAAAAATTATACTATGATTCAATGTATATTTTTAGATCTAAGATACATCAAATTTACACTCAAAATATAAGTAAACTAACATTAAGTTATTTAGATGATAAGAGATTTATTAGAGATAATGGCGTTGATACTTTTGCATGGGGTCATTTGAGAATAAATAACTATCCTGAACTTATGGAAGAGGATAATGCCAATCTTCTCAACGTAAATATAGATTTTTAATTAATTTTATGTTTTTTAAATGATAAGATAAATTGTAAATTTAGATAATAAGAAAAAATTGTAAAATAAAAAAAAATATGAATGAAATCAAACGTTAAAATGTTATTTTTATTTTTATTTCAAACCATATTTGATTGCGTTAAGTTGATATTTTTTAATGAATTCTTTGAATTTAATTAATTTTTCAATATTTTGTTAGCAGAAGAAGACCGTAAAACTTTGTTTTTAGGTATATTATTCTTGTAAATTGTCATTATTTTATTGGTCTTAAATGTAATCGACAGTTGACTGGCAAATAAATGAGATTCCTAGTAATCGACAGTTGACTGGCAAATAAATGAGATTCCTACAAATCTCATCTATTTGCCAGTCAACTGTCGATTACATTTAAGAATATCTCGTTGTATACTTTTAACGAAACAGATTCCTAAAATAGCTTTTAAAAACAGCTAAACAGCGTTTTAAAACAGCTAAACAGCTTTTTAAAACAGCTAAACAGCTTTTTTAAACAGCTAAACAGCTAATTAAAACAGCTAAACAGCTTTTAAAAACAGCTAAACAGCTTTTTAAAACAGCTAAACAGCTAATTAAAACAGCTAAACAGCTTTTAAAACAGCTAAACAGCTTTTTAAAACAGCTAAATAGCTAATTAAAACAATTTCTTTCACATTAGCGCAAAACTCCCATTACCCATATACAAATACATTTAATTGTGATCACTTGTGTTTACAATTTATATTTAATAAATATGGTTTGAAATAAAAATAACATTTTAACGTTTGATTTCATTCATAATTTTTTTTATTTTACAATTTTTTCTTATTATCTAAATTTACAATTTATCTTATCATTTAAAAAACATAAAATTAATTAAAAATCTATATTTACGTTGAGAAGATTGGCATTATCCTCTTCCATAAGTTCAGAATAGTTATTTATTCTCAAATGACCCCATGCAAAAGTATCAACGCCATTATCTCTAATAAATCTCTTATCATCTAAATAACTTAATGTTAGTTTACTTATATTTTGAGTGTAAATTTGATGTATCTTAGATCTAAAAATATACATTGAATCATAGTATAATTTTTTTTCTAATAGACATTTTCTAAAGTCATTTATACTTAATTTACTAGTTACACAATGCTTAACCCCCTTAATTTTTTTAATTTCCTGACCTACCCTATCAATTTTCACTGAATACATTTAAGCCCTTAATCCAATGAATTCCTTAATAATTTTTTCCATTACACTCATCCTTTATCATCCCTTAAACTTTTTTTATTAAGAAGTGGGATATTGTAGACATTATCTATCGGATATGCAGATGTATCAAAATGAGTATTTATATCATTTTTAATATCTCTGTATAGATCATCTGTGTTAATGTCATAAATAAAGGAATCAGTATCCATATAATTGAGTTTAATGTTTTCACGATATTTAGACTTTATGTAATCATAATGAAAACTATACATTTTCCATTTGGATATTTCTAAAACTGAAAATCCAATATAAATAGGTTTATTGTATTTAGTTTTAATTCTATTCATTTGGATAGCATGCATATTGTCATGAATTTGGAGTGAACTATGGAAATTTGGCTTTAGCTATAAGAGCTCAAGCTCCTAAGCGTTTACCTCTATTCTCCCATTGACATACTATTTTAATGTCTTTCCTCTTATCAACATTTTCCATAGTTTTCCCGTATACTGCATTATTCAACAATTTGAAAAAATTTTGTTCAAATGAATTTTTTAGCTAGTGTTCTGTGATGGTTATTTAAATCGATATATTTTTGTAACCAATTTGATTGATCAAATTGAAGAATTCTATGTATTTTCTTTAAAATTAAACCAGGTTGAATACATTGCTGAAGATTTCGGTAATGTATTATGTAATTAGTTTTACTATTTAAATTAGTTATTAGTTTCTTTTGTTTCATGGTTTCAATTTTCTTATTCTCAGCACAAAATGGTAAATCATTATGAAAGTCATGTAATGTAGATGGATATTCTAGATCTACTTCTAATATATATCGTAATGGAGAATCTTCTGCTGTATTAATAACGTTGAAATGTTTACAATTTTCAACCCATTTTAAAATTTTTTATAGGGGGAGGTATTGTTACATTGCAAACCCATACAAGTTATTAACATCTAAATATATTAAGTAATTTGATTCTTTGTTAGAATCGTAATCACTAATATATTTATTATTAGCAATTGAATGTCGATTAGAACATTGAACAATACCTCCCCTAATACCTAGAAGAACAAAATTATATATATTAATATCAATCAACAAATCCAATTCTATTTCAGTTGTTTTCAACATTGCATCCCAGGATAAACCTGGGGTAGTATAATACTGACATGGATCTAAGTTATAAATGATTGCACAAACTTTTCGGAAATTTTCAAATATATCACAAAGTAAAAGAATATCTACTTTTAAATATAAAAGTAAATAATCCTTTAATGTTGTACATTTTAAATGTTTTCCATACTTTTGTGCATGTTCATAATCCTCTACACTACACGACTCATTATTTAATTTATTGAAAAAAAAAATACTGAACGAGGTGGTAATCAAGACAATTCATTGAATCAAAATTGTCATACGGAAAAACACCTTTAAGCTTAGTCTAGACGATATGTTGAATCAGCAAATGTATGCTTACACTCATATGCTTAAAAATAATAACAAATGCCTCTATTAGCATATTCAATATGTTAGGTGTCTAGACGATATGCTGAAAATACCAAATTTTTCAAATTCATCATATGCCAGCAAATGATATTTCAACATATAAGTTAGCATACAATTTTTGTGTCTACACGATATGTTGAATTTTGTATGTTGATATGTATGTTGAGTATTGTAGTCATTTGGTTAAAAATAACAAAAAATTTGACAATGCTCTTGTTCTATTTTTTAATGCAACTACCATTTTTGCAATAAAATTTATTTAAATCAATAAAAAGAAAAAAATTATGTCATCAGAGGAAATATCACTAGCTATTATTTGTGCATTGGAAGAGGAAGAAGAATCTCTATAGAAAAATTTTCTACGTATGGATATCCATCAGTTCAATCATTTGCTTTCTTTGGTATCACCAATAATAACTTAACAAGACACAGTGATGCGCAAAAGCATTACAACAAAGGATCGACTTATTTTGACCCTACGTTTCCATAAGCAGTGGTGATTCATTTTCTTCATTGCAGTTTCTTTTTCGTATCGCAAAATCGACTATTAGTACAATTATTCCACATGTGTTGGATGCGATTTATACAGTGCTTGTATGAAGGTAAGACCTCCCAAGTATTATTTTCGGTTTATACGCTACATCTTTTTCTCGATAATGTAGATGCCAACAACTGCAGAAGAGTGGAAAGCTATAGCGAAAGCATTTAAAGAACGGTGGCAATTTCCAAATTGTATTGGCGCTATTGATGGCAAGCATGTGTTAATGATTTCGCCGCGGAATTCTGGTAGTATTTATTACAACTTTAAAGGTACACACAGCATCGTACTAATGGGAGTTGCAGATGCTGAATACAAGTTCATTTACATTGATGTCGGTCGTAACGGACGTTTTTCTGATGGTGGTGTTTTCAATCGCTATACCTTTGCAAAGGCGATGGACAGCAACAAATTAAATTTACCAGAACCAACTGCATTGCCAGGACGAGACTTACGTGTTCCGTATTTACTTGTTGCAGATGATGCTTTTGCTATGCGACCAAATCTAATGAAACCGTATGGTCAACGTGGCTTAAGGCCTGTATTCACTATCCTATTTAGTCGCACGATATGTCAAAAAAATCGTGTGTGCTCATAATGTATGACAGCAGATTTTGCAGACATTTTTTTATGTCGGATAGAATTCCGTCAGATTTTCGTGTGAATGAATCGTACGATTATGTAGGATAGTGAATACCGGCCTTTAAGAATGGTGCAACGAGTGTATAATTACCGATTGAGTCGTGCACGTCGCATTATTGAAAATGCGTTTCGTATAATGTCAGCACGTTTTCGAGTTTTGCGGTCACCTATCCATTTAAACACAGAAAAAAACTAAAAAAGTGGTTCTAGGAAGCTGTGTACTTCACAATTATATGATCGACACAAATAAAAAATTGTACACACCATTTGGATTCATCGATCAATATGATCAAAATGGAGGTTTTACAGTTCAACTTCAACATTTTTACCGCTAGAAACTCCAACAAACGTTGACGTTCAATTAATCACCGGTGCTAAAGAAATACAAAAAGAATTGACAATGTATTTTGTAGAGGAAGGTGAATTAGGTTGGCAGTATCAGCAAATATAATTCTAAATAAATACAAAGTAAAAACCTTTTTTAAAAACGAGCTTTAATTTGAATGCACCAAAAAGAAAAAAATATACATTTACTATCAACTTATAACGTCATTACACAATTAATATGATGTAGAAGCTTGTCGCTAAATTTATGTGCTCGTATTTACTTAGTTTGAAAATTTTAATAGTTAAAACCAATATCAAGTTCTTTTATTTCCTCTACACAAGTCAATCTCGCGACAAGCTTTTTTATCATATAAATTGTGTAATGACGTTTTAAGTTGATAGTAAAAGTTTATTTTCTTCTTTTTAGAAATAATCTAGTTGACCGTTTTCAGATATTATCTAATTTAGTATTACTCTACACAAAGATTGTAACTAAATAAATAAACAAAAGAAATATTTATACAAAAACTTATATCAATATATTTTATTTTCCGCATATGTATAAATGCCATATTTACATTTTTAATTAAATAAAAGTAAAACAATTCAATTCATTTTTAAGTTAAGTTCGGTACATATGCATACAAATTTGTCATATGCTGAAAAGCTTAAATACGATTTTCAACAAATAACATATCTGCCATCATACGCAGGAAATTTGTCAAGCACTAATAATACGCTGTTCACACGATATGCTAAAATTTCCAACATACGTTTGTTTGCATTGTTAACAAAGAGCTAGCAAATGTTATTAAACATACATATGTTGAAAAATTTTTGCGTTTACACGATATGCTGGCAGTTGTAACACATTTTTCATCATTAATATGCTGATTCAACATATCGTCTAAACTAAGCTTTACGTTTCTTCAAATTGAATTCTTCATCATTTGGATAGCTTGATTTTACTAACGTTAAATCAGTGACGGACAAATAACCTGCTAATTTTTGCTATACTCGATGGCATAAACCTAAATGAATCGAGAAAACGTGACTCAATTGTATCTTTATCATTTGCAGAAACTCTTTTTGATATAGACACATAAAGCTCCTTATTTAAATGTATAATATTTATATCGCCGTCAATTGTTGAAAGCTCTCTTACAAACAGATGACAATTATATGCCGAAAGATTATTAAAAAAATATAGGGATGAAATTTGTAATTTGATTTTCTAAATTACACTGATTATGAGCAGCACACCTATATTGACCAGTTAGATGACAATGGTCAGCTACTTTATCTTCATTAGATAAAGATTTGGTACAAATATGACAAGTCTTGCTTTCATAATGATGTAACTTTTGAAGGGGTGTTTAAGAATTCATTGGTTTAATTACGCTTAGATGACAAGTGTAAATAGTTAAAATGTCGTCAACTAAACTTTAAAAAAAAAATGTTGTGGCGCATCAATGCCATTGTAAATTCTAAAAATATCTAAATCTGAGTTATAGGAACATTTAATATAATAACTTTAAGCAAATGGAATATGCTTTTTGTACTGATTGAACATTAACTGAATTTTGAATAGTAACTGATTCGAGTATACACTCAAAAATCAGCATTAACTACAAAAGACACATCAATTTGCTTTTTAAAATTTTTTAAAACTAAGCTTACTTTTATCTATACTAGGCATTTTGGTAACTATTTTATTACATTCCTTCTTATGTTGTTCCAACGATGTCTCCTTGTGAAAATGTATTAAACAGATATTGCATACATATATTTTATGCCCATCTTTTGTTAATTGATTACTTATTAATTTCGATATATTTTTTATCCATACATAATGGGACCTTTCTCCATTCTCTAGCAGTATTAAGTTGATGTGTTTGGACTTTTCTTCTTTGATGAAGTAATATGGCCCCACTACGATATCAACTTCTAGTTCAAACACATTCACACTAATTTCAGGATTCATTTGTTCAAAATCTCTTATTTTGTTAACTGCTAGAGGGAAATTTAAATTGATGAAATTTAATTTAATTCCATGATCCATCACTATTACATCGTCTTTTATATTTTTAATGTTATACGATGAGCATCTGTTGCTATTTAGATCAACTGGATATAGTGCTGATATTATAGCCCATTTAAAACAATACTCGTCATTGTTTTGAACATTGATACATGCAAACTTTCTCTGTATTTTGCGTTATTGATTAATATTCATCTCCAAACGTGTTATTTCAATTAATGTCCAACCACTATCACGCTCCTGAAATTCGCTCATCTTTTTAATTATAACATTACATTGCTCATTGTACATATTAAGAAAATATGAATTAAGAAGTTATAATTATGTAAATAGTCCATTTATATATATTTAAATAATATCATTCATACATATTATTGTAAAAATGTTTATTCACAATCCTTTAACATTTGTCGATGTCAAACACTTTTTGAACAACATTTGTTAGCATTTAAGCTTTTTAATCTTTATAAACGTATTTTTAATTTTAAATCTGTAAAAACTGAAAAAAAAAGAAATATCTAATAATATTTTCAAAAATAAAAAACATTTTTTTTTTATTATTTTTTTTTTATCTTCTTTTATTTTTATAAATCATCATCATCATCATCATCATCATCATCATCATCATCATCATCATCATCATCAATATCATTATCACTTCCCATTTCAATATATATATATTCCATTTCCTATGTATCCTCTGGATATTGTTCAAACGTTCGGTAAACAGAGTGGAAACCCTATCCTCTATTGTAGTCGCCGGTGTGATTGATAATGCTGGTGTTGGTGATAATGCTGGTGAAGGAAGGTGTTGGGATAGTGATGGTGGTGTTGGTGATGATGGTAGTTGTTGTCCATTAACTGGAAACAACTGTGTTTCCTCATCATCATCAATTACGAATAAGTTGACTTCTTGGATTGACATTTTGTTTTGTTAATTTAAGAATTTTTAATGAAAAATGTTTATTCTAGCTACTCTTTTATACTAAATTTTTTATAAAATCATATTCCCATAATATGAACATAAAAACCTATACTTTTATATACATATAATTTGTGATAATAAAACCTATACTCCACTAAGCCTTTTTTTACTTTTTAAACTTATATAGGAAAATACATCAAACTAGTTTAAATACTGTCTGTGTGATTGTTCACCTAATAAATTTTTTCTTCACATAATTCAAAATAAAAGATAGAATTATCAAGAATGGTTTCATATTTCCCTATCCACTACAAATAAAATTGAAACATCAATTGCATCTATAAAATTTTTAATAACTAAATAAATTCATAATTTATATATAGAAAAATGTTGACCTACATTTACTAGCGTTTTTAACACATGTCAATCGCTCAATTAATTTGTTTAACACCCAATTCAGAACAATAAACAAAAGAAAGGCTCATCAAAAATATATTCATTTTCCACTCAATCGCTACTACAGACATATATTTTTTTCTTCTCTTTTCTTTTATCAATCAAAACAAATACTTTGAATTTTTCTTCCACCCAAGTAAAATTGAAAAACCATTTGCTTTTACAAAACCGGTCTGTCTGTATGTCTGTCTGCCAGTCTGACTAACTTTCCATAACAAACACTTTCTTATCTGAAAATATTTAGGTATATGTATGTCATAAATTATTTATTATTAAGTAACCGAATTTTAAACATCAATTACATCTACATACAAATTTTTTTAATATTCACAATTTAATTAGTTATTTTTTCCCCCTTTTTCTGTCCATCCACTATTTTTTTTTTTTTTCATCACCTAATTCGAAAAAAGCATTATCAAAAATATTTTCCAATGGGTTCTACAAAATTTTTTCTTCACATAATTCAAAATAAAAAGATAGAATTTCAACAATGGTTTCATATTTCCCTATCCACTCCAAATAAAATAGAAACACCAATTGCATCTATATAATTTTTAATAACTAAATAAATTCATAATTTATAGATAGAAAAAAAAAGCCTTATGAACAAAATTTTCCAATTGCTTCTACAAGGTCTGTAAGTCTATCTATCTATCTCTATGTCTGTCCGTCTGTCTGGCTGTCTGTCTATCGATCACAACAAAAGAAAGGCTTCAACAATGCACCCAACACTTGTGCATTGCTTTCCTATAAAATTTAACGACTTTTTTTTATTACTTTGTGTTTGAAATTTTTTTAAAAAATTTTCGAGAATGGTTTCATATTTCCCTATCCTCTCCAAATAAAATAGAAACACCAATTGCATCTATAGAATTTTTTTAATAACTAAATAAAATCATAATTTATAGATAGAAAAATCTTTTTCTTTTATCAATCAAAACAAATACTTTGAATTTATTCTTCTACCCCAAATAAAATTGAAAAACCATTTGCTGTTACAAAGCCAGTCTGTCTGTATGTCTGTCTGCCTGACTAACTTTCCTTTTCCCCCTTTTTTTTCTGTCCATCCAATAATTTATTTTTTCATCACCTAATTCAAAACAAAAAAACTAAAGAAAGGCTTCAACAATGCACCCAACACTTGTGCATTGCTCCCCCAACATTTTTCTAAATCTCAGCTATAAAATTTAACGACTTTTTTTTATTACTTTGTTTTTGAAAATTTTTTTTTTTTTTTTAAATTTGACCTACTTTAACACGTGTTCATTTTAATGGCTTTTGAGGGATTTTAATGGCTTTTGAGGGATTTTAATGGCTGTTTAGGCATTTTAATTGCTTTTGCGGGTGTTAATGGCTTTTTAATGGCTTTTGAGGGATTTTAATGGCTTTTTAATGGCTTTAGAAGGATTTTAATGGCTTTTTGGCCAAAGTGGCGGAAAACTCTCATTACCGATATACTATGCAGTTTAAAGCTAGAAAAAGGAGGTAAAGCAGTTACACACATCAATGCTATGAATGACTTGTTCACAAAATTACGTGATGTTGGAGAGGAGTTGTTTAGGCATGAGAACCCTACATATTTTGCAGGGCATGAAAACCCTACATGGGTCGCAATAGCGAGTACATTTACTCGTCGTTTTGCTTCTTAACATCAACAGGCAGTTGGATGTCTTTTATTCACGCAGTTGCATTTTAATCAGTTCAAAATAAAGTAAGAAAAAGGTTAAGTTCTTTTTCCGTGAAAATACCAAACAGTTTTTTTTGTAAACGTTCTAACAAAAAGTGATAACTTAAATAAATAAACTAAAACGAAATTACATTTTGATAGTGGAAAACATTATTTCTTGAATTATTTGTAAATTCATTTTTTAAATTAATCCGGCTCGAAGGACCAAAAATGTATGGGTACACGGGGGGTAAAATATATATATGGATAAATAAGAGGATGGTACTTACAGGGGGGTGGTATTAGTTGAAAGTTGTCTTCTATTTTGTTGTTCCGGGGTTTTTCCTTGTAGGTCGTTCGCCAGATTTGCTGCTGGTGCTGAGGTGGCAGTCGATAGGTGGTTGACGGAGCCAAAAAAACTTTCCACCAATACGTACGTTGGATAACGATGGGATTAGACTCTAATCTTCTTGTGGTCCAAGCAGTTAAAACGAAGCAAAGTTGAATTCCTCTATTGACTTCACTTTTTTCCTCGATTTGAGTTATGGAAAATAACCGTTGACTTGTTGCCCAATATGTCACAGCATATGTTAAATCAGTCTGAACATGAGCTGAAAAAAGCTTGGAAAACAAACCACTTTCACTATGGGTTTTAATTAACCCGTAACACTGTAAATTTTGCAACAACCGGCTTCTAATGCGGTCACTACTTGACCTTCCAGTCAAACCACGTTCCCTTTTTTTCTAATAGGACTTCTTAAAACTCAAAACACGTTCTTTTTTTATTAGTATTTTTAGATTTAAAAAATTATATATTTTTTATTAAGGCTTTTGAATATTTATTTAATAATGGTATCGGTTTAAAAGAAAAATAGGTAATTGATTCAAAATGTTTAATTGTATGATTTAAATTATTAGATCCACAGTAACCTTTAATTAATACAACTTCTTTTTGTCACGCTTAATACTCGACTGCTTGTTTTACATAAAAAAGACTATTCAACTGCCTGTTGAAGTTAAGGGAAAAAGTTTCTTAAAAGGAAAAAAAAACGACGAGTAAATGTACTCGCTACTGCGAACCATGTAGGGTTTTCATGCCCTGCAAACATGTAGGGTTCTCATGCCTAAACATCCCGCCCCCCTTGTTATATCCTAAGATAACAACGAGGGTAGGTTTACAAGTTTAAAGTTCGTAACGACGGACAATCAGTTGAATTATAACATAGAGATGCAAAATAAGTACAATTCAATAGCAAGGTTACTGAGGTAAAAGTATAAGAATTAGCATACAAGTCAAAAAAATAAATTCAGGTATAATTTCATTATTTAATAAAAGTAAAAAAAATGTATAAATGTTGCTTGATGAAAAAATATGTTGCTTGATGAAAAATATGTTGCTTGATGAACTCCGAACTTTCCTATTATCAGATTCCCTTTGGGAGCGTAGGTGTCATCTGCTCGACTCAATTGCTCGTTTGCTCTGATGATTTCAGGCTGATGAAGGAGAGTGTGGTGTTGTCCATTGCAGTCGTGACAGCGTTCACTGCTGCGGCACTTTTTGAGACAATGGGAGTGGGCGAGGCAGTTTCGGCAGTACTGGTGACGCTTAACGATGTTCTTTCTAGGGGGGATGAAGTGCCAGTCGACTGGAGTAAAACCATCCTGAGAGAGAAGACCCTTTTGTATTTTAGGCACTAAATGTTGGTGATCACCATGGAGGACGTTAGCAGCGCCTACGAAGGCGGTGCCATTGTCGGAGTTCATATCGTGGGGGGTACCTCGTCGCGAAAAGAACCGAGCAAAGGCGGCAAAAAAAGCTTGTGTGGATATATCGCCGGTAGCTTCGAGATGGATCGCTTTTGTTGAAAAGCATACGAAGACCAGGACGTATCCTTTAGTGACCTTACAGCCACGACCCGCATAAGATTTTATGTCAAAGGGGCCCGCGAAGTCAACGCCGGTGTGACAAAAGGGGCGTGATAAACTTGCACGTTCGGGGGGTAAAGCAGCCATGATCTGTTGACCAATTTGGCGTTTATGTCTCACGCATGTTACGCATTGGGATAAAATAGTTTTTACCAACATTTTGAGTTTAGGGACGTAGTAGCGTAGTCTCGTCAAGCGATGTAAAAGCGCATTTTGACCATGTAGGGTGTGTTTGTGTAGATACGTGAAAAACAATCTGGTGAAGCGCGCATGGTAAGGCAATAAAATGGGGTAACGTTCGTCATAGCGCAGGGTAGGGGAGTCCGCTAAACGACCATTTATTTGCATAATTCCGTTGGAATCTAGAAAGGGGTTAAAGGTTAGAAGCGAGCTTTTTCGGGACAGTGGTTTTCTTTCAGATAACTGGGAGTATTCTTCGCTAAAGTACGATTTTTGACAGACGACTATTAGACGATTTTTAGCGGAAATTATTTCCTTGGCCGACAGCTCTTCTCGGCATACCATTCCCGCTGTCAACTTAGTTCTCGTGCGGTTATAAAAGCGGAATATATAATTTATAACTCTTAACGCTCGAGGTAGGTCTGAAAAGTTCTCACGAATATCGTCTGGCTTTATGAAAGTTGTATGTGCATGAACTAGTCTAATGTCTTCTTCCGTATCAAACTCCTTTTCTCGTGATGGCCAGTCTGAAGGGGGACGTCTTAGCCAAGCGGGTCCACGCCACCACAACTCACTAGATGACAAGTCACGTATGGTAACGCCACGTGATGCTAAGTCAGCGGGGTTACTTTTGGATTGAACATGAGACCACGAATCCTTTCCTACTTTTTCGATTATAGACGAAACTCGATTTTCGACGAACGTTTTCCACTTGTGAGCCGGTTTTCTTAACCATGCCAGCACGATGGTGGAATCTGTCCATGAGGGGCTGTAGGCATTTAATACCACGCGCAATTTTGTTGTGGTGCTGTTGGGTTTTAAAACAGCATGGTGGGGCAAATAGTAGGTGCCGCTGTCACCACTTATGGGGGTTACTTTGGTCATTTGACCTAGAGTAGAGTACTCTTTGATTACATGATCGAATTCAGTTTTAAGTTGGGGGTTTTTGATTAATCTCGCCTCGTTTCGTAGAAACTGGGAGAAAGCAATTTTTTGAGAGGGGTAGTAGGGAAGGTGACTTGTAAGTCGATTTATGATCAAGACATTTGAAAAGACTTCGAACGATTTGTCAACCGGGGATCCGATTTTGACATGACAGCTTTGGGTTGCAGTTGCAGTCACGGAGTCGCTTAGCCCGTGGACTTGGGCTGCTGATGGCCGAGTATAAGGACCCAGTTGCCTTTGTAGTTTCTTTGAAATGAATGTCGCCTCCGAGGCGGAGTCTTTAAGCGCGCGAACCGTACACTTGAGGTCGTTATGGTAGACGTCGACTAACGCTGTACCGAGTACTACAGATTGTGTGGTGGGTTCCATATGAGTTGAAAACGATTGCAGCGTTATATTTGCTGCTTGGGACGAAGTCGAAGGGTTCACATCTAAAGCGGGAAGGGGGTTGTTATTTTGATGAGCTGGAGTATTTTTAACGGTATTGTTAGTAGCTGTGGTTTTCTTCCCGTCTACGCAATGAAGCAGCGAATGATGTTTTCCTTTACATACCTTGCAGGTGAATTTGCTTTGGACTTCGGTATCGCATGGGGGTAAAGAAATGCGGGAGGTAATGTCGCGGTTGCTACCGTTCGACGGGGAGGCTGTTTGGGCATTGGCTTGAAGAGCCTCTCGGAGTTCGTAGATCTTTGCAACCACAGCTGTGTGGCTGCCATAGGTAGAGTAGTAACGCCCTTTTAAAGCTTCCAGATCGATTTCTTCTTTAATGGTTTCATAATTATCCATCGCAGATTCATAACGTGACTCGAAACTTGCCCAGAGATGGTCGATTTGCTTTTCGTAAGCGTAGAGGGTGTATCGCGTGTGCGACTCTACTTTTAGACCAACGATCATCACGCTATGCCCCCAGGGGCCGAGCACTTTTCGGGATTTTCACACACAACCCGAATGTTACCGAAACTCACTTCAAAGATTGTAAAAAACTATAATTTCATTCAGTTGTATGCTAGCTTTCAAACAAGCAGGTCGCCGTGGCTTTTGTTATTTAAAAACAAAAACAAAACACATAGTAAATATCTCAACTGAGTACTTTTATTTATCTCTCTTTTGCAGAATTTCCAATATTTTCAGTACACTTTGAATATTTTTCTACTATTGCATGTCTTTATTAAAATGTGGAAAATAGAGTGGGGAAAAGGTTTTAATTTTCATCTAATATTTTGAATAAAGCTGCATACAAATTAGAAAAAAATAAAATAAGTGCATACATGCAGTTATATAACAAAAAATATGTTTAATACACCAAAAATTTGTTTTCGACATGGTTATCTAGAAATTTCTTTCAGTGCACCCAAAATACACTCACCACTACAAACACATTTTCAACCGCCTCTCTTTGTGATTACCTCTGTTTTAGACCATCAAAGTAGGTTTTGAATTCGACCACACGATCAGAATAACGTATGACATTTTTTACCGATGCCATTTTTTCTTCTCAGGTGAATGGGCTTATAAAATTGGAAAATTTTTTAAAAAGTGTTATTTAAGAAAATTAAGGTAAATTTTCGGTGGGGCTTCGTAAAAGCGACCAGTAAATTTATTGGAGAAAATTTAGAGAAGTTTTCAAAGGTGCTTCGTAAAAGCGACCAATGAAATTTATTGAAAAAAATTTCAGGAAATTGTCAAAGGTGCTTCGTAAAAGCGACCAATGAAAATTATTTGGAAAATTTTAAAGAAATTTTCAAAGGTTCTTCGTAAAAGCGACCAATGAAAATTATTAGAAGAAATTCTCAAAGGTGCTTCGTATAAGCAACCAATGAAAGTTATTGGGGAAAATTTAAAGAAATTTTCAAAGGTGCTTCGTAAAAGCGACCAATGAAAATTATTGGGAAAAAATTTAAAGAAATTTTCAAAGGTGCTTCGTAGAAGCGACCAATGAAAATTATCGGGAATAAATTTAAAGGAATTCTCAAAGGTGCTTCGTAAAAGCGACCAATGAGAGATTATGGGCCAAAAAGTTTAAGAAATTTTAAGGTTTAATTTATCGTTGAAAAGTTTAACTAAATTTTCAAAGGTGCTTCGTGAAAGCCACCGATGAAGATAGTTGGAAAAAATTTAAAGAAACTTTAATGATTAATTTTCAATTAATTAAATAAATTTTCAGAGGTGCTTCGTAAAAGCGACCAATAAAAATTATTTGCAAAAAATTTAAAGAAATTTTGAATAACTAATTTATAATTAATTTATTATTAAATAAATTTTCAGAGGTGCTTCGTAAAAGCGATCAAAGAAAATTATTTGCAAAAAATTTAAAGAAATTTTAATAACTAATTTATAGTTAATTTATTGTTGAGGAGGGAAAAATTTTAGAGAAATTTTCAGATGTGCTTCGTTAAAGCGACCATTGAAAGTTGTTTGCAAAAGATTAAATGAAATTTTTGAAAAAAAATAATAACAAAATAATTTACAAAATTTAAAGAACTTTTCAAAGGTGCTTCGTAAAAGCGACCGATGAAAATTAGTTGCTAAAATTTAAAGAATTTTATATGGTTAATTTATAATATGGGTATATATGTATATGTTATAATTAATTCGCAGCAAAGGGGTAATCATGTGTCATGTGTCGTGGGCTTTATGATAATTTATTTATTTTCATATACCTATTCACTTTATTTTTATAATGTAGGCATTTATTTCAATAATAAATATTATAATAGTAATTGTATTAAAAAACTCCAATGATTTTTCGAGCTGCCCTCGTATCCAGCTGTTAGTATATAAGTTCTTATGTACAATTCAATTTGTCCCAGTGACCTAGTTATTTTCATGTACTTATGTTACACACCGTACATACATACATTTACTCGTCTGGTTTTTTTTTTGATTTATTCTCTCATCAAATTTAAAACCAACGAGTTGATCGACTGCGTAAAATATGCGAGATGAAAAATATTATTATTAGCAAGAGGGAATTAATGCAGTTGACGACAACAACAACACAAGAGATGCTTCTTGATATTAACCTTGAATATCAAGCAGCAAGTACAACTCAATTTCTTTTTACCTATTTTCGGTCTTTTTCTTTTGTGTTTTGTTTGTTTGTCAACTCTATATGTTGATGCTTAAGGAGTTGACAATGGTCAAAGCATTGCGGGGGGAAAAACGTATGATGAGATTGCCTGTAAATCTTGTTAGTTTGTTTTGCGATACAAACTAGTTTTGTAATTTTTTTTTTCTTTCAAGTCAACCGACTGTTGCTACTTCTGATGAGTAGGTATAGTTGTTTGTGTACTTAGCTGTAGGCATGTATGTATATATGTATGGATTGAATTTTTGGTGGTGGTTTTTTGGTTTATGAGAATAAATGCATATTGTACATGAGTACGTATGTAGTTATTCTCATATTATTATTTTTGCGTATGCAAGTAAATGCAGACTTACTTGATACGATTTTTTTTCTTTACACGTTTGCGCAACCGTTAGGTTTTTTCGTATGATGATTTTAGGGAAAAAGAATGACACATGATATTTAGGTAGTCACGAGGGGGGAAAAAGAAGTTGGGTTTTTTTTCGATTTAAAAAATTTTAAAAATTTATATTTTTTTTTGTATGTTAACGGTTCTTATTTGAGACCGTTAAAGCCACGCTATTGAAAAAATAAATTCGCACGTGATGCCGCGAGGGGGGTAAAAATTGGGTGTAACGTTCCACAGGGGGATTGGGGGTTTATACGACACTATAAAAGTGTCGGAGGGGGTTTCCCGGGTTATAGAGGACCCGTATGCGGCTCGAAGGGCCAAAAATTTATGGGTACACGGGGGGTAAAATATATATATGGATAAATAAGAGGATGGTACTTACAGGGGGGTGGTATTAGTTGAAAGTTGTCTTCTTTTTTGTTGTTCCGGGGTTTTTCCTTGTAGGTCGTTCGCCAGATTTGCTGCTGGTGCTGAGGTGGCAGTCGATAGGTGGTTGACGGAGCCAAAAAACTTTCCACCAATTCGTACGTTGGATTACGATGGGATTAGACTCTAATCTTCTTGTGGTCCAAGCAGTTAAAACGAAGCAAAGTTGAATTCCTCTATTGACTTCACTTTTTTCCTCGATTTGAGTTATGGAAAATAACCGTTGACTTGTTGCCCAATATGTCACAGCATATGGGCATTTCCATGAGAATGTCAACCACGACTCAAAAAATAAATAGCCTTGAAACTATTTTTCGAATATGGTAGAAAGTAAAAAACACTCAAACTTTACTACGCAAAGGGGCTAATAGCTTATTACAATTTTTAAAGAGCAAAAAATAAAAGTTAAAACTGACTATCTCTTTGATTAATTTTTAGTAACTGTAATCAACAATTTTCACTTTTCTGCCGATTAAATACAGATACTGGTAACATTGGAATTATACCTTAATATTAATATCACAACAACAATGAGCAAAATTCACGAGGAAAGATCAAATATATAGTTAGATTAGCGGTATATTTTTTGGTTTGTTTTGGATGCTATTCCAATGTCACGTACGTGGTGCAAAAACCTCATTTGTCTATGTCATTGCTATTTGATCATTCGTACGTGTTTGAAAATAAAAGTTCAAAGCAAGATATTTGTTGCAAAAAAATATTGATCGGAATTTTTCTTTAAATAGGTGTAATAAAAATTTTATAAGCTATTAAACGTCGTCACGTACGATATTGTATGTACTATAAATTCAACTAAATGTATCATCTTATTATGTTGGTATTAGGTTGAAATTTGATCAAAAATTATTTTTTTGCAATCTAAATAATCTATACAAATATAATTGGTATCGGTCCATATTTGACCATAGCAGTCATTCAAATACCACTCCAGAAAATAGCTTTTAATGTTATAACTTCCTTATAAATGTTGGTATTAGCATAAAAATTGGAGACAATAACTTTAATAACGATAGGTACTATGTCGTGATAAAATATTGTGCTGGTAGGTCCAAAATTAACTATGGGTCCCATATAAACCTCCTTCCTAAAATCGCTGAAAGGCAAGCAAATCTCATATAGATGAAGATATCTCAATAATATTGGGCAAAAATAACTTTTATATACATACTTCTTAACGTCTAGCATAATTCTATTCCGGTGACCATGATTGGCGATGGGTCAAAAATAGGGTACACTCTCAAAAATTTGTTTTTAAAATATTATGGTGTATGGTATCATATGGGCGGGCTTTGCCTACTATACTTTCTGACTTGTTTGTTTTAAGTTTTTGTATGCATATACATATTTACCAAAAATATATTTCATATCTTGTAAATACTATAAGAGAAAAATATGTCACGTACGGTATGTCACGAACGATATTACATTTAGTTTATTATAAAACCATCCAGAAAAATGTTTTTCTTTTCAATTACGGATTATAACGGAAAACTATATGGTTTAATGTAAAAAATTTAAAAAAGGAAAAATACCTCCCACAATTCGCAGATTTTCGGATTTTTTTACATTCACCCCAAATCACTTCCGTTTTATGTCACGTACGATATACACATATTTTGCTTGGTATTTTGGACAACAGAGTTTCGAATGTTATAATTTTTTTTTTCATGTAAATTACCCTCTATAAGAAACATAATGATAAATAAGTTTTCCAGTTACTACTATTTATGCAAAAACTCTATCGCTCCGAAGGCGTACAAATGTCACGTACGATGACATGGAAATGCCCATATGTTAAATCAGTCTGAACATGAGCTGAAAAAAGCTTGGAAAACAAACCACTTTCACTATGGGTTTTAATTAACCCGTAACACTGTAAATTTTGCAACAACCGGCTTCTAATGCGGTCACTACTTGACCTTCCAGTCAAACCACGTTCCCTTTTTTTCTAATAGGACTTCTTAAAACTCAAAACACGTTCTTTTTTTATTAGTATTTTTAGATTTAAAAAATTATATACATATATTTTATTAAGGCTTTTGAATATTTATTTAATAATGGTATCGGTTTAAAAGAAAAATAGGTAATTGATTCAAAATGTTTAATTGTATGATTTAAATTATTAGATCCACAGTAACCTTTAATTAATACAACTTCTTTTTGTCACGCTTAATACTCGACTGCTTGTTTTACATAAAAAAGCCTATTCAACTGCCTGTTGAAGTTAAGGGAAAAAGTTTCTTAAAAGGAAAAAAAACGACGAGTAAATGTACTCGCTACTGCGAACCATGTAGGGTTTTCATGCCCTGCAAACATGTAGGGTTCTCATGCCTAAACAGCAGTCTTTATCTGATAAGTGGAGTGCAGCTATGCTACTGAGCAGTTTGCCGGAAGGCTATGATACACTTATAACTTCACTAGAGTCCCGGAAAGAAGACGAAATAACTTTTTCTTTAGTTCAACAAAGAGTAATTGCCGAATATGAATAACGTTTACACATTGTTGGTAATGGTGTTAATAATGCCGTGTTGAAAGCTGTCGTTAAACCCGGTTCAGTCTGTTTTTTCTGCAAGAAAGCTGGGCATCAAAAGAAAAGCTGTATTAAGTATAAAAATTGGAAGGCAAAACAGGTGCCTGGAAAATATGGTAACAAAATTAATTCTGTTGAAGAAACTCCAAACACAAAGGACTTTTTGTTTAAACTTGGAAATACAAAATACAATTGGTTGGTTGATTAAGGTGCAACTAGGCATGCAGTAAATGATATAAAATTTTTCGAAAAACTAAACAACACTTATAAAAGCTCAATTGAGTTGGCAAATGGGGAAAAAGTTTCTATAGAAGGTATTGGATCAGGAGAATTATTATTTTATAACGTTAGTGGTAAGCAACATAAATATTTAGCTAAGGAAGTCTTGTATGCACCTCGTTTAGTTGGAAACATACTTTCGGTAAGACTACTAACTAAGTCTGGTTTTAATGTACATTTTGATAAAAGTACTTGTTACATAAATTTCAATGGTAATAATGTTGGAATAGCAGGTGCAGCTAGCGCATAAAAGAATTGTGTGAACCATGCGCAAAGGGAAAAAGGGCTCGAATTTCATTCCCAAAACATTCTACAAATAAGTCAACAGCACCACTGGATTTAATTCACACAGATGTATGTGGTCCAATGTCAACAACAACACCATCGGGAAACAGGTATGTGCTAACATTTATGGATGATTTTTCAAATTTTTCTTTTGTTAAATTAATTAAACAAAAGTCGGAAGTAGAACAAGCTATAAAAAATTTCATAATGTTTTGCCAAACAAATTTCGATCGCACGCCAAAAATAATCCGTTCCGACAGAGGAGAAGAATACACTGGGAAGAATTTAAATGAATATCTAAAGTCGCAAGGAATTCAAGTACAGCTAACATCACCTTATTCACCACAACAAAACGGAAAAGCAGAAAGGAAAAATAGAACGTTTTTGGAAATGGCAAGGTGCTTACTCATTGACGCTAATTTGCCAAAAACATTTTGTGGTGAAGCTGTTTCTACGGCAAATTATACTCAGAATCCGGTTTTTACAAGATCAACAAATTCAACTCCATACCAAAAATGGTACGGAACTAAACCAAGTTTAAAGCAGTTTCATATTTTTGGCTCAAAATGTTTTGTACACTCACCATCATCACTGAGGCGTAAGCTAGATGATAAATCTATCGAAATAATATTTCTTGGTTATGACGATAACTCCAAAGCATTTCGTTGCTATGACCCAGACAGCATGAAAGTTGTTATTACACGTGATGTTCACTTTATGGACATAGTTCCTTTTAACAATCAAAAGGATGTTAGCATTGAGTTAAATAAAAAAACCGAAAGCAGAAGTTGAAGCAATAACAATCAATAATCCTCATTATATTTACACAAATGTTAATTGTGCTGAAAATAAAAAGTAGAACATAAAAATATCAGTGAACAAAGTATTAACATTAAGTGTGAAGAAGCAGAACCAATTTCACCTGAAGTAAGAGTTTCTGAAAGAACAACTAAAGGTAAAAAGATTAAAAGGTTAATAGAAAAAATATGTATGACTAAAGAAATTGAAGAACCTAAAACATATCAGGAAGCTATTGATAGCGCTGAGAAAGCACAATGGTTAGCCGCGATGCAAGATGAAATAGAATCGATTGAAAAGAATCATACCTGGGAGCTCGTAGAACTTCCTGAAAATAGATCAGCTATAGGAAGTAAATGGGTTTATAAAGTAAAGAGAAATGCGGATGGTGAAATTAGTCGTTTAAAAGCTCGTCTCGTTACTCAGGGGTTTTCACAGAAGTTTGGAATCGATTATGATGAAATCTTCGCCCCTGTAGTTTCTCATTGAACGTTTAGAATTTTGCTATCAATTTCTGGTAAGGAAAATATGATTGTTAATCACATAGATGCAAAAACGGCATTTTTAAATGGAAAATTATCCGAAACTGTTTATATGAAGCAACCTCAAGGTTTCCAAGACAAAAATGGCAAATTGGTATGCTTGTTAAAGAAAAGTATTTATGGTCTAAAACAGGCGGCAAGGTCTTGGAATACCATTCTTCATGAAGTTCTTTTAAAGTCACAATTTACACAAAGTATTAATGATTCATGTCTGTATATTGGTAAACCATTTGGAACTCTATGTTACATCATTGTTTATGTTGACGATTTGATTTTGGCTTGCCACACTAGCGAACAACTACACTATATTGAAGGGGAATTATCCAATTATTTTGAAGTACAGAATTTAGGCCAGATTAAACATTATTTAGGAATCGAAATTTCAAAGGACCTGAACGATAATTTCCAACTTTGTCAATCTAACTATATAAGTAAAACACTGAGAGAATTCCAGTTGCAAGATGCAAAACCAGTTAAAACCCCTATGGAGCTTAGTTATGGAAAGGAAGAAAATTGCACATATCTTGAAAACAATAATCAATACCGCAAGTTGATTGGACATCTCTTATACATTTCAACTAATGCCAGACCAGACATTTCAGCAGCAGTCAACGTTTTATCCCAAAAAGTTTGCAAAACCAACAACCGAAGATTGGCTTCAATGTAAACGCGTACTAAAATACCTAAAATCGACCGCTGATCTTAAATTAAATTTAAGTAACAAAAGTAACGAACAAAGTTTAGTTGGGTATGATGATGCGAATTGGGCAGAGGAAAGGATTGATAGAAAATCTAACAGTGGGCGAATACTTTCCTTAAACGGAGGTACAATATCGTGGTCCTGCCAAAAGCAAGCACTTGTCGCTTCATCAACCTGTGAAGCAGAGTATATCTCCCTATCGGAAGCTGCTAAAGAAGCTAAATGGATAAGACAAATTTTAGGAGATATGCATTTACCTATAAACGTAGCAACTATAATCTTCAACGACAACCAAAGCGCCTTACGTCTTTTGAATGATGATAAATTCTCTTTCAGAACAAAGCATATGGATACCAAATACAAGATGACGAAGGACTTGGTAAAGAAAAGTATTATAACGTGTATCTATTGCCACACAGAAGAAATGATAGCTGATGTTTTAACAAAGCCATTGCCAGCAAATAAGCACAACTACTTTCGTGATAAATGTAACTTGAAGTGAATGAGGAGGAGTGTTGAATATGTAAGCATATATTTACTATAAACATTCACTTGTACTTATTTTAATTTCCTTTTGTTATAGTATACTTTACCTTTCACTCAATAAAATGAATTGTTAAACTTAAAGCCACATTTTGTTTCTCGGCCATTTTATTTTGTCAATAATTCTATTGTTCACTTTTATATTGAGCGTCCAAATTCGCTTGTTAAACTGATATTATTTACAAATTTATGTTAAAAAAAAGAATCGTATGCGGAGTTAAAAGAAACACGTCTTTTCTCATCGAGCACGACCGAACGAATCTTAATGTTTGTTGATTACAAAATTGCTTTGAAAACATTCGTATATTTTACAAACATGTTAAAAGCAAAATAATTAAACAATGAAAAAATCTGCCAAGAACAAAATACTTATCCCTTCCGTGTTCATATTCATTGCATTTTTAATTTATTTTTTAGTGTTAAAATTTTTTCTCACCCCGTCTTAATGCGTGAGTTTATTTGACAGTTCACTTTCTCACAAAAATTTTATAGACACATTTTTTCAGTATATTGGCGAGAATTTTCCTTACGTGACAGTTATTACTCGCCAAAAATGTTACAGACGCAGTTAAGTGAGAAAAACCGTTGTTTGTTTCAATTTATGTCATTTTTGTTTCATTCCTTACATTTCAATCGAAAAGTTTCTTGACGCGGGAGTTACAGAACATGGGAACAGCGGCACAAAATGTGCTCAACCGTCTCCAGCTCCTCCGGGTCCTCACACAACCCGCACATATCCGACTCGTCGGATCCCAACCTCACCGCCATCCTGCCTATCATGCAATGACACGTGATGATTCCTATTATGGTCCTCACGCAGACCCTACTTCTGCCCAGCAACAACTTCGAGTCGGACTTCCTAAACACCGGCCACAGCGTCCGTGATACCCGGCAGTCCGTTCGGTTCCCCCATGCCCTATTGGTCGCGTCCAGAATCCATTCCCTAATCTTTCCAAAGTAGAAGCCTATTGGAGGCCTAACCGCGTCCATATGATGAGGATCCTCCATCTCTGAGCCCTGTCTCGCCAACTCATCAGCAATCTCGTTGCCGTTTATGTTGCAGTGACCAGGCACCCAGCACAATCTCAACATATACTCTCCTAAGGCTCCCTCCAGACCCCTCCGCAACCGTCAACTAGCTTGGAGTTCACGAAACAGCGGCTTACGGCCATAAGGGCCGCCTGGCAGTCGACGTATATAGTGACCTCCAAGCCCCTATCAATGTTTTCCCTCAACAGTTCCACGGCCCTCAAGACCCCCAGAACCTCCGCCTGAAAAACACTGCAGTCTTCAGGAAGCCTATATGACATTCTGATGTCCAGATCCTCAATGTAGACCCCCGCACCCGTGCCTCTCATCTTCGAGCCGTCAGTGAAAATAGCAAATCCACTAAATAATCTGCTCCTACCTGACCAACTTTCCCTAGAAGGCGTTACCACCTCCGGCAACCGTCTGAAATCCACCCTGGTGCCCACGAAACCCGTGGAGTCGGGGGATCCCAGGCAGTAACCTCCAGCTTCAATCTCACCCAAGATCCGTGAGTGACCCTGCGTCAAATTCCTAATCAATCCTAGTTCCCTCAGTCTAAGAATGCTACTGGCTGCCATTCCCATAACATACTGCTCAATGGGCAGAAGATGTAGAATGACATCCAGTGCCGCTTGAGGAGTACTTCTCATGGCACCTGTCATGCCGATTGAAGCACACCTCTGAGCCTTAGACAGAAGGTTCCTTTGACTAGCCACTCTCAATGACTCCCACCAAACACAGCATCCATACGTAAGAATGGGTCTAACCACCGAAGTGTACAGCCATCCCACTACTGACGGCCGGAGTCCCCAGCTCTTACCTATCGATGATCTGCAAGCATAGTAGGCATTGAGGCCTCTCTTAAGTCTCTCCTTAGTATTCCTTTCCCACGACAGCTAGCTGTCCAGAAAAACTCCTAAATACTTAGCGCTATCAGATAGTCTAAGCTCTATTCCTCCTAGTACCGGCAGCCTAAAATTCTCTACCCTGTACCTCATAGTAAAAAGAACCAACTCGGTCTTCTCCGGATTAACTCCCAATCCCTTATCACTCGCCCATGATGACAGTACGTCCAGCGCCCCTTGCATGACTTCGCTTATATTCGGCAGAAACTTGCCCGATACCAATATCACTACATCATCCGCGTAGGCCACAACTTTCCGACCCATTCTGTCAAAAAATCCCAGAACGACATTGACAGCTAATAGCCATAATAAGGGAGAGAGAACTCCCCGCTGTGGGGTTCCCCTAGTCACCAGTTTCTTTAAGCGCTCGTTTCCCCAGTCCGAGTGAATAACGCTGCAGCTGAGCATCAGAGTTATCCATTCGACCAGGAACAGTGGAACGCCTAGATCCACCAATGACTGCCTAATAGCCTCTATCTTCAAATTGTTAAAGGCGCCCTCTATATCCAGGAATGCCGCCAAGGTGTATTCCTTGTTTCGCAATCCCCGCTCTACATAGCCCACCACATCATGAAGCGCACTCTCAACAGATCTACCCTTAAGATAGGCGTGTTGAGCGCCGCTGATGATGCCAGCGTCAATCTTCGTCCTCAGATGTAGATCAATCAGTCTTTGCAACGTCTTCAAAATAAAAGACGATAAGCTGATTGGTCTAAAATCCTTGGGTTTAGAGTGACCGGTTCTTCCCGCCTTGGGTATGAAAACCACCCTGACCTCCCTCCACCCTTTAGGAATGTGCCCGTTCAGCACACAGACCCTAAACAGTTCCACCAACAGCAGGAGTGACGATCTCCCGATATTCTGTAACATCGCCGGAAAGATACCGTCTGGTCCTGCCGATTTGTAAGACCCAAAGGTATTAACCGCCCATGTTACTTTATCTAAGGTGATCATGTGTCCCACCGTCTCTCTCTCCTCACCGTCCTTCTAGGATTCCTATACGGACACCTTTTCGACCTCTCAAACATTAGATTAAAGGACAGGCGACTATGGTCAGAGAAGGAAAAACCCAGGTCCACCCTCCAATCCTCCACTAATTCCCTACAGTTCGTCAATGTCATGTCTATCACTGCCTCCCTATCCCTAGTTCTGAACGTAGGTGTATTCCCCCTGTTACAGATATAAAGATTGCTGGCAATAATAAAATCAAACATAGACTCACCTCTTTTGTTGATGTCGGCACTTCCCCATTGGGTATGGTGTGCATTGGCGTCACACCCTAGTACCAGCCTCGAGCCACTTCTGCCTGAGTACTCCACCAACTCTCGCACTTTTTCACCAGGTGGATCGGTAGCCTCGTATGGCATGTATACCGTTGCTAATGCCAGGACCGTTTTGTCCTTGGCTTCTCCTGTCACAACCGTGAGGTCTCCATTACTGTAAGAATGAGAAAACATAAATTTATACTCATTTTTAGGAAACCTAAATTTAATAGACCCCAACCCGAATATTGCAACCCCTCCTACCGATTCCAGCTTTTTAAGAGACTACCGGTCCACTTCGAACCTGAAGTCTCTTCCCTAGTTCTCTTTACAACGCAGTGAAGCTACCAACTTCCACTGGCTTGTATTGAGTCCCTTGTTCTGGTTGGCCAGTACCCGCAGTATGACCTCCACCGGTTTTATAGGTGGAGGTATCCATACCGTGACTACCGGCCTTAATGGCAACTCAGACTCGAATATAACGTCCAGACTAGCTTCAGGACAGGAGCTGCCACACTTAGCAATTGTAGCCTTTAAAAACTCAAAGGTTTTTAGATTGCCGCAACTGACAGATTTGACACCTCTTGCCCAGTCAGCCCCTTTGAACGCTACTTCGTCCGGCCTTCCTTTGGCACTAAAGATTTCGTCGAGTAGTTTGTTCTCTAGCACCTGCCATCTCTCGACACTGATCCTTCCATCGGGATCCCTGCGATCAATGACAGCCGCTAGAATACCGTCCTTACTCGACGACTCCTTTAGTTTTTTTGACGTGGAGGGGTGTTCCTCTCCGGAGCCAATCCTCTTATTGATCTCCTTATGGGGATCTTTAAGAGAACTGACCACAGTCTGACCAGTCCTCTTAGCCGCAGGGGATTTCTGGTCATCACCAGACCTCACTCGCTTAACTACCCCCTTATTGGGGCCCTTAGCAGAGCTCTGTCGATGATCACCCGATTTCCTTGCAGATGTTGAGTGGTCTGTCCCGGCAACCCTTCCTTTAGTGACTCCTTTTTGGGAGTGACTATCGGAAATTACCAAGACATTTCCAGCCCTCATCGCGCGACTAGTAGTGGGTAAATCGTTCTCAGGCCTAGCTCCCTTAACTGTGACCATACTGTCACGATTAAGAGGGCCAGGTGTTGAACCTTTACCCTCCTTTTTCTTATCCTCTGTTTTATTTGAGGATTCATCAGCAGGGGGTGCTGGGGATTTGCTGTCTTTACTGACAATATTTATATCCCCAGCAGCTCTTGCTGTGTATCCCGCAGGATAGGGAAGCCCTAGGATGGCACCGACAGAGCCGTGGATTCGTTCGAATCTAGCAAACGTTCTTTCGGTGCTTCCTCAGCAGATGCCTATCCCGCCCATCGTGCAGTGAGGAGTCTTTCTTAGCTATCTTTTCCAGAAAGGCTTAGGAGGCTCTCACACCACTCTTGGCTTTTTCGTAGCTCGTTCGGCTATCTGACGTGACCTGTTCTGTCGCATCTTGCCGAACAACGAGTTTTGATACACTCGCCAATCCTCTCTCCATCCCGAGTGAGACTCCGGAAGTCGATGGCCCAACCCTACGGCCCTCATCATGAGCCGAAATCAGTGTTATTTCGTGCTCATCATCAGAGCCCAGAGTAAGGTCACCGAGTCTTTCCGATGCCCCTGTACGAGACGGAGAGTCGATTGGCGAGTCTATCCTGTCCGTCTCTGTCATGACTGTCAGTTCTGTCATTAACTGACTCTCTTGCAGCAGAATATCTCTGTGAATACCCAGCAAGTCGGAGTCCGAATCTGACCCCGAACCTGCTGAGCTGACAGAGACATTCCCTGCGCCAACTCCTTCATTTCGTTTTTTAATTATTTTTTCCAGTTTTGGTTCCACGAGTGTGCACGTATACAAAAGGACCATCTCGCGCAGTGACTGGTTAACTGTTATATGTACAGGATTTGCTATTAAATCTTGAGTAGACGAAGAATACGATTGAACTGTTGATTCTGCTGCATGTGCTAAAGATGTTGTTGTAGAGGTGGGTGTTTGTGTTGTTGAAGTTTCATATTGCAATAACTTCATATGATGTGTTTGTACTTCACCCACTTTATGGTGATATTTTTGTGAGGGAGTTTGCGAAATCTAAAATAAAAAAATAAAAATTTTATATAAAAAAAATTTGAAATTTAAATCATCACATCATCATCTTATAAAATAAAAGTTTTTAACTTTTAATGTGAACAAACATAAAAACAAAAAAGAAAAGCTCACAACAGGGGGTCGTTGTATTTAACACAGGGTCTCTGCTTATGTACATATATCAGTTTCATATCTTACGTTTATTATGGTTGATTTTTTTATTTTCATTTCACATTAAAAGTGTCGTTTTGCTGTGAAACACATGCAGGCTGCATGTCATCATTGTCATCGTCATCGTACGTCGACATAACCAACATTTCATTTACGGTACACTGTAGGCTGCATATATATTTTTTTTTTTTCTTCCGTTTAAAATCTTTTCATATATTTCTCCATATTAACACCAATGTGTATTTTTATTTCACTTTTGTTTTTGTGTTTTTTACAATTGAACAACTTGTTACAGTTTTCCCTTTAAAATGTTTTCTTTTTTCTACATAATTTTCATGTCCGTATATTTTTAAGCTTTAAAAAAGCTTAATGTAAGAATACTTTTAAGAAAATTAAAGGTATGTTCAGTTCGATATTCTCTTTATTACCGAAAAGAAAAAAGTTTAAAAAAAAACTAACGATGCTTAGCCTTTTTAACCAAAGAGTTTTTTATTTTTTAGCAAAAAGTACTGTTTTACCAAAAGTAAGTTTTTTTTTAACAAAAATACTTTTTAGTGAACACTATGTATCTGTTTAATGAAGTGTTGACTACTTATAACAGAAAGTGTTTTTTTAAATACAAAACTTTGCTTTTACAAACCTAAAGGCCGCTTTAGCCGAACGTAAATGTTATGAAATGCAATGTAACGTACCGCAACGTACTGTAAGCTGGTTTGTGCACTTTTATAACATGTAAGAACGTGTCATCTGTTTTTCAAAAACATAAACAAAACGGCATTATTATACATAAAACAACACACGCAGTGATGGGAATCAAAAATGTTCAAATGGTGACCGCCAAGGTATATTTATAGCAGGTAGCCGCGAGATTACAACAATTGTACAATAAAACAAACAACAGGGCTTTTAGTAACCTCATTCGAAAATACTTTTTACATCTAAAAAAAAGTTTTTCATGTCATAACTTACTTCAAATTCCTTTCCTTCTAACAAATGATTTTGCAAATATTTTGCTTTTAAGCAGCAATTTTTCCCATTAAATTGCAAGAAGATAGCATCACATGATCTCAACGTTTCCATTTATGCACTTGATGGCTTACTTAACCCACCTTCACTTAGGTGGTTAACCCATGAATAATTTAGGTTATCTATTATTTTGGTCCACGACGATTGCTAAGTCTTATTCAATATAATTTAGTAATAAACTGCAAAAATTTAATTTTAGTTAACTTACCCATTTCAAATTTTAAGTTAAGTATAGCACAAATTTTTTCTTTATTCAAAATGACTGATTTCACTCCTTTGCAAAATATTACCCATAGCTTATTTTGGGCTGAATCTTTTGGAAAATTGTAAAATGATACAGATATAGCCAAAAATGTTAGCATATTATTAAAAACACGCTTAACTTTATTATTTACACAATTTATCACTTGTTTTTTTTTTTTTTTTTTGCTGTTACTTTATTTGCATTTGCCCACTGCACACTTCATATTTTCTCGCTTTTTTTACTCTATTCAATTTTTAAAATAAAAAAAAATATTTTTATTAAAAATATTGGTTTGTTTGACAATTAAGATAAAATTTTTTTTAAAACTCTCTGAGTAAATTAATTGTAGGGTAGCCAACTATCACGAAATACATACATTTTTTCCAAGAAATTATAAATTTCACATATAAAAAAGCCTTGGTAACCTTTATAAGGGATATACTACGTCATCAGATGCGCAAGGCGTAATCTTTATTTCTATCATTCTTGAGTATAAATACATAAAACATAAATAACTTAATATTTGTATTTGTATTTATTTATTTAATATGAATTTCTAATACAACAAGACATAATATCTTATAAATTACAGTATTAGAATCTGACAAGTTAAAACATACATTGATTCAACTAAATAAAAATAATAATTATGAAATAAAATAATGAAAAATTTAAAAATAAAGAAAAATAAATGAAATTAAAAAAATCAAATAAATAAGCCTTAAATTAAATAAATTGGTTTGCGATTTAAGAAAAAATAAGAAACGAAACAAAAAATAAAAAAAATGTTCTTTTACGAAAGATGTTTTTTAAGTAATTTTCTGAACCTTATTGCGTTGCTAGTAGTCTGCAGATTATCAGGGAGCTGATTCCAGAGACGGATGCTAAGAATAAAAAACTGACATTCAGAGGCATGGCTACGATATCTGAATTGAATCAACAATTTACCTCTTGGTGATCTGGCAAATCGCAAGCGATCAAAGAGATACTTTGGTTCCTTTGTCATCATAACTTTATAAAGAAATATTATATTTTTAAAAACTAGAAAGTTATCAAATGTAATATTGAATATATGAATGGAGAATTGTGACACATGATCAAATCTTTTCAGTCCGAAAACGTATCTTACGATATTGTTAAAAGTTGTATTGAGTTTCCTCGTATCCGCTGAGTTACAACCAGCAAATATTTCGGATGAATATAAAAGCGTTGGTAATAAATACATTTTTGCAAGTAATAATCTTACTTTCGGCGGAGTAAAGTATTGAGTTACCCATAAGCTCCTTAGCATGCCGTACGTTCTACCACATGCTTGTGTTATATGATCCGACCAAGTTAAACGTCTATTAAATGTAACACCTAAATTCTTAGCTTTACCTACAATGTCAATTTTTGAACCTCCCAAGAAAATATTTACTTCATCCTCTATTCCCATTGCGTTCTTGCTTATGACTAGGCATTTAGATTTGCTTGGATTAAGTCTTAAGCCATTTGCTGAAGCCCAAACGAAAATTTTGTTCAGATCATAATTCAGCTTCTGCACTTTAGACAAAAATAATTCCCTGGTACTACTCAGATACAGCTGAACGTCGTCAGCATACATCTGAACATTACAAAAACGAAGTTGTTGGGGAAGATCATTTGCATATAACGAATAAAGTAATGGTCCGAGTATTGAACCCTGTGGAACACCTCTTGTGACACGTAACGGATTTGAAATAGATTCACCATTGGTGACAGATTGAGATCTATTTATAAGATACGACAACATCAGCCTAACAGCGAGTCTGGAGAAGTTAAACATTTTCGACAGTTTTAGGCATAAAATTGAATGATGCACTGTATCAAATGCCTTTGAATGGTCCAATAGGACCAGTAACGATATTTTACTATCATCCAAGTTTCCCCTGATCTCCTCTACCACATCTGATAAGGCAGTAATACAGCTATGCTGAGGCCTAAAGCCGGACTGGCGGTCAGTTAGTAGATTGTTCACGTTAACATATTCAGATATCTGTTTATATAATAGGCGTTCAAATACTTTTGAAAAAAAGGGAAGGATTGCAATAGGTCGGTACTCATTGTCTGCCTTAGGAACGGGAACTATTTTGGCATGTTTCCAATCTATTGGAAAAGTGCTAGTGGTAATAATTGAATTAAATAAGTAGGTAACAAAACGGACTATACAAGGCAAGATTATTCGCACAAATCTAGGATTTATATCGTCCAAGCCAACAGCGTTGGATTTAACTGAAAAGAAACCTTCAACTACCTCAAACTGGTCAAGGTGGCGGAAATTAAATTCACTTGTATTAATGTCCGGGGAAGTGAAGTTTTCATAGAAGTCAGTTTGAACACTTGGCAGAGGGATATTAACAAAGGTCTCGTTCAACAAATTGACGTCAGCTTCCACTGTCTTAGCAGTTGACTTACCAATGCCTATATCACGAATTTGCTTCCATGTTTTTTTACCGTCGACTGCCGAATTAAATTTGTTAAAATAATAAGAGGATTTGTCATGCCTTATCTTGGAAACAACAGATTTTCTAGCAGTACGATATGCCTGTTGGAAACCTGAAGTTTTATATCGTTTCCACTTATGGTACAAGTTGTCACGATGTGCAATCAACAATTTAGTTTCTCTATTGAACCAACCCCTTGTTCTATTACTGATAATTTTATTTTTAAGTGGAACATGATTATTGTAAATTTTAAGGATATGAGAGTTTAGAAAAGTTAGTTGTTTATTAACCGTGGGTAAAAAGAAAATATTGTCCCATACAGTGTTATTAAGATCAGTTTCTAATGCCATGAAGTTGACATTATTAAAATCACGATAAGTAATTTTTGTTGGTATATTTTTGATACAAAAATTATATGTGATGAAAATCAGGTCATGTCAGAAAGCAGACGCAGCTAATTGCTCATAAAGCAAAACTTTTCTCATATTACTTACAAAGAAAAGATCAAGTAAGGTACTATTTGTGGTTGTAAAGTGTGTGGGCCTAGTAGTATTGACGGGAGATAAGTTAAACAAGGACATTACGTTTGTTACATTTGTCATATTCTCAAGCAAGTTGATATTGAAATCGCCTCCCATAACAACTTCAGAGTATGATACAGACAAAAGTTCTAACTTATCAATGAGAGTGTCCATTTTCATATTCTTGTTTGGTCTGTAGACACACCCAAGAAGCAGTTTCTCACCACCATAGCTAACATCAATAAACAAAAATTCCACATCATCAAACAAGTTTACATGGTATAGTGTCTCTAATGTAGATTGCCACACCTCCTGCGTGACTATTCCTATCAGATCTAAAAACTTGGTACCCATTCAGTTTGTACATGTTGTCCGTTATTCTATCAGAAAACCACGTTTCGGATATACAAATAGCATCAACTCCAGAATTTTCAAATAAATATCGAAATTCGTCAAGCTTAGGTAATAAACTTTGCGCATTGATATGACAAATACTAAAACCCACTTTCTGTTTACCCAGTATACGAACCATGTTATAATTTCCATCTCTAGAACCAACTTGATCAAATGATAGATTTATCATAATGATAGCATAACGCAACGCAATAAAATTCATAAACATTTTTTTGCAAAGTAATGTGCACAAATAAGAAAAAAATTAGGCATTTCGAATTGTTTAAAAGAAAAATATTTAAAAAATTAGGGATTAAATATAAAAATAAAAATATAATCTTAAAAATATAGAAGTGTAAATATAAAAGTATGGCATCACTGTAAGACGAATAAGTTACTTGTTTACTTATATTATTCTCGAAAAAGTTGCCTTAGGTCTTCAGAAAACTCAATCAGAATCGGGTCATCAGATAAAAGTTTTTTTACATAGACAAGACCACGCAAAGTAAATGTTGATTTTATTTTATTGTCATTTCTCATCTTAAGTGTCTCTCTAAATATTCTATGATTGTGAGGTGTTTTTAGTCTATAAATGTTTTTCATTTTAGGTGTAGGTATTTTTAGATTAGTACAAATGTTATCAAAAATAGTCAATAAACTTTCATTTTCAACGTAGGGTATACCAGTAATTCGTATACTACTAGCTACTACAGAATTTTCTTGCTTCAATAGTTTTTTCTTTATTTCAAATAATTCTTCTTTCATATGAATAGCTTCCGCACTCTTTATTTCTAATTTATTAACTCTTTCATTTATTGAATTGATTTCAACTTTTACATGATCAATTTTGCTCTCAATAACAGAGAGAATTCTTTCTTCACTTTCTTTTATTAAATTTTTTATAAAGTCAAAGTGTTTTTCTTCACTGTCTTTTATAGAATTTTTTATAACCTCAGAAGTAATATATTCACTCTCTCTTATTAAATTCCTAAAGAAAGCTTTATCATTATTTGAAAGTCGAGGTATTTTTGGGTAATTTGTAGGGAGATCGGACGGTTATTATTCGACCGGTTTTAGCCGGTCATTTTAGCTTTGCCCAAGTAGAGATATTTTGAACGGAATTAAAAAGACAAAGTTAAGTGACTGAAGTACCCTAAAATTTATATTGTAAAGGGTTTTCCACGTCACGATTTATTAATCACCTTTAATTAGTCCGCATGCTTGACATTAATGTACTCCAAATAAAAATTAACTTCTTTCGAAGTAGTTCTAAAGAGACAACAAATAATACTTAACTTAAAGACGCTGCCGAAAATGAATCATTGGGTGAAATATTAGCCCGTTGTGTTGTCGAGGACGGAATGCCTGTAAAGGCACTAAGAAATCTTAATAAGGTCTGGCATATCTTCATGCTTAAAACTACAACATTCCGGCGGAATCAACGATATTGAACAAATTCATCAGTTTTGTTTATTAAAACACCAAAAGCTAAAAAACTAAATTTAAGAAATCAAACAATGTCATGGAAGGTCTGAAATTGTGGTTGACGAATAGGCAAATATTTCATACAAAAAGCATGTTCATATTACTATTCGTCTTTCTAATACTTTCGAAATAATTTACAATATATAACCCTGGCTAAGAGATTTTTTTTGCAACTTTCCAAAATATGGTTGAATCCTACTGATTCATATAAACATGCTTAACTCCCAACAAATTAAAACTCATTTAAAATAAAATTGGTAGAAACTTTTAAGCCGTTTTAAGGCCCATAGGTTAGCTTACTGAAATTTTTATTTAAATTTATTAAATTCCTATAATTTTTTATTTACTTTTGGAAAACGTTTCTCTATATCAAACAACATTTAATAGTTTTTAAATTACATTATACAATTATCTTGTTACAAAAAAAGTTTAGTAAATAAAAAGAAATTGTTAAAAAAAAAGTTTAAAGTATGATCAATTTACTGGAAATACTTTTCTTGGATTTTATCATCAAATATTTGTTAGGTCTGAACATATCTAAAGTCATATCTATGTATATTGTTGGTTCCGCACCTTTTTGAATTGTTTTGTTTTTATTCAAATTAACGTTTTATTACAAACACTTATTTGATTTTAGTGTTTTTATGTATTCGAATTAAAACCGGCTAACCGGTTATTTTAAAAATGTTTAACCGAAAACCGGGTTTTTTAAAATAGCAACTATTTGTAATATTCGAAAACCGGTTATTGAAAAAAGTCGAATAATCGATCTCCCTAGTAATTTGCAATATGTTCAACTGAAGAGTCTTGTTTTGAGTCCTGTTGTGATTCTCTTGCTCTCTTAGCAGACGATTCACTTCTTGTTTCCATTGTTCTAGTTATGATGTAAGTGGTGATATCCCTCCAAGCAATTGGTAGAGTGTTTTTCGACTGTCTACGAATTTAAACTACTTCGTCACATTTGATAGTTAAACAGTAGATTTTTCGGAATTTAACAACAACAAAATACGTTAGAATCGAGTTATGAGTTCTCAAATTATACTTTTTCGTCACTTTAATGAGTTGTTCAGATAATTGTAACAGTTATATAATTACAACAATAGCACAACTGAACAATTCCCATACTATATTGACTTCTTTGCAACGATTTGCTGTTTAATAGTGAATACTACAAAAGGAAAATGCGTAAAAGAGCACAGTTTGTATTTAAGTTGCCATGTGATCGGTGCTACGTGCGTGTGAAATAATATAAATTTATAAAATTATGTAAAATAAAGTGGAATTTTTAATATTTGAAAAATTAAATAGTTATAGTACCGTATGTACTTAAAATTAGGAATCCGCGGAATCCAAATGTTACCGAAAAGCGAAAGTTGTATAAATAAGTGCACAAAACAGCCCAAACTTATTCTTCGGTTAGATTGGGTGAATTTTTAATAATTTCTCATACATATTTTTTTAGAGCAAATGAAAATGAAATTAAAAAAATAATGTGATAATTATCTTTTTTTTAAAGTATATTAGCGATTTTTTAAACTGTTTGTTTATTTAATGACTTTAAAAATTTTTGTGTGAAATTTAGTGTTTTTGTTTAATTTTTCTAGTGAAGATCAACGTTATTAGTGAAGAAAATTTGTAAAATTTGTAAGGCAATAAAAAGATATGCTTGTTGTAATATGATGAAGGTTTACAAACTTAGTGTTTGAACGAATTTGTGATTTTCTGTAAATTCCTTTAACAAAATTTGTCCACATTAGGTTTTTAATTTTAAAGCATTAACAGCTACTTTGATTAAATGTACTGTAAATTTTTTAATATTTGTTTAACTTTGAGCTCATTTATTTTATATTTTACTAAGATTACCCTTACAAAATCAAACAAAGATAAACAGTAAAATGGCCCACTTTTTATTATAAAGGACAATAAGAAAAAATGTGCTTTTTGGAGCCAAAAGCGATACTACTAAATTTAATTGATATTAAACTACCAATGCGCACTAATTTGTCATAAAATGTAGACTCTAAGTGGATTCTTGAAGTTAATATTACCATAGTGGGACACTTCTTCCCGAACGATGTAACTACATCAATAAGAATTGAATAGGAAAAGCGATAGATTTTTGCTAAATGGGGAAACTATTTAGATTATTTTTCGATCGAAATTGTTTGCAGGGATGTTAGGTATATTTGAATTTTTGTTACTGTTTTAATATTTAAAGTTTTGTTGTTTTGGATTGTGTGTATATGGGCTTTTCTTACTGTTTTTAATGATTTCAATGTTTAGTTGTTTTGGTTTATGTGTATGTATATTTGATTTGTTTATTATTTTGGAGTATGATTTTTTTTTTTATTTTGCTTAAGGGCATAATAAACCACACAAATTGTTTGGCAAACATGTCAAAATATTACGTTTGTACAAATATTTTGTGTTGTTAATTGTGATGTTTGCTGTTTGGACAAACATTTGAAGCAATGCTTGTAGAAATATTAAAAAATTTTAATATTTGGCAGACATGTTGAATATTTGTCAAGCTTTTTGTGGTGTCTAGTGCTAAAAGTAATCATTTAAGCGAAAACTTTGCAGAGTAAAGACGTAGAAGAAGAAGCAATAAAATCGTTTTCAGCCGTAAATTCAAATTTTTTAGCAGCATTGTTTACCAAAAAACAGCTTTTTGTTAAGAGCCTTCTTTACTACAAATTATTTTCCTTTATTTTATATTTCTTCTGCGTTTTAAACAAATAGCGAGCAAAATTGCCGCAGCACAATCGTCGTCAGTATTCATTGAAAGCAAAACAAAAATGAAAAATTAATGTCTGTACTAAATATGATTGTGCTGTTTATTGGCAAACAGAAGCAAAAACAAAGTGCATGTTTGCCAAGCAATTTGTGTGGTTTATTATGCCCTTTAGTTGTTTTGTTGGTTAATACGAATTTGAATTTTTTTTTGGTTTGTTTGAAAAACAAAATAATTGGATTATTTATTTTATAAACTTTTATGTTTTGAAACTCGGTTAAGATTTATTGTATTTAAAATATATTGTAATAGTTTATTGCTGTTTTGGTATAACACCGTCTTTTAAATTATTAACATTATGGAGCAATGAAAAAATACGTCCGTTCTCTTCTGTTATTTATTTAATAGATTTACAATAAACCAATATGTATTATGGCATATACATACACATGTACTTATATTGATATCTCAGTTGGCCACGTCTTTAAGACATCCTTGAAGATGGATGCACGACAATGTTAGTTCCTGCACGACATGTGAGGGACAGCCAGAACAAGTCGTCAACGACATTTTCGAACAAGTGTCGCGAGAATCGTGGACGACTCAAAGAAAGACATTTTCGCTTTTCATGTCGTGTAAAGACGTTGATAGAGGACTCCAATTTTTTAAAGCAAAGTAAATTTATAAGAAAAAGTGGAAATTTGGGTTTTTGCTTTTTTTTTAAGAAATTTCACGTTTTTAAATATAGGTTAAGTTTATTGGGCAGCCATCAAGAAGACAGTTCACTTGGGTCTAGCCTTGCCAGATTTCTTAACATTCACTAAAAATATCCTTGATTTTGAAAATAATTTTTTACAATTAAAACACCATTGCCTAAAATTTTTACCCAGAAACCTTAAATTGTCTAAGTCCTTTTATAATCTTTGAACTGAATATTTTTCACTTTCATCTTAAACAAATTCGCTATAATAATATAAGGCAGTGAAAATAAATACAATCGACCCATAAATGACCGACTGTTTGTGGTCCAGGATCCATCCATCTTCCGTATATATGATGGAATAGCTGGATTAGAGGATAAAATCTTACGAAGCCGACTTGTCTCCGAGGAGTTTTCCACGTCACTGCAGAATTTCCTCCATGACTGTCTCTTGGCCTTCCTAATAAGATTCTTGAATTCATTAACTGAGGACTTGTAATTGTTCCAAACACCATTACGTTTTGCCTCATTAAAGAGATTCCTGCTTTCCTTGCGTTTTTCAGCAATTTCCGCATTCCACCATATGGGCTTAGCTTTGCCCCTCCTGTCAATTATTTTACAGGCTTCGTTTGTTGCCTCCATTAAGGCACCGGTCAATGACTCCACTGCGGAGTCGAGCATGGACACACTGTCTATGAGAACTGGGCACATAGGCAGCTTGTCCCCGAGTACACTCGCATAGATAGACCAGTTAGTCCTTCTTCTGTTCGTGTAGGGTTTAACTGAATCAACTATAAAGGAAAAATTGAAATCAACATACATGTGATCAGAGAAGGAACAGTCCTTAGACACGTTCCAATCGCTAATCATATCCGCGAACTTGTCACTAATAAGCGTAATATCAAGAACCTCCCTTCTGTTAGTCACAATAAAGGTGGGCTCACTACCCCTATTAACTACTGTTAGTTCATTTTCTACTATGAAGTCCAAAAGCGACTCACCTCGTGGATTGACATCCGAGCTACCCCAGACGGTATGGTGTGCATTCGCATCAGCACATATTACTAGGGGGATGTTGTGCCTTTTAGCGTACGACATCGCCTTCCTGGTTGTGGAGTTTGGAGGATTAGCACCCTGGTCGTGTGCCATGTAGAAGCTCATAAACCAGACTGTACTGGTTTTGCATTCTACTGCGACAGTGCATGTGTCCTTATCGCTAAAATCAGAAAGAATGAAAGCTTTAAGGATGTTTTTGACCATAACACAAGCCCTGGTCTTACCTTGATCGGCTGCGTACAGAGTACTGTAACCGTCTTATCTGAGTCCGCAAACCCTGTCTCTATACAACAATGGTTCTTGGATGCATATAAGCTCCTCCGTGCCTGAAGCCAATCGGAGGAGAAGGGCAGCTGACGCCGCTTTAGAATGATGAAGGTTGATTTGTGTCACCTTCATCATAGCTCATCACTATGGACGACTGTGACGTTGGCATCCTCTGGATCGTCGTCCGATTCCAGAAGGATGTCCTAGAAATATGCGTAACTAATACAATAACAATTTAAACTAATAAAATTACTAGCAAATACAAAATAACTAATAAATTAAACTTATTCTTAACTAAAGTTACTTTCGTAACAATATTTATTTCACTTATTTTTTTAAATAAGTCCTATAAATAAATAACCAAATTCGATATTCGACAGTTTTATTTATAAAAGCTTAGTCAAGTTCGAGAGCACGAAGTTAGTATGGAAACCACTTTTAATGTATACATTACTCAAGCATTCGTTTATGAATAAGACTGTTAAAATATATGAAAATTTAGTTTATAAGAAACTACTTATGTATTTTAAAAGCTTTTATTGAACTTGCAATGTATGTTTGTTCGGGTGAAATCTTGAAACTCAATTTTGAAGCAAATACCTCGAACCGATTGAGCTGACATTTTTTAAACACGTTCAGTTTAGATGACAATTCATGGTTAACTGTGTAACGTTATTCTAAATCTAACATGATGAAATACCCAAGATGGCAGACTAATTATTTTTAATGCATTCCTACAATATGAGTATCAAATGGGAGGGCTTGCTGAGAATAAGTCGAAAAATAAAGTGACGTTACTCATAATCATATATGGCGGACTAAGTTTTTAATGCTTGGCTTCAATATGGGTATCAAATGAATGGACTTACTGAGAATACGAATTAAGGTTTTGAAATAAATTAATAGTAAACCACGTTTATTTAAATGCGCTGAAAAGAAAAATATAAATTAAAAGTAAGAAACCTTTTTAAAAAATACGTGTTTATTTAAATTCTCTAAAAACAAAAAAAGAAAATTTTACTTTAAAACTTTTACTATCAAGTTATAGAGCAATTCCATATGAAAGCGATCACCTTTTGGACGACCCCTCTCCGATTTTAAAATAAATAGTCTCAATCGATTGCCCAGCAAAAAATAATGTACCTACATATTTTTTTTTTTTTTTATAGTGACTGGTTTAGTGGTGGTGTACACCACTGTCATGTGACAAAATTGAAGAATTCTTCATAAGGGACCTCATTGAAAGTTGTTTAAAAAAAAAACTACTAAAGCGATCGCAACGAGTGATAGCTCGTTGGAAAGGTATTGAATCAGGCTTTAATTAAAAAATAAAATTTTCCTAATCTTAGAAATTTACCTTTAAATTTTCCCAAGAAAATTAAATTTTCCGATTTTCCACAGAAGCTCCTAAATTTTCCGGCTAATTTTTTTTTTTTTGGATTCCTCATAATTTTTGCTTTAAGAATCAGCAATAAAAAAATGGGCCCCGACTCCTTGTTTGGACAGGAGAAGAGCATTTAAGAGACCACCTTGTTAAAAATACATTTTAAAAATTATTTTACAGTTAAAAATACATTTATGAAGAAAAAATCTTTCTTATTTTGCTGCTTATACTTAATTACAATATTTATTAAAAATTTCAATTGTCTTGGCATCATTATAAAATTAAAGTACATAACTTTAAATTTAGCACGTCGGCAGACGAAGAGTACCGCTTTACATTAATTGACATATCAGAAATATTTGGTATGAAGCAATGAAACTTTTGCGTTCCAGTTATAGTTTTGACATTATTATATCTGTTTTGAATTCGTCGCTCCATGGCATCTTGTTCTTTTTGAGTGCATAAAACTGTGTTAATGGCAATTTCCTTGCTTTGAATCCACGAAAACAAATGTTGTACATTTAAGATCTGGTCAGTATATGGCCTTTGCAAACTTGCCTTAGTCGCCATGCGTTTTAGGGTTCCCCCTAACGCATCGCATGGGCCCTTACCGTGGGACGTCGCGAAAAAGTGCCACTCGACCTTGCAGTTTTGTTCTTCTTCAATTATGCAAAGATTGTAAAAATTTTTTTTATTCTTGTACTGAGAAGCCGCGCCGTCTGAGAAAAACGTTACTTTGTCGATTGCATCGAATTTTGATCTTAAGAATTCAAACAGTTTCATTTGAAATAAATAAACGGACACATAATTATGAGCTAAACTCTCCGCGACAACAACAAGGCTTACGGTCTGTAGTTCGTTATCTTCGTTTTTGAAATAAATGCAAAAAGGATGCACCGTGCACTGGTCGTTTGCCCAGTGATAAGCCTGAATTTCATCCTGAACGAGAAAAGTGTAATTCTCGGCAAAGTCGCTTATCACAATGAATTCATTTTGGGCTAATTTCTCCTTACTTTCCTTTAGAAATTTCGATTGCATCTCGGATATGAAATGGCGCGCCTTCAGTTCATTCAACTTGAATCCGAATTCCTCGATGAATTCCGGAATCTGCTTTACCACGGTCTCAAGGGAACATCTGCCGCTGCTAATTATCCACTGTTTGAAATGCACCTCCTGAAATAACAGCTGTTCAAACTTTTCCGCCAAATATTGCTCTAGCTCGTCAATCTTCGGACAATTGTCGCATTTGGACAGATGACAATTTTCCGTGGGGTATGCGCACAACGACTTCGACAGGAGATCCCTATATGTTTCAATTTCACCGTGAAATACTTTCAATTTCTTGCATGGAAATAAAATTAATTTGATGTTTTGATGAAACATGCAAACGCAGACTGAATGCGTTCCGTGCCTGTCTAATGCCAGCACGCATTCTTTTGGTCGTAGGATGGCAAACTTAGAAAATCCCACTTTTTCTGCTGGGTATTTCTCATTGAACTGATGGTATGCTTCGGATAGATTACATAATAATAATCTGCGCTGCTTGTGTACTTTTTCTCCATCTTCACGTGTGATAACATAGTCACGTGTACCTGAGCAGGCGCGGCTGTTGTCATCATTGCAGTAAAAATCTTGCATCAATTTCACCGTTGCTTCGCTGAGGGTCCTTGAGCCAAATTTCTTGCTGGGAGTCGCCAATATGCCCTTCTGTCGAACTAATTCTTTGCTTCTTCTCGCGATGTAAAAAGATGTTTGAAACTGTTCAGAAATCTTGCGTATAGACCATGATTGAGGCAGCACAGATAAAATGAGATATTTCTCCGGAAAAGTGGTCGCTAAATTGAATTTTCTTTTCAACTGCTCAATCATTTGTTTGCCGTCATCAACGTCATCTGCTTGACTGCATTCGTTATCAGAGCCTTCATCAAATATTGTCGCGATTGCACTCATAACCTTGCCTTTTTTCTCTTTCCTGTATGTTTCACTTCGCAACTTTCTTTTTCTAATAGGCGTTTCACCTAAAGTGGTAATAGCCTCATTCAAAGGACTCAAAGACATATTGACCATCGGAATGTCTGCCTCACTATCAGATGAAACATTTTGTTCACTTGTCATTTCACTCTCGGATTGTGGCTGCATTTGTTTCAATGCATTTGCTTGTTGAGACAAATCGATTTTACACTTGGGGCAAATGAATTCTGCTTCTTCACCGTATTGTTTATTTAATTCATTCATGTATCGCTTCGAAACACCAGTTAATTTTAATACTTTTATCTTTTTCGAACGCTGTCCACTCTTGTTAAACGGATTGCAGCAAAATTTATTCATTTTACTTTAAGTTGTCTTTACAGCTTCACTCTTTACTTTACAAAAAAAAACACTTTAACACTTTCACGTTTAGTATTCAACTGAAATTTGACTCAGAGTGTGTGAAGTATTTATATTTATTTTTTGGTAAAAAATAGGTAAAAAAAATAAGCGATATTTGATTTTCTTTAATAGGAAAATTTGCGTGAACTACTGGTCATAAAATGTTTTTTAAAAGGGACTTAATTGGTTACTGCCAATAAGCCGACCACAGGTCATAAAATGTTTTGCAAATTTTTTAAATTACCAGGTAATAAATATTTCGCCATATTTATGGAAAATCCGTGTTTTATGACTTGTTTCTGCACGTGTCATTTTAGGCGAAATATTTATTACCTGGTAATTTAAAAAATTTACAAAACATTTTATGACCTGTAGCCTCAGTCGGGTTTGGTGTGCCATTACATGCCACTGCTGCTATTATCCATGGATTTATGGCCGATCTTGTGAAGGCAGGCAGACCATATTCACTACACACTCAACTTGGGGCTCTTAAAAAAAAAATTGATTTTTTCTTCATAAATGTATTTTTAACTGTAAAATAATTTTTAAAAGGTATTTTTAACAAGGTGGTCTCTTAAATGCTCTTCTCCTGTCCAAACAAGGAGTCGGGGCCCATTTTTTTATTGCTGATTCTTAGAGCAAAAATTATGAGGAATCCAAAAAAAAAAAATTAGCCGGAAAATTTAGGAGCTTCTGTGGAAAATCGGAAATTTTATTTTTCAATTAAAGCCTGATTCAATACCTTTCCAACGAGCTATCACTCGTTGCGATCGCTTTAGTAGTTTTTCAATGAGGTCCCTTATGAAGAATTCTTCAATTTTGTCACATGACAGTGGTGTACACCACCACTAAACCAGTCACTATAAAAAAAAAAGAAAATATGTAGGTACATTATTTTTTGCTGGGCAATCGATTGAGACTATTTATTTTAAAATCGGGAGGGGTCGTCCAAAAATTTGCCAATTTTGATAGTTTTCATATGGAATTGCTCTATAACGGATTACACAATTTATATTTTATAAAAGCTAGTCGTGAGATTTTCTTGTGTAAACAAACAAATAAATTCAATAACTTGATGTGATTGATAGTAAATACAAGTACTTAAATCTCGCGACTAGCTTTTATATCATATAAATTGTTTAATGATGTTACAAGTTGATAGTTAAAGTTTATTTCTTTTTAGTGCATTTTAATAAAAGCGTGTTTTTTAAAAAGGTTTTGCAATTCTTATAAAATAAAAACAAAAAAAAATTCATATTATCACATCTTTTGAAAAAATAATACATACAACACATGAATAATAACACTATGTTATTATTATTGAAAAAACAGACAAGCCGGGCACATAGCGTTTAAACATAATTCGGGTACGCTGAATCCAGTGGTGCCCACGGTTTTTTAAGATTGCCTCTGGTTTACGAGATATACCGTTATTTTGAAAATGGAGGAGGTTGCACTACATATATTCTCGTAACTCAAAAACGGTTTAGTTTATTGAAATTACTAAAAAAATTCCGCAATAAAATTTCATTTAAGAAAAATAAAACTTTTTTTCTAATATGAGTAGCTGTTATTGAAACATAATTTTTTTTTGAAAAAAAAAATAATTTTTTTAACAAAATTTCGAAATTTTTGTAAATAGTTGTTATAGTTTTCTATATACAGGCTTTCAAGGTCATTAATTTAATGTAAATAAAAGATTATTTATTTCATTTTCAATAAAATCCGACGTTTCGTTGGTATTCTTTCCAACTTCTTCAGGGATTGAGTTTTATTAAAATAATAATCTTTTTTCGTCAGTTTACATCATTTATAAAATATATCACAGTATTTTGTATAGGTGGACAACACAACACAAAACTTAAAATATTAAAATAAATATATGTAAATTTAAAAATTATCACAGAAAATTTGTGCTTTTTTAGATCACAGTTGTTATTATTACTAGTTTTGTTTTTTAAAAATTCATAAAAAATTGGAAGATGCAGCTTTGCTTCTAATTTTTTGCAGACGTATAAAAAAAAATTCCAAACAAAACAAGCCATAAATGATTAAAATCTGTTTGCAACTTTTAATTTAATTCACAAAAGTCGACAATTTTTAATTAATTTAAGAATTTCATAAAAAGCAATATTTGTATGGGAGCCCCCTAAGGGATGGTGATAAAGGGAAAGTTAAATTTGAGAAAATGTTAAGAACAAAAATCTAATGGAGGTCAGTCATACTTTTTATCCCCCTAGAGTAAATTAAAGTAAAAACTTTTTTTTTTTTTTTAAATATTTACTTTTATTTATTTAAAATTGTTTCACACGTTAAATCGTTTTCATAAAACTGACCTGTAGCTCGTTTCTGTATTTCTCGCATCGCAAATTTTCTCACATTAAGTGTGAAACAAAAAATTTCATCGTTTCTCGATTTGTGAGAAAAAAGTGTTTCTGTATTTAAATGCGAGAACAGACAACACAGATTCTGTTTTAACTGGAATACTTCCAGTAATTAAGTGTCAAATGCAGGCGAAACGTCAACGAAAGAAATATATATAATAAAAATAAGGCTGCCAGATTTAAAGATTTATCGACATTTTGACGATTTTTTTTGTTCCAAAATTGGCAAAGTGAAAATTTGCTGATTGTTTTCTAGTGACGATACAGTCTTTGAAATAAAACAATTTTAAATAGTTTTATATGTTTGTGTATTAGGTACCACAGAAAACCGATATCTTTAAAAACAAGGCAGATTAAAAAATGTATCGGCAAAAGCAAAATTTCGAACTGTTTAATTTTTATTTGCTTGGATTATTTAATACATTTGTTTGTGTGATCAAAAGATAAAACTATTACCCCATTTTTCAGTCAATGCACTTTAGGAAACTTTTGCCTTTTACTTTGTCCAAAAGTGTTTATTTTATTTCAATATGATATTTTGTCACTCCTTTGTGTGATTTCTGCAGGGAAAAATAACAATCTAAAATTTTAAACTCTTATCGGATAAAGGAAAATAAAATAAATAATTTTATTTAAATAGACCTCAAGCTTTATGTATGTATAAAATATGTATTTTACCCATGAACTTAATGTTTTTTTTTTTTTTTTTTTTTTTTTTTTTTTTTTTTTTTGTTATTAAGTGTTTATATGATAAAAATTTGTGGTTATATGATAAAAATCGAACAAAATTCGTCAAAATTAATTTTAAATTGTCCGAAAAAATAGACGATTTTTTTTATTTTTTCTTAGGATATTGACGTTTTTTTCACAAATTTATCTGGCAGCCCTGCATAAAACAAGCACAATGAAAGGCTAAAAAAATTTTAATAACAAAATATAACAATTGTGTTTTATATACTTATTTTCATCATTTAATTTCTTTCTTTTAAAATAAAATAAAATAATACACATTCTTGTTTACATACATACATAATTTGGGCTCCATTTTTTTAAATTTTTTTTGTCTCGCATCAATTTCAAATATGACTTATGTTGACAGTTCTTGTGAGAAACTTTTTGCAAAATATTGTTACAGAAACACTTGTTCTCACATCCTTCCAATAATTGCTGGAAAATTATTTAAATGACAGATAATACTCGCAAAGTAAAAGTACAGAAACACTTATGTGAGAAAAACCATTTTTTGTTTCATATTGCACTGTTTTTGTCATAATTCACTCGTTTCATGCGGGAAATTTAACGATGCGAGAAATACAGAAACGGGCTACTGATTTCAATCAAGTTTTGCTCTTTTATATTGCTTAAAAATAACGGTAAGACTACTTTTGAATAATGACAAAAATAACGATAATAAGAATAACAATTTATAATATGTTACTACATAAAAAGAAAATATAAAGTAAAGGTAATAAAATAAAAGGGATATTCATTAACCATGTATTTAAAGAAAATATTAGGGAAATTCATCATACATATAACTCCCCCATCCTTTAAAGGCACATTACTCCTGGAATGTGGAGACTTTACTAACTATTAAAACTTATACATTAAAATATTGATTCATTAACTAATCAAAGTCAAAAAACTATACACTATTTACATATATTCAATTTTGTATTTATACTTTCTCTCAAACTTTACATCCGGTATTTCATCTTGGTATTTAAAAATTCTTTTTACTATCTGCCTATCTCTTTTACAATTTTTTTCATCAATACAATTTGTTTTATTTTTCTCTTTAACTTGCTTAATAATATATTTAGGTTTTTGTTTAAGGTTTTGAAAACCAAGATTCTTTACAAATTCTCTATCATTATATTCATGACAATCTTCCCTATTTTCGTTTATTTTCCCAATTCCATTTACTTTATTCTCATGAATTTTATCACTTATCATCTTCCAAATAGTTTTGTCAACCTTGTTATAGAGTAAATCGTTTGGTTTATGGCCAGTTGTGCTGTGAATAGAATCATTATATATTTGAACAGACTTATAGACCAACGCTTTATCATCAAAATCATTGTGTTTCTGTTCTAATTTGAATAGTCGTATATGCTCATTTAGTGTAAGATAAAAACGTTCTATATCTGCGTTACCAGTATGAGTATTTGGAGCAGTAAAATGGAAATCAATTTTCTCTGAGTTCAAGAAATCCCTGACAAAAGCCGTGTTAAATTCATTATCCGCAATAATCTTCCCCGGTTTTCCTAAAATAGCCAATCTTTCCCTTAACTTTTCAACAATTGTCAATGAATTCTTGTCACATAAATAATGTATGGATACATGCTTCGACAGCTTATCAATACATGTTAAAAAAGTTGTCTGTTTATTTAAAAACCATATGTATATCGATATGAACTATGTCATTAGACTGAACCGGAGTTTCCGTAACGCATAACTTTGTCCTTATTGGGCGTCTGTCAAATTTACACATATTACATAAAGTACAGTTATTAATGAACTTGTGAATATCCCTATTAAAATTTGGGTAGTATATTTTATCCTTCAATTCCAAATAAGTTTCTTCTATTCCTCTATGATTTTTATCACTATGATATTCCGCTATAATTTCCAAAAGATCCTCCTTATTAAATATTTCCCTAATTAATTTAGAACATTTTAAAAATCTCATTTCAGACGAATTCGCAAAGTAGTGTACAATCGTCTGTTGAAGTTTCTTAAAGATATTAAAATTCTCACAAAATATTGCAACAGTTCCCTTTATCGGAAAAATTTGCCTCAAAAAGTCTAATACTTTTTCCTCATAATATTCCTTTAATGTCACAATATGTCTAATTTTCTTTTCATATAGAGTCTCACTTTCCAGTTTGTATTTTTTTCCCCAGTTTTACTATTATCTGGTTTTTGAATATGTTTATTGGAGAATCAGAAATAAAAATGTGGTCATTCAAGTTTTCCCTCCCACTATGTATCGTAGCTTTATCTGAATTTACCATCTGAGCGTCTTCCTCTAAATAATGCGACGACTAAGAAAATCTGCCACTTGGTTTGCTTTTCCCTTAATATATTCAAGATCAAAGTCATATTCATTTAATTGAATTTTCCATCTTTGCAATTTCATATTAGGCTCTTTTAATGAATTGAGCCATACAAGTGGACGATGATCAGTCTGTATTTTAAATTTTCTGCCGAATAAATAGGGTCTAAAGTATTTTACAGACCATACAATAGCCAATAATTCTTTCTCTATTGCGCTATAATTAAGCTCATGTTGATTCAAAGTTCTAGAACTGAAAGCTACAGGATGTCCGTTTTGCGATAAGACCGCTCCTAAAGCGCTATTGCTGGCATCCGTTGTCAAAACAAAAGTTTTGTCAAATTTTGGGTAAGCCAAAACTGGAGTAGAACATAAAATTTTCTTTAATTTATTAAAGGAATCAATGTAGTTCGGATTGTTGTTCACATTTATAACAGATTTTTTTTTCAAATATGAAATCATCGGCAGAGCAATTTGGCTATAATCTCTTATAAATTTCCTATAGAAACCAGTTAAGCCTAAAAACGATCGAATTTCCTTAACAGTTTTGGGTAATGAAATATTCTGTATAATATCAATTTTGCCAGGATTTGGCCTGATACCTTCGGGCGTAATAATGTGTCCCAAGTATTCTGACTCACGTCGAAAGAAATTGCATTTGTCCACTTGGACTTTTAGATTATATTCAGATAATCTTTGAAAAATTTTAGTTAACGACAATATATGCTCCTGAAGAGATGTAGAAAATACTAATATGTCTTCTAAATAAACAACACAAATGTTATTAACATAATCATGCAAAACCTCATTCATCATTCTTTGAAATTTTTTTTTGGAACTATCCAGATTGGAGCATTGTAAGGACTACATGACTTAGTAATAATTCCTGACTGTAGCATTTCGCCCACTTGTCTTTCTACTTCCTCCTTATAAATTTCGGGAAAACGATACGTCCTGCAAAATATGGGAATTTCATTTATCGTCGGTACTTTATGCCTGTATTTAACAACGGCTGATAAATTCTCACCTTCCACATAAAAAACATTTTTAAAAGTTCTAATTAACTTTGTTAATTCTATAATTTCTTCCCGGTTCAAAATTTTGAGTCTTCAGTTTTTCATTCAAATATTCCACTTTTGGTTCATTGAAATTTATATCTATAACAACCGAATCTAAGTATGTCATATCATCCTCATTATATTCCATCGTTGAATTCTCATATACTAATGGAATCTTCGCATTCGCGGTAATTAGTAAATTTTCATTTAAATCTATTTTAGCTCCCAAAGGTTTTAGAATATTGCATCCTATGATTCCATCAAAATCACTAAAAATTTTTGTCTCTAACATCTCAATCATAGAGCCAGGTGAATTAAATTCCTTGAAAAGTGGGATTGTGACTTTTGTCGAAGTAACAGTCATGGAGCAAATAGTGTTCAAGGTAATGGGGTTTTCTAATTCTGTTCTAAAAGAACTATGGAATAACCCTCTCCTAACAAGAGTTGTACCTGATCCTGTATCTATTAATAATTTTATAGGAACAGTTTTAGTTTTTACCATTATACAGGGTAAAGATCTTCGGCCGATAATTGAAAATTTGAAACTTGAATATTATCAACTTCCATTCTTTTTGAGCTACTGATAGAATTCTGTTGAGATTGCCCTGAATTATTTCCAGTACTACCAGTATTATTAAAATTTCCGGAAGTATTCTGATTCCGAAAATTTCCTGAACAATTTTGTTCAATTCGAGAACCTGAAAAGTTGTGCTTATTAACACGAAGATTTTCATTAGTTGGTCCAAAATGATCTACACAACTAGAAGTATAATTGTCATTATAAAAATTGTTCCTATTACCATTTCTTAAAATTTGATTAGAACTGGGATTAAACGATTGTAAATTAGGAGAAGGATTTGCAAATTCTTGATATTGTCCTCTAAATTTATTATTACTTTTTCCGTTAACATTTGAAACAAAGTTTGATTTTTTCGTATAAAAATATTCTGTTTCTATTAAAATTTCTTTTGCTCTTAATAGCGTACTAGGATTTCTAGAATTTAATACCAACTTTGGTTCATTAGGCAGTTTAGATATAAAGATTTTTAAAACCATATTCTCATTATTGCTACAACTATACCATTGCGATGTTTCCCTATCTATACTGGTTTTTAAATTTAATTTGGTTAATAATTTTAAAATATATTCGTATAAATCACTAACATCATTTCTAAACTCTGCTGTTTTAATTTTGTTAACAATGGATTCAATACTTTCTGCTATATTAAAGTTAATTCTTAATAATACCTTAATCTCATCCCACTTATAAGGATTGCTATTATTAATAAGAACAGCATTTGCTCTTGATATAATTTTATTTCTTACTCTTAAATCGAATAGTGACAGTAACGATTCATCAACATGTTTACGGATCTCCTCAACATGTTTAGTAAACATTTCCAACTCCTCCGCCTTCCCATCAAATTATGGTACTCCATCCAAAAGAGAAAACGCACTGAGAGCCATAATTGCAGTATTGATTTTGTTGTTATGTTGTTATGTTGATCGATGATTTGTTATTTCTTTGCTTTAAAATAGTGACTGTTTTTATATTGATTTTTATTCTTGTTGATCTGTTGTTGTAACATTTATTTTTTTTTTTTTAACATCAATATATTTATTGCTGTTGTCTCAAAAATATGTATTTATGTAGAATTGTTGTAATATTTTTTTCAACTTGGCCTTGAAACCAAAACTTATGTTTTTAACCTTGAAATGGTTTTGTTGTTCTTAATATTAATTAATTTCTTTTATTTTTGCATCGATATATTTATTGATGTTGTCCAAAAATATATATTCAAATTTGTTGTAATTTTTATTTTTTTTTTCTTTCTTTTAGTAGAATTTAACCTTGAAACCAAACCTTATATGTTTCTTGTTCAAATTTATAAATGTGCATAAGTACATATGTATATTGAATTGGTTTAATTAACTCTAGACAATAGAAGCTGTTTTTGTAATTTTGGTTTTTTTCAATAGGTTAAACAGTTAATAAACTCACAAAACTCTTTTTGTTTATTATTATTTTTATTTTTGTTAAAATTTTTTTTTTTTTAAAAAATGTTTTGAATTTTTTCATTTATATTCAAAGTTGGATTGATTTTAAAAAAGGTCTTAACTAAAAACAAATTTCTAGTTACAAATAAAATTTCTGACGAATTGACTCTTACTTGAACATGTACATATTTATTTTAATCAATTTTGTCATTCTCATCTTCAAGTTCAGTTTGAAGCAAAAAATTTTTTTTTTTGTTCCGTTTCATACAGATTTTTTATTTAAGAATTTTTAATAAAAAAATAGCAAAATTTTAATTATTATTTGCAAAAATTAATTAATAACTATTAAAAACCAATTTTTAAAATATAAATTGGAAAATAATAATTATCCATAACAAATACTTTTTTTATTATGCATAACTATTTCAAAGCAATATATAAAAATATTAATTGGATATTAAACGTTATTTTCAATTAATTGCTTTTTAAGTCGTTCATAATAATTATTAACCAATTTTTAAAAATATTCCTCAAAATGGGCAATTTTTTCGATTTTGGAAATGAAGATAATAGTTATTTTGGGTCCTTGTTTTTAAACAATAACTCTGCATACATATATGTATGTGCAGAATAATTTTCATAGTTTCAATTAATTTCAAATATTAGTTAGTAAGACTTTAATTACTGTTTTCAAACAAATGATTTAAAATTTGTTAATAACTTTAAAACCTATTTTAAGTTTTTAAACTTTCCAAATTTATAATTATTTTTTAAAACTTTTTACACTTTCACTTATGGAAATTTGTTTTAATTTTTTAAAAAATAAACTTGGTCCGTAAACCGACTGCGCCAGTAAATTAAAGTAAAAACTTATTTTTTTGGTTTAAATATTTACTTTTATTTACTTAAAATTGTTTCACACGTTAAATCGTTTTCATAAAACTGACCTGATTTCAATCAAGTTTTGCTCTTTTATATTGCTTAAAAATAACGGTAAGACTACTGTTGAATAATGACAAAAATAACGATAAGTTTAAAATAAAATATTTGATAAATTAAATAAAAAGGAGAAATGAAAGAATAACAATTTACTAGTATGGGCCAGCAGTCGACACAATCGACTGCAATCTAGAAATAACTTATTTGTACCGTTATTTCTAATATTTATTTAATCTAAAACTTTATTAAATATGTATATACATATGTAGAAATATATTTATTTAATGTTAAAAAACATATCGCACTTGATTATAAACAGAGTAGTAACTCAAAATGTAATAATTCTCAGTAGAGCAGAACAATTTTTAATTTTATGAGACATATTTCTTTTAGGCATATGAAATTTAGTGACAATTTTTCTAAAAATGTATATATGTATAACATAAGTTCCCTAATCTCAATGTTAATAACAAAGCCTTTTATATATTTTCCATTTATATTTATTTCGTTGATGAATTATTTTGTTATAACCTCTCTATATATATATGTTTTGTAAATACATGATTATCATATAACAAATGACCATGATCGGTAGTGTCTGTTTATAAAATCGCAGCCCATCAGAAGATCGCACTTTATTTAAAAAAAATGCATTAAACACATTCTTTACAATGTAACCATATTAATAATGTAACAATTACATTAAAATTATTCATAAGCGCAAAAATTTAAGAAATCAACGGTAACACTTAAAAACAACAACTCTCCCAAAAAGAAAACAAAATATTTAAAATTGTCTTTCTCTTTTTTATTTCTTAATCTCTACTGTTCTCCAATTTAATGCATAGCAGAGAACTCGGCATGTTGTTGTTCTTTTTACTATGTAAACACAAAAACAAAGCATACTGCTTCTGTTATATGTTTACATTGTTTTTGCTCACACGTATGTGAATTGTTTCAATGTCCCCTTTCAGACAGGCAAAGTTTACTTTGACAAAGTCTGTTGAATTCTCTTTTAAACTTTGTTTGGTGCTCAGACACACAAAGTTTAATTTGACAAATTTTTGTTTTCTCTTGTTTGAATATAATATATAAACAGCGTTGCCAGAATGATGATTTTAGCATATTTTGGATTATTTTTTTAAACAAAAATATGATTAAAGATTTTTTTTTCAAATGATGATTTTTTATTTTTAGAAATTCTGATTTTTACTTTAATTTTGCTTATAGAAAATACACGATTATTTAAACAGTCAATTTTTAAAACAATGAAGTTTTGCATCAGCTTGATGTGTGTTGGTGCTGCACACTTTTGTACCCAGTATCTAGAATACATAAAATTGCATCATTATTTCTGGACATAAAAAATATTAAAAAAGGCATATTATAACCTATTTCCAATGTGCGAAAGAATTCCTTCTTTCGAACAACTACATTTAAAACAAAAACAAATTCTAAAAACTTTGTTTTTGTTTTAAATGTATTTGTAAAGGTACGTTCAGACTGATGAAATATTTGAAAGCAAACATCAAATATTTCATTAACGTAGTCTGAACATAAAATATTTTTGAGTATCAAATAAAATAACAGCTGATTTTGAGCAAATAAAAGTATTTGCCGGCAAACAAATATTTGTCCAATGTGAACATAGTGTGAACACAAAAAATCAAATATTTTAGTAATTTTTGAGAAAACATTTATTTGATATTACAAAAAAATTGTAAGAGCAAACAACGACAAATAATTTTAGCCATGTTCCGGATAGAAGCAATTTTTCCTGTAAGTTTTCGGATTCTTTACAATTTTAAAGATTTTTTATAATTATTAGACTTTGCTATCGTGCCGCTATTAGCAAATTTTTGCGAATTACCGCTAATTTAGCAAATTTTTATAGAATTTTTGCCATTTCCATACAGAATTTAGTATATTGAAAGTTAATACATTGAATTTTTTGAATATGTCCATTACAATAAACGAAATTTGTACTTCAAAGTTATAAATAACAAAAAAAGAAAAAAATTTAATTAAACTGTCAGTGGCAGGGTTGTGGAATGTGGTAATTTTTAATTTCTTTTGGCGATGAACATTTACCTTTGGCGATATGGCGAAGTTGGAAACTGTTGGCGATATGCGAAATGCATTTTTTGTGAATATTTTCCAATTTACATACATCTATCTAAAATATTATTCAAATGGGAATAACTTATTTTTCTTGTGTGTAAGTTGTATTTTAAAATTATAATTATTATTACTGTTTCAAAATTGTTCTATTTGAAATATTTTGTGAATCATTATTTTTTTTATTATGACGAATATAAATAAATTCGTCAAAGGATTTTTTATTATAAATTAAAATATTGCCAAATCATTATATAAAAAACATTAAATAAATATACATATCGAGAGGTTATAATAAGTAAAATTTCAAGTTTCTTAAATTCACGCCATTTTCTTACGGTAAATTTCATAAGTTCTAAATCCCCATATTCATAAAAAATATTTTAGGAAATGAATTTGCTATGAAAATTTGTTCAACAAACCTTTTATTAATCAAAAATATTTTTTATAAATATGGGGGATACCCCATATATATATATTTATTGGCGATATGGCGATTCTTAAATTCACGCCATTTTCTAAACTAACATTTTCTAACTCTAAAATTATAGATTATATATCAATTTATTTTGAAAAATCATTAAAATTCCTGTGTATTTGAATATATTAAAATATACCAATGGAAATAATGCAAATTTCGAACATTTTACTTATATTCAATTTTTTAGAAACACATCAAGTAAACTTTATTTGATTTCAATTTCAGAACATGACACATGAAACATGACTGTTTTGAAAGGAATTTTTCGCTTACGATAAAGTATAAAAAACTTTCGTTCATTTGAATCTAATAATGAGAAAACCGTAGTGCAAAGTGCACATTGTTTGAAGTCGCAAATAATTTCCTTCGAATTGACCCCCCCATGTAAAAAAAACATATTCATACGTATATTATATTTAAAAAAAAAAAAGTAACCAAAATGAAAAAAATATTCACATCCCCACATTGAGAAAAAAAATAACCAATTTTGGTTAGAAATAACCAAGAAGGGCAGCTCTGCTTATGCTATTCTTTTTTCTTTTAACACATGATGAAATAAACAGGTGGCATTACTACGCCAGATGACGATTTTTTGCTCTTGCATTGTTTGTCTAGTCTTATGTCAAATTTTTGTTTATGTTTACAAAAAGTCCACGTTTTGTGCTGTGATTATTGTATTGTATTAAAGTTTTTGATTATTTTAATTAAAATTAAATAAGATAGTAACCATTGTGAAATAAAAATTGGCTAAAAATTTATTTATTTCATTGCGTTCGGCGGCAAAATTTGATTTTAGTTGAATATAATTTTGGACGTATACGAAGACTTATTTTTCATTTTTGTTGTAATGTTGTATTTGTTGCCGTAGCGCTGCCACCTACTTATTCCACCATGTTTTAACACATTGCCAGTGGCAACTTGCCACACTGTTTTAAAAAATGCATAGTACAATCTGGGCTACCGATTTTAAAACTTGTTTGGTGTTCTTATTTTATATATGTATGTATGTATGCTTAGGTAACTGATGTAAATAATAACCAAAAATTTATTTGTTTTTCTAATATTTTTACTTTATACAATAACATGCTAAGAACCACTGTAAATTTATTGATTCTCAATTGTGATTTTAATATAACTCTCTTAATATCATCTTCTCATTTTACGATATTAAGTAAGGCTAGATTCAGACCGTGATTTAAAAATCATGTCTTTTTTTTAATTCCTTTTGAAAGTTGCTTCCAAAATCACAACAGATTCAAACGAAGATTTTTTCCCCATGATTTTAGGGTTGATTTTTTTCCCATTATCGGTAATTCTTCTTTACTTGCTTATTTATAAAAACAAACAATTTTAATGCGCTCCATGTTTTGTATTGTAAGGAGATGTTGCCACATTGAAATAAAAAATAAAATGAAGCAACATAACAAAAATACGAATGTGTGCAAAGAAAAATATAAAAAAAGACACAGATATCAGAAAACGTGTTTTTTTCTATACCCCTCTTGCTTTTCTACACCGTTCGCCTACAAACACAAAAAATCATGTCTTAAAAAACATGGAAAAAATCACCGTGTGAACCGCGTGTAATTGAGATTTGATGTTAGGTGAGATTATTAATATTTATTAATATTTGATATTATTTTAAGCTCATTAATATTTTATAATAATTTTGATCTCATTTGCATATTAAAATGAAATAAACAGCTAGTTTTCGTATAATGTTTTTTTATATACATTTTATATACGAATTGTACTTAACAATTGTAAAAACCTGTAAATCGTGTTATTGAGTTTTTGACAGTCAAGAAGACCACTGCTAATTTTGTCCGCGTTGTTTTTATAATAATAAATTTAATATTTCTTTAACAGAAACTTAGAGTTTTTTTATTATTATAATTTTTCATTTAATTGATTCCTTTGCGAATTCCTATTTTAATAGAAAGAACAAAAATTTGTTGCGAGGGCTTATTCAGAGTAAGGGCGCACTTCTTCAAAAATTAATTTAAACATATATAATGAAAGAAAAATTTTCAAATTTTTGTGGTAGTTTAAGAACAAAATACTTTTAAAAACAAACAACAAATAAAAATAATAGCGATTGCACAAACTCGAAGCTATCAATATACATAATATTAAAACAATGAACAAACAGCAAAAGTAATTATTACACTGTGCAAGAAATTGACACTTTTTTTTCGTGACAAGCTGGGCACCTAGCATTTTAACATAATTCGGGTACGCTGAATCCAGTGGTGCCCGCGGTTTTTTAAGATTGGCTCTGGTTTTCGAGATATACCGTTATTTCAAAAATGGAGTAGGTTGCAAAACATATGTTCGCGTAACTGAAAAACGCTTTAGCTTATTGAAAAAATGTTCAATGCAGAGTAGAAATATATTAAAGAAAAAGTCCCATAAATGCCCAGGAGTCGCCCCTAGAGTTATATGTATGATGAATATCCCTAATATTTTCTTTAAATACATGGTTAATGAATATCCCTTTTATTTTATTACCTTTACTTTATATTTTCTTTTTATGTAGTAACATATAATAAATTGTTGTTAATAGGCAAGTGGATTTCTTTGGATCCCTTTTACGCCTAAGCTATATATTGTATTTTATATATATATATATATCATTCGAAAGATATTTTTTGGTAGATTCTGTTAATGTAAATTTTGTTAAAATCGGTTCAGTATTTTACGAGTTATATGCGTTAGAAAGTGACCCCTTTCAGACAAGCAAAGTTTACTTTGCAAAGTCTTGAGTTTATAGAAGAGAAGGGAAAAGAGTATAGCGGGGGAGTACATACTTTGCTGTACTCGCAAAGTCGTTTTGTTTTTCGTTCGTAGATTATACCTGAAGTTGGCTGCAACTTTATATTTATATACAGCGTTACCAAAATCTTTGGAATACAAATTGTCATATGGCGAAAGAAATCATATTTTGAAGAGGAAAATCTTAAATTTTTTTTCTTAATTTAAATTTTTTAAAACAAGGGCAAAATAGTAAGAATTATTAATTTTTTATAAAACCATACTTCTTATTATTAAAATTTAAATACATAAAAACATAATTCGTCAGTATATGAAACTTTATAAAAATAAATTTTTTCTTTTCACAAATATTTTTTTTATCAATATTCTAACTGCCTATTTCCAATGTACGAAAGAATTATTTACTTCTTAAGGTACGATCAGACTAATGAAATATTTAACGAAAATATTTGTTCTGAAATTCTAAAAACTTTGTTTTTGTTTTAAATGTATTTGTAAAGGTACGTTCAGACTGATGAAATATTTGAAAGCAAACATCAAATATTTCATTAACGTAGTCTGAACATAAAATATTTTTGAGTATCAAATAAAATAACAGCTGATTTTGAGCAAATAAAAGTATTTGCCGGCAAACAAATATTTGTCCAATGTGAACATAGTGTGAACACAAAAAATCAAATATTTTAGTAATTTTTGAGAAAACATTTATTTGATATTACAAAAAAATTGTAAGAGCAAACAACGACAAATAATTTTAGCCATGTTCCGGATAGAAGCAATTTTTCCTGTAAGTTTTCGGATTCTTTACAATTTTAAATATTTTTTATAATTATTAGACTTTGCTATCGTGCCGCTATTAGCAAATTTTTGCGAATTACCGCTAATTTAGCAAATTTTTATAGAATTTTTGCCATTCCTTATAGTTTTAGGCACTTTTACTAAATTTTATGGCTTGTTTGAAATATTAAAATGGTTCGTGAATTTTCGCTATTTTTGCAACATTTTTTTTTTGTTTTTATCCTACATTTTGTTTTTTAACCGATTTAGCAATTTCAAATATATTTTAGGGTTTGTTTCCAAGTTAGCTATTTTTCGCAAATTTTAGCCATGCTCGCGAAGAAGCGATTTTTCACTGTGAATGTTTAGAGCTATAACGATTTTTAATAATTATTAGGCTTTGCTATCATACCGCTATTAGCAAATTTTTGCGAATTTCCGCTAATTTAGCAATTTTTATCGAATTTTTGCCATTCCTTATAGTTTTAAGCACTTTTAATAAATTTTATGGCTTGTTTGAAATATCTAAATTTTTTCGCGAATTTTTGCTATTTTTGCAAAAAATTTTTTCTCGACATTCTGTTTTTTAACTGATTTAGCGACTTCAAATATATTTAAGGGTTTGTTTCCAACCTTGCAATTTTTCACAAATTTTAGCCATGTTCCCGTTACCCAGTGGCTTCCATTTTTTTCTTTTTCTGCATTCTCCTGTTCTAACACTAAAAGAGATGCTGATCCACAGAATAAAATAAAAAAATTAGCTTTTGCGCTCATTTTTACCATTTGAGAAATATATTTTTATTTTTGAACACTTTCATTAAATAATTATTTGATGCAAATATTTCTTTTAGTCTGAACGCATGGCAAACATGAATTAACTTATTTTATTAACACTGCACAGTGGTTCCGCCAAAGGCCAAAAATCAAAAAATATTGTCACAACGTATAAAAAAAATTTGTAAGCAAATTGTCTCTAAAATGTTCAATCTTCGCAATGGCAAACCGGTTTTTACTGGAAACATAACGGTACTTCCTAAAAATAGAACGAAACGCACGAACACGTGTTCAGTTGTAACGCGAAGCTTAGCAATTGCAAAAACATTCGAAGCGAAAGTCAGTTTCAAGTGGATCGCATATTCTTGTTGTGAACAAAATTACATAATTTATCAATGGATTTTGAAGTAAAAGGTGTTTATTTTATTTTTGTAAATAATTAAAAACTATTTTGTGAATTTATCCTTTTAAAATTAATGTTTTATGTAACCTTAGTTTTTGTTCCTTTTTTGGGCATGGCTTTTATGTTTACTTAAAGTTTTAGTTGTGTTCCCCCCTGATTCCCCCATAGATATTATATTCATTGTATTAATCTAAGTTTTTACTTAATAAAAGTGTTTAAATCAGCTGCAGAAACTTGCAGATGTGTTAGAAATATTCAATAATCTAACGCATCTTATTATTTTTTCAATGTCAAACTTTCCCAGCAGAGCCTCTGTATTTGTTTTGTGTGTTTGTTTTTGTCTTTACTTGTGGTGCCCAATTTGTATAAATACCTCTTAATATTTATTAATTTTTTGTTTTTAACTTTTAATTTGGTAGGCAACATATGTCAGTGTGTGTTCACACGCCTACATATTTTTAATTTATGGTGCTCCAAAAAAGGCACAAAAGCTGAAAAATTACGAGAAGTAATTGCTGATGTACAACAAAATTTTGAAAACAAGGGCTTACTCGAAGAATTCAATGCGCTTACTGAACCTATTGAGTACATTTGTAAAAAAATTGTTGAGTTTTGGAAGCGTTATAAACGTATGAAGTCTTCCATTTTGCATTACGAGTCTGATTGGCTGAGTACAAAGGAATCAATTTTATTAAAAAATACGAAAAATGAACACAAGGAAAATGCGGAAAGTGCTCCACGTGGCCGTCAAAAACTAAATTTTATGGAGGCGTCCACGAGATCAAAGCGTCGGCGTATAGCTCAGCTGGTCAAAATTGATGAGACCGCTGTTTCTGCATTACGCAACAAAAGTCAAAGCCAAAATGTATTGCCAGCGGATCCGACAGAAGTAATTTCTCTTTTAATGGAGACCGGAATGACGAAACACCAATATTTGCTGATACGGAATTTTGTGAACAGCAAAGTGTTATTCGATTTGTTTCCGAGCTATCAATGCATTTTAAGCTCCAAAAAAGCTAGATATCCTGACAACATATCTGTGGACGAATCCTACGCAGAAGTCGATCTTCAAAGTTTGCTAGATAACACAGCCTCGAGCATTTTATCTGGATATAATATCAATGCTGAAAAATTTAACAATTACGCACTGGATACTGCAAATGATTTAATAACTGCTTATCCATGGTATTATTTACCGGCGACCGTACATAAGGTGTTAATACATGGTTCTGCTGTAATACAGTATGCATTACTGTCGATTGGAGAGCTATCAGAGGAAGCTGCCGAGTCCAATAATAAGGAAATAAAAAAATGTAGACTTCAACACAGTCGGAAAATTTCACGCACACTTTCAAATACAGATGTTATTAACAATTTAATTTTAAGATCAGATCCATTTATTACAGGACAAAGACAACTACCTAAAAAACCAAAATCAACTATATTAAAATCTGTTTTTGATTTATTAGATGATTCTTTTTAATTTTTTTTTATTCTCAACTTAGTTTTTAATTTACTGCTTTTTTCTAATTTACATTTTGTTATATTTTTTTTTTAATTCATGAAAATACATATTTTGTTCTAAAATTTATTTCCTCTTTTAATATAAAATAAAATGTTTTATTTGACGCTATGTACAGTAGATCAACTCGTATGGAGACATGACCTATGACAGCTATATGATATAGTAGTCCGATCTGAATGAAATTTGGTTTGGGTATCGAATATGGCATTATATGCATACTGTGTGAATTTGGCAGAGATTGGCCAAAAAATAATATTTTAAATCCGATCGTCCCTATGGGGGCTATATGATATAGGTATCCGACCTGGCTAAAAATTTTGTCAAATATTGGAAATAATTTAAAAAAATTTTCATGAAAATTTCATTACGATATTCCCACTCAAAGCATTTGTGGCCGCTGCTCCATACAAGCGGATCCACTGTGCACTGTTTGCCAACTGTTTCATCAAACAAAAATTATCAAATATTTGAGCTTTGTTTGAACATTAACAAAATATTTTTTTGTTTCACACAGTTTGAAGCAAATATCAGAACAAATATTTTCGTTAAATATTTCATTAGTCTGATCGTACCTTAAGAAGTAAATAATTCTTTCGTACATTGGAAATATGCAGTTAGAATATTGATAAAAAAAATATTTGTGAAAAGAAAAAATTTATTTTTATAAAGTTTCATATACTGACGAATTATGTTTTTATGTATTTAAATTTTAATAATAAGAAGTATGGTTTTATAAAAAATTAATAATTCTTAGTATTTTGCCCTTGTTTTAAAAAATTTAAATAAAGAAAAAAAATTTAAGATTTTCCTCTTCAAAATATGATTTCTTTCGCCATATGACAATTTGTATTCCAAAGATTCTGGTAACGCTGTATATAAATATAAAGTTGCAGCCAACTTCAGGTATAATCTACGAACGAAAAACAAAACGACTTTGCGAGTACAGCAAAGTATGTACTCCCCCGCTATACTCTTTTCCCTTCTCTTCTATAAACTCAAGACTTTGCAAAGTAAACTTTGCTTGTCTGAAAGGGGTCACTTTCTAACGCATATAACTCGTAAAATACTGAACCGATTTTAACAAAATTTACATTAACAGAATCTACCAAAAAATATCTTTCGAATGATATATATATATATATAAAATACAATATATAGCTTAGGCGTAAAAGGGATCCAAAGAAATCCACTTGCCTATTAACAACAATTTATTATATGTTACTACATAAAAAGAAAATATAAAGTAAAGGTAATAAAATAAAAGGGATATTCATTAACCATGTATTTAAAGAAAATATTAGGGATATTCATCATACATGTAACTCTAGGGGCGACTCCTGGGCATTTATGGGACTTTTTCTTTAATATATTTCTACTCTGCATTGAACATTTTTTCAATAAGCTAAAGCGTTTTTCAGTTACGCGAACATATGTTTTGCAACCTACTCCATTTTTGAAATAACGGTATATCTCGAAAACCAGAGCCAATCTTAAAAAACCGCGGGCTAGGTGCCCAGCTTGTCACGAAAAAAAAGTGTCAATTTCTTGCACAGTGTAATAATTACTTTTGCTGTTTGTTCATTGTTTTAATATTATGTATATTGATAGCTTCGAGTTTGTGCAATCGCTATTATTTTTATTTGTTGTTTGTTTTTAAAAGTATTTTGTTCTTAAACTACCACAAAAATTTGAAAATTTTTCTTTCATTATATATGTTTAAATTAATTTTTGAAGAAGTGCGCCCTTACTCTGAATAAGCCCTCGCAACAAATTTTTGTTCTTTCTATTAAAATAGGAATTCGCAAAGGAATCAATTAAATGAAAAATTATAATAATAAAAAAACTCTAAGTTTCTGTTAAAGAAATATTAAATTTATTATTATAAAAACAACGCGGACAAAATTAGCAGTGGTCTTCTTGACTGTCAAAAACTCAATAACACGATTTACAGGTTTTTACAATTGTTAAGTACAATTCGTATATAAAATGTATATAAAAAAACATTATACGAAAACTAGCTGTTTATTTCATTTTAATATGCAAATGAGATCAAAATTATTATAAAATATTAATGAGCTTAAAATAATATCAAATATTAATAAATATTAATAATCTCACCTAACATCAAATCTCAATTACACGCGGTTCACACGGTGATTTTTTCCATGTTTTTTAAGACATGATTTTTTGTGTTTGTAGGCGAACGGTGTAGAAAAGCAAGAGGGGTATAGAAAAAAACACGTTTTCTGATATCTGTGTCTTTTTTTATATTTTTCTTTGCACACATTCGTATTTTTGTTATGTTGCTTCATTTTATTTTTTATTTCAATGTGGCAACATCTCCTTACAATACAAAACATGGAGCGCATTAAAATTGTTTGTTTTTATAAATAAGCAAGTAAAGAAGAATTACCGATAATGGGAAAAAATCAACCCTAAAATCATGGGGAAAAAATCTTCGTTTGAATCTGTTGTGATTTTGGAAGCAACTTTCAAAAGGAATTAAAAAAAAGACATGATTTTTAAATCACGGTCTGAATCTAGCCTTACTTAATATCGTAAAATGAGAAGATGATATTAAGAGAGTTATATTAAAATCACAATTGAGAATCAATAAATTTACAGTGGTTCTTAGCATGTTATTGTATAAAGTAAAAATATTAGAAAAACAAATAAATTTTTGGTTATTATTTACATCAGTTACCTAAGCATACATACATACATATATAAAATAAGAACACCAAACAAGTTTTAAAATCGGTAGCCCAGATTGTACTATGCATTTTTTAAAACAGTGTGGCAAGTTGCCACTGGCAATGTGTTAAAACATGGTGGAATAAGTAGGTGGCAGCGCTACGGCAACAAATACAACATTACAACAAAAATGAAAAATAAGTCTTCGTATACGTCCAAAATTATATTCAACTAAAATCAAATTTTGCCGCCGAACGCAATGAAATAAATAAATTTTTAGCCAATTTTTATTTCACAATGGTTACTATCTTATTTAATTTTAATTAAAATAATCAAAAACTTTAATACAATACAATAATCACAGCACAAAACGTGGACTTTTTGTAAACATAAACAAAAATTTGACATAAGACTAGACAAACAATGCAAGAGCAAAAAATCGTCATCTGGCGTAGTAATGCCACCTGTTTATTTCATCATGTGTTAAAAGAAAAAAGAATAGCATAAGCAGAGCTGCCCTTCTTGGTTATTTCTAACCAAAATTGGTTATTTTTTTTCTCAATGTGGGGATGTGAATATTTTTTTCATTTTGGTTACTTTTTTTTTTTTAAATATAATATACGTATGAATATGTTTTTTTTACATGGGGGGGTCAATTCGAAGGAAATTATTTGCGACTTCAAACAATGTGCACTTTGCACTACGGTTTTCTCATTATTAGATTCAAATGAACGAAAGTTTTTTATACTTTATCGTAAGCGAAAAATTCCTTTCAAAACAGTCATGTTTCATGTGTCATGTTCTGAAATTGAAATCAAATAAAGTTTACTTGATGTGTTTCTAAAAAATTGAATATAAGTAAAATGTTCGAAATTTGCATTATTTCCATTGGTATATTTTAATATATTCAAATACACAGGAATTTTAATGATTTTTCAAAATAAATTGATATATAATCTATAATTTTAGAGTTAGAAAATGTTAGTTTAGAAAATGGCGTGAATTTAAGAATCGCCATATCGCCAATAAATATATATATATGGGGTATCCCCCATATTTATAAAAAATATTTTTGATTAATAAAAGGTTTGTTGAACAAATTTTCATAGCAAATTCATTTCCTAAAATATTTTTTATGAATATGGGGATTTAGAACTTATGAAATTTACCGTAAGAAAATGGCGTGAATTTAAGAAACTTGAAATTTTACTTATTATAACCTCTCGATATGTATATTTATTTAATGTTTTTTATATAATGATTTGGCAATATTTTAATTTATAATAAAAAATCCTTTGACGAATTTATTTATATTCGTCATAATAAAAAAAATAATGATTCACAAAATATTTCAAATAGAACAATTTTGAAACAGTAATAATAATTATAATTTTAAAATACAACTTACACACAAGAAAAATAAGTTATTCCCATTTGAATAATATTTTAGATAGATGTATGTAAATTGGAAAATATTCACAAAAAATGCATTTCGCATATCGCCAACAGTTTCCAACTTCGCCATATCGCCAAAGGTAAATGTTCATCGCCAAAAGAAATTAAAAATTACCACATTCCACAACCCTGCCACTGACAGTTTAATTAAATTTTTTTCTTTTTTTGTTATTTATAACTTTGAAGTACAAATTTCGTTTATTGTAATGGACATATTCAAAAAATTCAATGTATTAACTTTCAATATACTAAATTCTGTATGGAAATTTGACGGATATAATCTTAAAAATAAAAATATATATGTATTATGAAAAAGGTCTCAAATAAATAAAAACTTTTAATATCAGTTTTTCGAAATTTGTTTAATATGTACCTATAAGATTCATATTTCTTGTTTTGTTTTCTTAATTCGTAATTAATATTTTCCTATTAAGTGCAAGTAACATTTGCTTTACAATGCAAATTCAAATAAATTTTAATGTTTTTCTCAATTGACAAAAGGCTTTTCTAATTTGGTTATATTTTTTTCTCATTTAGCAACTTTTTAAAAAATTGTATAAGTCGTGGCAGCACTGAGCATAAGCCCTATATAGTATTGTTGTTTCTTTCAATCAGATGAACAAAAAAAACTGCGAATTTGGTTTGAGCTTATTGTTTTCTATTTTTGTGTAACAGGGATGTTAAATGGGGTTTTAAATTTTGTACCAACTTCCAAAAAAAATGTACTTCTTGGACCTTCAGGGTACCATTTTTTTTTAAATTTGTTAAAACAAAAAAAAGTACTTAAAAATTCAATTGTACACAAAAAAACAAGACTTAACATTAACATACATTATATGTATGAATAAAATAAGGTACATAAAAGTCTTATAAATATATGAGATCGAAATCAGGCACTTATTTGTTTAGTTAATAAACTATTTGGAATTTTTACATCATAATAGCATGAATTTGTCGATCTTAATCAATCCTTTGTTTGTATGAGACTTGATAATGCTAGCACATGTAGTCTGTTTCTTTCCCTAGTTTTTATTATATTTTGAAAAGACAAAACTTTTTCCACATTTGCAGACGAATGTGGAATAGATAAAATTCCAGCAACGACACTAGAAATGTCAGGAAACATATGGACATTCAGTTTTGTTTTTTGCAAATTGGCTACTTCCGACCAAAAACTACAAATGTTTTTAGTTTTTAAGGACTGCAGTTGCTCGCCATCAGCTAAAGCTCTAAATTGATTATTGATTGAATCAAAATTTGCAATTTCATTCGGAAACATTGTTATTAGAAGAGGTACAATACAACTTGTTTTACCTAAACTAACATTTTCAGAAGTAAATTTAAGGAACCACATTAAAACTTCATTATTAAAGTTGAGTTTGGTTCTCAAAACTTTGCAAAAGTTTATATAAATTTTTTTTGCATTTTCTTTAACAATATTGATATTATTAGTAGAAATATATAAATCCACTTCTGTTTCAGCTTTTCACTAATGTTACCTCGTCTGTGGCTACAATAAGTCACCTTTTACAATATGGAAAGTAAAGCCAGACGGACGAAGTTTGCAGGCGAGAGAGGAAAAAACCCCCTTACCAACAAACTTCGTCTGTCTGTCTTTCCCTTGCCACATTGTAAAAGGGGACTAAGCGCTCTATACAGCACAATTCTCGTCGCATATTTAAGCGCCCCTTTACATTAACAACATAAATGCATTGAAAAGGACTCAATCAGCCACGTCACAGTACACTTCCGTTCGGAAACGGAATTCTTTCATGCTTCAGAAAATTGCGAAAAAAAAACTTTGCGAAATTAGACCATTTTTATTTTCATGAACGGAATGGGAGTTTTCTGTATCTTAAAGGCCCAAAACTATCAAAATATACTTTCAATCAATAAACAAATATGTTTTCTTCGGATCCGAACGGAATTGTACTCTGTGACATGGCTGAATAATTTGTTTGCTATACTAAAAATTCAAAAAGGGGGAACTATAACAAATTTTTAAATTGTACCACATGAGTCACGGTAGTACCACGGCACTTTAGAAGGTCAAAATATACAACAAACAAAAAGAACAATTGTACCAACTTTAGCATCCCTGATGTGTACACTCAAAAAGGTTTTACAGCAGTGATGCTCATTCAGGCAAACAATTGTTTAGAAGCCCCACCCCTTTGTTTTTTACGCTCATTATTTTTGTCGTACGTGTGAGAACAACAAGCGCACATGTACGATAGATGCATTGATATTTGTTCAAATACAGTGTGTAAAATAAATAATAATGAAATTAATTTAGTTGTTCGTCAGACAGCGACGAATGCACATGCGCGGAAGCTACGCTAGTTTGTTGCTAAAAAATATTAAAATGCAAAACTATTTTATGATTAAAAATGCCTTTGGTAATGCCCAATGTCTTTTATGTTATCAAACATTTAAAGGACATTGGGAAAATGTTATTAAGAGGCATTATGATTCTTTTCATAGCAATATGACTGGATATACCGATGAAGAAAAAAAAACCTTTTTATTAGAAATAAGAAGATTTTTTTGGAAAAATTGAAGGAATGGCTATCAGGGGAAGAAAATATTGAAAATAAATCAGATTTTATTTAAAAAAAAGCCATTTCAGACGTAGTCGCCTTAAATATTGTCAGGCAGGGCAGACCGTTTATCGATGGAGTTTTTATTAAACAGTTGTTTAGTAATCTTCTTCATATGCTAAATTATAATGTTAATTTAATATAATCCGTGCCCTTGTCCCGCAGTACTATTGCGCGTAGCGCTGCGCAGTTAGGAACATCGGTAGAGTTGGCAATTAAGGAAAAATTAAGAAATTGTGTATTTTTTTCCTTTTGCTTAGATGAAAGTACTGACATGAAATGGCTTTTTTTAAATAAAATCTGATTTAATTTCAATATTTTCTTCCCCTGATAGCCATTCCTTAAATTAAAAAAAAAAATTTTTATTTCTAATAAAAAGTTTTTTTTCCTCATCGGTAACCTAGTCCTATAGCTATGAAAAGAATCATAATTTTCTTAATTAATCCCTAATCACCAACTCTACAGAAACCCCTAAACAACGGAAGTTAATCACATACACTTAATTCAGTGTGAACTGCATTATTATAAATTTTATATAACCAAAAAAAAATCTTGTGATATAATATTAATAAAAATTGTGCGTTTAGTTTTGCGTGTCACTGTACTTAAAAAATTCTCTCAGAATACATATGCAAAACATTTTTGAACACCAGTGTTTTACAGCAGTGATGCGCAAAAGTTAATTCTCTCACCAATACACTGACTAAACCACAGTTGCACTGTGAGAAATGTTGTGAAACCTAAAAGAACTGCTGCTATATGTTTACATTATTAAACATTTTGTAAATTTTTTTTATTTTGTAAATAATAAATTAAATATAAAAGAAAACTTAGAAGTAAATATTTATATGAGGAATAAAAAAAATTTCTTTATAGAAATTAAATGGTTGGTGGAAATAATAATTAATGAAGGGGGAAAAAACGAAACCAGCTATTATTAAGAAAGTTAAGCAATTATCTGATGAAATAATTGTTAGGGCACTGGTACACGTTCAATATATATTGTGATATTTGGATCGCGATCCATATTGATGGATCACATCAAATTAGGCTATTATGCGATATGGATCTCGATCCATCAATATTGCATGCTACACGTTCAATAAATATCGTGATACTAGAAATATCACAATATTTATTTAACGTGTAGCAGTGCCCTTAAAAATATATTCCTTCAGATAATGCAAAAGCTTAATTATAGTGTTAAATTTATAGAATCCCATGTCCAGTTATACTGTTGTCCGGTGTAGTCTTTAGTAAGGGGTGTACTCCGAGTTTGCCATAAAAAAATGCTTAAAATTGTGATTTTTTTCTTTTACTTTAGATGTACGCACTGACTCGCTAGCTTGTTTCGTATTACTATTAGATATTTGAAACAATGAATTCACTGAAAATTTTTTACACAAATGTAACAGGCAAGTTATTGTTGGATGTTATTAATGAAAAACTCAAAATGTCGTGTGTACAAAATATGAAAGTCTAATAGGTCAGCTAAAACGACATGGGTTTTTATTTAATAGTTTTCATTGCATTATTCATCAGGCAGCGCTAGCATCGAAATTTTTTTACTCTGCCAATAGAACTGCCGATCGAATATTTAATCAAATTCGCTGCTTGCATCACTTACTTGTTTTTTTTTTTTCTTGAAAAAAATTTTCTATTTCAATTTCATGAATTTTTTTCATAGAACTGCTATGAAAGGTATCAAAATGCCTTTTTAAAACACTTTTCTTATTTGTTTTAAATGTTTTATAACAAAAAAGGCATTGCATGTTACCAAAAGCATTTTTGTACATAAAATATGTTTTACATGCCATTATCAACTATTAATTTTGTTCAATGCACCCACGAAAAATACAAATACAACAACTGAAAAATATTCAAAAGTAATACATCCGCGCTCAAGCCCATACGTAGTTGTCTCGTTGAGTGGACAATAGAGCTGCAAAACAATCAATGGTACTATCGATAGTTTTATTTTTGGCTGACTATCGATAGTTTTTATCACTATCGATACTATCGGAAAATTTAAAAAGTTACTACAAAGTTGATTAGATGTCAACGAAACATTTTTAACTCGACGCAAGTTTTGTGCAGTGCATAAACTTTTAGGATTCTGTGGCAAAAAACGAAAAAATACTTAAGTCGACTTAACCTAAATATGAGTTAATGGCACCTTAACGTGCAAAATAACACACGAGTAAGGTTTCAATAATTTTGTACCTTTTTTTAAGAAATTTTATTATCAAAGTTGTTTTTGGAAATACTATTTTTTATTAAAAGATTTTGTTTGTTGTGCTTAATTCCCTTTTAAAATAATTGATAAAAAATACTGAAATTTATTGTTGGAGGATAAGCTGTTCCTATGCGCATTTCACTGGTTGCTTAGGCCAGATCATCAGGAAACGTTCTCCTAAATAATTTAAGAAAAGCCAAAGCTATCAGCAAACAAGACTACAGAGGGAATGATAATTACTTACAAACACTCAAAAAGTCTTTTTTGCAACGATATCAAAGCTTAAACAAAATACCAAACAATAAATCAGTGATGAGTTTTTATCTGTTTTACATTTCTTTATTTTACATTATTTTAAAAGGGAATTAAGCACAACAAACAAAATCTTTTAATAAAAAATAGTATTCCCAAAAACAACTTTGATAATAAAATTTTAGCAAGTGCACGTGCATAAAAAACTGAACTGGCAAATTGTTTTTATTTTGATTTCTTGCGAAAACAATAAAAGCACTTTGTTTTTGTTTTTAATATGTTTTTTCTTTACCCACTTACAACTACAATTAATGTTGGGAGAATTCCAACTAATTGTAGCGGGAAATGTAAAAAAGATAAAAACTCATCACTGATTTATTGTTTGGTATTTTTCAACATTTTCATTTAGCAGTTGGCATTTTATTTAGCATTTTTTGAAAATGTTTATAGCTATTTTTTTAGCATTTTTGTATTTATTTTAAAAACTTGGACGAATAGTTTTGTTGATTTTACTAAAAATATTTTATATATTATAATAAATTTTGATTAAAAATAGTTGTATCCAAAATTAAATTTCGTATGAAAATTGATAATTCCTATGTTAGCAAACGTCTTACCTGTCTTGTTAAAAATATACAATATTCAGGGAATATTAGAAATGTCCTTATCATGTCGATTGTAAATATTTTCTGCCCTTTGATATTACGATATAAAAGTACAAGGATATTTTAATTTGTATTAAGATAAAAATTCAATGGTGTAAATATTTGAAGAAATTGTTTGCTCTAAACTGCTGAAAAAATAATTATTTTAAAGCTTCAACTTTTCTTAAATTATAAAAAATAACATGATCAAAGAAATTTGTATACCATGGAAATAAATCGTTTAAATTTTGCATATATCAGAGGTTTGCAATATTTAATCTCAACTACCTGTGCTACATATTTATATGTAGGTATCCGATAATTTACCAAAATGTAGCCACTTGCTTAAATATTGCCATTTATTTTCATTTCGTTACAAAATTAGTAACTGAATTGTATTTAGTTTCGAATAAAATTTCATACTGTAATACATTTTTAAAAAATATCTTTAAAAAATTTTAGCATTATTTTAGCATTTTTTAAAATCATTTTTAGCATTTTTTGGCCATGTATAATGCCAGATTTAGCTGTAAAATTTTTTTAGACCTGGCCACACTAATAATAACCTTCTTAATTTCTTGATTTAAGGTTAATACATTGCAGTCGAAGGTAAAAAAACTGACAACCCTGCTGTCATTTAATCGTCTCTATATCTGTATAAACTACAGATAAACCTGAAATTTAAAGTGAATATGCTAGTATTTTATAGCTGTAAAACGCGCTCTGTAAAGGCAGTGATAAAACTTTTTCATTGGTTACCACTTTCATTCCCTACCCTGTCCAGAAGTGGTGCATAAGAAACATTTCGATACTATCGATAGTATCGACAGTTTTTAAGCAAACTATCGAAACTATCGATTGGGCTGACTATCGATAGTTTTGCAGCTCTAGTGGACAACGACTACTAAAATGAAAGAGTATGTTATTTTATAATTAAACTAATTTAAATGTTTCTACATATTGTTCCCAAAACAAACTACAAAAAATAAGAAGAGTTTTCAGAATATCGCTTAAAATTTACATTTGTACTAGGGATGCCAAACGGGAAATCCCGAATCCCGGGATTTTTCGGGATTGATAAATTCCGAATCCCGGGATTTTTTTTTATGAGTCCCGGGATTTTAGCATATCAACTTTTATGAACAAAACTGTTCGTTTTTATTGAATTTTTATACTATATACAAAAAAATTATTAAAAATTATATTTGAGTTATGTTTTTTATTGCAAATAATTCTTATTTTTGAGTTTAATTTTTGTTTTTGAAACACAGCGAGTATTTAAAATTTTAAATTTTTGCTTGATATAAGACGACTATTTCTGGATTTTTGTATTTTGCTTAATAAAAACCATTATTTTAAGTAGAAACGAAATTTGCAGACTCACATCTCAAGCCTTTATTACAATTACGTTTAGCAAGTTCAGACATTATTCCAAAATAAAAATGATTATTTTTATGCAAAATAAAGAAATCAAGAAATAATTGTTATATATCAAGCAAAAAATAAATATTATTAACGATCCAATTAAAGTTTTATTCAGAAACTAAAGAAAAAAGTTGATATAATTATAACAATTAAGTCGTAATATTGATGAAATAGCTCATATTCCTTCCGGGCCAATAATAATAAAAAATTTGCTTAAAAAACATCCGGTAAATAAAATAATTTTTTTTATAAATAACCACTATTTGACGTATTCATAAATAAATTATTTAAACTTGAAATCGGTTTTAAGAAACATTTGTATAAACATTTTGTTTTAAAATAAATTTCAAACGCACCTTAATTATTGATAATGAATCTCGCCCGCACCCTGAAGGTGTACTGCAGTCGACATAGTGTTACAGTTTTTAACTCAGCTATCGAGATCGATGAGGGACTACACTTTGCAGTGTATTAATATCGTCACAACTTAATTCACATTCAAAATTGAATTGCTGTCAAAAAGCCGAAATTAATTGATTTAGAAAAACTAAGAGATACGTATATTTTTTTAAGCTTTTTTCAGAATCTGATTATGGGTGAGGCCAGTGTTATAAACATATGTATAAAATAAATTGTTTTGTTGTTTTCATTTTTAAAAATTTATGTTACGTATATAAAACCTTCTAAATATTTATAAAGTGTTGTTTATTAAAAAAAAGTAGCATTTTAAGGCAACACATTGATCCCGAAAATCCCGAAATCCCGGGATTTTGTGGATCCCGCGATTTCGGGATCGGGATTTCAAACTCCCGAATCCCAGGATTTTCAAAAATCAGTCCCGATTGGCTTCCCTAATTTGTACAAATGGCCAAATTTGCGAGACTCGTTTCATGAAGACCCTTTTTAATTTTTGTATAATTTTAAATAATTAATGTCATTTCAAATTGAAACGTCAATACAACACTAAATTAAAATATTATAATAAAAGTTAAAATTTGTGAATAAAAAGTGAAATTTTTTTTTTTAAAGCAATGAGACTAATTCGCTTAAATTATTGCAGGAATTTATTGCTTGTGATTTTATTAACACTTGAATTTTTCATTGAAAACGGCGGTTAAACAAATTAAAACATAACCGGTTAAAACATTAAACAAATTTATTTGTATAAATGCATAACTGAACAGGGCAAGTTTACGAGTCAAAATTGTTCAGCAAATTTACAAGGTTTGTGTAAATGAATTCTCATACAATTTTTGCACAGTTTGCACAGATTGCGAGACTTTTAAGCGATATCGTGAAAACCCTTAATTATTTTTATTTCTGTTAATATGTTGAGTTATTTTTTAAGCATAAAATAAAACTGAAAAATATTTGGCACATTTGGTAGGTCATAATGACAGGTAGAAATACTGCTTTAGCTGTCTTAGTACGTAATTTAAATTTAGTTAAAATTAACTGAAAACCCCTTTGATATATTTTTTGTAGTTTGTATTTTATTAATTTAAACTAAAGAGAAAAGTTAATTAATTTTTAATTAATTTCTCCGTTATAAAATTAAGGTTCCTTTATATTAAATGATCCGTTTTCTAATTACATTTTCAGTTTTTTAAACTTAATCTCACATGAGTATGCTATACTTGTTTCTTTTAACACATTCAATCGATTGTTTAGTAAAGAGGACAAGACAAGTGAACGACTGAACGAAAGCGACAACTGATTCAAAAGGCAAACTGACCCAAAAGACAAACTGACACAAATGACCAAGTGACCTGAAATGAACTATTGAACGAACTCGTTCACTGTTTCAAATTGAACGGTAATGACGGGTCACTAAGCGAACGATTAAGCCCAAGACTAGGTAGTTTTGCGTTGCCGTTTTGGTTACTTTTAATCAAAATTGCTTACTTTTTTTCTCACTGTGTACTTATGTATTTTTTCCATACATATGCTTTAAAGTTTAAACACATTCGAAACAGCAGACTACCGACTTCAATATGTCAGCAATAGAATACATGTGTGTATATGGAAATGATTATTTTAACGACGACACGGCTAAATGGCTGCAGGTTGTTGTCTATGCTAATTTTGTCGTTGTAGTCAAATTAAACTAATTTCTATTTTTGTACGCTACAAAACAGAAAAAGTGCTGCTAATATAATCAAAAATTAGAAGAATTAGTGCTTATAATATATAATAATAATTTTATGGTTAAACAGCAAAGAACCGGATTGAAACAAGAATATAAGCGTGGCTCACCACCAAATCTTTATTATTATTACTTTTTAGTATCCTTAAAAGAAGTTTTATAGGAAGATGTTTGTCACGCCAACGCTCTTAGTTTTAGCAGTATGGGTATCATTGAAAAATTTAAAGTGCTTTTCACATGGTGTTTAAAGCACACCGATTTATTAACCCATTAAGAGCCCATTTCAAATGCTCATACTTCTTGACTGACTTTTTTACTAAATTTGCTTTATCTTTAAATTATGTCGATATAATAATAATTATTTAACAATAATATACACATGTTACCAAAGTTATTAGGACTTTGATTAATAAAGTTTTTCTGTATTGCGGGTTTTTAGCCTTCCGGAACACTTTTCAAATATTTACATATTACTATATTTCAATATGTAACAAGTGCATAATCTATTACCACTATATATTTTAACTCAAACTTATAAATAAATTGTGAAGTTTTCCAAAATAAAATTTTTTTAACCCTAATAACTTTAAAATTTTATATGATGGAGTTTCTAAAAATAACATATTATATTTGAGGAAATATTATCATACATATCGACATAATTTTAAGATAAATCCTCTTAAGGGGTTAATAAATCGGTATATTTAATACATCATATGAAATGTGTTTCGAAAGACTTTATTATGATACCAATACCTTAAAGATTCAGATTATATTTTTCTTCCTATACTATTGATAAAGTGCTCTGAAACCTATACGACCTATAATTCATAAACTTAGTGCGTTGAACCAAAAAATTACAGTAGAATCGCGATACAGTAATCTTGCGGTCAAGTTAACCAAATTGTGCCGCTCTTAACGTTAACTCTAAGTTAACTTTTCAGATCGTATTAGTAAAAGTACTGATTTGTACAAACGATAACAAATTAGATTAAATTTTAAGCTGAAAGTTGAGAGTTTAAGCAAAATTGAGAAATACATAAAAGAAAAACTATCGGCGTTGTATTATTGTATATCTGAAGTTGCCATCTCAAAAATAAAAACGAAACGTCAAAAAATTTTCGAGGCTTTGAAGAATACATAGGAAAAAGCATACAGGAAAACATTACATAGATCAAAATATGCCGATCTTAAAGCAAGTTTGTACAAATGTTTTCTTGAAGCATCGAAAACTTAATTGCACAATCACTGTTCTAATTTCAATATCAATAGCTAAGCGCGAGTTCGTGTAACTGCAACCTGAAAAGGCAATAATGTCAGTAATGGATGGCTGGCAAATGTTTAGAAAATACCCAGAATTCGCTATCTGAAAATTTTTGAAGAACTAATTTTCTGACAAACGTCATATGTAGCACCTAACACATAATACATGACTGATTGTATAATTATTAATTATAAATTGTAGCCGGTACAAATTAGATCTAAGTTTCTTTTTTGTACAGATGAAAACTAAGTCATTGAAAAAAATATAGGTACATATGTTTATTATTACATTTTTTTACAATTTAGAAAAGTTAATAAATAAGACGAAAAAGTTAACAACCCTTAGGAAATTTCAGTTTACTTTTTCGCGATTATACTGCATATTAGGATTTTTTTATTCAACCTGCCATGAAGATGATATTCTTTATGAGTTCCAAAAACAATAAAATTAAAATATTTTAAATGTTTTTTAATAAATTCATTTGTTTTTACGTTAAAAAATTTATCATAAATAAGTATTTATATTTTTGTAGGCTTAAATTAAGTTTGTGTACGAGTCTGCAATTATGCATGTTGTTAAATTTATAAAAATTAAAAATGATAGTGGCACCACTGAAATGTAAATACATAATAAAAAACACAGCTGTTTATATTTTTTCAATTGTAGCTGTCGTCTTCAAAATAATTCAGTAGCTGATTACGCGACTACAATTGCAGCCTGCAGCATTTGTAGCCGTGCCTTCGTGTTGCCTGCTGTCTCGAATGTGTTGAATGCAATATGGTTACTTTTTTTCAACTGAAAAATAACTAGTTTTCATGTTTTACTTTAGGGCGTAATAAACCACACGAATAGTTCGGCAAGCATGTCACAATTTTACGTCTGTACAAATATTTTTTGTCGATAATTGGGGTGTTTTCTGATTAGACAAAGATTTGAAGCGATGTTTGTAGAAATATTAAAAATTTTTAATATTTGGCAGATATGTTGGATATTTGTTAAACTTGTGTCTAGTGCTAAAAAAAATCATTTCAGTGAATACCTTGCAGAATAAAGACGTATGTAGAAGTCTAATTTTTAACAGCATTGTTTGCCTCAAAACTGCTCGTTGTTAGAGTACTCTTTGCTCCAAAATTCTTTTTCTTTCTTTTGTATTTCTTCTTCGTTTTAAACAAATAGCGAACAAACTTGTCGTAGCACAATCGACGCGTCGTCTGCATTCATTGAAAACTAAACAAAAATAAACAAAATTGATGTTTGCACAAAATATGATTGTGTTGTTTATTGGCAGACAGAAGGAAAAACAATGTTCATATATGTCAAGCAATTTTTGTGGTTTATTAAGCCCATTAGGGGTTAGGCGCAGAACAGATGGTGAAATTTAAATGCAACGAAACCCTTTTTTAATTATTGGTTTGAAACATAGCTTGGGAATAATGATTAGAAATCCTAATGATTAGCAATTGGATTAGAAATTTTAATTGTGCTGAAAAATTGATTAATTATGATTAGTTAGCCATTTTATACGATTACTAATTGATTAGATTAGAAATAATCCAAAATCTAATCACAATTAGTGACGATTAGCATTTCTAATCAAATCTAATCAAAACTAATCCAAAAAATAATTGATTAGATTTCTTGATTATTTTTGATTAGATTTGATTAGATCATCTATTTTTAACTATTTTTGTGAAAAGAAAATATTTATTTATCACATTTATTGCTATATTTACATAATGTAACAGTTTTTGATAGATAACGGGATGAAATTTTGAGATGAACTTTGAGGAATATTAAATGCAATCTCATTAATTAAAAATCCAGCACAAATACCACCATTAATAATGTTCAAAATAAACGCTACATTCAACATTGTTCTACGACTTTTTAAAGTATGTAGGGAGTTTTATCAGAGCCAGCCGAGCTGTGTATGAATGCATGGTTAGTGGGTTGTAATGTAATCCATGAAGACAGAAAAGCAGGAATTGTTCTGTACCGATTACATTGAATTCGAATATGTTTGGTAAATGTGGTCCCATATAATTGATCCATACTCAAAAATCGGCCTATCCAATGACATATATAAGGTTTTTGTATCATACGGGTCATCGAACTCTTTTGCCCAGCGTTTTATATAGCCAAGTGTGTGTCTAGCTTTATTTATCATAAACGTTATATGCGAATTAAAGCTCAGTTTAGGGTCAAGTAGAATCAAGGAAGTTACCAACTGTATCAATTTGAATACTTCCTAGGAAGTAATTTACTGTATCTGGATTATTTATTGAAAAACGCATTAGTTTACAATTCTTTAAATTTAGCTCCATTATATATATATATATGTGTTCCTCTAACTCCCATTGGAGCATAGGGCGCCAATAACAGCTAGGCTGTTTAATTAGCGATTCGTTAGCAATTTGTGATTCGGGAATGTGGGCTGCTAACCCTCGTCCCCCTAGATTGGTGATAGGGCTGCTATCTACGTGTCCAATCCCACGATGCAACCATGTTTCAGCGGTTATCGCCTACTTTCCTGAGACGTCCTTTCGACCATTCAGGATACATGGTTGTGGCGCCTTCTAACTCTGGCTAGCCTTAAAGCGGATGCTACAAAGCCATTGCCCGGGGGGTACTTGGTCTAAGACCGGAAGTAGTTAGCTGCTTGGACAGTTCAACAAAGGAATCATCCTGGCCACTCCCAAGTGAGTGGCAAATCAGAAACTTTCCACCTCTGCGAAAAGTCCCACCCCCCATTAAGTGATGAAATAAGCACAATCATTTTGGTTTTCTTTAATGTAAGATGAAACGAAAACTCAAGTTTCCTGCATCTGAATTCCAATTTGTTTCAAACCGGTAATATGCGATCTCTCAAAGGAGTATATGGCATAAACTCAAATGAAACTCGAAGCTAACTAGAAGTTGCAGTTTCGTTGAAGTTGCGTTTCACCGTCAGTTCTGAGCCTTTGACGATCAAGTTTGGCACTTATAGTTTTTATACCCTAAAACTTTTTTACCAATCCACTCATACTTTTTAAAATTTAAACGAATTTGTTTTCCGTTTCTCTCTCAAGTTGAGTGTTGCAATTTATGTTCAAGAAAACAGCTAATTACAATTTCAATGAGCATTTTTTTACATCGGCTTTATAAGTGGTTTTCTTAATGACATTTTGAAAATAAATTGCTTTAAAATTGCGTGCAGCCTACATTACAGCTTTAAATTTTAATGAATTTTGACACAATTAAGCCATATAAGGTATAGGCATAAACTGTAAATAATAACGACTATATGAGATATCGTTTTCCCTGCTCCTGCGATCTGCCATAGTTTCTTAAAAATATTCTAGTTCCCTTGAGCATACTTTTGCAATATGAAATCGCCAAACTTTTTGCGATTACGATTTACAGAACATCCATTATGCGATTTCAAGTCAGATATTTTTTTCCTCGTAAGAGTGCTCTGAGTGGAGAAGCAGCTCGCGCTAGTTGTCATTATTTCTAAAGGACAATCAGATCGTTCTTGTTTGTCTACTTTTCGTGCATTTTACGTTGTCACCTCGCATTGGTTTTTGTGGTTGTCAGCAAGGTGGCCAATTTAGTCAATTTCCGGCTAGATCTAGCGGTTTTTTTTTTTCATCTAGCCATAACAAAATAGCTAGATTTTATCTAGCCGGAAGATCTAGCCATTTTTTTTCTTCATAGCCATTTTTTATTTTAATTTTTGCAATATTTTTTATGAAATTTTTCTTGGCTTTTTTGATATACTTTAATTCTTTGAAAAGCCACAGTGTCATTTACCTCAAATGACAGTTTTACCAACCTTGAAATTTTAACGGTACTTATTACAGAACCTCTGGAGATAAAGATAGTCCCCCAAAATTTGCCCAAAGTTTATACAACCATGCGAAATTTCAATTTGTCAGTCCGAATCAAGTTTCGATGATAATTATAATCAGGAGGACATAGAAAATGTATTGCGTTTCAATAACTCTAATTTAAATATTGACTGCCTTAGACTTTATGCAACTACACCGTTTAGTGCGCAACCGTCTGTAGAATCTCTTAAATAAATGATGTGAAAAATAAGATAAACCCACTCTAAGATTCCTCGTATGCAGTAGTTTGCCTCAAGTCCCACAAAGAAAGAAAGATCACAAAAATGTAAAAAATCCAAAAGAATAGCTCGTGTGTACAATAAATTGCCTAGCTCATTAAAGAGTTTTGGATGCACTGAAATCACATATATAAAAAGACTTATACAAACTATTCAGGATAATAGGCTTTGATAGTATACAGTTTTGATAGTTTGATAACTTCTAATTTAAAGTCCTAGTTAAGATTTTGTTTTATTTGATAAGATGAATTTATTTTTATTAATTTGGTTTATACATTGTTATTATATTTTTAATATGTACATATATTACATTTTTATTATAGAATTTTTTTTTTGAGTAGAAAAAAAACAACGTACGACTTTCAACAATGCGTTTATTGATAGGATAGCTAAGGTAAAATGTAACAAGAAGATACAATATACCATTCTGGCAGTGTATAAAGTCATTCTTAAATATTGAAGGAATACAACTATTACAAAAAAGCTTTATAAAAAAAGCTTTATACTGAAATTTAGCTCATAGAATAATTTCGAAAAATAAAAAAAAAGCAAAACAAAAAAATTAAGTTAACGATTTCGGGATTGACTAAATCCCGAAAATCCCGGGAATAAAAAATTAATACCTGGATCGGTATTTCGGGTTTGGTATCCCTAGTATTTATTTATATTTTATGGCAGCTTAACGTCAGCTCAATAAAAAATAATTGTATAGAATTGCCATTTGATAATTTATAAAGTTTACATATGTATATATATATAAATGTTTGTACCGTGTATGTGCTCCTAAAACTCAAGAACCGCTGGACCGATTGACATCAAACTTGGACTATAAATTATCTTAGTTGGGAGCTAGGTTTCTCTTAAATTAATCCCGATAAGTGGCGCTGTTGTCGTGATTTTAATTTTTTTTTATTTATTGTACGATTTGGCTGAAATTCACAAAATATAAGTATTTATTAAATAAAAATAAGTTTCCTGATAAAATTTTGACCCGGAAGATAGCGCTGGGGCCAAGTTATTATTAAAATTCTCCAGTATGTAATTTTTATTTTTATTTAGGAAATCCCGAGCAGCGCAGGGACCATACAGCTAGTTTTATTATAAAAACTGGTAATTTTTATGTTTTTAAGTACATAGATATATGTATATGTATTGTGCCTTTTTAATAATAACATGAATATTTTTTTTAATTACACAAAAAAAATTTTAATGATTTTTTTTCTCACAGAATAAAAATTTTCTCCGAAATTTTTTTGCACCACTGGTCTGCAGGGTATTAACAGCCTGTTGAATACCAAACATAAATGCATACACTATTTAACTCTACCCTTGGTACATTATATCTGCAATAGGCAAATTCAGGGTCGTGTTTTCTCTTTTATTACGTACGTGAAGACAACCTAACAACTGGTTGTTAACATTAACAACTGTTAACAATATACATACATATGTATGTAGAATTCATACAACGGCATCCAATCGTGAAATGAAATAGTATAGGTTGCAAGTGGCTGAATTATATGCAAAGGGTTGTTGTAGGTGGTACTGCTGCTATCAGTGATGCCGTTTGGTTAAATTTTTCGTAACTTTTGAAGCCCTAATGCAAAATGTATAATATTGTTATATTTGGCCAAAATTTCGTTACTTGTGGCACATGACACGGAACAAAGTAATATTTTTGAAAATCTACTTGATTCATGAATGAACCATTGTTCAAAAATTTCAAAGAAGCAATATGCTTAAATTTTGAATTTACGTTTTAACACTTCTATCTAGGTATGTATTTTTATTCTGAATTATGTTTTTGTTCAATAAATTTGTTCAAAAAATCATATCTTCTAAACTAATAATGTTATCCACAATAAATGTATGGATGCAAATTAGGCAAGGTTGTAGGCTGCAAGCTTCGTAAAAAATTAGGCATATTTTTAATACAGTAGGCTCTACATGTTGTTAGATGAGAACTCTTTTGAAGATAACATTTTTTAGTCGACAACTGTATCAGTTTTATTTCATTAATTATATTTTTATTTGTATTGCAAAATATGAGATAACTTGAAAAACCTACATAATATATTATTCCAATATAAATTTTAAAAGGAACACAAACTTTTTTACATCGGCACCCAATTAGTTGCTTTTGGATTCTGAATCTTCTTAAATACTAGATTTTAACAATAAATCTTAATCGGCCTGAGAAAGACGATTAATGTGTTTATATAATGTCCCTGATATCTACAATAAAACGTGGTCTGAAGTATAGAGTGAAGTATTCTTTTTTTTATTATTCTTACACTAAATCCCGCGAAGCTTTTCGCTTGTCTGCAGGTGACCAGAATCTCTGACGGGAATCGAACACACAACCCCGGTCCTGATAGACTAGCTCAGTACCAGCTAGCCTGCCGGGGCGCCCTATAGTCCTTATGGTTAATTCACGATATATGTTTCTGGTGTGAAACTCCCTATTATTTCTGAAGTCATTACTTATTGACTCTACTGCTCCTGTAGACAAACATTCCAATGGACAGAGATACACATTTTGTTATTTCAGCACTATGAATTAAGTTTGTATGTAAGATGGAAGGCATGTTGTACCAAGTTTATAAATAAAAATTTAGATGAGTTGTTTCACAAGTAAGTTTTCTGAATACTTCTGTATCAACAGCATAACCACAAGCTATAGTACATAGAATAGTTCCTACTCTGCGTCAACTCCTATTATTGATGCAGCAAGATATAAAAAAATGTCTGGTGGTATTGCCATCATGAGTGGTTCCAAGCCCTGGTTTAGGTAATCAACAAGTATGTACCTATATGCAGCAGTCTCCTCAATTCTTTTATTATATACTAGGGTATTCATTTGATCGGGTATTTGCTTTAATCGGTTAATCGCTCGATTAATTAACCAAAGTTTTGGTTTAATCGGTTAATTTTGTAATTGATCGGTTAACCGATTAATAAACCTTTTTGTATAAATTAAGTACTTTCAATAAATAAAAATGCATAAATAAAAGAACTTATTTTGAGCTCGAGGTCTTTAAATTATATTTATTTTATAATAATTTATTAAATTTTGCCGATATTTCGTTTTTCATTGAAAAACATCTTCTGGGCTATAATATTGAAAAAATTATTAAACAGAAAAAACTTAACACAACATAATAATAGTTAAGTTTTTTCTGTTTAATAATTTTTTCAATATTATAGCCCAGAAGATGTTTTTCAATGAAAAACGAAATATCGGCAAAATTTAATAAATTATTATTTAATAAAAATAATTAAAAAAGACCTCGAGCTCAAAATAAGTTATTTTATTTAAATATTATAAATTTTCCGAACCAGGTAACTTAGTGGTAAATAAATGTTATTTTTAAATACACTTTTTTGATGCTGCGTTTGAATTTTTTTTATATTAAATAATTTTTTTTATTCTTCCGCAGCTAGATAGGCCTTTTTCCCCTCTCTGTGAAAAATGGAATCAAAATAAAAAGTACATAAATTTATAATTTATTAAAGGAATATTTCAAGGAAAAGCGTAACTTTTTAATTTTTACCCCGGAAACACTGGCTGCTATTAATGCGTTTAATAATGCAAAATTGTATCCAGATATGAAGTTTAGTTTCCTTTATTTTTGGCCAAGTGCGGTAGTGTTGTAATATCAAGTTCATAATTAATTTTTTTTTACTATAAATTGAACTCTACATATTTTTTATTATTCGTCCAAAATTCGTTGAGTAAAATTCGGAATTATGTGAGTGTATGTGTGATCAGTGTTTATGTTTTTCGACGTCCGAACATACATAAAACAAGTAAAAGTGCTAAATTCGGCTTTGCCGAATCTTTGATACCGTCCACCCAGAGTAAAAACATTTCAGGACTTACTCAGGTATACGATGAAAATCTTGATTAAATAAGTTTATATAAAACAAGAAAATGTTGTTTTTATTTTTTCGCCGCTAGATTGGCCTTTTTTCCCTCTCTGTTAAAAATGGAATCAAAATAAAAAGTACATAAATTTATAATTTATTAAAGGAATATTTCAAGGAAAAGCGTAACTTTTTAATTTTTACCCCGGCAACACTGGCTGCTATTGTTGCGTTTAATAATGCAAAATTGTATCCAGATATGAAGTTTAGTTTCCTTTATCTTCTGGCCAAGTGCGGTAGTGTTGTAATATGAAGTTCATAATTAATTTTTTATTACTATAAATTGAACTCTACATATTTTTTATTATTCGTCCAAAATTCGTTGAGTAAAATTCGGAATTATGTGAGTGTATGTGTGATCAGTGTTTATGTTTTTCGACGTCCAAACATACATAAAACAAGTAAAAGTGATAAATTCGGCTTTGCCGAATCTTTGATACCGTCCACCCAGAATAAAAACTACGATGAAAATCTTGATTAAATAAGTTCATATAAAACAAGAAAATGTTGGTCAATAAATTCAAATAAGCGAGAGTTAACTTGTACCACCGCACTTAAATAAAATATGCACAACATTAAATGCTAGTAAATTTATATACTAGTGTTTTCGTTTCTTTGTTATATTATTTATTTTTATGTAAATGGACTAGGTACACAATAAAGATATAAAACTAGGAATTTTGTTATTATTTGCTAAAAATAAGCATAAGATTTTATATTTGATCCACTATAATATAGATACTATAATATATCAGAACAAAGCCAATTAGGCACTACACAGAAAAAATTCTCTCAAATTTTTCACCAATTAAATTCGACGCATAATTAAGTGTTACAAACAAGGTATAACTAATAAATTTCACTCTGGATAGCGCCTTAAAGAGAAGTATACATCAGAAAATGCAAATGAACAGTTATCTCGCAAATGTGGCGTTCTATAAATCTTATCAATATCGTTAACCATTACCTTTTCGTCAATAACTACAAATAATAACAGTTTAAGAAAAAAAAATTTCAAAAACTGTAATTTTGCAGGACTGTGTTATAAATCAATATTATTAAATGCTTCACAGTATTATAATGTGTTTTTGTGTATTTTAAAAGTAAGCTTTATATGGGGATATGGTGACTTATAAACAAATTTTTGCGATATTTGGCGGAGTGATTTCTTATCTTATAAAACTTACCATACTAAATTTTATTACAATAGCATTCATTATTCGTTACGGTTTTAGACGTACCACTTAAATGTCTTCCAAGAGTGCACTGAAGCAAAAGTGGTGGCGCGACGAACTAAGTCCCTAATGAACTAAGCCCCAAATCAAAAATGAACTAAGTCCTTAAAATTTTATAATTAGTTCATTATGAATTAAAATCCTAGTTTTGAAAATGAAACAAATCCGCAAAAATATGAAAAAGGTCCCAAAACAAAAACTAACTTAAACCCAATAAATGGAAACTTATTTAACAATGGTTTATGTAAGTTCCCATTTTAAAAATGAAACAAATCCCTTCATTAAAATAAACTTACAGTTAGTCAAACAGTTCTTTTTAAAATAAAAATAATTTAAATGCTAATATGAATTTTCTATATTTTTTCGTTAAATGAAATAAAGAACTTCAATTTAAAAAAAAATATGCAAGAACGAAAATGTTTTTCCTTATATTTGACTGCTTATTTAATAATATTTTGAAATACATATTTTTATTTGGAAAACTGACAACTTATTTTAATTGACTGCCGTTACGGCCAATTTCGGGTTTTATATTAGGTGCGTTCGAGTACTTTTATAGTAAAGTGCAGTAAATGAGTAATTACTGAGTAAACTGAAGAACTACTCTCAAAAAAGCTGTTGCCAAAAAAAGTACGCGAAAGGAAAATTTTTAAAAATTCGTAAATTATAGGAAAAAACTAAATTTGTTTTTGTTTTCAATGTAGTTATACGAAAGAAAGAATTCTTTCGCACACCGGAAATAGGCTATTACTGTCTTTTGTGTACGCGAACGCAATTTAGTAAAATGCAGAAAAGCTCAGTAAAAAATAGTAAAAACTTTTGTGTTCTCGAACGCTCCTATTAAATCGCATTTAAATATAAAATAGTTTAAAATACCAAATTCTTAGTTTAATGTTAGTGTTAGTTAAAACTTAACTGACACTTAATTCCCAACCTGGTACATTTAAATTAAATTAAAGGTTTCATGATGTATATCTTAGCAAGGTGGCCTTAATATCCGAACAAAACAACAATAATGCTTTAAACACATTCGAGACAGCAGACTACCGACTTAAATATGTCAACAATAGAATACATGTGTGTTTATGGAAATGATTATTTTAACGACGACACGGCTAAATGGCTGCAGGTTGTTGTCTATGCTAATTTTGTCGTTGTAGTCAAATTAAACTAATTTCTATTTTTGTACGCTACAAAACAGAAAAAGTGCTGCTAATATAATCAAAAATTAGAAGAATTAGTGCTTATAATATATTATAATAATTTTTTGGTTAAACAGCAAAGAACCGGATTGAAACAAGAATATAAGCGTTGCTCACCACCAAATTGATATTATTATTACTTTTTAGTATCCTTAAAAGAAGTTATATAGGAAGATGTTAGTCACGCCAACGCTCTTAGTTTTAGCAGTATGGGTATCATTGAAAAATTGAAAGTGCTTTTCACATGGTGTTTAAAGCACGCCGATTTATTAACCCATTAAGAGCCCATTTCAAATGCTTATACTTCTTGACTGACTTTTTTACTAAATTTGCTTTATGTCGATATAATAATAATTATTTAACATTAATATACACATGTTACCAAAGTTATTAGGACTTCGATTAATAAAGTTTTTCTGTATTGCGGGTTTTTAGCCTTCCGGAACACTTTTCAAATATTTACATATTACTATATTTCAATATGTAACAAGTGCATAATCTATTACCACTATATATTTTAACTCAAACTTATAAATAAATTGTGAAGTTTTCCAAAATAAAATTTTTTTAACCCTAATAACTTTAAAATTTTATATGATGGAGTTTCTAAAAATAACATATTATATTTGAGGAAATATTATCATACATATCGACAAAATTTTAAGATAAATCCTCTTAAGGGGTTAATAAATCGGTATATTTAATACATCATATGAAATGTGTTTCGAAAGACTTTATTATGATACCAATACCTTAAAGATTCAGATTATATTTTTCTTCCTATACTATTGATAAAGTGCTCTGAAACCTTTACGACCTATAATTCATAAACTTAGTGCGTTGAACCAAAAAATTACAGTAGAATCGCGATACAGTAATCTTGCGGTCAAGTTAACCAAATTTTAGCGCTTCTGTGCCGCTCTTAACGTTAACTCTAAGTTAACTTTTCAGATCGTATTAGTAAAAGTACTGATTTGTACAAACGATAACAAATTAGATTAAATTTTAAGCTGAAAGTTGAGAGTTTAAGCAAAATTGAGAAATACATAAAAGAAAAACTATCGGCGTTGTATTATTGTATATCTGAAGTTGCCATCTCAAAAATAAAAACGAAACGTCAAAAAATTTTCGAGGCTTTGAAGAATACATAGGAAAAAGCATACAGGAAAACATTACATAGATCAAAATATGCCGATCTTAAAGCAAGTTTGTACAAATGTTTTCTTGAAGCATCGAAAACGTAATTGCGCAATCACTGTTCTAATTCCAATATCAATAGCTAAGCGCGAGTTCGTGTAACTGCAACCTAAAAAGACAATAATGTCAGTAATGGATGGCTGGCAAATGTTTAGAAAATACCCAGAATTCGCTATCTGAAAATTTTTGAAGAACTAATTTTCTGACAAACGTCATATGTAGCACCTAACACATAATACATGACTGATTGTATAATTATTAATTATAAATTGTAGCCGGTACAAATTAGATCTAAGTTTCTTTTTTGTACAGATGAAAACTAAGTCATTGAAAAAAATATAGGTACATATGTTTATTATTGCATTTTTTACAATTTAGAAAAGTTAATAAATAAGACGAAAAAGTTAACAACCCTTAGGACATTTCAGTTTACTTTTTCGCGATTATACTGCATATTAGGATTTTTTTATTCAACCTGCCATGAAGATGATATTCTTTATGAGTTCCAAAAACAAAAAAATTAAAATATTTTAAATGTTTTTTAATAAATTCATTTGTTTTTACGTTAAAAAATTTATCATAAATAAGTATTTATATTTTTGTAGGCTTAAATTATGTTTGTGTACGAGTCTGCAATTATGCATGTTGTTAAATTTATAAAAATTAAAAATGATAGTGGCACCACTGAAATGTAAATACATAATATAAAACACAGCTGTTTATATTTTTTCAATTGTAGCTGTCGTCTTCAAAATAATTCAGTAGCTGATTACGCGACTACAATTGCAGCCTGCAGCATTTATAGTCGTGCCTTCGTGTTGCCTGCTGTCACGAATGTGTTTAATGCATAACAGGCAAAGAAATAACATTCTGCCGTTTTTTTGTATTTAGTAGTGCTACCATACTTTTTTTCTTAATTAAATAAGACTTTTTAATTAACACTGAAAAATCAAAATGTATTTATATGTGATTTAAGATTATATGCAAATTAACAAAATACATAGAGATTTAAATACTATCCTATAAATTGGACATTAAAGATGAACAAAAGTTTAAAGCCGTATAACATGAACAATTCAAAATATATAGAAAATTACAAAAAATCATAATCATTTTAATTCTATACAAGAATCCCATTTTTCAACATACAGAACTGAATGGATGCTATACATATGTAAATTTTAATAGCCGTATTCATAAAAAATCTTAATTCAGGCTTTAGATAAATTTTAAGCCTAAAAAAGCTTTTGTTTTAATTTATTTATTTATTTATTTAATCAATACTGTACAACAAGAACTAGTCTTATCTAATAGTACTGGGGAGATAATGGCACAATATGATTTTTGTTGGTAAAAAAATAAAATCACTTAATACTAATTTTAAGAAATTTAAATTAGATAGAATTGAAAAATATTAAATGATATTAAAAAATTATGATTTTTAAATTAAATAAGAAAAAAGCATATAATATTACTCACATCAAATAAATAAAAGTTAGAACATTATGTATGTAAAATCTATATAAATTTTGTTATACTAAACGATTAAATATTGCAATTTTGAAATGCTTTGCATTGCTAATGATTTGAATATTAGGGGGAAGTTGGCGCCAAAGATTGATAGCAGTGTAGAAAAAATGTCTTTTCGATATATCTTTTCTAATGCGAAAGGTATGTACTTTGTTTCCTCGGTCAGACCTTGAGAAGATTATTCTATTGTATAGGTATTCAGGCTGTTTGGTGTAAACCACCTTATGAAAAAATAATAATGTTCGAAGCTTTAACAGGCTATCAAATGGTATATTACATATTTGTCTAGAGTACTGTGAGATTCTGCTTCACCTACTGCGGCCAAAAACATATCTGGCTATATTATTGTACGTTACATTAAGCCTTTTCATACTTAATGTATCACAGTTAGCGAATAGTTCACAACCGTACAAGAGCGTTGGCAATAAATATGTTTTAGCTAGTAACATTCGAATATCAAAAGGTGTATAATGTTGCGACATCCAAAGGTTTCTTAACATCGCATATGTTTTACCACATATAACATTTATGTGATTAGACCAGTCTAGTTTCCTGTTGAATATTACACCTAAATTTTTGGCAGTTTCATCTATTGTGATTATAGATTCTCCGACCAGAATTGGTGGTAAAATAGTTGGCAACGATTCGGTTTTTCCAATTATCATAGCTTTTGATTTCTTTGCATTTATGGAGAGTCCATTGGCTGAAGCCCATTCTTTAACACGATCTAGGTCATTATTGATCCGGTTAATGCAATTATTAATATCAGACGGTTCACAACTAATAAAAAGTTGTACATCATCTGCATACATATGAATTCCACAAAAACTGAGTCGAGAAGGTAAGTCATTAGAATATAATACATATAATAGTGGACCAAGTATGGAACCCTGTGGTACACCTCTCGGAGTTGAGCAACTATAAGACTCATCAGTCCCATGATACACAGATTGGCTTCTGTCACACAAATAAGAATAAATCATCTTTACGGCCGTTGCCGAAAAATAGAACATGTGCCTAATTTTTTGACAAAGAATTAAATGGTCTACTGTGTCAAATACTTTAGAATGATCAAGCAAAATTAAAAACGATACCATACTGTTATCCACGTTTGCTCTAAGCTCCTCTGAGACTTCGATTAAGGCAGAAATGCAACTGTGTTTAGGTCTGAAACCAGATTGCTTGTCGGTAAGCAGAGAATTTTCATGTAAGAAGTGGTTCATTTGAGTATGGATTAAACGTTCAAAAACTTTAGATAAAAAGGGTAATATAGCTATCGGTCGATATGTGCTATCAGCTTTTGGTATAGGAATAATCTTTGCGTGCTTCCACGCTGATGGAAAAGTAGAAGTTGTAACAATGAAGTTGAAAAATGTGTTATATGTAAAAGAGTATAAGTAATTATTAACTTTATGAACTTCGGGTGGATTCCATCGTATCCCACAGAATGGGATTTAATACTCAAAATAGAACCTAGAACTTCTTCTTGTGTGAAATGTATGAAATTAAAGCACAGTGCACCATTGGGATTATGATTACTGCCATCCATGGTATTAGAAGAATTGTCATAAAAGTTAGGATCTACTTCTGGCATTGGAATATTGGTAAATTCATAATTCAGTTTGTTAATATCAATCGTATTATCATCTTTAGCATTACCATTAACAATTCCCATATTCCGAATTTCCCTCCCCTTCTTCTTCGTGCAAACAGCCGATTCAAATTTTTCCTTATAAAATATTGATTTTGCAGATCTAATTTTTGAATTTACTTTTCTCCTAGCGTCCTTAAAAGCATTATGGAGGTCAAAAGTTCTAAATCGCTTCCATCTCTCATAGGCTATGTTTCTTTATGTGATCAAGGTTTTAATCTCATTTGAAAACCATGGCTTACCATTACGTATTTTACTTGTCTTTATTGGAACGTATTTTTCATATAATCAAAAAAATCATTTCATGTTTCGAGAACAGGGACGCGGAAGCTGATCAAAGAGCAGCAGTTTTGCAAGATTATTAATAAAATAAAGGTCGAATAGAGTACTTGAAGTCCGTGTAAAGTGGGTTGCTAAAGAACAATTAACCAGCTTCAGGCCAATGGCATTCATATCCATCATCAAATTTCGGTCAGCTAATATATTTTCATTGAAGTCTCCAGTAATAATAACGTCAGTATAACCAAGAGTAAGCGATGTCAGCTTGCTCAGTAGTGGGTTAAAATCGGTATCTTTATTAGGTTTATAAATGGAACCAATTAAAAGATTCTGGTTATTGTTATTAAATATTTCGAGAAACAGATACTCGATTTTCTCATCTGAAAGAGACTTACATTTAAGTTTACAGTTTATTGATGTTTTTGCATAGATAGCCGCACCTCCACCATTTGAGCACCTATCGGCTCGGAAAAGACGATAACCATTTAATCCATAAATACTATCTTGAATTTCAGAATAAAACCAAGATTCTGAAATACACAAAATGTCAATACCAGATTCTCCAAAAATATATCGAAATTCATCCATTTTGTTGTTCAAGCTTTGAGCATTAATATGGCAAATATTGAGACCAGAAGTTCTTCTGGAAAGAATTCTGGTCATAGTGTATAAATTTTCTTTGGATCCACTTATCCTATCATCACATTGTAAAACCATTATAACAAACAAAGTTCCTACAAGCAATGCAAGCATTTTAATTAATATTGGTATTTTTAACAAGTATATATAAACTGTAAAAGAAAATTATATGTATAAAAAGATTTGTGAAATATTTAAGAATATTTGCCATATGGCGTTTAAAATTGTGTACTATGGCCCGAAATTTGAAATATAGTGTAATGGCATTTCGATTTTCAAAAAGTTTTTCGGAAATATAGAAAATTACAATATAACAATAATTAAAAAGGCTATATCTGCTTTCACTATTAGGGCGTTGAATAGGAAATAACTCTTTTTAGAATATTAATTTCATTGATGCATGTCGGTTCATCATTTCCAAGCTGTCGTATGTATACTAGGCCTCGGTTTGTAAAAGCAGCTGATATTAAACCATATTTTTTTTATCGATGAGCTTGCAGAAATATATGGTGGTTATCGGGGGTAAGATTTTCGTTCACGAAAAAAGGAACCGAGCTATCAAAACCAATTAGATTTAAACGTAATGAATCTTTACGATGCTTAATAAAACTAGTTATTGACTTCAAGACAAAGTTTCTTTCATACGGACATTGAAATTTGACAATAATCGCAGCATCTGAGGGTTTTTTATTGTTATTTCTTTTATTTGTGTGATTGTTTTTATTTATTTTAACACGAAAAATGTTTTTTATATTCGGAGGTGAAATTTTTACGGTTTCACAAATTTTAAGATAAAAATTATAAAGGTTTTCATTTGGTTCAGTAGGCACATTTTTGGTTTTTTTTCGTGTTCGGGTACGCGTCAGGCGAAAAGGGTTGGAACCACCTGAGAGTCACAATAGAGAAAAAAAAAGAAAAGAAGGAAGCTAGTCGGAGTAACGGACTGTAGGTTATTTTAGAAGTATTACATTTAAAATTCCAAGCAAATTTATTATTAACTAATTCTTGCATTTATTAAAACAACTAAGTGCACATTAATACGGATTTTCGGTTGCATTTAATATTGTCCGTTAATTAAGTAAAAGTATTCTGTATGTAAAATTAAATCAAAATGTTATTTATAACAATTGAAATTTACTTATAAACCGATCTACTTATTTAGCATTTAATTTTAACGAATAGGTTATTTAATTTTTACTGCCAAAAATTTAGCCGCGAAGTCCGTAAAAATATTAACCACAATTTTTTGATAGTTAAATTAGATTTTCTATACAAAACAAAATCTATTCCTCAACTAGATTTTGACGAAATCTACTCAAAATCTAGTAGTACTTAGTGATGTTTTTTTCCATATAGCACTGAAAAATACTTCCCTTCACAAGAAAAAAATGACATTTTAATAAAAAAAAAAAAAAAACTAATCAAAAACTGTAAAAGCGGCTTGTTAAGCATTAAAATTGGTTGCGGTTTGGACCTGAATTAAATTATTGACCGACAATAAGAAAATTTTTACCGCTCACACATCTCTCGATATGGCGGTCGAGTTACCACCTGTTGCTGTTAGAGCTGCTGTTCCACTTAGATTTGAGATAAAAGAAATCGAAAAGGCTATTCATGATTTAAACCCCAAGAAAGCCCCTGGGTTTGATAAGATCAGCAACAAAATGCTTTTAGAGCTACCAAGCATAGCAAAGAAAATTATTCTCTTTATTTTTAATGCTATTTTACGTCTGAATACTACCCTCAGGAATGGAAAGTATCCCTAGTTACCATGATACCTAAATCAGGAAAGGATCCTACAAAAGTTGAGTCATATAGACCTATTAGCTTATTGTCTAATATGTCAAAGCTGTTTGAGAAGCTTTGAATGTAAATAGATGTATTCCAAACCATCAATTCGGCTTTTGAAGAGAACATAGCACAATTGAACCAACCCATCGTATAGTAAACGCCATAAGAAAAACCTTTGAAGAAAAATAATATTGTTCCGCCCTCTTCATCGATGTTTCTCAAGCTTTTAAAAAAGTCTGTCATGAAGGCTTATACCATAAATTGAAGCTAAATTTACCAGTAAACACACACAAGCTGTTAGAAAGCTACTTAGTCGGTCGAAAGTTTATTATTAAAGAAGGTGCTTTTATAAGTTCTCCTCAGCCAATTGACGCTGGAGTCCCTCAGGGAAGCATCATGGGCACACTGTTATACCTAATATATACCTCAGACATGCCAACAAACAACCACACCCTAACATCAACATTTGCTGATGATACAGCTTTTTTAAGCGTACACGAAAACTGTCATGAAGCTTCTCGCTACTTGCAGGATCATATATTTGAACTGGAAAAGTGGTTAAAACAATGGAGGATAAAGGTTAATGAGTAAAAATGCGTACATATAACATTCACCTTGCGTCGGGAGTCATGTCCCCCTATTAAAATCAATAATCAATTAGTGCCGCAACAATCGCATGTAAAATATCTCGGAATTCATCTAGATCGGCGTTTAACATGGAAATGCCATATAGAAGCAAAACTTACACAAATGAAACTAAAAGCAATTCAACTTAATTGGCTTATTGGAAGAAACTCTGTTCTTAGTCTCGATTGTAAACTTCTACTTTACAACTCTATCTTAAAACCAATTTGGTGCTACGGTATTCAGTTATGGGGCACTGCCTCGGCTTCTAATATCGAAAAAATTCAAAGGCGACAAAATAAACTTCTTCGAATAATCACAGTCGCTCCCTGGTATGTTAAAAACTCAAATATTCACAAGGATCTCAATGTGCCGTTAGTAAAAACTATTATGACGAAGTGTGCAGTAAAATATATAAAAAGACTTGAGTCGCACCCAAATCCACTAGCTCGAAATATTTTAAATTACAGCGGCCACTCTAGATTAAGGAGAAGAGCTACAGCAGGACTCATCAGACAAGAAGAGCGCTAAACATCTACATACGTGAACAGAAACCGTGAAGAGAAAAATTTTCGTCTAGCATTGGCAGGACAAAAATAAAGTATTAGTATAAGATTTGATTAATTATTGTTAGTTCATATTTAATATATGAAGATTCAATTAATAAATAATGAGAAAAAAAAAAAAAAATAATAAGAAAATTTTATGCGTTTCTTGTTAGAACTTTGAACTGGCTTGAGTAAAATATCATGATTCGTAAAAGTTTTAGCCGAACTAAAATAATTTTTAGGAGCGTTATTTGTATTGGACCTATGGTAAATTATGAACAAATCATTCCAAAATTCTGAAGACTGATTTCTGGTATTACAAAAAATAAATTAGAATAAATTTCAATACAGCAGTGTAATTAGTTTTAGCGTTAACAGAAAATTTCAAAAATTTGCATGATATTTTTTCTGGCCATATGAATTTAAGTAAAACATTTTACCGCAATATTTATATCTGTGATGGTTTAAGGCGAATTTTATTATTTTCCCAAAGTGAGCTTTATTTGGTTTTAGGCGCAATAAACTGTTTTCTGAGAGTAGGGTTTATATGTGGCCTAGGGTAAATTGTGGACCAACCTTCACGAAATTTGGCAGTGTGATTTCTCGTCCTATAAAACTGTGACGTACCGAATTAAAGTATGCTAGCGTTATTTATTGCGGCTTTAGGCGTACTAAACTGTTTTCCGGAAGTAGGGTTTATATGGGGCCTAGTGTAAATTATGGACCGATCTTCAAAAAATTTTACAGTGTGATTTCTGGTCCTATACAACTGTGACGTACCAAATTTTAATATGATAGCGTTATTTATTACGGTTTAAGGCGTACTAAACTGTTTTCCAACAAAAGTCCTATTCAACAAGCGTTAGAAGAATTTAATATGTCTATACAAAATTTATCCAACCAGATGATCAATTTACAAAAACAACTTCAAATCCAAGCAGCGAGAATTGACTCGATTTTCACTATGGTAGAGAACTAATTACTAACCATGGCAGATACAATTGTAAAAACCTTAACATTATCGAAATAAATGTTAACTCTATAATTAAACTTAGTAGAAGACTTGATCTCTCTAATTTTATAAATTAACATAATCCAGATTTAGTTCTATTAAATGAAACTAAACTAAATTTCAAACATTCAATCACATTCAAAGATTATGACATAATTCGAAAAGATAGAACTGATGCTAAGAGAGGAGGTGGAACTGCAATTATAATAAAAAATGATCTAAAATATATTAATTATTCTAACCAAATAATTAATTCATTTAAATGTTTGGAAACCACTATTATCAAAATCCCTTTGCCATCAATTAAGTTCTTATTTGTTATTTCAGCTTATTATCCATCCGGTAATAATAGTAACCACTTTAAAACAGAGTTTCTTCAATTTTTCAAAACCTTGACCTAGAAAATCCAAATAATTTTTACATTTTAGCAGGCGATCTTAATTGCAAACATACGAATTGGGGTAATACTACAAGTAATACTAAAGAAAATATGTTAAAAGATTGGTTATCTAATTATGAAATTAGATTCAGAACTAGTTTGTATTCTTCACTAACACCGTCTTATCCTCGTTGTGGTTCCTATTAAGACCTATGTTTAGCTGACTCTCGTCTATACTTACATAGAAATAATGATACACTAAATTGCTTAACAACTCTTGATTATGATAGCGACCACAACGCATTACAAATCCAAATTTTAGGTGGCGAAAACGAACATCCATTAGAATTTTTTAAAGGCAAGCCAATTCCAAAGTATAATTATAAAAAAACTAATTGGAAAAAGTTCAAAAATACTATAGTAAACAGACTAAATGAAAGTGACTCTATTCCCAATTGCAGAAATTTAACAAATTCTGAAATTGACTTTTATCTTTTGAAACTTAATGACATTATTGTCAAGGCCATTGAGGAATGTGTTCCCGAGCATAAAAAATCAAACTCAACTAAAATATTTTGTAATAATATCATCAAAAAACTTCAACATGAAAAAAGTAAAATTTTAACTTCTATAAAAAAGTCTAATAGACTCGAAACCATCCTTCCATTACCAGAACTTAATCTGCTAAAAGCCAAACTAAAACTTTTTACAAAGTTAATTAATGATAACTTTGTTATAAATGTAAACCAACATTTTCAAGAAAAACTAAAAAACTTGACTCCAACGAATTCCTCTGATATGTTCAGAGAGGCTAAAAAAACAATTCAGAACATCAAAAAAGTTCAATATCGAACTTTTGAAGATCTCCAGAGATGATGAAATCCTAATAAGAAATGCAGAAGTTAACCCTGACTTGTTGGATAAAGACAATAACAACTTTGTGCTAAGAGACGAATACCAAATACTTAATGTTATTGGTACTTTCATTGAAAAACTTCACGCTTTCAAGGAAACTGATTTTAATAATAGAGTGCAAAGTGACGTAACGAATTGATTCAATAATTTTCTGGAAAGGAGGTCTGACTTCGAAACACAAAGCCCTTCTTTTACGACATTTAATGTACACAGAAAGGCGAACCAGTAAAGCGGCTCCCTAGCTGAAAACTTTTTCATGACAAATGACACTATCATATATATTTTCAGAAATTTGAAGAGCAAACTATCATCGAGAGTGGACAATATCCCCAATATTATATTGAAAAATATTCCAGATCCTCTGATATTTGAATATTGCACACTTTTTAACAACATGTTGAATAATGCTTACTTCCCTCACGCTTGGAAAACAGCCAAAGTAATAGTCTTGCCCAAAAAAAATAAAGATAGTAGTGACCTAAAAAACCTACGTGCTATAAGCTTGCTCCCAAATATAAGCAAAATTTTCGAAGTTTGCATAAACATCAATATAACGCTGTTATGCAAAAAACTATTACTAGTAAATGATAATCAATTCGGGTTCAAGCACAAACACTCAACTATCCACGCAATACACTTACTGACTTCAAATATTTATTGGAACTGGAATAAGTCCTCTTGTACAGGAGCTTGTCTTATAGATTTCGAAAAAGCTTTCGATAGTATTTGGATAGCAGGTTTAATTTATAAACTTATTAAATACAAATTTCCCTTACATTTTATAATTCTTATATATAATATGTTAAACAACAAATCTTTTATTGTCTCTAGTAATAACAAAACTAGTACAAAAAAATTTGTAATAGTTAATGGTATACAACAATTCTCTTTAACTTGTATATACATGATCTTCTCAATAAAATAGATAATAGCATTGGATTTGCTGACGAAATAATCTTTTTTCATTCTGATGATAAAATTGAAAAAATAAACCAAGAACTCCAAAACAAATTTAATATTGTAGAAAATTATGCTATCGATTTGCATATGAAAATCAACTGTCATAAATGCGAGACTATTCTTTTTCGACCCCCAGTAGGCCAGTGTAACAACAATGTTAACAGGAATTGGAAATCCTTTAAAATAAAATCCAACAACAATGCAATAATCCCCAATAAAGACATGGTTAAATACTTAGGTATTCACCTAGATAAGTTTCTCTATTTTAACACACACATTAATTTACAAATAATTAAAGCTAGAAACGCATTTTACTTGCATAAATATTTATTTTTCTCTAAATATATTCACTCAAACTTGAAAATTATTTTATATCAATCATTAATACGTCCTATATTAACATATGGATGCCAAATATGGTTCAATATATCACCTTCGTATATGGAAAAACTACGAGTTTTTGAGAGGAAGTGCTTGAGAGCGTGTACTTTACTTTTCAGATCTCCTAATAGCAACTATTTAAAATATGTTTCAAATAAAAAGTTTTATAATGAGGCACAAATAGGCAGGATTGATAACTTTATTATTCATCTAATAAGGAACCATATCGTTAAAAGGTCTGAGTGTTCAGAAAATAATTTAATTATGGCTCCATATTATGCTAGCGACGAATTTATTCAAAAAACACTCCAAAATGGATATATACCACCTGAGGCTTTTGTATACCTCGATAGCAATAATTACATCCAAAATGAGTTCGGCGTTCCTATACTTTATCATTTGTATAGCCGAGCCAATATTAAAGCAATTCAAAGCAATCAACTTACAGATGCTAATAAAAGATTTGACACTAGCGTTTACGCAAAAGATAAAAATATGTTACCAAACATAAATATTAAAAAATTTTGGTGGCTTACAAACTAAGTTTCACTTCCTCTTCTTTTTACCCTTAATAACTTTTATTTTTTATTTTTTTTGGAATAGTTAAGTAAGGTTTTTTCTTATTTTTTCTTTACATTAAATAAAAGACATGTATATACAAATATAAATATTGTATAAATATTTGAAATTTAGGTAAAAATACATGTAATGTAATAATTAGTTTACTAGAGAGCTCGATATTGGGACAGTGTATAAAGACCTATTAAGATATAAGTACTGTTGTTTATTTAAGTTTAAGAATATATAATTTTGTTAAATAAACGATTGAAAAAAAAAAACTGTGACGTACCAAATTTAAGTAAGCTAGCGTTATTTATTGCGGTTTTAGGCGTACTAAGCTGTTTTCTTCGAGATGGGTTTATATGGGGCCTATGGTAAATTATGGACCGATCGTCACGAAATTTACCAGTATGATTTGCAGTCGTACAAACCAAATTCGAGCAAAATTTTATGTCATTCCTTGCATTAATAAACCATTTACGTTAGTTTTTGTATAAAAATTATCAATTTTTTCAGGGTGGTGGTTCCACATTTTGATTCATAGTTCTGATCCTACTGAACCGATATTGCTGGATTTCAATCCCAAATTGCTTAGGATAACTACAAGCAATTTGAGACCAAGTTTGTTCTTTTCTTTTGCGTTTTTCAAAAGTGAGCGTGTTTTCAACAGACGGATAGACGGACAGACAGACGGACATGGCTAAATCGACTTAGAATTACTCAAGGAGCCAGAATGTATATACTTTATGGGGTCTTAGATGTATAATAAAAAAGTTTCACACGGAATGACAAACTTAGTATACCCTCATTCACCACCGTGGTGGTGGAGGGTATAAAAATAATCCAAAATATGATAAAATCATCTTTCTGGCAACGCTGTTTATATATTATATTCAAACAAGAGAAAACAAAAATTTGTCAAGTTAAGCTTTGTGTGTCTGAGCACGAAACAAAGTACTAATGGCTTGTATATAAACCCTGACAAATCAAAATGTATTTTCATATCAAGAAATAATAAAAAAAAGACTGAATGATAATATTTCTCTACATATTAACAATTAAAAAATCAACTTTGTTCAATCATCATTCAATTTGGGTATCATATTTAATGCCGAACTTTCTTGGACCCACCATATAAATATATCAGCTAGCAAAGTTCACGGGGTGCTGAGAAATCTGTGGGCTGTGCAAACATCAACGCAGTTTGAAATTAGAATGCTTTTGGCAAAAACCTATTAAAAACTGGTTTTACTGTACGGGTGTGTAATATTTGCCAACTACGACACTATTGACTTTAATCGCCTCGATGTCATACATAACAATATAGCCAGGTATAGAAGAAGAAGAGATAGCATATCATCATATTCATACCAGTTACATAATATAAGTTTTAAAGATTTATTGAAATATAAAAGTCTCTTAATGATGCACAAGATTATATATCAGAAAAGCCCAGAATATCTTTTAAGCAAAATTATTTTTGCGCAATCACCACGTGGAAGGAGCTTGAGATACCAAAAATACAAATATCTAATGTCTACAAGACAATTTTTCAATTACACAACGTGTCTTTGGAAAGACTTACTATCATATATCCAACTACAAAGAAACGCATTAATTTTCAAAAAGAAACTCTGTTGCGATTTATGGTCAAATTTCTCGTTGCTCACATTTAAATTTTTCTCGCTCAGCGCTGGACTTTTCTGATTAATTACGACAGCACAATAAACACAGCAAGCAACGTTCTATTTATTTAAGACACTTTTTGTTAACAAACCAACAACAATATTTTTAAACCATTGTGAAATATTAGGACATTTTGACAATATGACATGTTAGGATACCTTGTGAATTGACTAATTTATTCAGGAAAAATAAACCTTTTGCAACATACTGTTGGATGACAAAATAACTCAAGGTTGTTGGCGCTTCTCTTACACTCTCGCTCTATTGCATGATTTTTGTGTCCCTTTCTCATGCATGGACAATCAATTGCACCTAACGTTTAGTAATTGCCCTCCTTTTTTTTAATATGCATTTATGTGAAGTTTCTAGGTGACAAACAATCAAGAATGATAGAAGAAAGATTACGACAACACGAATCAAAAATTGAATTTTCTGCGCAGGTGGGTTAAATGACATCACGAAACATACACGAATAGGTAACTCTAGCTTGGGTTAAGCTACGTCATCTAACGGGAAAACATGCGCATGGCGTAATCTCTTTTTATATCATTCTTGCAAACAATTGATTGTGTAGTAAAATTTATATGAAATTCACTCAGTTTTTTTGAGTTCATTGAGTTCAATTGCCGTTCAGCTGGAAACAACACATTAATAATTTAAATACGCACTTAATTCTGTACCAAAAAAGTAAAAATTTATTACTAAAGTGACCGTAGTTAAGTTAGGTAAAAAAAAAATTCTGAATCCCGAACAGTTATTTTTTTTGCAAATAAAATACTTAATTTTGCTGAAACTATACGCATTTTCCACAAAAAGCTAAAAGTTTAATTCATATTTTATTAAATATAATATTTGAAAGACATTAAATTGTATTAGAAGCAAATATTTAAATAAAGTTTAAATTGAATTGAAAGTGATAGGTGATAAAAAAAAAGATAAGAGTTAGACTCCACAAACAAAAAGTAAAGGCTAAATCTGCTGCTCTTTTAATTTTTCCTTGAAGAAAATCCATTCAAAATTTGGTCGTGGAATTTTCCTCGACCCACGGCATTTTGGAAAGCCCCAAGAGGTTAGTTCCAAGCCAGAATTAAATTTTTAACACCTGATGTAAAGTTCCCACATTAAGCGCTAAGTTTCCACGTGAACTTCTAATCTATTAAAGTGACTCAAAATTGTTTACATAATCAGCCTTAACCATGTGACAGATCTCGATTACCGTAAAGTACACACAAATGAAGTTTCTAATAAATGAAAAGATTTATTCATATTTCTTAATAACTGCAGATATGCTATAAAATCAAAACAAATCCTAAACTTAAAATATAAAAAAAAAATTTTGTATCTCTTATTAAACATGTAAAAAAAGAAAAGCCAAAAAAAACAAACATGAACTATAAATTAAACACCATAACTACATGCAAATCAACTAAAATAAAAGAACTAGTTTAGAATTAAAAATAGTTTCATACTTTGAACATCTTATACTTATATTTAAATTAACTAGGCAAATTTTTCTGCTGTAAGCTAAAGTATCTTTAATTTATTTTATAATTTCTTCTAAACCTAAAAAAAGCACACATTAGTTACAACAATTTAGAGTGCTATATTCGGCTGTGCCGAATCTTTGATATCCTCCACCGACAGGAGTGGGCTCTTTATGATAAATACATAAATATTATTAACCAAATTTGTTTAAAATTGGTTGCGGTTTAGACCTGAATTAAATTATTGACCGACAATAAGAAAGTTTTATGCGTTTCTTGTTAGAACTTTGAACTGGCTTGAGTAAAATATCATGATTCGTAACATTTTTAGCCGAACTAAAATGATTTTTAGGAGGGTAATTTGTATTGGACCTATGGTTAATTATGGACCAATCATTATAAAATTCTGAAGACTGATTTCTGGTATTACAAAAAATAAATTAGAATAAATTTCAATTAGTTTTAGCGTTAACAGTAAATTTCACAAATTTGCATGATATTTTTTCTGGCCATATGAATTTAAGTAAAAAATATCTCCGCAATATCTATATCTGTGATGGTTTTAGGTGAATTTTAATTTTTTCCCAAAGTGGGATTTATTTGGTTTTATGCGCAATAAACTGTTTTCCGAGAGTAGGGTTTATATGGGACCTAGTGTAAATTATGGACCGATCTTCAAAAAATTTTACAGTGTGATTTGCAGTATTATAAAACTGTGACGTACCAAATTTCCAAATTTAAGTATGCTAGCGTTATTTATTGCGGTTTTAGGCGTACTAAACTGTTTTCCGCGAGAAGGGTTTATATGGGGCCTATGGTCAATTATGGACCGATCTTCACGAAATTTAATAGTGTGATTAGCATAATTTTGATCCTACTAAACCAATGTTGCTGGATTTCAATCCCAAAGTGCTTAGGATAACTACAAGCAATTTGGGACCAAGCTTGTTCTTTTCTTTTGCGTTTTTCGAAAGTGAGCTTGTTTTCAACAGACGGAGAGACGGACAGACAGACGGAAATGGCTAAATCGACTTTAAATTACTCAAGGAGCCTTATGGGGTCTTCGATGTATTATAAAAAAGTTTCACACGGAATGACAAACTTAGTACACCCTCATTCACCACAGTGGTGGTGGAGGGTATACAAATTGCAAAACACAAATAATATTGATTAAATAAATGAAGTTGATTATACATAAAAGTTAATGTAAATTTTTAAATGCCTATTTCTTTTTATGCATGTATGTACACATGTATGTTCTACATAAAAAACTTTCAGTCGACTGTTTTTGTTATGAAAGCAGAATCTCCCTAATGTCAAAAAAGTATAATGTAAACGCACTACATTTTGAAGAAGATTTCAAATGAAATCTACTAGATTTCGATGTAATGTAAACGCCCAATAACGTATTTTTTTAATTAATGATGGCGACACTATCACTTTTATTTGCCACTTGACTCGCAATGATGCAAAACAGTGGTCATTAATTCAAGCTCGTACTAGTACAAAAATTACCTATTTAGTAAAAGTGCAATTTAGATCACAAATGTCTAAGATTTAGATAATGATTTTATTGTTGGTAAAAAAAGTATTCAAATAAAGAGTTTTATTTTATTTGTTTTGATAGTTCACACATCACGAGTTTATTTTGTACAATTAAATTTATTTTGTGCTTTTATTTGTAAAATTCAAAAATATATTTATATATTTTGAAATTTCATTCCATTATCAAAAGTTATAGACTTTTGACCGCTATTTTTAAATTTGCTACACTGATTTCTAATGCGTTTCAAACCGGTCTCGAAATGGTCGCGTCATGTGTGGCTCTTCAAAGGACTATATGGCCTAATTTCAAATGAAAGTCGAAAATAACTAAAAATTTAAGTTTCGTTGCAGTTGCATTTCACCGTCTGTTCTGGACATTAAAAAAATTTTGCACTCAAAAAATAGTACCTAATTCGATTTTAAAAAAAGGAAATAGTATTAGTTTATTGCAATTTTTTTGTTCTTTTCTCACTTGAGTCCAAATAAAAATTTACCACTAAATTTAAAAACAAAAAACTGGGGTTTTAATGATTATCATGAAAAAACCAGTTTTCTATTCTATTCCGTTATCAACAAAATTATATTTTGTTTGATTTTATTTGCTTATGTATACTAGAGTGACCGCAACTTATATGGGGCAAAAAAAATGTCGGAATCTTGTTCGTCTTAACCCGACAAAACGAATCCCCTTTCCAGATATTGGGATAGCCAAAATTTGAGCCCGATTAAACGACGGTAACACGTGCCGCTCGTCGCTCAAAATTTGAAAAAACGAATTTTTTGTCCAAAAAGTTGACGTATTGAGCCATAACTCGAGAACGGTAAATAATAAAAACACGCACGATATCACAAAATATAGCTTATTTTGTTCTTCAAAATTTATGTTAAGAACAAAATTGTTGTAACTCTGAGTCAAACCGAGTTACGGCAGCCTTTAGCTCCGAAAACGTGACCTGGTGCCACCAGGAGCATACTTCATATATTATGTTATTATGTGATACATTTTTAATTTTTTTGGTATATTTTTGAGTTTAAAGTAGAAATGTAATAAAAAACACAAGTAATACAGTTAAATTCAAGAACATTTTTATTTTAATATATAAAAATCAGGGATATATTCGATAATATTACATAGTTATCCAATTTATTATAGAGCTTTTGTTAAAGTACTTTTTGAAACGTCGGGATACAATGCTCGGCATTTGCTTACAACTTGCAGGACATATTGATTTTGTTCTTCATCTTTTGTCAGAAGGTCGTTGAAGTCAGTTATTAATTTAATACCCCGCTCAGCCATATCATTTACTACTTTTAATGTTTTGACAATTTTCAATCCTTCTTGGAAGTTATTATTTTGAGGCCAGGTGTTTGGATTTTGTCTAAAAAAATCTATTTTTATATTAAATCGGTCAAAAAAATTAAACGTTTCTTTGGAAAGTAAATTAATTAATCCTCCATCAACCAACTCTTCTAACTTTTCTTTCCTAACTTTTGGATTTACAACCCTAGCTTGCTCTGATGGTTCATCTGTGCTACTGAGCAATTTATTAGCCATTAATAACTTTTCATCGTCTGTAATGGTGGGATCAAAGAACGACAATCCAACCAACTCTGTATTCAAATACCACAAATGATTCGAAAATTTAGTGAGTGCTATTTCTGCGATGTCGTTGTCACATTCTTTATAGTCTAATAGACTACGCAAAATGTCTAAATCTTGCTTTGGCGCTAGATGAGCTTTTGGAGCATTGAACCAAGCTTTACAGTAAATTTTAACTAGAAAAACAGCAATAGCACTTACAGAATTTTCTTCTCCTCTAGACATCTTAAATTGGCGCCGAAAAATAAATATTTTAAAGCAGTAAATAGCCTTTGCCATCCATCTGGCGTGATGAATGGCGCCTGGAGTTCTAAAACCCACAACATTGCCGTCTAGTGATCCTACAAATACGAGAACCAACTGCAACAGCTCCTTGTGGTCATCTCTTGGATGGTTTTCAGTTAATTTCTTTTTGAATTCAGCAGTAACATGTGCAATTAATTCTGGAGATAGCTGTTTTGTATTAGATTGTCACTAATACCTGTGTCATATTTTTGTTTGTCTATCTTGGGCCACGCAAGGAGAAATCTTTTGAAAATGTCTGGATGAGGTCCCGTGAACTCATTTTTGTGTCGAATACGCCTCTTAACATAATTTCCAAGATATGGTGACGGCAAGCTAGGTGCAGTAATTCGCTTCCTAACATTTGTTGCAATATGACGCATGCTCCTTTAAATCTTCCAGTGTTGGATGCTGTAGTATCAAAGCACATCGCCTTGACGGTGTTGGGAAGTCCCCATTTCTGTAGGCATTCAAATACGGCAATTGCTTGCTACTCTCCTGAGCTGTTTTCTGTTACAGGAACTCCCAGCAGTTGTTCCTTATCGCCGTATGAAATAGCAATAGCTATTCGCTCACATTGCTCATTTTTTATAACGCCCGGTAAAAGTTTACCGTCCCAATGGACAACCACGGTCTCTTTTTCTGGAATGTTTACTTTATCTGAAATATTTTTAGTATACTGTTCTCTGAACATTTTCCTTCTAGTATGTAAGAAAGTTTTGGAGACTTTGTACTTAAGAGGGTCAAGGTTAATTGCCTCTAGTGTAGCTATTAAAATTCTCGTGGCATTTCTGTCGGATACCTTACACCGATCTAACAAAATTGACAATTTCATGTTTAAAATCTCGTGAACGCCTCTTGCATATGAAACTTTCATCCTTTTTCTATCAGATGGACCTGGATCTTCTGCAGCTTCTTCCGGGATGTCCATTGCCTCCAAGTTTTCAAGCTCCTGGTAGATGATGTCCTCTTGAGTGTCTTCTTCTCCGAAATTGTATTCATCATCCGTCCCTAAGAAGCATCAAGAAAATAATAAATTGGAATAATAATATAAAAATCTCACCAATATCAAAATATTCTTCTTGGATTTGTCGGTTAATTCTTTGTAGTTCCTTTTGCGCCTTGATTTCTTCAGCTCTAGTTAACTTGCGATCTACTCCAGACATGAAACCTGGACGGCCCTTCTGCATCTGTTTCACAAGAAAAGCCTTATCTACTTCCGATTTCATCAGACTCAAGGCATCTTGATGAGCAATATCAAAAAGATCGTCTAACTTTTCAACAAACTGTTTTAATTTGTTTTTGATCGTTTCCGATGTTTTCTTCCTGTCTTTTTGAAGAATTCTCCACTCGACGTGAAGTTTTTCAAGCTGTGATATTGCATTTTGCTCATCTTTAGCCGGGATTCGAGCTTTCTGCCAAAAAATTAACACCTCTCGTATAGTAAGTTTTGCTGATTCTCTTAGAGTTAATTTTACAGTACGTAAATTATAAAATAAAGCACACAAAACTTGTCGATTTGAGGGTAGTTTACAACCTGTGATCTGGTGAATGGGAAAGCCAACAAGAAATATTTTATCCTTGGTCCGGCTTTGTACACCTGATGTGGATGCCATTTCAGAGTCTAGGTAAATTGATTTCTATATATTTAAATAAAAATAAAATAAAAATTAAATAAATTAATTAAAAATAACAATTAAATAAATTAATTAAAATTAAAAATTTATCACATAATAACATAATATATGAAGTATGCTCCTGCTGGCACCAGGTCACGTTTTCGGAGCTAAAGGCTGCCGTAACTCGGTTTGACTCAGAGTTACAACAATTTTGTATAACATAAATTTTGAAGAACAAAATAAGCTATCTTTTGTGATATCGTGCGTGTTTTTATTATTTACCGTTCTCGAGTTATGGCTCAATACGTCAACTTTTTGGCCAAAAAATTTGTTTTTTTCAAATTTTGAGCGACGAGCGGCACGTGTTACCGTCGTTTAATTGGGCTCAAATTTTGGCTATCCCAATATCTGGAAAGGGGGTTCGTTTTGTGGGGTTAAGACGAACAAGATTCCGACATTGATTTTTTGCGGTCACACTAATGTATACACATACAAAATTATGCAGCTATTTTGATATCAAGCCGTGCAACATTTAGATTGAAGGCAAATTTTATGCATTCAATCTGCGTTTAGTGATAGTGCAAAAATTTGCACTATCATATCAAATCTAGACATACTAAGTATAAGAATGGCTCCCTTGCAACGTTAAAAAAAATTGGACATTAGGTGGAAGGATGCCGAGATAAGTGGCGCCCAGAATTCGATGTTGGATTAAAAAGTCACCGACGACAAAAATGAAGCCAGAGTGAGGCCATTAATAATGAAATCCAAAACGATGAAATCGGACCTGAAACGGCTGCACAATATAAAAAAAAAAAAGTGAAATGTAATATATAACATATATAGTAAAGAAAAAATGGGCCTAATTGCGGGGCGTGGCATAAAAGTGAGTACAATAAAAGCTAGAAGTACATTATTTTAGAAGGGCTTTGTTTTCACGAGCAATAAATTGGACATTAGGAGCAGGGCTGTCAGATGTGGCGATTTCTCGCCAAACGTGGCGATTTTCAAACTTGTTTGACGACCTAATTTTCGATTTGGCGACATGGCGATTTTTTGGCGATTTATAAAATAGTTGGCGATTTTGTTGGCTATTTTTGATGAGCCATGAATTTGTTTTGAAATTTGTTAAATTCAATAGGAAGATATTATTTTTTTTTATTCTAGTATTTCAATGTATGAAATTTGATGCATTCATATGTATGACCAGTATTTATAACTAAATTATATTGAAATGGCTGATAAAGATAATGAAAATCTTCGAGAAATTTTTTTTTTCATATAAGTAGAATTCTTTAAAAAATTAATATAATTAAATTTTATGAACATTTTTCCATTATAAAATATGACAAATTATCACTGATAAAATTAGTTGTTGTTAAAGATATTTTAAAAATTTTTATGAATCCTAACGTACCTTTTGATGTTAATGAAACACAATGGAAAAATACCGTTTGTTTAAAGATAATTTTAATGATGATATTCAATCTAATTTAAATCAGTTTAGGCCAACAATTTATAGCTACAATGATACGGCAGCTACGTACCCTTTAAAGGAACTTGCATTGACTGTTCTTTATATGCTGGTTATTACAACTAGTAATGCCTGTGTTGAAATAATGAACACCACTAAAATTCGCCTTCGAAGTAGAATGCGATATGAAGTTTTCGACACGTTTTAACGAGTTATAAGTTGAATGTAAAAAGTACATGTTGCATTTCTTTTGTTCCTTCACAATGTATTCCAAAAAAGAACACAAAAAGGGAGTCTTCTCGGTGAAATATATAGCGTTTTAGATATATCATAGAACTGCAACTACATACAAATGTATTGTATATCCAATATTTGTTTAATACTTACCGCAAAAATTCTTTTTTTGTTGCTTTGAGTAGACTACTATAAAATATTTTAAACATTGCATTTTGTGCTTACTAATTATTTTTTACTTTGTTCTAAATAAAAATATCTTGGCGACTTTTTTTGAATTTTTGGCGGATTTTAGCGATACGGAAGAAATTTTTTTTTTTTTTGGGATTTATAAAAAAATATTTTTAATTATTCTAAAAATACCCCAATAAGCACTCAAATTTTAGAAATTCAAGTGCTTTAAAAATTGCTGGAATTCAGCTTTAATTTATGCCCAATTTTCAAGTTGAATTCCAGTTCATACAAAAATGTTTGAAATGATTTTTTTAACTTTTGTATTGCTTAAGCTATCACAAAAAATATTTGTGAAAAAATATTTTTAAAATTGTGAATATTTAAAATATTTAAAAATTGTGAATAAGCCACGAAGCTCTTTAAGATGATGAAAAATTTCATACACACTTTTTTCTTTATTCAATATTCAATTTTTTAATTTGATTTCTATTGGAATTGTAGGCTTGATTTATATTGGCTTTATAGGTTTGATTAAAACTTGATTTCAATACTTGAATTCAAGTTTAATTATTATGTGTTTGAGACTGGAATTTGACTGTAATTCAAGGCTTGAATTACACTATATTTACATTGTTATGTTCGACTGGATTTCCAGTACCCATTTTGCTGGAGTATGCTATTGATTTACAGTGTAATTCAAGTATATTTTAAGGCTTGAAAATGGAAAACAGGACTGGAATTACAATTGATTTATACTGGAATTCCAGCAAAATTGCTTATTGGGACATTTATTATTGTCAAAAACTAAAAAATAAATGCTTTGGCGATTTTGGCGATTTTTGACATTGAATTTGGCGAAAAAGTTCAAAATCAATCTGACAACCCTGATTAGGAGTGTACGCTCCGAGATGGCATCAGTGGCGCCCAGAATTTGATGCCGGATTAAAAATGAGGACATAGCCAAGCCATGAATAACGATATGCAATATGTTATGATCGGACTTTAAATGGCGGCGCAGTATACAAAAAACTAAGAGGGCGGTATCCAGAGGCGTGGCAAAAAAAATTTTTTTTTTCTAGAATCCTTTATAACTAATCTTTAATTATAGGGAGTGACTGGCTCAACTTTTTTTTCGAACCACCTTATAGTGCACTACCCCCGACTATGATACATATTTACACTGTTGCCAGAAGTGAAGATTTCGCTGCCTTCATTGCTAAAATGATGAAGTGAGATTTGCATATTTTTGCTGTCAAATTGCTGATTTTTTGAAATTGAAGAAATTGTAAAAAAATTCCTTTTATATTGAACTTTGTGACCACATTTTTAAAAGATTTGATTTTTGAGATCAATTTAAATGTTTAAGGCCGGGTTTTTGAGATGTGGATTAATTTTAAACTTAGTTAAACGTATTCAAAAACTCGGATTTTTCCGTCGAAATGTGATTTTTTATTATTTAATTAAACAACAACACTTTAAGCAAAGCTGTTCCTTCAAAATCTTGAATACAAACTTGGAAATAGCGGCACAAATCTGTTTTCAGATTAACTAAACCTAGTTTAACTGGGATCTCAAAACCCAGGCCTTAAAGGAATAAATCCAAATATTTTAGTTAATGGTGAGTTGAACTCAATATTTAAAATTGTTAAACAGTTTCAAAATGTAATATGCGAGAAGATATGCAATTATATGCATATATGTATTTGACTTAAAGTTTAGAGAGCTTAAGCTACTTGATTTATAAAATTTGATAAATAAAAACAACAATTTATTACAAGTTTTGACTCAAGAATATTATTCCCAAAATTTGGTGTTATAATTATTGTGAATTAATATGTTTACAGGATAATGATACTCTAATAGATCAATTATGTATTTCTATGTCTGGTAATGCCCGCCCTAGGGATGGGCAAATTGAAAAAATATATCGATATATATCGTATCGATATTTTTTAAGAGTATCGATATTTATTAATTAAAAATATCGATATATCGATGTATCGAACGTATTACGCTGAAATTATTACCAAATTTAAAAACTTAATATACCTATGTGAATACACATGTATTTACATATGTACAAACATTCCATTCTAACTTTATATTGTTTTTTAATTTAAAATTTACTGCCTGTTCCTCGATTTCGAACGAATCTTTCATTCGCTTAACTTTTATTTAAAACAAAAACCAATTTTAAAATTATGTTTTTAAGGTAAGTTATGCAAACGAAGTTTTCGTTTGAAATCAAGGGATCTACAATAAAAAAATTTAAAAAAAAGTAAAGAATACAAAAAAAGATTTTATTTATTCGCCATATGAAATTTAAAAAAAAAATTAATTGGGATTATAATGCCGGTAAACGAAACTTGTGACATATACTATACAAGTAAACTGTGCAATATTTTACTTTTAATATATAAGAACATGCTCAAAAAAATTAAAAAAAACAAAATAGTTTTTTTTTTATTATTAACACTCCAACTTTCATAAGTCTATTATTGCTAATACGCCATAATTAGGGCGATTTTTTGCGTAATTCTAGGAACCCTTTCCAGCATATTTTTTCCGCGTTTTTTTGTAGCCATCTCTTAAAAAACTGGGACAAAACTGAACTGTGTAATCTATGAAAATGTACAATGGAAACGCACTATTATTTTCTTAATATTAGTTAAAAACATATAATGCAATTCTTAAAAAACAACACTATTGTAAGCAGTTGAGCAACGGTTAAAATGTTGAATTTTACTATAAACAGATCTTAAAAATATCGAATTCGATAGTCGTAGATAAATATCGATGTATCGATATATGGGTATTTTTAATATCGGCGATATATATCGATTATATTTTTTTTAAATATCGATATTTTGATATATCGATATTTATTGCCCATCCCTATACCGCCCAATAGTAATGATTCATTATGCGATAAACATGTTAAAAATATTGTACATTTATATGAATCTTATCCACACAATTCGGAATTTTGTATTTTGGGAGATTTCAATTTGAATAAGTTAGTTTGTCGTTTATTCCGGGAGATGATTCAGTATTTTTACCTGGAAATGTAAATTCGGTTCATGAAATTAATTTAATTGATTCATTATTAAGCTTAAATTTGAGGCAGCTAATGTTGATTTTTTAAATCATTAAAAATATTATTTCGATAAGAAATCATACTTTTGTTTAACTTAGGACAGATATTTCGATATTTTTATTGCTAAATAAAATAACGACCTTGTTTAACAAATCCCTTATGTATTTTGTTTTGCTTTTAACCGATTAGGTGTTGTTATTAGTACTGTAAGTATAATGGTTACCTAGATACCCGATACTTAACACCATTAGTTAAACAATTTGTTTGCAAATTAAATTATTTACAAAATTAAAGTTTCTTATTAATTATAAAATAATTTGAGATGTTCTCATTGTTTACTTTATGACCGTCTTGTTTATTATGAAACAAACACCAAAGAAATGCATTTGGACCAAATAAAACGGCCATAAAGTAGATAATGAGAATATCTAAAATTATTTTATAATTAACAATAATTTAACCCGCTACCTCGTTACCTTTCTTTCGTGGTCATTCTTAAATGCCAAAGTTTATGTTTCTAAGTTTTAAAAAAAATTACCAACGTTATAGGTTCTCATTCACTCAGGACCCTGCACCTATAATTTTATGTTTCTAATATCTATTATAGCAAATTAAAAAGGTACCACTTGTAGAACGTAAAAGTAAGACATAGACATTTAATTTCCCGCATTTCTCCATTTTTTTATATTTTTCTCCCCATTGAAGTATAAAAAAATTCATTATTGTAGTGGAAGCCCATAATTGAGAACGTATATTGCAACGAATGGAGAAAAATGTTTTGTAATGAAAGTACCAAAAATAGGTACAATTTTCAACCCTTAAAAGTTTGAATTTCGAAAAAGAAACAAATTTGTATTTCTTGGATAAGTTATAAATCAGAGAACTGCAACAATACATAATACTTGCGAGCGCACTCGCTGTTTAGACCCAATTTACATTAAACGATTTTTGTCGTTGCGATTCTTATCTTATAGGCGAGAGGGGTGAGAGGTATTAAAAGGGGGACACAAGCGAGTGAACTCATCGATTCGTTTTGTTCTACATTCGTAATTTTAAACATGAAGTTAGCTGCAAGCCAATTGTGCCACTTGTTTTTTTTTAACAAACAAAATTTCCTAGCATATTGAAGCATTTGAATGTCCATATTAAAAAATTAAATAAAAAACAAAAAGATACATATAATATACAAAAAAAAATTGAATAAAACTTGTAGTTGTGTTTTTTGTGTTAAGTGCATATGAAGAATTTAATATAAAAAATTAAATTAGTTTAAAAATTGACATTAAATTGGAAGAGGGAAGACATCGAAAAACTTATAATACAAATGCAACTTCATACCTGTCTGTACAATATTAAAAGTAAGGATTATTTGGACAGAACAAAAAAGGCGCTCGCTATGAACGAGGTTCTAGATGAAATGAAAATAACTATGACCAGCATTACTTTGGAAGCCATTAAAAGAAAATGGACAAACCTCAGAACACAATTTGGGAAAGAATTTCGAATGATTAACCTCTCCAAAAAAAGTGGTGCTGGTGTCTCTGATGTCTATGTTCCCAAATTATGGTGTTTCGATCAGCTTTCATTTTTTACTATGAGAAAGGGTCAAGACAACATCGAGAAGGTATGTATTTGCTGAGTTAAATTGTATCTAAAAGTATAAAACTATTTACCAAAACAGCTTGAAAGCGCTCAGGAAAGCAATTTGGATGAAGAAATAGAGTTTAAGCAGTTGGCTAATAAGAGATTCAAGGTACTTAATTAAACGTACTACCCTAAATCATAAAAATATTTTTCAATGTAACATAATAAATAAATAAATAAAAAATTTAGAGCCCCGGTAATATAAAACAGTTGAGAAATGATCTCATTAAGTTTAGAAATAACATAGCTGAGAGGAAAAAAGAGAAAAAATTGGCATGGTTGGGAACGCTGGTAGCCACACAGATGGATGATATTAATCCCGATGAGCAAGCTGATGCTGCCTGGCAGGTTCAGTGTTTAATGAGAAAGCTAGTAAGCAAATCGGGGCGAAATCGTTATAGCTCTACTTCTTCCTCATCAACGAAAGATATTTTAGAAATGTCAATGGATGGTGTTTTTGATGAAGATGATTTTATTTAAGACTACACTTTGAGGTAAATAAGTTTTATAATTATGTATAAAAATTCATACTTAATAAGTATTCGTTTTCTGTTTTCCAGTTCCACTAAATTTTAAACCCAAAGACTGAGCAACTTGTAGCAGACGAAGTATGTGCAAGGTTGTAATATGAAGGCTGTTTTACATATAAAAAATCTTTAATTTTATTTTTATTTAAGTATAGTTAACACTATTACATACAACTTTCCGATAGTAGAGTCATGATTATATCGGACAGATAAAATTTTTTGGGTTGACTTTAACGTAAAAGTAAAAATAAATCTTGATTTAAGTCGACTTGTAGTATCCATGAATATTTATCGGTCCAACAAAATCCTAAATTTAACTTTCGGAAAGTTGAAATAATGGCTCTTAATTACTTTGTTTATTGGATAAAAAATATTTACAAATATATAAAAAAAATTAAATGAATAATGATGCTGTGAATTTTATTTTTTTACTAGAGATATTAATATTATTTTTGTTTATATAAATAAATATGTACCTATATGAATTCAATAAAATAACTATTAAATTAAAAACAAATTTCTATGTTTACTTTTCAATTATCTAATAACCTTATATTAAAAATTGAATCTGGTCTATAAAAGGTTTATGAAACGGCTTTTCTATAAACTTTTTTTAATAAACCCTTTAAAAACCTGTTTTAGGCGAAAATATTTAAAAAGTGAAGAAATGAATCGTAATTAAACCTTTTGTAGAATTGTAACATGTTCTACATTGTTCACTAGCCAACATTTCTATGAATTCCAGTATTTTATCTATAATTTTAATGGATAAAGAAAAATTTTGTATTTTGCTTTGTTTACATGTATACTAAATAAAAAATGTTAATCCTAAATTTAGCCGCAAAAATGCCAAAATGGCGACACTGGTAATGGAATTATTAGTTTCGAATATGTTGTAATAAAATCTGTTGGGATTTTTATTGCTATAATTAATGAATTATTCATATTCATAAGTCATAACTTCCATTTTAATCATTTTTATTTAAAAATAATCGATTTGGAATTCTTCTATATCCTCAGGTGTAAGTACACCTGGGTGTATCATATTGTTTCTAGCTGAAGCTATATTCTTGAATTTTTATAATTTTCCCTTCCAAACTTTTCAATTTGAGCATTTGGTTTGTTTCAATAGATTCACTAAAATGTGTGTTAATGGTGATCTGTTTATTCAAGGGTTGAATGGCATTGTGGCTATTAATGTCGATGTTTCTTAAATTTCCTGTCGTCATTGTCCATTACTCCAAAGAACCATTTGTGAATGCTACCTTTCCCGTTAATTAAACGTCTCTTTTTCCTATTTAAGTTAGAGGGAATCAAAGTTCTAACTTTTGTTTTACAACTTTAACTTATACCCTTAATAATTCTTTGCTATCTACATCTATTTCTTCAATATTCCTTTCTATTTGGTCAATTATATCTAAAATTTCCATGGGGTATATTATATGAAATATTGTATTTGTCACGTTGGTAATTCTTATTTTCATAAACTAGACCATAATGCAACCGAGTTCTCCTCAATCCTGTTGACTTGTAGAAGTGTCTGTACCACCACCAACAATGGAATTAACAGTGTGATTTTCGTTTTCGTTATCCTGAAAGACATAAATATTTTCGTTTAACTTGAGTTTTATAGGCTTTTTAAACTTATTATCATTTATATATTTATCTTATATTTATCTATATTTTCCTACTTTCCTATACTTAGGTTGAGCTTCACTAGCTCTTTTATTCGTTATAAACCTATTTTCAAATTCTCTGTCAGCCATGTTCCCTTCTTAAGTGCTTATAGCATTCATTCTGGTTGTCTTTTGTTTATGCTGTTTAACTTCTCTCTCATTAATTCCAATAAGTCGCTATTTGCCGTCACGTTCATTGTTTCTCTGATTTTTCTTTGAAACACTATTTTCGGTGGCATGTCATAACGTCCAGTGTCATAGTGTCCATGGACGTTATGACACTTTTGAAAGTGTCATAGTGGACAGGGTTTTCTTCTCTATGGTATAACAAATACCGGCTTCGCTAACTAAGGCTTCACTGTACAGCCGGCCTTAGGCCGGGCGCAAGGATTTTCTCCTCTATGGTATAACAAACACCGGCTTCGCTTAGTATGAAGAGCAGCTTTAGTTAGCGAAGCCGGTGTTTGTTATACCATAGAGGAGAAAATCCTTGCACCCGGCCGAAGGCCAAAAAAATTCACAATTCATTCATGGTTGTGAAAAAAATTACACGTTTTAAATTCCTCATTCATGAAAAAATTCGTGAATGGTTAAATATGAGCGGTCATATATGAATTTTTCGGAACTCTGATATATAACTTTGTCATTCCGTTTGTAATTTCTACTATATTAATCTAAGACCATATAAAGTATATATATTCGGGCTTCTTATGAGAAGGGAAGTTCAAATCCGGTTGTCCGTCTGTCCGTCCGTTGAAATGGGTTTTCCGAAGACCCCAGATATGATGAAGGCTAGGTTGTTATACATTTATGTCACATATAGTCCGGAATTGTTTGCTATTGAATTCAGGAAGATCGGTCCATAAATGGCTGAGATATGAACAAAAAACCACGTCTACCTCTAATTTTTTCCATAAATCCCATGTTGTTGTTTTTTTTTAATTCTTTTTTTCTGCATATCTCGAGAGCGGCAAGAGATACGGCTTTCAAATTTAGTACAAACATGTTGCTTGCCAATACGCAAACTCTCTAAAAAAATGGGCGGGATTGGAGAAGTGGGTGCGGCACTTCCCATACAAAGACGTTATACATTTCTGTATATCTGGAGAACAAAACGAGCTAAAGTTCCCAAATTAGGTACAAACATATCGGTTATCAATACACAGTATCCCACAAAATATGGGCGCGATTAAAAAAGTGGGCATGGTACCTCCCGTAAAAAGACATTATTGAAAATACTCAAAATTTTAAATTTAATTTTAGGGCTCTAGTATAACATATGAACACGATTTATATACCAAAATGTTAGAAATTTTTTGCAGCATATATTTCCCGAAAACCCTGAAACCTTTCTCCCAAAAATGGAAGAGTTATGCCCAAAATAAATCTGTATATAAATCTGCCAAATCGGTTAAGAAATGGTTAAGTTATTAGCAAAATACTCCAAAAATGGGCTAAAAAGCATCAAAATTTTTATAAAAACTAAATTTTTAGAGCTGTTACATGACCTATAGATACGTCTTATATATCAAAAGATCGTATTTTTTAGTAGAACATATTGGCTGAAAAACTCGGAATAATCGATTCAGATACAAAAAAGTTATTACCAAAATATAATTTTTTTTTAGAAAAATACCTATTTTCGGGAACCGTAGATCTTTCCGAGTCCAAGTTTTATTCCCAAAGTTAATGGTAAATTTCTTCCTAAAGACGTAGGTGTATAAATCTATCAAATCGATTGGAAAATGCCCGAGTTATGACCAAATTACTGAAATACCAATATTTACTTTTTTTTTATATATAATTAATTTGTTTAATTTTTTGTAGGCAAATATTATTAAAAAAAAAAAACTAAAAGAACAGCACATATCGTCATCTTAAATGCAGAATATCATAACATCACAGTTTTCATGAGAAGCAAAATCGTTGTAAAATGGAAATTAATTGAGATATAAAAGCAATTTTAAATATTTAAAATAAAAATGCGATTGCCGATTTTTTTTTGATAAAAAAATATTATTTTTACTGTTATTTATTTAGTTATGTGTGTTACGTTATTTTAATTTGTAATTCTCTGAAGCAAAACGACGAATCATCAACGAAAGTATGATAATATTAAGTTCAACAATCATTTAAAACATTAAATAATTAAATATTTCTGTTAAATTACAGGTATAATAGAATATAAAGATAATGTACATGGTTATAAATGCAATACTGCGTTTAAGCAATAAATTTAAATATGGTTAAATGCACATATAAAAATGATAGTCACACAATTAATATGCAGCATCATTAGGAATGCGTTGACATGGTGAAATAAGTTTGCTTTTCTGATGCAGTGCAGGCGGTACTGCATTTGAGAACGTAGAGATATTATTATGAGATATTATTTATAGTTTTTTATTTCTAATTAGAAGTGGATTAAACTAAAAAAGTACTTCATTAAATTTAAATTGATTTTAAAAATCCAACTTTTCCATTATAACTAACGTGTATTTTGATGTCCTTATAATGAATTTTCTCAATTGAATTTTTCTTTACAATAAACAAGTTTTGTAAAAAATTTGACTCATATACAAATCATGAAGAATTCTAATTTTAAATTCACTTGAGTATTTATTGCGTGCCCTTACTCTTATCTCAACGTAAACTTTAAAACAGAGACAATTTTCGCATAAATTCTAAAAAGTTCTTCTTCTTAACACTGCAGTTTAATAGCTGCTGCTTTTTTGGAGTGTACCGTTAACTAATACAGTTAAGTCGCAGTAGCGTAGTAAAATTTCCAAATACAATATTAGGGGGTGCTTTAGTTTAGTCCGCTTATATTTGCGACTGAAAATATTTTTTTAATTTTAACTTTTTTTTTATTCAATTCTGAAACTTTTTTTAACCTAAGAAGTATTAGAATCCATAATTGTATATTTCGCATAACTCATAAAATAATTCAATATTTGCTGCAATACTTTTAGTAATACCTCAAACCATAGCTTGGGAATAATGATTAGAAATCCTAATGATTAGCAATTGGATTAGAAATTTTAATTGTGCTGAAAAATTGATTAATTATGATTAGTTAGCCATTTTATACGATTACTAATTGATTAGATAAGAAATAATCAAAAATCTAATCACAATTAGTGACGATTAGCATTTCTAATCAAATCTAATCAAAACTAATCCAAGAAATAATTGATTAGATTTCTTGATTATTTTTGATTAGATTTGATTAGATCAACTATTTTTGTGAAAAGAAAATATTTATTTATCACATTTATTGCTATATTTACATAATGTAACAGTTTTTGAATATTGCATAAAATTGGATGCGGTGCACCCTGTTCTTAAACTAAACACTTGACTCAGCTGGTTCACTTTGTTGTTGTGTTATTATTAATGTTAATTTTCAATATTCAATATTCCAAAACTGTTACATTATGTAAATATAGCAATAAATGTGATAAATAAATATTTTCTTTTCACAAAAATAGTTAAAAATAGTTGATCTAATCAAATCTAATCAATTATTTTTTGGATTAGTTTTGATTAGATTTGATTAGAAATGCTAATCGTCTCTAATTGTGATTAGATTTTTGATTATTTCTAATCAAATCAATTAGTAATCTGAAATTTTTATCAAAATTCAATTCTAATGATTAGATTATTTTATTTCTCTAATCGTAATGATTTCTAATTCTAATCGAAATTCCCTAGCTATGCCTCAAACCTTGTAAATTATAATTATTTTAATATTTGTAATGTTAAATGATGATAGTTAAATAAATAAAATCAAAAAAAAAAAAAAAAAAATAAACAAACTAACAATAAAATTTATTAACTTTGTTTTCTTAAAAAAATTATCGTTTAAAAAAAATGTACTGAGGGGGTGCTTAGGTTTTGGCCGATACTGTACATATATGTATGCATATTTGTCTCCATATAAGGAATTATTTCAAATAAACTTCTGCAAGAAGTAAATTTTAATTACAACACAAAATTTTTTAATTTTTTTTGCCAAATTCAATTCCAAAAAACCGTCCAATTAAATTTTAAACTTTTATTTTTATAACAAATAATTAAATGTACAAATTACCAACCGCTTTTATAAGTAAACAAACAATGCGTGAGTGTTGTCAAAGTTTTCATTGTGTCATACACCTTTTGCTTTGCGTTTTTCTGCCAAAGGTAGAAACGTCACGCAAAGCGACAAAGTTGTATCTGACACGGCCTTTAGTTTTTTGCTTCCAGCAGACTGCCATTATTTTTATGATATGATTTTTCCATCATTTGTTTCGTTACTAATCTTATGAGTTAATATACTCGTATGTAAATATATACTAGCGGAATTCACCCTTGATAGTAAAGTCCCTTGTAGACCTTGTTAATCTTATAATTTTAGTAAAAATACTAACATCTACAACACTGCAACAACAAAATGTATTAGACTAAAATATACTACGCTGTGGTTGAAAAATCCCACAAAAAGCAGTAGTGAACAAGTGTGTGAATTTACCAGAATAAAACAGTTGAAGAAACTTTATCTATCTCTTTCTCTCACTCAGCAAATTCATTAATTTACAATGCATACGAAAACGACACTCACGTTTTGAAGTATAAAATCGTATTAAATATAACAGAGTTGTACTATTAATACAAAGGGTGAAAACCGCTACTTTTTAATAAATTTTAATACAGTCAAATTCTCTATAATGAATCTGTTACTATTGGATCAGAATATTTCTTCATTATTAATATAGAATGTTTATTATACAATAGAAATATTTTTTCCACGTTTATTTAAAATAATCTGGTATTTTTGTTAGGATTGCATTCTTCCAAGTGGTACTTCATCATTATCCTCAAAAAGACTGTTATAAAGCCTTTTGTGTTATATAATAAATTACTTGGCTTCTACATCTTTAGAATAAAAGCATTTTTGTAAAGTGCTGGAATATAAATTGTTTAACTATATTTTGTGTTAATCCTTTTACGGCTTTATTAAATTCTAATAGTATTTTTTTTAGGATAAGTGCTTCTTTGTACAACATTTTCGTTCACTGAAGACGGGGGCTTCTATAAATACTACTCTTAATTGAAAAACTCTTTCATTCTTCTTATTTAAATTTTTCAGAATTTAACTAATTAAAAATTACTTATTGTTGCGTGTATTGCGTTGTAAGTATGGGCTACATAAGTTATTTTAAAATAATTCCTTATATGGAGACAAATATACATGTATGTATGTATATGAGTCAAATTTTTGTTTACAAAATTTGTTTATTGTAAAAAAAAATTCAGTTGAGAAAATTTATTATAAGGAGATCAAAATACATTTTATTTATAATGGAAAAGTTGGCTCTTTAAAATCAATTTATAGTTAAATTTAATGAAGTTAATTTTTTAGTTTAATCCACTTCTAATTAGAAATTCAAATCAATAAAAAACTATAAATAATATGTCATAATATCTCTAATAATATAACATCTCTACGTGCTTAAATGCAGTACTGCCTGCGCTGAATCAGAAAATCAAACATGTTTCACCATGTCAACGCAAACCTAATGATGCTACATACATATTTATTGTGCGATTATCATTTTTATAAGTGCATTTAACCATATTTAGATGTATTGTTTAAGGGCAGTATTGCATTTATAACCATGTACATTATATTTATATTCTATTATACCTGTAATTTAACAAAAATACTTCATTATTTAATATTTTAAATGTTTGTTTAGCTTAATACTATCATACTTTCGTTGATGATTTGTCGTTTTGTTTCAGAGAATTACAAATTAAAATAACGTAAAGCTTAGCTTAGACGATATGTTGAATCAGCATATTAATGATGAAAAATGTGTTACAAGTGCCAGCATATCGTGTAAACGCAAAAATTTTTCAACATACGTATGTTTAATAACATTTGCTAGCTCTTTGTTAACAATGCAAACAAACGTATGTTGGAAATTTTAGCATATCGTGTGAACAGCGTATTATTAGTGCTTGACAAATTTCCTGCGTATGATGGCAGATATGTTATTTGTTGAAAATCGTATTTAAGCTTAACAACATATGACAAATTTGTATGCATATGTACCGAACTTAACTTAAAAATGAATTGAATTGTTTTACTTTTATTTAATTAAAAATGTAAATATGGCATTTATACATATGCGGAAAATAAAATATATTGATATGTATATGTTTTTGTATAAATATTTCTTTTGTTTATTTATTTAGTTACAATCTTTGTGTAGAGTAATACAAAATTAAATAATATCTGAAAACGGTCAACTAGATTATTTCTAAAAGAAAAAAATAAACTTTTACTATCAACTTAAAACGTCATTACAAAATTTATATGATAAAAAAGCTTGTCGCGAGATTGACTTGTGTAGAGGAAATAAAAGAACTTGATGATATTGGTTTTAACTATTAACATTTTCAAACTAAGTAAATACGAGCACATAAATTTAGCGACAAGCTTCTACATCATATTAATTGTGTAATGACGTTATAAGTTGATAGTAGAAGTTTATTTTTTTCTTTTTGGTGCATTCAAATTAAAGCTCGTTCTTAAAAAATGTTTTTACTTTGTATTTATTATTTAGAATTATATTTGCTGATACTGCCAACCTAATTCACCTTCTTCTACAAAATACATTGTCAATTCTTTTTGTATTTCTTTAGCACCGGTGATTAATTGAACGTCAACGTTTGTTGGAGTTTCTAGCGGTAAAAATGTTGAAGTTGAACTGTATTCCTATCGCCAAGTAGTTTCAGTTAAACCTCCATTTTGATCATATTGATCGATGAATCCAAATGGTGTGTACAATTTTTTATTTGTGTCGATCATATAATTGTGAAATACACAGCTTGCCATTTTTTTAGTTTTTTCTGTGTTTAAATGGATAGGTGACCGCAAAACTCGAAAACGTGCTGACATTATACCAAACGCATTTTCAATAATGCGACGTGCACGACTCAATCGGTAATTATACACTCGTTGCACCATTGTTAAGCCACGTTGACCATACGGTTTCATTAGATTTGGTCGCATAGCAAAAGCATCATCTGCAACAAGTAAATACGGAACACGTAAGTCTCGTCCTGGCAATGCAGTTGGTTCTGGTAAATTTAATTTGTTGCTGTCCATCGCCTTTGCAAATTCTTCTTCCTCTTCCAATGCACAAATAATAGCTAGTGATATTTCTTCTGATGACATCATTTTTTTCGTTTTATTGATTTAAATAAATTTTATTGCAAAAATGGTAGTTGCATTAAAAAATAGAACAAGAGCATTGTCAAATTTATTTGTTATTTTTAACCAAATGACTACAATACTCAACATACATATCAACATACAAAATTCAACATATCGTGTAGACACAAAAATTGTATGCTAACTTATATGTTGAAATATCATTTGCTGGCATATGATGAATTTGAAAAATTTGGTATTTTCAGCATATCGTCTAGACACCTAACATATTGAATATGCTAATAGAGGCATTTGTTATTATTTTTAAGCATATGAGTGTAAGCATACATTTGCTGATTCAACATATCGTCTAGACTAAGCTTAACACACATAACTAAATAAATAACAATAAAAATAATTTTTGCCCTCAAAAAAAAATCGGTTATCGCATTTTTATTTCAAATATTTAAAATTGCGTTTATATCTCAAATAATTTCCATTTTGCAACGTTTTGTGCTTGTCATGTAAACTGTGACATTATATTATTTTGCATTTAAGATGATGACATGTGCCGTTCTCTTAGTTTTTTTTTTTTAAATAATATTTGCCAACAAAAAACACACGTTGGCTGGTTGCCTTTAGTCCCTTTACAACGTGGCAAGTGGAAGGCAGAAATTTTTCTTATTCTCTTTTGAACTTGCCTTAACCTTTTACAATCGCGAAATTAATAGACAGACAGAAATTTTTCGTTTCCTTTCTTCGTTCATTTTCGCTGTTGACGGAGACGAACATTTAACAGGCAATGATATATAAAATTACATTGGTGTGAGAAAAATGATATAAAGCAACAACATGAAAATTGCGAACAGTAAAAGAGAAACACGAAAAATGTCTCGTACAGATAGTCATGTACTACACTCTCTACCTCTACAACCCCTCGCCAACAAACTTCGTCTGTCTGCCTTCCACTTGCCACATTGCAAAAGGGGACTTACTAAAAATATTTTACAAAAACAAAATACACACACAGTCATTTCGAGCTGTAGTCATGCAAACTGTCGAGCAACAACAACATTACTAGTGAGGAGCGTTACGAACATTTTCTGTTTCCTCATTCTTCATGACTGAAGAAAGGAAAAACTTTATTTTTCCTCACCCTCATAAATGAATTGGCGAAAAATTCACAATTCATTAATGGCTGTGAAAAAAAATTCCATGTTTTAAATCCCTCATTCATAAAAAAAAATTCATGAATGGTTAAATATGAGCGACCATATTTGAATTTTTCTGAACTCTGAATTATTTCATCATGGTTAGTGTGACCAGATCTTAAAAAATTTTACAGCTAAATCTAGAACTATACGTGGCCAAAAAATGTTAAAAATTATTTAAAAAAATGCTCAAAATAATGCGAAAACTTTTTAAAGATTTCTGTTAAAAATGTATTATCAGTATGAAATGTTATTCGGATTTTAGTTACATTTTAGTGACTTTTTTTAACGAAATTGAAACAAATCGTTATGCTTAAACAATAAGGTAGATTTTTCTAAAATATCAGATACATATATGTATACATAATTATATATAAATGTAAAATGCGAACATCCAAAATAAAATAGAAGCTCCACAATATTCAAGAGATTTATTTAATTCAAGTTTTTCATTAATTATAAACAAAATATGATATCAGAAAAAGTAAACTACTACACCGATTTTAACAATAATAATCTTAAACAGGTTCAATACTACACGGCTTTTCAACACATTATTAAACAACTTTAAGGTAATTCAACTTTAAACCGAATCAACTTTTACTCTAATCAACTTCAACGACTTTAATAGGTTTTACGACTTGATAGCAACTTCTTGACTGTTCTAGAAAAGAGGAACTACTCGTTGTAAAATAATTATAACAGCATTGCCAATATATAAGAAACAAGAGTAACAAAACTGTATCAGCTGACCGCAAGCTTTAACCCTTGTACGCCCTTTCACACTCGGCCATCCGACTCATCATCTGACTCAGATGATACTAGATCGTCTCTATTCGTATCGGCGTAACGCCACAGCTTCATGAAGTCACAGCTCGTACTGGTTCGGTTAGCGCCTTCAAAATCACCAACTTTGCAAACATCATACCGCCCGTTTCTCTTGATTTTAGTAACTTTATAAGGACCAATATATTCGCTGACCAATTTCTTACCTGCCACAAACTGAGTTCGTTTAATTGCAACCAAGTCACCTTCAGCATAAATGCCCTCATCCTTCCGTTTCTTGTCGAATTGAAATTTGTAAGATTGCTGCGCCTTTTCTATTTGCTGCTTAACCTGTTTACGGATGTCTTGCCTATGTTGATCATAATTAATCAGCATTTCATCATGAATTTCTTTTAGCAATGAATCGTTGACGTTAGATTTCATTTTGACTCCAAATAGAACCTCAAATGGTGTAAACTTTGTGCTGCAATTTACATGCCCATTGATGGCTTGCTGCACCTTTCCCACATACTTGTACCACTTGCTTGGTTCACTGAAAGATAATTTTGAAATTACTGACAATATAACTCTATTTACCCTTTCAATTTGGCCATTGCCTCTTGGCACACCAGTTGTTGTTAGCACATGTTCAACATTGTTAATCACGCAAAAATCCTCAAACGACTTGGCTGTGAATGCCGTGCCCTTGTCGCTTATGATGCGATCTGGATAACCAAAATCATCTGCCCAAAGCTGCAACTTATTGATTACCTCCTCGGAACTTGTTGTCTTCGTAGGAAAGAGCCATACAAACTTAGAAAATGCGTCTACCATAGCCAAGATAAATTTGTACTGCTTCGATGTGGCATCCATAGGTCCCAGGTGGTCAACATGCAGGGTCTCCAATGGATGTTCCCCTTTATTTATGCAATTAAGGTAACCTTCCTTCTTACCGAGTTGTTTATTGTAAATGATGCAACGTATACAATTTTTGATGTGTCGCTGTATTTTGTTTTCGGCATGGGGAATAAAATAATTCTGTTGTATCGAATGTAACGTTTTCTGCACTGCAAAATGGCCAACTTCATGTGCGTCGCGTATAATCTCTGATTCCATGGACTTCGGCACGACCAACAAGTCATTTCCATCAACCGTTTTATATATTAGCTCACCCTTTTGCAAAAAGTCTCCATACTGCTTGTCTTTTAGTATTGCTTTTATCGCCTGCAAATATTCGTCTCGCTTCTGTGCTGCTTTCAATCTCTCTGTTAGTTCTGACGTGATTGTTAAAACTACTGGATAACGACTTAGACAATCGACGTGCTTCATGAGGTGGTTTTGACGGTGCTCAATTGTGCAATCATAATCTTGAAAGTGCAGAATCCACTGAGCTACTTGTCGCGGTATATCTTTTTTTGTTGTTGTCTGCTTAAACGCCGCGCAATCTGTAACGAGCTTGAATTTTATACCCACCAAATAGTGCCGGAACTTCTGCAATGCCAAATAAGCTGCTTTTATTTCTAGTACGTAACTGTGTTGTTTTTCTTCGGCCGGTGTAGTGCGCTTGCTCCAAAAAAATACTGGATGCCATGAGTTTTCGAACTTTTGCATCAATGTAGCACCAAAGCCATCCTTAGACGCATCAGTATGTACTTCAGTTTCAGCGCCCCTACAATATATTTTTAATACTGGCTCACACGTTAATGCTGCTTTGAGTTTCTGTACCGCTAAACGTTCATTTTCACCAAATATAAACATTGTATCTTTTCGTAGCAAATTAGTGAGTGGGTTCGCTATAAGCGCGTAATTTGGTATGAATTTCCGGAAATAGCCCGTCAGTCCAAGAAATGATTGAACTGCCTTTACATCTTTCGGCGTTGGAAATCTGTCGACAGCTTTTACTTTTTTCGTACCAGGCATTATTGTACTGTCCTCTACCAAATGTCCCAAAAAATCAATTTTAGTTTTTAAAAAACTACATCTTTTCCATTTGATTTTAAGGCCAAACTGTGCTGCGACGTCAAGAACTTTATTTAGTTTCATCAAGTTCTCTTCAACAGTACTGCTAAATATTATAATGTCGTTTATATAAAATTCCATAACGTTGTCGATAATAAGCTGCTTAAAAATGTAGTTAACATACCTAATGAAGACTGCCGGCGAATTGCAAAAGCCAAACGGTGCAACATTAAATTCATAAGTGCCATCTTTTGTTATAAACGCCGTAAATTTTTTGCTGGATTCCTCAATTGGCACATGAAAAAAGCCATTTTCCAAATCCATCACCGAGAAATACTTGGCTGATTGTAATTTTTCCAAAACGTCATCTATAAAAGGAACCGGGAACAAATCTTTACATACCATAGAATTTAACTTTCTGTAGTCCACGCATATTCTAAAAGAATCATCTTTTTTCTTTACAACCACTACTCTTCTAACACTGTCTGCAATCGATGGTCTTATTATGCCCTCCTTTAACCAATCTTCCACTTGCCTTCTAACGACGTCCTCATGCTGCGGCGGCAAGCGGCTGGGTGATTGTCGAAACGGTGTGAAATTTTCAGGGACGATTTTCATTTGTACTGGACACTGCACCTCCTGCTTTTCGGGTGCGTAATTGCTAATTAATTTATTAATTTCTTCGTAGTATTTTTTTTCAACATTAACTTCATTCGCTGCTTCACAAATATTATAAACAAACAGCTGCTGTTCCATTTCCATATTGTTCACAAATGAATAACCATTTTTTACCAAATATCATTGTGAACTTGCTGATAAAATCGTAACCTAGTAAACAATCGTATTTAACGCTGTTGTCTGGGACCACCAAAAATTTATGAGTCGTTTTTATGTCGTCAATTTCCATTTTGGCTGTGATAAATTTTGTTGCTTTAATTAAATAATTTCCAAAACCTCGCAGTGTTGTGAATGTTTCTTCCACGGTCGCATTCTTGATTTTTTTCGCCACATACTGCTTTATAATCGTAATATCGGCGCCAGTGTCCACCAAACATTCTAATTGAATTCCGCCTACGATGACTTTTTTCAGTCTGGTTTTGTCTGTTAGTAACAGTACTTCTGCTCTTAACGATCCCTTTTCATTTTGTTTCTTCATATAGCAATTTTTGGCAATGTGGCCATTCTTATTGCAGTGAAAACATTTTGTTTCAGATTTACAGTCTGCACGCTTATGATCAGCGGAACCACAATTATAGCAATGCTCTTTTTTTTGCTAAATCTCTTACACTCTGTTACACCCTTGCTGTTTTGTTGTTCCAATAAGATTTTTTCTACTATTTCGTAGTTCTCACGAAGCTCTTTCATTGTCTTTGCACTGTATAATGTTTGTTCAAGATCGATCAGCCGTTATCGAAGACGGTCTTATCGATCTTGAAGATGATTTTATCGACTTCGATGACGGCCTTATCGACTTTGACTGACGGCCTCCAAACACTTCCATAACTAGCCTTCGGGGCGATGGAAAAACCAAAAACGAAAACGAATGAAGTGTGCGCGCTCGACAGCTGCTCCTTTTAAATAAAAAACAAAATTAAAAACCAAATTAACAAAAAAGAAAAAACCCCGCACTCCCGGTGCAACAAAAAAATATTGTGAAGTAATAAAACCCCAATTAATTTTTAAACCCAAAACCCCCGTGTTTTCATAGAGAAAAACCCAACAAGTAAGTAACAAATAAAATTTCTCTTGTTTTATTTGTGCCTTATTCAACGCTGTTGTTGAATTACCACAATTTCCAAAATAATTAATTGGAATTTGTTCATGGTCCTTCGTCAAACCATTGTGAGGTGCTAAATTATAGAATAAATACACAAATAAATAAAAATTTATAATTGCAAGAATTCCATTCTTCATATAATTATTTGTGTAAAATAAAATTTATTTTAGAATCGAGCCAGTGTTTTATTGCTTGTTTTCATCAAACATTGTTGAACATAGCACATACATACAAACTAACAAAAATAAATTGTACATTATTGCTAAAGGTATTAAATTTGGTGGTGGTTTTTTGTTGCTAAATAAACTCTTCATTTGATCTCTTTGATAATAAACAATAAATACTCTTTTTTTTATACGCTATTCCGTAGCTACTAGCTATAACAAAAGAAAGAAAAATTAAAGAGAAAGTACAAACAAAGAATATAAATCATATAGAATGCGCATCTCAAGGAAAACTAAAATATTTTTGAAAAAAAATGCATGATGCGGGCGGGAAGACAAAAGGGAAAGAAGCAAAAACAAAGAGCGTAACAATGCATCGTTCTCTCGTTGTTTATGAGAACTTTTAATTCTCATTTATCAGCGTATATGTATGTGCGTGCACGAGTGTGTGTGTATGTACATTGCCAAGTCAAAAAAAAACACATTAACGTAAAAATAAAACAAAAACCTAATTTTTGTTTCTTGCAATTTTTGTACAAATAACCTTCGTAAACGCAAATGTGACTGTAGGGTAAGAGTATGTGTTTTATTGTTGTACAGATGAAACTATATCGAGTTGCACCGAAGTTCAAATGCTGTTATTGTCTAAATTTAAACAATTGTAGGAATATAAAAAATATATTTTCTAAAAACTGATTATTTATACAAGATATTTTTATGTTTACTAAAGCGACATGGCGACATAATCAAAATGCTTTTAATTTTCATAAAGAGCCAGTTTGATGTGTGTGCACGTAATATCTTGAAATTTTATTTATTTTTTTGTTTAAAAATGTATGAAAATGTTTTTTTTGTTAAAATTGTATTATATGACAAATTATTAAATTGTTTTCGAGGAAAAATCCAATTTTATTTATTATTACAACAAATAATTATTACAAATTATGAAAAATAATCAGGCTTTCGAAGTCTTACTTTTAGAAGTTTGTTGAATTCTTATAAAAGTCTGCAAAAATATTTTTACTAAATAAAGCAATGAAAATGAAAAATTTATTAATTTATTTATAGTTTTTGGTTTGCGGAGAATAACGTATGTTATAAAGACAGGATGGAGATGTTAAATTTACTAGTCCTTCCTTATATTATGACGGAAGCAATACACATGGGAAACATTTAAATACCTTCAAATCATCGATTACATACTGAAAAAGTTAAAATTTGTATCCATTAAACTTGTAAAGAGCCAATAAGTAAAATTATTACCTAAATACTCGTGGTAAATAGTTAGGGCGTGTGTGAAACGGTAGCAAAGTACTATGGTAACAAAGTATTTCCATGTGGGGAAAAAATTCATGTTTCTGCTGTGTGAAATGATATATTTTAACGAAATAAAGAATGCGTTTTCATCGTATACCTAGATAAAAAAGGATATATTCAAAATATGGGACTACGGTAGTATACCACATTTATAGACGAGTCAACGAAATCCACTGCAATTAAATTACCTATGTTAATCCATTTAGGGATAACAACATGTTGCCAAACTTATATATTAAAAAAAATTGTGGCTACACCGATATGGTGCCTAAAACTTTTCTTTTGTTTCTAATCTATTTCCCATTTTAATTATACTAATACATAGCTATGTATGTATTGCAGTACTTAAGCCTATAGTACACGGCATGTAAAAAGACACATGCGCATGTGGTTCTGACGTAATTTTGACGTCATCACACAACACTCAATGTTTATTGTGGCTTTGCATTGACGTCAAAATTACGTCAGAACCACATGCGCATGTGTCTTTTTACATGCCGTGTACTATAGGCTTTACAAGTTAATTTATCAAAATTCCTAAAAAAAACACCTTAGAATTTATGATTATAAATATACTAGTGCTCGAACACGGGACAGTGTATGTTATATTAACTACTATTTGTTTGGTTATGGTCTACATTATAAGAACTTTTTTGAAAAATATCGTTGGAAAAAATTATATCTTTTTTGACGATATAAAGTTTTGACGTTGTGTTAAAATATTTAAAAAAATACTATGTTCAGTACTTTTTGCTTATAGTCACAAATCGTGGACTATATCGCTAGAATGACTATACGCCTAGTTCACATGTGTATATGTGTGCCACATACATATGTAAATTTTTGGCAAAATTTAAAAAAGGTAGCGATTTATGAAAAGCAATTTACCTTTCTTTCTTAATTATATAAAAAAAATTATGAGCAAGGCTATAGTTTTTTCTTTAAATTTCTAACAAATTTTAAAATCGCAATACGAATGAGAATGTTTTAGATGAAAAATTGATAATATTGCCAGATAATTACATTAAACACATTTAAAAATAGTTGCTTTAGAAACTTGGTATAAAGCTTAAGCTTCATTTTCAGACATTTTCCTTGCCAAAAGTTATCAAACTTCGGATCTCTACAAGAAAACAAGTAAATTTTTAATTTATTTTGGAAAATAAATTCTAAAAATTTAATCGCGTTTGATTGTATATTAAATGGAATTTTAAAAATTTCTTAAATTACTATTTTTGCAAAATTCAATTCACTGATCTCTGAAGTTCTAAGTTTTAAGATATTCAGCCTTGTTATGATATTCGCACGATTTAAAAAAGCAAAACACCAGATTTATTTTACAGTGTTCGGAAACTCGTGCGTTATGCTTGCGTTTTGCCATAGTTTCTTACAAAAATTCTAGTTTCCTTCAGCATACTTTTGTAATTTTAATTCGCCAAACTTCGTGCTATTGCGATTTACAGAACACATATTATACGATTTCAAGTAAGAATGTTAAGCGTTCTACGATTATCAGAGCATGCCCGATTTATTTTAAATCGTTTTAAAAAAGTTAAAACAATAATAACATATTTCATCACTGTTACCAAACACAAAAACTAATTTTTTTCGATTGGAGAGTTGATAAGAAAAAGTAAACGATTAATTTCTTGATTCTTTGATATGGTTTGAAACTTCGGAAACAAACAAAAAACTTAGGCTTATGTGACTAAAACGTTAATAATTTGCTTTACTTTTGTAAATGTGCTTATATCGCTAAATGGACTATAACGTAAATACTTTCTATTAATCTTCTGTATAGCGGCAAAAATAAAGATTAAATGGACTATATCGCTAATGTGACTAACAATGGAAATGACTATAAACGAAAAGTACTGTATAAAATAATGAACAAATTAGGAAAATACAATTTTTTTGCAGGTGGCTCTATGCATTTTATTTTATATTATTGTTTTGAATTCACAACATTTTTTAAACGTTTTTATTTGACTTTTTCAATTACAATTTGCGATTTGCTTGTCAGAAATTTTGTTGGTTGTTTTAAAAATTCTACTACCCCCCAGGGTCAACATTTTACTTACATTCTCACTTTTCTATCGCCTCACACACGTAATAAGAAAACACACTTGTTTTATAATAAATTCGTTTGATACATACATACACATATTATAAGAACATACCTACATAGTTGAATTGTCTAAGAATTTTAATAATAATTCGGTTCGAATCGTTATAATTTCATTTTTACAACAATAAAACACATATTCTTACCCTACCAATTAAGCAATCGGTCGCATTTGTTCTTACGCAGGTTATTTGCACATAAATTGCTTGCAAACAAAACAAAATCACTTAAAAAATAAAAATACCAAAAACCTGTTTTAACGAAAAAAACATACACACACACGTTGGTTTGCAAAAACAGAAAACATGTGTATGTATGTATGTATTGATGCATGTCTGTGGTTTTTTGCTCTCTTCAGTTTTCTGAATGTGAGCATGAAAACCGGTTTTAACGAAAAAAACATACGCACACACACGTTGGTTGACAAAAACAAAAAACATGTGTATGCATATATTAATGCATGTGGTTTTTTGCTCTCTCCAGTTTTCTAAATGTGAGCACGAAGTTTTTGCTTTCCTTGTTACTTCCCCCCCTCATCTTTAAGAAGCACAACATTTTTGTCAATTCCAAACATGTGAGAACACAAACCAACAACAAATTGCCATTGCAAAATTTGTGAGCGAAATTATATGAGAGCGGGGCGTAATGATAAACCCCGCCATAAGAAATTTTGCTTCTACATGATGCGCATTCTATATGATTTATATTCTTTGGTACAAATTACTTAAATTGTAAACAAACAGTGTTGTTTTTGGAAATAACATCTTGCTTGCGTGTACCCTACACATTATAGGTCGATCAAATTAGTTCACTACTTAATTTGAATTTAAAATAATTTTGTATTATATTTGTTTAGTATTGGATTAATATAATCTCCGTTTATACATTAGTTACCCTACGCGGATCAAGTCGGTATAATAGGTACTACATACGGTTTGAGCGTAATAGGTTTTCTCTCGAAAATATTGATAAAAACAATTAGTTTCAGATAATTGCGGTTTGAGTAAACGGTTGTATTATTTAATTTTATAAATATGGGTTCCACTTTATGTGCTAGATTTGCTTTAGAATCTGATTATCTAATGGCGGGTTGTGCAAAATTCGACGTAACAGCCTTAGAAGATTTAACCGAGTCCCTTCTCGAGACAAAATTACAATCGCTTGAAGAGGACTGGCAATCCGTAAGAAAAGCGTTTGAAGATTTATTCCTAGCTAATGAAAATCTAGTTTCTGAAAGTGAAAAATGCTCGGCTAGGATTAGATATGGTTCAGTTAAGGATGAGTTCCAGAGGACTAAAGCAAATAAGATTGACCAACTGAAGATGCATAAGGCTTCAAGCAATCCAGGTCCAAGGCAAGACGTTCCCACGAATTCTACATTTTACAATACTTCAAATATGTTTCCCATCAATACAACATTTAATGATTCGGAAATCTGTATCAAGGTCCCTCCGTGTGATACTCAGGAGTTTCATGGGGGTTATGAGGAATGGCCATCTTTTCGTGATATGTTCACTGCCATTTATGGCAATCATCCTCGTTTAACACAAGCTCAAAAATTATATCACCACAGGAATAAAACCAAGGGTGAAGCAGGTAGTATTGTCGCTAAGTATGCTCTTTCCGATCAAAATTATTTATTAGCATGGGATGCGTTAAGGGCGAGATACGAAAATAAACGAGTATTGGTAGATAATCAGTTGCAAATTTTATTCAACATCCCAGTGGCAAAATTAGAAAATTGTGAATCTTTAAATAAAATTCAGACAACAATTACCGATTGCTTGTCGATATTAAATGCGCACAACATTAAAACTGACCAGTGGGATCCAATTTTAATATATTTGTGCTCTACAAAGTTACCTGATGAAACTCTAGCTCTATGGGAACAATCTCTGAGTTCTCCAACTCGTTTGCCTTCTTGGGCAGAAATCTAGGAATTTTTGATTAATAGGCATCAGGTAATAGAAAGAATATCTAGTATTCGAGGCCAACGGCTTCAAAATAGATCGCAAAGTTTGGTAGGATCTTTACAGTCACAGAATAGAACTAAATCTTACATTAACAATAGCGTTACGCATGCGCATAAGGATAATATACTGTGTAAGTTATGCAATAAAAATCATAACATTCGAAATTGCCCTAAGTTTCAAAATTTCTCAGTACAACATAGGATTGAATATGTGGGCAAGAATAATTTATGCAGTAATTGCTTGTCATCGGCTCATAGCAGCGCGAACTGCCAAAGTATTCACACATGTGTTCAATGCAATAATAAGCACCATAGCCTACTGCACTTGGAAAAATCAAATTCTCAACATCAAAGAAAATCTCAAAACCGTAATAATGCGACAAATGCATTCCATGTCGATTCTGCTCATCTTTCAGATGAATCTGTAAGCACGGAACACCCTTGTTGTTCAAATTCTATAATGCACAAAGTTAATACGCAAACAAATTTTTCAATAAATGACGAGAATATTTTGTTGCCTACAGCTCTTGTAGAAATCTCTCATTCAGGAGAAATATTTATCATTCGAGCTCTCATCGACTCTGGATCAAAACGTTCGTTTTTGACAAAGAAAATCTCGAACAGACTTGGCATACAAACTGAAAATGCGAACATAGAAATTTGCGGATTAGGTGGTACAGTGGTTGCAAATTCAAATAAAGTGGCCAATATTACTTTATGTAAACAAAACCACGAGTTCTCACTCAGTACCAAAGTTATTATTGTTCCAAATTTAACGAAATTAATGCCAAGTTTTTCAGTTTCCAATATTGATTTATCTGAAGTAAAGGGTCTGAAACTTGCAGATCCCAACTTCTTAGTCTCATCACAAGTAGACATGCTTCTTGGAAGTGATGTCTTACCATACATAATAAAGAACGGAATCAAGAAAAATATAATGGGCAACCTCATTGCTCAAAATTCAATATATGGATGGTATATTTACGGTCCATTAAAGTTACAAAGCGTTTCTCTAACTACTAATGATCAAAGGGAAGATAACGAAAATATAGGCTCAATGCTAAGACAATTCTGGGAAACGGAAGAAGTCCCACATACAAAAGTTCTATCTGAGGCAGAGCTCTACTGCGAAGAGCTTTTCAAGAAGACAACATATCGTCGAAATGATGGACGATATGTAGTCAAACTTCCCTTTAAAAAGGAATTTCCAAATTCCTTATATTTGCAATCATCCAGACTTGCAGCAAAGAGCCAATATATACACTTAGAATCAAAGCTTGAAAAACAAAAGGATCTTAAAATGTATAATGATGTTTTGAATGAGTATTTAACATTGGGTCACATGAGAAAAACAAGATCTTCGGAAATTTGTTATGATGGGAGGTATTTTTCATATTATTTACCTCATCATGCCGTATTTAGACCCGAAAGTGCATCTACGAAAGTCAGAGTAGTTTTTAATGGCTCTAGAAAAACGAAAAGCTCATTTTCGTTAAACGACGTATTACATGTGGGGCCCACATTACAATCTGACTTAATGTCCATCATTATAAATTGGCGCACGTACAAATATGTCTTTAATGGCGACATTGAGAAAATGTACCGCCCAATACTAGTATCTGAATCTGATTATCCATATCAGAGAATTCTTTTTCGGAAAAAACCTTCTGACCCTTTGGAAGATTATGAATTGTTGACAGTTACTTTTGGTGTGAATTGTGCACCGTATTTAGCTATACGGCCGCTGCTGCAATTGGCAAAAGATGAGGAAAGATGGGCTCCTTTGTCATCTCATATCTTGAGATACAAAACATATGTCGATGATATTTTAGCTGGTGGTCATACCTTAGCTTCAGCTCTTGAAGCACAAACCCAGCTTATACAAACATTAAAATCTGCCGGTTTTCCACTTAAGAAAATAACGGCAAATCATATAAAATTGGTTGAAAATATCCCACCTAAAGATACTTTAAGTACAGATTTCCTAAAGTTATACGATTCGAGCTCTACGAAGACGTTAGGTATTCAGTGGAATGCAATCAGTGACTCATTCAATTATAAAGTAGAAATGCCCGATTTTGCAGATAAGACAACGAAAAGGAAAATCTTGTCCGCTGTTGCTAAATTGTTTGATCCCGCAGGATGGCTAACGCCCATAATAATTCAAGCAATAATCCTGCTACAAGGATGAAGATGTAAAACCTCAAGCCCTTTCAAGGTGGAACATTTTCTTAGAGGATTTTATTCAAATACGAACCATTCAAATCCCTAGATGGATCCACTTCCATCCAGAAAGTACTATCCAGTTTCATGGGTTTTGTGATGCTTCCGAACAGGCCTATTGCGCTGCGTTATATATACGATCAGAAGATTTATCTGGCAGACACTCACATCTACTAGTGGCAAAAAGTAAAGTTGCGCCGCTGCTGCGAGTAAGTTTACCGAGACTAGAGTCATGCGGAGCATTACTGCTCTCAAAACTGGCCAAGCAGGTTCTCAAAAACTTCTCATTTAAAAGTTCTCAACTTTTTTTGTGGTCAGATTCGACTATTGTTTTAGCATGGTTACAAAAACATCCATCAGCTTGGAAAACTTATGTATCGAATCGTACAGCGCAGATTATACAGAATGTCGGCAATGCGAAGTGGAATCATGTTTTAGGCCATGATAATCCTGCAGATCTCGGAACTCGAGGTGCTAAACCCCAAGACTTAAAAAATAATTCCTTGTGGTGGCATGGCCCCATGTGGCTCCTTGGTTCTCAAGACAACTGACCGAAATCAGATCCACCTGCCATTGCTCTTTTGGAAAAAAGAAAAATAGAGGTGCACTGCTCCTCCATAGATGACTCTAGTTTGATCCAAAGATTTTCTTCTTATTCGCGAGCACTCCGCGTTATTGCTTATATGCATAGGTTTATACGTGCATGTAAACCGCAAACAAGGCAAAGATTTGAAAATTTAACGCTCTCTCACGAAGAGTTCAATGATGCCAAAGCCACCTTTATTCGATTGACTCAGAGGACATATTATTTTCAAGAGCTTACGAATCTCTCTGATTCTAAGCAAGTTTCAAAAAAAAAGATCTTTATGTCCATTTGTGGATTCTCAAGGTCTAATTCGAGTCAACGGTCGATTGGCTAATGCCTTGCTTCCATATGATGAACGATTTCCCATAATAATTCCAAATTCCTCTCAGTTCTGTAAAATTTTCCTAGAATTTGTTCACAAATTACTAATGCATGCTGACATATCTCTTATGATGAGCATAGCAAGAAGCCAGTTCTATATTCCTGGCCTTAAAAGAACCGTCAAGAAATGTGTTCATCATTGTTTAACTTGCGTTCGATATAAACAACAGGTTAAATCACAAATCATGGCTGCTCTGCCATTGGGAAGATCAACTCTTTCATTACCGTTCTCACATGCGGGAGTCGACTTTGCTGGTCCGTTTCAAATTAAGTCAGGTAATTTGCGAAACTCTGCATACATTAAAGGTTATGCTTGTGTATTTGTTTGTTTTTCCACACGAGCAATTCATCTTGAAGCCTGTTCAAGTTTAACCTCAGAAGCCTTCTTAGCTGCATTTGCTCGATTTGTAGCAAGGCGGGGGTTACCCAAATCTATTATGTCGGATAATGGCACAAATTTCCTAGGGGCAAGTAAGTCCCTTTTAAAAGAATATTCCTTGTTTCTTAGACAAACTGCCAAAGAGATTACGGAAAAATATGCTATTCATGGGTTTGGATGGAAGTTCATTCCACCAAATGCTCCTCATATGGGAGGTTTATGGGAGGCTGGAGTAAAGAGTTTAAAGCTCCACTTTAGGAAGGTTGCAGGCACGCAGAAGTTTAATTTTGAAGAGTTCTCTACTCTTTTAGCGAGAATTGAATGTGTTTTAAACTCTAGACCTTTATCCCCAATGTCAGAGGACCCAGACGACTTACAGGCCCTCACACCGGGCCATTTTCTACGGGGAGGTCCATTAATGTTTGTTCCGGAGCTACCATCTCAGAACCTATCTTTGATTAACCGTTGGGAACGATTAAAAGTACTCCATCACAAATTTAGTCAAAGATAGAAAAATGAGTACCTACACGAGCTACACAAAAGGTATAAATGGCAGAATCCACGACGTGATCTACAGGCGGGTGATTTCGTCATCGTTAAAGACGAGTTTCTTCCTCCAAGCGACTGGAGGTTGGGCAGAATTGAAACTGTGCACGTGGGTCCAGATAAACGTGTACGAGTGGCTGATATCCGAACGTCAAGTGGGGTAATAACTCGGCCAATAGTAAAACTATGCATGCTTCCGCTATGTAAAAGTCTAGATTGTTAACAAGTTCTTGTGTATTATCTGTCGTGTCCACATCTGTTTTATGAGTTTTTCTTTCGTAATCTGCCTCTCTTTCTTTTTTTTTTTCTGTCTTTATTTTGTCAGAGAATGGATCCAGCTCAGCAGCCTGAACTATGTGTTGTGTGCTTTAACTACCATCCATTAAGATATTGCAAAATGTTCCGGAAGCTCTCATTGGACCAAAAACTTTATTTGGTGCGGATCCACAAATACTGCTCCAACTGTTTTTCGAGGACACACCAAATCGGAAGTTGCACATCAATGGGGGCATGCCAAATATGCGGTGATCTTCATCACACGCTCCTCCATCGAAGGCCCGTCAATCAACGGTCCCAGGGCAGTCGTCTGGCTCAAGTTTCCGCTAGGGTTCGAAATGATCGCAGATCCAGACGAACACAAGCTGTAAGTGCTAATTTGCAATCACCTTCCAACCCGCCTCAGCAAAGGGCACAACTACGTTTGCAGCGCTTGAGGCAGCGCCTTTGTCGCCAGCAACAACAACTTCAAAGGCAGCAACAACAGCTACAACAACAATCAAGAGGACGGCAGCGGCAACCTCAGCCCTCTCCAGCTCTTACTGAGGTCCCGCATACCACCCAGGGGCTCGTAAATCAAATCGTCGCGGCTTTAGGACAATTAACTGGCTCAACAATTGCACCAGTGCAAGGGGGGCGGCATGTTCAAGATCGATCAGCCGTTATCGAAGACGATCTTATCGATCTTGAAGATGATTTTATCGACTTCGATGACGGCCTTATCGACTTTGACTGACGGCCTCCAAACACTTCCATAACTAGCTTTCGGGGCGATGGAAAAACCAAAAACGAAAACGAATGAAGTGTGCGCGCTCGACAGCTGCTCCTTTTAAATAAAAAACAAAATTAAAAACCAACTTAACAAAAAAGAAAAAACCCCGCACTCCCGGTGCAACAAAAAAATATTGTGAAGTAATAAAACCCCAATTAATTTTTAAACCCAAAACCCCCCGTGTTTTCATAGAGAAAAACCCAACAAGTAAGTAACAAATAAAATTTATCTTGTTTTATTTGTGCCTTATTCAACGCTGTTGTTGAATTACCACAATTTCCAAAATAATTAATTGGAATTTGTTCAATGTTTGTTTGAGTTCGCTCTTAATTTTAAGGCCATCAACTACGTACTGAATCGTCGCTTTTTCTTCTATATTGCCGAGGGAAGCGATTTTTTTCATATGAAGCGTATACTCATGCAATGTTTCGCCATCTTGTTTTTTGCGTGAGCTGAGTTTTTTATGCACTTCACTGCTATCGTATGCTTTGTTAAATTCTGCTATGATAATTCTTTTTAAATCATCGTAATCGTTTACTATTTCGGCTTCTAAAAACAAACTCCCAGTTCCCACCATCTTGTTTCTTGCTTGAACATACATTTGTTTGCTATTTAGCCCATATGCTTGGGCGTTATGTTCAAAATTTGCAAACCAACTCTTTACTGGAACTGTTTCTCCATCGAAATTGGCTATTATTTTTTCAAAATTTTCTGCACTAATATTTAACTTGTTATCGTCTACGCTCTTTTCTTCTTTCAAAAGTTTTTCTGTCAAAAGATTTAATAACTGCTGCATTTCGTTGTTGTTGTTACCACGCCTGTTAATTCAAGTTTTTCATTAATTATAAACAAAATATGATATCAGAAAAAGTAAACTACTACACCGATTTTAACAATAATAATCTTAAACAGGTTCAATACTACACGGCTTTTCAACACATTATTAAACAACTTTAAGGTAATTCAACTTTAAACCGAATCAACTTTTACTCTAATCAACTTCAACGACTTTAATAGGTTTTACGACTTTACGACTTGATAGCAACTTCTTGACTGTTCTAGAAAAGAGGAACTACTCGTTGTAAAATAATTATAACTGCATTGCCAATATATAAGAAACAAGAGTAACAAAACTGTATCAGCTGACCACAAGCTTTAACCCTTGTACGCCCTTTCACATAAATATGTTGCACAGGTAGTTGAGACTTAATTTTAAATTTTTGGGATTTAAATCCCTTGGTACTTTTCCTGCAAAGCGGTCACCATTTGAACATTTTAAATTCCCATCACTGTGTGTGTTGTTTTATGTAAACTTATGCTTTTTTGTTTATGGCACGTTCTTACATGTTCTATAAGTGCACAAACGAGCTTACAGTACGTTACGGGTCGTTACATTGCATTTCATTACTTATTTTCATACGAAATTTCATTTTGGGAACAACTACTTTAAGTCAAAATTTATTATAATTTATAAAAAAATTTAAGTAAAATCAATAAAACTATTCGTCAACATTTTTTAAATAATGCTAAAAAAACTTTAAACATTTTATAAAAATGCTAATTAAAATGACAAGTGCTAAATGAAAATTTTGCAGCTTAATAGAAATTTTTAATGCTAAATTTAGTTGCAAAAATGGCCATATGAACGATGAATAATCGTTCAGTTTCATTGTTCAATATAGTTCAATCGTTCACTTGTGGCTTTTTCATCAGTTGTTCACTTGAAGAAACAACAATACAATTGTGGTGTATACCCAGCAAAAACTTGGTAATGACTTGCAATTACTGAACAACTTACTTTTCAATGACTACTTCTTACCATCTGCATTACATAGAAGTAGTTGAGTAATGGCTGACATATAATCTGTTACATAAGTACTTGTTTATAAGTTGATTATGGAAATTTATAATTCATTCATAATAAATTGCATCTACGGTTTAAATTTTTTCAAATCTAATACAAATTGGTTTTTAATATTTATTCTTACAATTTGTTTTTTTTTTTTTTACACTGAAAGAAAAATGCTTCATATATTTAATGAATCATTTTCATAAAAAAATTTTCCTTGGGTAAATGAAAATTTTCATAGTCTAAATGGAATTTCATAGTTAGAATGAAGTATTTTCGTTAAAATCGCTTCATTGGATTTCGTAATTACGTTAAAAATTTTCATTGGATATATGAAAACTTAAGTTTGTCCAAGTTAAACAAAAAATTTTAATTGGGAACATAAAAAAACAATATACAAACATAACTATATTCATAAATTAATACAAAATTATAGTTTCCTTAAAAAAATGTTTAATTGTTAATTAAAAAAATGTAAGATTTAATTATTTCATACATCTAATGTTACATGTTTGCCATTAATTTTATGAAATCAAAAAATGTTTTTATAAAAGCAACATATTTCAATAATTGCCTTCATAAATTTAAATTTTCATTATGACAATAAAAATGTCATTTTAGTAATGAAACAAAAACTTTCAATTCACTTTCAATCAGCGTTTTTATTATTATTATGGATAATTTAATCTCATATTTACGCTCTTAATAATTGAGTAAAAAACATAGTTTTTTTATGCAAAAACTACAATGCCCCAGTAGACAAGCTGGTAGTGAGCTAGTCTATCAGCACCGAGGTTGCGCGATCGAATCCCGCCAGAGGCAGAAAAAAAAACAAAGTAAAAAAAAAACAAAGTAAAATAAAATAAGAAAAAATAGAAAAAAAAAATAATTAAAAAAAAATAATAAAAAAAAATTTTTTTTGAAGTCATTATTTAAGTCCCTATTTGTAAGCGAATGTGGTAATGACTTATTTAACTCCCTATTTGTAAGCGAATGTGGTAATGACTTATTTAACTCCCTATTTGTAAGCGAGGGTGGTAAGTACTTGCCTCCAATGACATCACCGTGTTAAAATAATGAGTTAAAATGCCAATGTATAAGTAGTGATGAGTCGTTATATTAGCTTTTTAACCCATTACTTTGCAATGTAAGTTTTTGCTGGGTATGTTATGCCAGTATAATATATTCATTGCCATATTGCATTACACATTTTCATAATACAATCGGGGTTGTCAAGCTTCTTGGCGATTTTTTTTTTTTTTTTGCATTGCCGGTGAAGTGTATAGCGTTGTAACGCTGAGTTAGGCGAACGTTGCTGTTCCCGTAACTTATGCTTTAAACACATTCGAGACAGCAGACTACCGACTTCAATATGTCAACAATAGAATACATGTGTGTATATGGAAATGATATTTTAACGACGACACGGCAAAATGGCTGCAGGTTGTTGTCTATGCTAATTTTGTCGTTGTAGTCAAATTAAACTAATTTCTATTTTTGTACGCTACAAAACAGAAAAAGTGCTGCTAATATAATCAAAAATTAGAAGAATTAGTGCTTTTAATATATAAAAATAATTTTTTGTTTAAACAGCAAAGAACCGGATTGAATCAAGAATATAAGCGCGGCTCACCACCAAATCTATATTATTATTACTTTTTAGTATCCTTAAAAGAAGTTATATAGGAAGATGTTTGTCACGCCAACGCTCTTAGTTTTAGCAGTATGGGTATCATTGAAAAATTTAAAGTGCTTTTCACATGGTGCTTAAAGCACACCGATTTATTAACCCATTAAGAGCCCATTTCAAATGCTCATACTTCTTGACTGACTTTTTTACTTAATTTGCTTTATCTTTAAATTATGTCGATATAATAATAATTAATTCACAATAATATACACATGTTACCAAAGTTATTAGGACTTTGATTAATAAAGTTTTTCTGTATTGCGGGTTTTCAGCCTTCCGGAACACTTTTCAAATATTTACATATTACTTTATTTCAATATGAAACAAGTACATAAACTTTTACCACTATATATTTTAACTCAAACTTATAAATAAATTGTGAAGTTTTCCAAAATAAAATTTTTTAACCCTAATAACTTTAAAATTTTATATGATGGAGTTTCTAAAAATATAGCATACAAAAACTTGGGGTGTTCTCTATAACATATTATATTTTAGGAAATATTATTATACATATCGACAAAATTTCAAGATAAATCCTCTTAAGGGGTTAATAAATCGGTATATTTAATACATCATATGAAATGTGTTTCGTAAGACTTTATTATGATACCAATACTTTAAAGATTCAGATTATATTTTTTTTCCTATACTATTGATAAAGTGCTCTAAAACCTTTACGACCTATAATTCATTAACTTAGTGCGTTGAACCAAAAAATTACAGTAGAATCGCGATACAGTAATCTTGCGGTCAAGTTAACCAAATTTTAGCGCTTCTGAGCCGCTCTAAACGTTAACTCTAAGTTAACTTTCCAGATCGTATTAGTAAAAGTACTGATTTGTACAAACGATAACAAATTAGATTAAATTTTAAGCTGAAAGTTGAGAGTTTAAGCAAAATTGAGAAATACATAAAAGAAAAACTATCGGCGTTGTATTATTGTATATCTGAAGTTGCCATCTCAAAAATAAAAACGAAACGTCAAAAAATTTTCGAGGCTTTGAAGAATACATAGGAAAAAGCATACAGGAAAACATTACATAGATCAAAATATGCCGATCTTAAAGCAAGTTTGTACAAATGTTTTCTTGAAGCATCGAAAACGTAATTGCGCAATCACTGTTCTAATTTCAATATCAATAGCTAAGCGCGAGTTCGTGTAACTGCAACCTGAAAAGACAATATTGTCAGTAATGAATGGCTGGCGAATATTTAAAAAAATACACAGAATTCGCTATATGAAAATTTTTAAAGAACTAATTTTCTGACAAACATCATATGTAGCACCTAACACATAATACATGAATGATTTTATAATTATTAATTATAAATTTTATTTCAAGAGCAATTGTGAACTTGAAACTAGCCGGTACAAATTAGATCTAAGTTTCTTTTTTTGTACTGATGAAAACTAAGTCATTGAAAAAAATATAGGTACATATGTTAATTATTGCATTTTTTACAATTTAAACCCGCTTAGAAAAGTTAATAAATAAGTCGAAAAATTTAACAACCCTTAGGACATTTCAGTTTACTTTTTCGCGATTATACTGTATATTATGATTTTTTTATTCAACCTGCCATGAAGATGATATTCTTTATGAGTTTCAAAAACAATAAAATTAAAACATTTTAAATGTTTTTTAATAAATTCATTTGTTTTTACGTTAAAAAAATTATCATAAATAAGTATTTATATTTTTGTAGGCTTAAATTAAGTTTGTGTACGAGTCTGCAATTATGCATGTTGTTAAATTTATAAAAATTAAAAATGATAGTGGCACCACTGAAATGTAAATAGATAATAAAAAACACAGCTGTTTATATTTTTCAATTGTAGCTGTCGTCTTCAAAATAATTCAGTAGCTGATTACGCGACTACAATTGCAACCTGCAGCATTTGTAGCCGTGCCTTCGTGTTGCCTGCTGTCTCGAACGTGTTTAAGGCATTACTGTAACGGACTGCTTGCACGTTGGTGCACTTATAGAACATCTAAAAACGTGTCATATGTTTTTCACATACATAAACAAAAAAGCAATAGTATACATAAAACAACACACACAGTGATGGGAAATCAAAGGGTTTGTATGTTGACCGTTGTGCAAAAAAAGTACCAAGTGATTAAAATGGTATTAAAACAGTATTAAGTGTAAGTAAAAAAACATTAATAATTTAATATCTGATATTTATATTATAGATTTACAATAAACAAATATGTATTTTAGCATATACATACACATTTACATATATTATTTTGTAAATGTGCATAGACAAAACAATATTTTGTAACCATTTAAAGCCTTTTATATATTTTTTTCATTTCTATTGTATGTGCATATGCATTTGCTTATTTTGTACATCTAAGCATATGTATATTTATATATATGTATTGTAAGTAGTTTTGTTAAAAGTCCATAATTATACTGAAAAAAGTACCAAAACAAAGAGCGAAAATACCCCCATTCAATTTAACATAAAAGCAACTCATCACTGTTTTACAAATGTCACGTAACAACGGTATGAAATTCTGTTTTATACAGAATGAAACATTACAACTTCGGTACATTACATTTCGGTAAGCTTTTGCATTGCTTTTCATATACCAAAAAGCGAACAGCTGATTGAGACAGTACAGATACGGTACAGCAACGTTCGCATAACTGAGCCTTAAGATATATATCCATTCCTTGTTTAATCCTAACCACAAAAAAAAAAACGTTTTTCTGCTGTAATTAGACAATTGTACCTTTTTTGAGTTCCCAATCATTTTACTTTAATTAAACAAAATAAATACCTATTATGGCGACTTTTTCCCAATCTTGGAGAATTTTAGGCATTCGGAAGAAATTTATTTTTTAGGATTTATAGAATTGTCAAAAACGCAAATAAGGCTTTGGCGATTTTTGACATTGAATTTGAACAAAAAAGATCAAAATAAACCTGACAACCCTGGATGCTATTCACAATTTAACTACAATTTACATGACCATTGCCAGTTATTCTTAATATAAAACCCGCCAAATGCAAATTTTTTCATTTGAACCGAAAATTGTATCCATATTTATTTCATTTATTTTTTAAATATAAATGAACAGCCATATTCGATATTTGACAGCCAACGTTACCGTTGATGCTACTAAAGAAGCAATTTTCCACTTTTGCGACTTCTTCGATACTATTTTGCCATTTATAAAATGCACACAAATGTGATACTTTTTGTAATTCTTAATGCTTTTAACTAAATCAAGATATATATTTTTGAACTTTTATTGAAACTCCCAGCTTTAATTGAAGTAATATTATAGTTATATGAAGGCCCTAATCATGTAAAACCAAAGTTGGGTTGCCATTCGTACTGTTTTTATCAGTACATGTATTGTTTTTTGTTTAAAGTAATGATTTATGCATTACAAGCAAATCAGTAAGCAAATGTACTGATTTTTTCATTAATGTACTGTTTTTGTAATGTTATTATATATTAATTTTGTTCAGTATATATTTTGTCATATTGTCAAATTGTTTGCGATACAAATATTAATATATGAAGATGTTCTTATCGATGAGTTATTAACATTAAAGATTTTTGCCGAGTCAGTACGAAAAAAGAGATAGTAGAAGAAGAATGGAAAGTGTTTATATTATAAATGGTGGTGCCTTTACGAATTTGAGAAAATGTATTATTTTATTTCTTCCATTCCACATTCAAACACTTTTACAGAACGGGTCTTTAGTTATCAAAGTGGAGAAAAGAGAGAAACAGGCTCCTATTATAAATCCTAGAAAGTGAGTTGCAGATAAAAGCAAAGCTTGGTGATAGTTGTAATGAGTTTTACAATTTCATGAAGACTGAAGACAGGAAATAAATTGTGGACAATGTACAAAAAGGCCATAAATATTTTCAACTTGTAACATTGTAAATATTTATGTCCATATATTATTTATAAAAATCTATAGTATAAGATAATCTGAAAAACGATTGTGTTTTTTGCAATTATTACAATTATTAATTGTAATTAGTTGTAAATCACTTTTAAATAAATTTTTTAAATTATTTTGAAGATAAATACATATCAAGCTTTGTTATTTCGAGAGTTTAATTTATTTTTTAACATTGGTGCTAAAAGGGCCATGTCAAATAATTAATTTTTGAGAAAATTAAAATTTAATTTTTTTTATAAAAGAGTTATAAGTAAAATTGACTAGCCAACCCCTTTTAAAGCTGTTCTCGGTTAAATTAAACATTGGCTGTTTCCGAAAAATAAAAGAGATTCAGCATGACCTTTTAATAGCAAAATGAAATTAATTATGCTGGTAGATATAGCTAAAAACTACTTTTATTTAGTTTTATGTTGACCTATATTCAAAAAATATAATAGAAAAAAGGAAATAAAATTTTAGTTCACATGTTGGTCACGTTTTTTTCGTCAAATATTTGCTAGGCTAAAGCCTATAGTACACGGCATGTAAAAAGACACATGCGCATGTGGTTCTGACGTAATTTTGACGTCAATGCAAAGCCACAATAAACATTGCGTGTTGTGTGATGACGTCAAAATTACGTCAGAACCACATGCGCATGTGTCTTTTTACATGCCGTGTACTATAGGCTTAAGAAAAGACCTAGTGCAACAACTAACTCAAAACAGCAAAATATTGACATTGGCCCTTTTAGTACGAAGCTTCAGACATAATGAACTCAAGTTTTGCTTTTAATAGAGTTAATCTTTCTTTGAGAAATATTAAACCAAGTAGCTAACAAGAAATTAAGAATCGAATTTTTAACAACTTTTTGTGTTTTAGATTTTTTTTGTTATTCCCTTTGTATTCGCGCTATAAATATATACGGAATTGAATTATTGTTTTAAAAAAACTCAGTTTTATTAATGAAATTTTGTCACGGTTGAAATTAAAGAATGAATTAAAGTTTTGTTTTCAAAAAGATTAACACCCATATTCATAAAAATATTTTTGATTACTAAAAGGTTTATTAAACAGATTTTCATAGAAAATTCATTTCATAAACCTGCTATAAACATAAAATATTTTTTATGAATATGGGGGTAAAGTTTTTATGTTAATAATATGCAATTCTATATTAAAAAATTATATCTACTGTTTTTTATGCAATTGTACTGATTTTTTTCTCTAATGTACTGATTTCTCTGATTTAAAAACTGGCAACCCTAAACCCAACGCAACGCCAAATAATTACATTGAAAGCACAAACAATGTCATAAATATTTTGTAATTTTTTTGTTGCTTTCTACAGAAATTTTAAAACGCAATGTGAGTTTCTGTCGGAAGCAACAACAAAATTACAACATATTTATGACATTGTTTGTGCTTTCAATGTTATTAAGGCTCAGTTATGCGAACGTTGCTGTACCGTATCTGTACTGTATCAATCTGCTGTTCGCTTTTTGGTATATGAAAAGCAATGCAAAAGCTTACCGAAATGTAATGTACCGTAGTTGTATCGTTTCATTCTGTATAAAACAGAATTTCATACCGTTGTTACGTGACATTTGTAAAACAGTGATGAGTTGCTTTATGTAAAATTGAATGGGGGTATTTTCGCTCTTTGTTTTGGTACTTTTTTCAGTATAATTATGGACTTTTAACAAAACTACTTACAATACATATATATATAAATATACATATGCTTAGATGTACAAAATAAGCAAATGCATATGCACATACAATAGAAATGAGAAATATATAAAAGGCTTTAAATGGTTACAAAATATTGTTTTGTCTATGTACATTTACAAAATAATATATGTAAATGTGTATGTATATGCTAAAATACATATTTGTTTATTGTAAATCTATAATATAAATATCAGATATTAAATTATTAATGTTTTTTTACTTACACTAAATACTGTTTTAATTCCATTTTAATCACTTGGTACTTTTTCTGCACAACGGTCAACATACAAACCCTTTGATTTCCCATCACTGTGTGTGTTGTTTTATGTATACTATTGCTTTTTTGTTTATGTATGTGAAAAACATACATAATATAAGTGCACCAACGTGCAGCAGTCCGTTACAGTAAGTTACGGGAACAGCAACGTTCGCCTAACTCAGCCTTTAGCCAGTCTTGAAAAAAGTCTTCTAATATATATTGCTCCTTTTGAAGTTTTTCAGTGCATTTAGCTAATGGTGCAAATACATTAACAAAATTGTTGATAAATATCCAGTTTATGTCATGGTTGTATAAGCTTTCATGGGTTTCAACATATTCTTTGAGAGAAAGGATTTTGTTTATCATATTGTATGTAGAATTCCATCTTGTTATCAGATCTACACTGATTTTCTCATTTCCTGATCTTACTGAGGTTCGAAGTTTTTTCGAAATTTTTTTGCATTCTTCGATTTCGCTTTCGAATATTTTTATATCATAAGTCGCTTATTGAACTGTATGGGCTGCACAACGTACAATCGAAAAAACAGATGAGATATGTGACTTAATCTCATAAGATTCTGCAACGTCATTGTCGACCTCATATTCTATATTTTCGTTTTGCATTTCTTGTAACAATCTTGATAACTTCAATACGTTGGCTTTGTTGTCAGTTGTATTTGAGTAAATTTGATGCATACCAATGTTATATTCCACAAGACACTTAAGAATATCCTACTTCAAATTCGTAGCTGTATGTCGTTTTGTTGTTTGTATCATACCTGTTAAACAAAATTTAATTAAGGAACATTTTTTAAGAAATTCAAATATTAGTTATGTTAACACAAAACAAGAAATAAATTTCTAAAATGTTTTGGAGTAGAACAAAGTGTATATTTTTTATGTGCTTACCAATAGTGTTAACACAAATTTTGTAATCTTTAATGTATTGTATTTAATACCGACTACATATCTTTCCATTTCTTTTACTGAACAATTTGGATGAAACCAGATTTCTGGAAAACTGCTCGTTAGATTTTTTGCACGGAAAGCTTTTTATATTCTATGGAACGTCTACTTTCATAATCTATTAAGTTTTTTCCTTGACGTTACCTCTAAGCCCCCAAAAAAATTAATCCCCGATTTTACTGACCAATTTGGATGAAAACAGATTTCTGGAAAACTGCTCGTTAGATTTTTTGCATGGAAAGCTTTTTATATTCTATGGAACGTCTACTTTCATAATCTATTAAGTTTTTTCCTTCACGTTACCTCTAAACCCACAAAAAAATTAATCACAGATTTTACTGAAAAATTTGGATGAAACCAGTAGCTCGTTTCTGTTTTTCTCGCATTGCAAAATTTCTCACATTAAGTGTGAAATAAAAAATTCCATCGTTTCTCGATTTGTGAGAAAAAAGTGTTTCTGTATTTGATTGCGAGAACAGACAACACAGATTCTGTTTTAACTGGAATACTTCCAGTAATTAAATGTCAAATGCAAGCGAAACGTCAACGAAAGAAATAGATATAATAAAAATAGGGCTTCCAGATTTGTCGATTTATCGTCATTTTGACGATTTTTTGTTCCAAAATTGGCAAAGTGCCGATTTGCTGATTTTTTCTGGTAAACATATTATTCAGTCTTCGAAATAAAATAACTTTAATTAGTTTAGTATGATTATATATTTTGCACCACAGAAAAACGATATCTTTAAAAACATGGCAGCTTAAAAATATATGGGCAAAATTAAAATTTCGAAGGAAAACTGCTAAATTTTTATTTCCTTAGATTATTTAATACATTTGTTTATGTGTTTATGTGAATAAATAATTTTATTTAAATAGACCTCAAGTTTAAGTATGTATAAAATATGTATTTTACCCATGAACTTTACCAATTTTTTTGATTATGTTTTAATAAAAATCGAAAAAAATTTGTCAAAATTAATTTTAAATTTTCCGATTTTTTTAAACAAATTAGCCGATTTTTTTTTATTCTTTCTTAGGAAATTAACGATTTTTTCAAAAATTTATCTGGCAGCCCTGCATAAAACGAAAGCAATGAAGGGCTTAAAAAAATTAAAATAAAAAAATTTAACAATTGTGTTTTATTTATTTTCATCATTAAAATTCTTTCCCTTCAAATAAAAAAAATAATAATACACATACTTGCGTACATACATAAATACATAATTTGTGCTCCTTTATTAAAATTTTATTTTTCTCGCATCAATTTTAAATGTAACTTATTTTGACAGTTCTTGTGAGAAACTTTTAGCAAAATATTAATACAGATACACTTTTTCTCACACCCTTCCAATAAATGCTGGAAAATTATTTAAATGACAGATAATTCTCCCAAAGTAAATATACAGAAGCACTTATGTGAGAAAAACCATTTTTTGTTTCATATTGCACTGTTTTTGTTATAATTCACTTGTTTCATGCGGGAAATTTTACGATGCGAGAAATACAGAAACGGGCTACAGATATCTGGAAAACAGCTCGTTAGGTTTTTTGCACGGAAAGCTTTTTATATTCAATGGAACGTCTACTTTCATAATCTTTTAAGTTTTTTCCTTGACGTTACCTCTTAACCCCGAAAAAATAATAGACCAAATTCGGTTTTAATAATTTTAATGTGTAATACTTCATAATTTTATTAATCTTTTTTAAATGTTTACGATTTGTCTTTTTTATGATAACAAAAGTCTTTTTTTATAATAATTAAAAATGTTTTTGTAATTATAAATACATTTCTTTTAATTACTAATACATTTATTTTCATTATAAATACATTTCTTTTAATTATTTTAATATTTTTTTGTATTTTTATATTATTATTATTGTTTATTACTTATTTTATTTAATTTTTAAGTAAATTGTTGCTTAAAATTACAAATTCTCATTTTGATTCGTACGCCCTAATTTTTTAAATTCCCAAATTTTAAATTCCCAAAATCAAAACTCCCATTATCACTTTAATTCCTAAAAGCATTAAATTCCCATTTTCAATTACCCCCCAAAAGCACCAATTCAATTTTGCGTTTTCGTGGATAACTATCGACGCTATCTTGGCGCACGTAAATTTGTTCACTAAACTTCTAATCAGCTGTTAAATTGAACGTAAAATTGCCAAACAAATGGTTAGTTAAAATTGAGAGCAATCTCGTGATCAATTTAAAAAGTGTGAGTGTCCCAGCGGTCAAAAAGTTATTACAAATTTAAACACATCCGATTGTTTACAATAATGTCAATAGGAAAAATAAAAAACAAGTTCGTTAATCGCATACAACTAGCATCCAAATCAGATTAGTCTTATTGATATCCCGTTGTTAAATAAAATGTAAATAGGAATCAAAAACAAAACAAACGCGAATAAAATGTAGCCATCGCACTTGCATCTGATTTGGATGGCTTAGTAATATATCATATTTTTTTGTACATTTTCAATTGTGTATTTTGCTTGTTTTCTCTCTTTTTGTTCCGTTATTTTTTCAATTTGTTCTTTGAAAATTTTAAAATAAAAGTTCAAAGTGTAAAGTGCGTTCAAAAGTGCAAGTGAATAAACCGTGTAATTGTTATTAAACAAAATAAATAAAAATTTGTTGAAAAATATAAATACCTATTTTAAGTATTAAAAATATAAAAAATGAATTAATTACATACATATGTATATTATTTTTAAGTTAATTAACCAACACAAATATAAAATCGTTTAAAAAAACATGGATTTCTACTTTATACAAATAGATTAAACCCATCCGATGATTTATCTTATTCGGACCCATCTAATACTTATACAATGTCTGCTACAAAGGACTGATTACATCGAGACAAATCTTAGTACCCTCTGAATCACCACAATCATTGGACCCATCCAACCTTCACTTACAATGTATGTAGTATCGGATCAATCTGATAGCCTAGGCCATCTCTGTGTAATTGTAAGTAGGAATTGAATACAGACTTTGGATGGGTCGCACTTACATTGTCGTTAGTCTCAGACCGAAGATGTATGTGATAAAAAGTCCACTGGGGTGCTAGTAAAAAAAGAGAGTGAGAGCAAATTGAAAGGAATTGACGTACCAATCAGTGCTGCCATTAGGATACGAAAGATACATTTTTCGTATCTTTTGATGACTTCAGGTACCATGTATAATCCTGATATTTTTCGTATCTTTTGAATCTGTGCGCAAAATGTACAGAAATCAAATTTTAAACTTTCCTACTCTGACAAAGTTTATTAAAGTTATCATTTCGTTATGAATACTAAAAAAACAGTGACAACTAAATACAAAAATAACATGTATTTTGTTGTTAGGTTTTCTAAGTTCTTCTGTCGCTTGCTTATTCTTGTGTATGTGTGTTAAGATGAAATTTTAGAAGAAACATTTATATGAACTTTTTGATATAATCGCCTTAGTATAAACGCCTTAACTCGTATATTAATTTTTACAAAAATGAATTTGTTTTGATAACATCCAAAGATAATTACATATAATAATTTTTAAAGTTGGCTTACTGTATTTTTAAATTTACATACCTAATATTTATGACTTAAATAAATATAAAAATTAATTTATATGATATAATTTTCTTTATAATATTCATTAACTATGTAATAAAAATATTATGTTAATAAATGTTAAACGTTAAAATGGATTTTCAAATTTTTCAAAAAAGTGTATCTCTTTGGAAACTAAAATGTATCTTTCTCGAAATTTCACTGGCAACACTGGCACCAATACAAAGTTTGTATACAGTTTTATTGCTGAATTTTAAGCATGTACATCAGGAATTTCCATTTCTTTGCACAATTGTGTACACCAGAGATCAGCAATGAATCGCTTTTTCGCTTCTCATACTGACTCATGAAATTTTAAGTATAAGTGAGTAGAAATCATTTAAACTCAACTACTCTGATTCATTCACACTCACAAATATGAGTGTGACGTCGACTCATACTCACACATTTAAAAATGACCTCAATTTAATTTGTAATTTCAGGAAAATACTTATAATACTCACATTGATTCAGCTCATTTAACTCATCCAAGTATATTTACAAGTTTAGTCATTTAACAGTTTCTAACTAGTATAAAATGTATAAAAATATAAAAAAGCATAAAATTGTAAGTTTATACAGAAACATTTTGGGGAAATTAATGTGGTGTTTATAGAACACGAGCGCCTTACTCGTCCGTTCAAATAACATTTAAAACAAAAACAAATTTCGAAATTTTGTTTTTGTTTTAAATGTTATTTGAACGGACGAGTAAGGCGCTCGTGTTCTATAAACTACACATAAATTTTTTTATTATTATTGATATTTATGCACATTGAGTTCTGTTGAATCTAAATCTAAGTATGAGTACGATGAGTGAAATCAAACTTCTGAGTGAATATGAGTTTCGATCGAATTACAATAAGTATGAGTGCGTATAAGTACAAGAAATTATGAGTCATGATTCGGCTCTACTCACTTTTTCACTACTCATTGCTGATCTCTGGTGTACACCACTAGACCCCTTTCAGACAAGCAAAGTTTACTTTGCAAAGTCTTGAGTTTATAGAAGAGAAGGGAAAAGAGCATAGCGGGGGTACATACTTTGCTGTACTCACAAATTCGTGTTGTTTTTCGTTCATAGATTATACCTGAAGTTGGCTGCAACTTTATATTTATATACAGCGTTACCAGAATCTTTGGAATGAAAATTGTCATATGGCGAAATAAATCATATTTTGAAGAGGATAATCTTAAATTTTTTTTTCTTAATTTAAATTTTTTAAAACAAGGGCAAAATAGTAAGAATTATTAATTTTTTTATAAAAACATACTTCTTATTATTTAAATTGAAATACATAAAAACATAATTCGTCAGTATATGCAACTTTATAAAAATACATTTTTTTCTTTTCACAAATATTTTTTTATCAATTTTCTAACTGCCAATTTTCGATGTGCGAAAGAATTATTTACTTCGTGCAAATACATTTAAAACAAAAACAAAGTTTTTAGAATTTGTGTTTGTTTTAAATGTAGTTGTTCGAAAGAAGGAATTCTTTCGCACATTGGAAATAGGTTATAATATGCCTTTTTTAATATTTTTTATGTCCAGAAATAATGATGCAATTTTGTGTATTCTAGATACTGGGTACAAAAGTGTGCAGCACCAATGCGCATCAAGCTGATGCAAAACTTCATTGTTTTAAAAAGTGACTGTTTAAATAATCGTGTATTTTGTATAAGCAAAATTAAAGTAAAAATCAGAATTTCTAAAAATAAAAAATCATCATTTGAGAAAAAAAATCTTTAATCATATTTTTGTTTAAAAAAATAATCCAAAATATGATAAAATCATCATTCTGGCAACGATATTTATATATTATATTCAAACAAAAGAAAACAAAAATTTGTCAAATTAAACTTTGTGTGCCTGAGCACCAAACAAAGTTTAAAAGAGTATTCAACAGACTTTGTCAAAGTAAACTTTGCCTGTCTAAAAGCCCTGCAGTCAGGCTGGGACCAAATGTCTCCATGTCTATACTCATTATACAAGTGACAACCCTAGTAGTAAAAATGTTTCCAATTTTTCTTTTAAGTGTCAATATTAAAAATACAGTGACAACAGATGTAGTACATTTGTAGTAACATTGTCAACAAACGCGTCAATATCCAGAATGAAATGTCTATAGGTACACTGTATCAAGAATGATATAAAAAGAGATTACGCCATGGCCATGTTTTCCCGTTAGATGACGTAGCTTAACCCAAGCTAGGGTTACCTATTCGTGTATGTTTCGTGACGTCATTTGACCCACCTGCGCAGAAAATTCAATTTTTGAGTTCGTGTTGTCGTAATCTTTCTTCTATCATTCTTGCACTGTATTGACTCGCGTTAGACACCAGCACTATTGACTAAATGTACACCATATCATGTTCTCTCCTGTTGACACTAAGCATATGCTTGTTCTTGTGTTTTTTCTACTGCGCAATAGCTGTTCGTTATTTCATTAGTATTATTAAACCGGTTTGCTGGAAAACAACGTGCGCGTGACTCATAAACAAATTTCTTAGTAAGAATTTAAAAAATATAATTATTTTGTTTAAAAATATAAAAAATACATACTTTCTTTTGAAATGAGCAAAAAAAATTATAAATATATTTGTTCCATAATTTATAGAAACGTACTAGTAAATTCCTGGTTCGAATGTCTCCATAAGGTCCCATAAGAACTATCAAGTCAATATATAGTCAATTGTTATGATGGTACTAGTGGATTTTCAATGACACGCACACGTTAAATGTCAATAGCATTAAGCCTTGTATAGGGTATAATTAGACAGTAGTACCGCCGACAAAGTCAAAAGCGAGTCAGTGTAATTTTACTATCGACATTTCCTGCAGGGAGGGGACCTACTAACACATATTTTTATACTCTTCAATTCAGTCGTCGATGTTACTTCGACAAGTGTACATGTCTCGCGGACGCTTTATTATTTTGTTTTAGCTTACACTCAAAAAATATTGTGCGGTCAAAAATGCTTTTGGTAACATCCAATGCCTTGCGTGCAATTTTTATTTAGAGTTTAAATTTTAAGACTTAAATGTTGAATAATGTAAAATTTTCATAAGTTTACATGCAAAGCAAATAACTTTGTAAAATGGTAATTATTTGAGATTTAAAAGCAATTTTTAATATTTCAGATAAAAAATTTCAAAATGTCTAACAGTCCAATGTGGAAGAAGCTGATAGTCACATTTATTATAGGTTTTATTTTATATACGTATATGGATTCGGTTCTTATAATTTTACAGCACTTTTTTATTTTTTCTTATGCAATACTAAAAATTATTATTATAAATTATTATCTGATCACTAATTCCACTAACACCGTGGTAATAGTTATAAAACAGATATCCCAGTTTTGGTGTTTAAAAATATTAATGTGTTCTTATAAAAAGAATTAAAAACTATGCTAATTTTTTTCTTGAGTGTGTTTATACATCATGCTGTTAAAAAAAATTATATATGTATTTGATGATACGTCACTTTTAATTTTGTAAATAACTTAAAATTATATAAAAATACATATGTAACGTGAATCCTCATCAACAAAAACTTAAAATTTTCAAACAATATCTACATTGTTTTGCATTTAAGCAAACGATATGTGTTTTGTTTGTGAAAAAAATTATTTTATGCCTGTAAAAAGGTCCCTTTTTCTTTGGTTAAAAAGACGTACCTAAATGCAGAAATTATTTAGAAAAAAATAGCCACAAGAATTTGTTGGTATTTTGTGCTTGTAAAAATATTTTTGTTCCTGTACCATTCGCGTCGGTGGGGGGGTTTTTTTTCTTTAAAAACACTTTTCTTAAGTAAGTAAAAATATTTAAAAAACAAGTTAAAAAAGTCTTGTTTTCCTACAATTAATGTGTAAACCTATACACATAAAAGCAAATGTGACAGCAGGTAAAATTTTTGGGTAAGAAGATGTGTTTTATTGATGTATTAATGAAACTTTATTGTTTCGCACTATTTTTATTGCTTACTTTTTTATGCTACAATTATGTGACCGAGTCCAAAGAGTTAACCTTACTAATTTATGGTATTTATTTAACGTAACTTTGACCTGTTATAATGACATTATACATTTTTGCAGGCAAACTCAGGAGCGCATTTGGTATTTTGTAAAAAGTTATGATATACCATTAGCTAGAATTAAAATGTATGCACAGATGTTTGAAGTATGAGTAACCCAACAACGTGAATACCCTTTATATTTTACTTACCACTATGAATACCCTAACTTTTCACTAACATAAATTTTCACTTTATAATTCTCAGGTAATTTATTTTGTCTTTGAATAAATAGACCAGGGAAATCCATTTCTATGCACAATTGTGTATACCACTACTACTTGTTTCAGGTTAACAGAAAAAACTTTATGATGGCACTTAAAAAATATTGTGCGGTCAAAAACGCTTTTGGTAACATCCAATGCAGTGATGCAAAACGTGGCACAATCGGGCCATATGTGGCACTTTTGAATGTTTGATGGCCCTGTGGTACTTTCTAAACTATTTTAGCCATTTCAGCTCAAAATTCAACTAACTACATTTACATTTTTCAATGTAATTTTCTCACTGTTTCATACACGAATTTATCTACAACATTGTTTTGTTTGTTAAAAAAAATTCATAATTTTTTAATTCATAATTTTATTGGCAAACATATCTTGTCTTAAATAAAAATTCTTTTTTGTAAGTATGTGTGTATATCAAGTTAATACCAAAAATCACTGTACTAGACTGTCAATTATCTTCTGGCATTCTTTTCTCCTATTCGACCATTGGACCTCAACCGTGCACCTGTATTTCAATATTTTATTCGCTTTACTGTAATTTGCAGGAAGCATCAATAGCTCTCCTACAGGTTTTCTTCAAGGGCGCGACGGAGCGTCCTCTACCTATAGGGTTCCAAGTAAGCGCAAAATTAAGCAATATTTTTGTTGGTTCTTCTAATATATGGACAATTCATCACCATTTTCGACGTTTTATTGTATTGAACCAGTTTTGATTTGTTGTTTACCACAAGCCAGCATCACTGATTCTATTTGGGCACAATATAATCAGGATCTTTCTGGGGCAAAATTTTTACCCTATCAAGGTATTTTGGCCCTTTTAAATCTTAATTTTGGCCCAAAAATTAAAAACTCAAAATGCATCACTGATCCAATGCCTTATATGCTATACAACATTTAAGGAAGGAACGGAATATGTTATTAAACGGCATTGCGATCGTTTTCATAATAATATAAATAATTTAAATGATAAGTAAAGAGAAGACCTGTTTTATAAAAACAAAACAATTTTTTTAAAAAAATTGAAAAAATGGTTATTAGAAGAGGAAATTTATGAACCAAAATCAGTTCCCAAATTGAAAAAGGAGATTTCAAGCTTTGTAATATTGGAACTTGTTAAGAAAGGAAGACCATTGTGGGATGGTGTTTTTATCAAGCAATTGCTAAAAAAAATTTGGGAAAGGCTTAATCATAATACTAAATTTATAGAGTCTCTTCCCCTGTCCAGTCAAACTGTAGGGCGTCGTACTGTTCAATTACGAACATGTGTAGAATCTGCAATTAGGGAAAAAGTAATTAATTGCGATTTTTTTTTTCAATTTGCTTAGACGAAAGCACTGACATAAATGATCTGTGTGAACTTGTAATTTGTATTCGATGCGTAGACAGCGAATACACTATTTTTAAGTCAATGTTTACTTTAGAATCATTTTATGGAAATATAACTGGTACGTTGTTGTATGATGTTGTCACAGAAAAGCTTCTTTCCATTGTAGACATAAACAAATTTGCTGGAGTCTGCACAGATGGAGCCAATGTAATGTTGGGCAAATATAATGGGCTTATAGGCCAATTAAAAAGCACGAATTTGCAGTTCATAATTTTCACTGCATTATTCATCAGACCGCTCTTGCATCGAAATTCATAAATGATACCCCAGCTATGATGACAGCAGAGGATATAATAAATAAAATTCGAGGCGGACATCAAGCGCTTACCCACCGAAAATTTGTAACCTTTTTAAAAAACAAAAATGCTGTGAATTGTGACCTAAAAATGTTTACAGAAGTTCGGTGGCTAAGTCGCGGTGATTGCCTGAATAGACTTTATGATTTAAGAGAAGAAGTTCTTCAGTTCCTAGAAACTGAGAAAATAGAAAAAGTTTCAGTACAGTGTTTAAAGACAATAATTTTATTTTAGACTTAGCTTTTCTGTCTGTCGCGGTCGTTGAAGATAGACGTGTTTTCTAAACTCGGCATACGGTTTATTTTTTTTTTTTTTGAACAAATAAAGTATAAAAAAAGTAAATACAAGAAAAAGAAAAAAAAAAAAATTACATGTATGTACATACATACATAAGCACACATTTTTTCATTATCGGTGTTGATAAACAATAACAAATAAGAAGAGCACAACTGTAAACAGTAAAAGAAAAAAAAAAACTCTTATGAGTGCAAACAGTAGAAATGCATATATCACAGTGAGTGTTAGCGAAAAAAATACAGAAATAAAAAAAAGAATCGATGATAGCAAATACCTAACGGCTAAACCTATTACTCGTACGCGATCCCTCTCGCCGTCTGTATTTAATAACACGGTTGATACAATAACAAATACAAAACCTGCTAGCGTTGCCTCAACAGCAAAAACAATTTTAATAAGTGATGTAAATATTAACCCCCAATCAGGCATAATAGAAAACTCACTATCACCTTCGGTGTCTAATAATACGGTTGATATTAATACAATAAAAAATATAAAACCTGCAAGCGGTGCCTCAGCGGCAAAAACGATTTTAATAAGTGATGAAAATATTACCCTCAAATCAGGCATGATGGAAAACTCAGCTCCACAAGTAAAAAGTGGTCAAAAGCCTCAAGTACAAGTTGGTATGGACAGGTACATAACAGTGCTTAAACGGGGTCGCAGCCCTACCTCTGCAGCAGTTGCTTCGGCCTCAAAAGTACCATCTTTTGATAAAATAAATTCTCAAAATCGATTTGCAATTCTGGAGGATGAATCCTCTGAAGCACCAAACGTCATAAAATCGTCCAAGCCTCCCCCGATATATCTTAGGGAGCAAAACTCAAGTGAGCTCATAAAGAGTTTGATATCGGTGATAGGTGAAAATTCGTTTTACGTAGCTGCTATCAAGCGTGGTAGTATAAACGAGACAAAAATACAAGTCAATAATGAGAATGATTTTCGCAAAATTATAAACAAATTTGAAGTACTTAAAAAAAACTTTTATACATACCAACTGAAAAGCAGTAAAGGCCTCCAGGTAGTGATTAAGGGAATTGACTCATGTGTGGACCCAGAAGAGGTAAAAACATTCCTCGAAGAAAAAGGCTTCAAAATAAAACATGTAGTAAATATAAAAAATAGAGAAAAAAACCCCCAACCACTTTTTCGAGTGGAGTTTGAACCCGGCGACGTAAAGCTTAAAAAAATGAAACGCACCCTATTTACAATTTGAAATATATTCTCTATAGAAGAGTAACTATAGAAGAGCCACACAAAAGAAATGGTCCCGTTCAGTGTTTAAACTGTCAAGAATATGGTCATACTAAGGCATATTGCTATTTACCCCCTGTTTGCGTAGTATGTGGTGAATTACATGGTACAGATCTTTGCGATAAGTCTAAAACCGACCCCAACGTAAAAAAATGTAGCAACTGTGGCGGTCATCACACTGCCAATTATAGAGGATGCCCTGTATATACCATCGTCAAGCAGTCAGTTGGACCGAAAACTAATCCCCCTCAAATGCAGGTAACAAATCAAGTAAGCACTGGTGACATTCAGGCCCCGCAGCCTAGTAATAATAGAACCTCTTATGCTAACGTCGTAAAATCAAACCATGCGCCAACGCAAGGTGCTGCGCCAAGTAATGATGAAACTCCAGTTTCAAATTTGAGTCGTCTAGAAAAAACCATGGAAACATTAGTGCAAACAGTAACTAATTTTACGAACACAATGGGTAATATGATGCAGAAAATTCTTAGAATGCAATCGATGTTATTGCAATCTGTACTTAACAAGCCATGAACTGTTTAAAAATCTGTTTTTGGAACGCGAACGGCATCCGCCAACATAAAAATGAATTAGAATACTTTCTTAAAAATAAACAAATTGATGTCAAGATGGTTTCTGAAACTCATTTGACCTCAAGAAATACGTTTAACATCAATGGTTATATACTATATGATACCAAGGACCCTCGAGATAGAGCTTGTGGTGGTTCTGCCATTTTGATAAAAAATCGAGTCAAACACTACCTAATGTGTGATCATCGTGAGGATTATCTCCAAGCAACGAACATTTGTGTTGAAGAGCTGAATCGTAGCATTGTAATCTCATCTTTATACTCTCCACCTAGATTTTCAATATCAGAAAGCCAATATTGTGAATATTATAAATCACTAGGACCCTGTTTCCTGGCCGCTGGCGATTATAACGCTAAACATACCTTCTGGGGGTCACGACTAATAACACCAAAGGGTCGTGTTTTGTTTAATACAATCTCTAAAATGAATTTAAATGTTGTCGCGAGCGGCCAACCAACATATTGGCCTGCTGACCCGCAAAAATTCCAGATGTCATCGATTTTGGCGTGGTTAAAAACATCCCCACAGAAACGATTCACGTTGAAGCTTCCCTAGAATTATCTTCCGACCACACACCTACAATTGTTACTATAATGAACCCCAATAGAATTGTATCTCCGACTGGTTACCTAGCGACGTCAGCCACACAAATAAATTGGTTAAAATATAAAAAATATCTCAGTGCCCATTGCACAGAAAATATTCCGCTCAGTACACCGGAGTATGTAGATCGCTCTATTGATAATTTTGACAGTTTTCTGAAACTAGCTGTTCAACATTCCAATATTGCCCCCAAAAAAACAAAAACTATTAAAATATATTCCACAGATGTCGAGCGTCTCTTGTCTGAAAAAAGGAGGGCACGAAGAGAGTGGCAATTGCACAGATCTCCTCAACTTAAGAACTTGCTAAAAGAGTGTACAAAAAGATTAAGAAAGTTATTGCAGACTCAGAAAACGGCTTCTCTGGAAAAATATCTTAAGGAACTTGATGCAACTCCACAATCGGACTACTCATTATGGCGTGCAGCTAGAAACCTCAAAAGGCCAGTTGTCTCTAAACCACCATTAAGAAACTTGAATGGAAGTTGGGCAAGAAATGATGTTGAAAAAAGAAATCTGTTTGTAAGTCACTTGAAAAACGTATTTACACCTAATATATCTCACAATATTGCGGTCGATTTACCACCTGTTGCTGCTAGAGCAGCTATTTCCCTAAGATTTGAGATGAGAGAAATCGAAAAGGTTATATGTGACTTAAGCACTAAGAAGGCACCTGGCATTGATAAGATCAGCAATAAAATGCTATTAGAGCTACCTCGCGTAGCAAAGAAAATTATTCTTTTTATTTTTAATGCTATTTTACGCCTTGAATACTTTCCTCAAAAATGGAAGGTTTCCTTAGTTACCATGATACCAAAGCCAGGTAAAGATCATACGAAAGTTGAGTCTTATAGGCCTATTAGCTTATTATCAAATATGTCAAAGCTATTTGAGAAATTATTAGTTTCAAAATTAACACCGATTTTAAGTGAAAATAGATGTATTCCAAACCATCAATTCGGATTTAGAAGAAAACACAGCACAACTGAACAAACTCATCGAATAGTAAATGTCATAAGAAAAACATTTGAAGAAAAAAAATATTGCTCAGCACTCTTCATCGATGTTTCGCAAGCTTTTGACAAAGTCTGGCATGAAGGCTTATTACACAAATTGAAGCAAAATTTACCAGCAAACACACACAAACTGTTAGAAAGCTACTTAGTCGGTCGTCAATTTATTATTAAAGAAGGAAATTTCTTAAGTTCACCTCAGCCGATTGGCGCTGGAGTCCCACAGGGCAGCATCCTGGGCCCTCTATTATACTTAATTTATACTTCGGACATGCCAACAAACAACTACACCCAAACTTCAACATTTGCAGACGACACAGCTTTTCTAAGCGTCCACGAAAACCGTTATGAAGCATCTCGTTACCTACAGCATCATATATTTCAACTAGAAATATGGCTAAGACAATGGAGGATAATGGTCAATGAGCAAAAATGCGTACATATAACATTCACCCTGCGCCGGGAATCTTGCCCCCCTATTACAATCAATAATCAAATTATTCCTCAACATTCGCATGTAAAATATCTCGGTATACATCTGGATCGGCGATTAACGTGGAAATGCCATATAGAGGCAAAATTAACTCAAATTAAACTAAAAGCCATCCAAATTCATTGGCTTATTGGAAGAAATTCTGTTCTTAGACTTGATTGCAAGCTTCTACTTTACAACTCTATCTTAAAGCCTATCTGGTGCTACGGTATTCAACTATGGGGCACTGCCTCGGCCTCTAATATCGAAAAAATTCAAAGGCGCCAAAATAAACTTCTTCGTATAATCACAGCCGCCCCCTGGTATGTTAAAAACTCAAACATTCATAAGGATCTCAACGTGCTATTAGTAAAAACTATGATTACAAAATATGCAGTAAAATATTTAAAAAGACTTGAACAACACCCAAATCCTTTAGCTCGAAATATTTTAAATCATGGCGGCCACACTCGCTTAAGGAGAAGAGACACTGCAGCACTTACCCAACTAGATGAGAGATAAACACCTATATAAGTGAACAGAACCCGTGATGAAGAAAATTTTTGTCTGGCACTGGCAGGACATAAATAAAGTATTAGGTTAAGATTTGATAAATTATTGTTAGTTCATATTAAATATATGAAGATTCAATAAATAAATAACGAAAAAAAAAAAAAAAAAAAAAAAAAAAATTTTTTTGGCAGACACGACAAGTATGTTAAATGAACTTAATTTGGAATTGCAAGGAAAGGAACGCAATATATACGACTTGCCAAAAATCATTCACAATTTTAAAAAAAAACTTTTTCTAATTTTTCCGCAAATTAAAACTGGTGATTTTTCCAATTTTCCAAAAACTGCACTTGTTTATAGAAATCTCGAAATCGACAAAAGATATGAATATGCCGAAATATTTGAAACACTTTAAATAATTTTCAAGACAGGTTTCAAGATTTTGTAATTATACAACCGCTATTAAAACTTTTCGAAAACCCTTTTCGTTGCTATGTAAGCAACTACGAATTTTATATTCAATCAGAACTAATCAAATCACGAAGCGAAGTAAATGATCCAGACGAAAATAATATTGTAGAGTTCTGGAAAGATTTGGATGGCGAGTTCCATCCTGAACTAAAAAAAAAATTCATTTAAGTGCCCCTCTTTATTCGGCACTACTTACCTATGCGAACAAATTTTTTCGGATTTAAAATTTATTTGTTCCAAGCAACGTAATAAATTAAGTTCATCCCATTTGAAAAGCATTCTACTATTACGAAACTGCCATAAAAGTATAAATTTAGAAGATTTTATTTTATAAGTTGTATAACACAAGGGAACAAAATTAAACATTTTTTGTGTTGATAGAAAATTTGTAGCAGTTCTTTACCAATTCAATGTCGCTGATTTTAGAACTGCACTTTATTTTCTATCAGCTGTGATTTGCGTGCAATATTTATTTTTTATGAATTCTTAAAACATAAAAATCTTTAATTTTTTTACAATTGTTTGATAAGATATTTGAAACTGATTTAGAGTCAAAAAGCTTTCGAATAAAAAAAAGTGCAGTTTTAAAATCAGCGACATTGAATTGGTAAAGAATTGCTACAAATTTTTTATCAACACAAAAATTTTTTAATTTTGTACCTTTGTGTTATACAACTTATAAAATATATTACTAACATTTTATTTCGGCTGTAAATGAATGCATTCTCTCAATTTTTTTACTCTCTGGTACTCACTACTACACAACCAAAAAATTTTTGGAAATCCCTGCTTTAGACAGCGTTACCGTTTGCCCGACTAAAGTCGCAATTTGACCCTTTTTAAGCAGTCTGCGACTTTTTGTGAGACTTTTTTTTATCACCGACTTTTGCGACTTATTTAATTTTGTTGCAACTTTTAACCCTTTTTTTGAAAAGCATCTAACTAGTAGTAAATCGTTAAAAAAAAGTCGTTAAAATTTTAAACCAATTCACAGATGTTTGTTCATTAGACAACACTTTTATCACTTTTTTGCAACCTTTTCATGTGTTTAATAAGTTCTTCGCAAATTTTCAGTAAAAGTTTGAAAATGACGTTTTAGCAAAAAGGCTTTTAAAAAAATTGCAGTGTTTATTTTAAAAAATAATTTTTAGCCACCGAGTCAATGAAAGATGAAGTTTTCGTAAAACATGAACAGGCATGTACGAACATGAGAATATTTTGCTTTAACTTAAAAATTAAATTTATTTTTTTCTTTAAAAAAGGATTTCTTGTTAAAAAAAAAAGGAAATTTGAAAACGAAAAATAAAATGGAGCTAGAAATACGCAATCAGAGAGAAATACGAGGCAGAGAAAACCACGGAGTCTGAGACGGATAACGTTAACATCGCTGCAGGTATTCGAGAGACTGGGCTTAAGCAAGACATGGAGTCAAAGCGGCTTTTTTGCAGTGTTTGTAAACAGCTTTTAGTGAACCAAAACAATCATCTTCAGAGACATGGAAAAACAAAAAAAAAAAAAAAAAAAAAACACAGTAATAATAAGGGGTTTCATGGACAAACTTGCGAGACTCATTTCAAGAATCGCGTTTTTAACTATTGTGTAACTTTTTACAACTAATGTCAATATTTAAGAAACGCCAATCCAAAAAAAAAAATGAAATAATAAAATTTAAAAAAAATATATATGTATATATAAGAAACTTGAAATGTGTGTCTAAAAATTAAATTCGTGCTTAAAAATATCTAGATAAAGCCAAAAGACTAATTTGCTCAGATAAGTCCAAGAATTTGTAGTTTTAATTGTTGATTTTTTCGTTGAAAACGACGGTAATCATAAAAAAAATCTGTTTGTATAAATGCACAATTGAACAGCTTAATTGTTAGGCAAATTTACGAAGCTTGTGTTATTATATTCTCATATAAATTTTGACAGTTCATTTGCGAGGGTGTACAAATTTACAGTTTGCCCAGATTGCGAGACTTTTAAGCGATATCATGAAAACTCTTATGCAAAAGAGGCTTCTGAAAATAAAAAAGTGAAACTGACTGTGTTGTTTAATTTTTTTTTGTTTTTTTATGCTTTTTATTAATAAAAAAAAAAATCGTTAAAAAAAAGATGTTCGACTTTTATTTTCTCAAACGACTTTTTTGTGCGACTTTATTTTTATGGAACGACCTTTTGTGCGACTTTTCAAAAATTCCTAGCGGTAACCCTGGCTTTAGATAAATTTCTCAAAACACAAACGCACTTGTTATTTTTTAACTCTATTTTTGAGCGACTGTTATAAACTCCTATTTAGATTTATTTTTTGATATAAATACTATATTTTATTAAAACATTTGAATCGTTTTGCATGTTTCTTATATTTTTGGACTCCTGTTATAAAGCTCAACTTCAAATTATATCTTGGGTTTTTTTTTTCAATAAATAAACAAACCATTAAAAAATTATATTTCTTATTTTCTTTCTCATACAAACAGAGAGAGAGGATTTATTATTTTATATATTTCCTTTAAAAAAAGTAAGTACAATAAACGTTAACTACGCAGACACTAAAAAAAACATATCATGTGAGCTAAAATTTAACTACGTGTTCACTAAAAAATACAGAATAAGTACCTTAAAAGAATTTAATGCTAGGAACACAACTGGGACGAACGACGAATTTCGCCCAACACGACGATTTTTTCCGTAAAAATTCGCTGAGTAAATTCGTCGTATGAAACACAATAACGACGAATAGCTGGCAGCTTTTATAATTGAGAAAGTTGATTACTGTTTGTGCAAAGAGAGAGAAATAGTGTGACAATATTCAAAAAAAATATGCTTAAAAATAAAAACATTATCAAAAACACAACTAAAAACTATTTTTATAGCAAAATACTTTCTATACTCATTTTATGTGTTATACAATAAAAAAAAAACAATTATTAAAGTAAAAAGTAACTTTATTTACTAAACTACTTCTTAACTAAAACCAAACATGGTCACATAGTACTGATTTGTTCGTCGTTCGCCGGCGTATGAAATAGAATTAAATCTATTTGAAGTTCGCCGCGTCTGGCGAATTTTCGCGAGCGCCCTGATTGTGTGCATTTTCATATAAACAAACGTCTTTTATTTTTGGCGACGAATATTCGCGGCCAAAAATTCGTCGTTCGCCCCAGTTGTTTTTCTAGCACAACTCGAACTCTAAAATAAGTTCGGTAAGTTATCTAAGTGTTTGTGTACAAATTCACAAACAAAAAAATAAGATTTAGGGTTTGTGTGGTAAGACAAGTACACTACGTTATTGTGGTTTTTTTCGAACTCTGGTTATAATACCATTTTAATCACTTGGTACTTTTTCTGCACAGCGGAAGAAGTTATAGTAATAAAATTTAATACAATTTAAACAGAAGTATAAAAAATTGAAAAACTTTAAAAATAAAAAAATTAATATCAATTTAAAAACAAAAAAAATAACAAATTTTAACAATAAAGCAAATTAATTATTAGTTATCAAAAATACTTATAGTAAATACAATATTTAGTTAAAAGAGTGAAGTTACGTTATATTATTGTTCAAATGTTTTGTTATTTCGGTTTTAAGTGTTAACGTTGCTGTTTGTTGGGGCTTTATTCGGAAGTCTGTTCCATAGATGGATTGCGTTATAAAAAAAATTGCCATTCCGTTATCTTACTTCTGTGTGCAATTGGTATAACTTTATTCCCCCTATTGGACCTTGTAAAAGTTATCCGATCGTATAAATATTACGGCACTTTTGTGTACATGATTTTGTGCAGAAGCGTAAGTGTCCTGATGTTCACCAGATTATTAAGTGTCAAGTTGTAAAGTTTTTTACTTAATGTTGCAATTCCATCAAGAGTGAGAACACCAAATACATATCTAGCAATGTTGTTAAAAAGAGTATTCAACTACTTCTTACTAGTGGAATCACAGTAATATAAAGTGTTTTATTTAAAATATTCAATAAGACTTTGAATTCCATATTAATGCATTAAACACATTCGAGACAGCAGGCACGACTACAAATGCTGCAGGCTGCAATTGTAGTCGCGTAATCAGCCACTGAATTATTTTGAAGACGACAGCTACAATTGAAAAAATATAAACAGCTGTGTTTTTTATTATGTATTTACATTTCAGTGGTGCCACTATCATTTTTAATTTTTATAAATTTAACAACATGCATAGTTGCAGACTCGTACACAAACATAATTTAAGCATACAAAAATATAAATACTTATTTATGATAAATTTTTTAACGTAAAAACAAATGAATTTATTAAAAAACATGTAAAATATTTTAATTTTTTTGTTTTTGGAACTCATAAAGAATATCATCTTCATGGCAGGTTGAATAAAAAAATCCTAATATACAGTATAATCTCGAAAAAGTTAACTGAAATGTCCTAAGGGTTGTTAACTTTTTCGTCTTATTTATTAACTTTTCTAATTTGTAAAAAAATGCAATAATTAACATATGTACCTATATTTTTTTCAATGACTTAGTTTTCATCAGTACAAAAAAGAAACTTAGATCTAATTTGTACCGGCTACAATTTATAATTAATAATTATACAATCAGTCATGTATTATGTGTTAGGTGCTACATATGACGTTTGTCAGAAAATTAGTTCTTCAAAAATTTTCAGATAGCGAATTCTGGGTATTTTCTAAACATTTGCCAGCCATCCATTACTGACATTATTGTCTTTTTAGGTTGCAGTTACACGAACTCGCGCTTAGCTATTGATATTGAAATTAGAACAGTGATTGCGCAATTACGTTTTCGCTGCTTCAAGAAAACATTTGGACAAACTTGCTTTAAGATCGGCATATTTTGGTCTATGTAATGTTTTCCTGTATGCTTTTCCCTATGTATTCTTCAAATCCTCGAAAATTTTGTGACGTTTCGTTTTTATTTTTGAGATGGCAACTTCAGATATACAATAATACAACGCCGATAGTTTTTCTTTAATGTATTTCTCAATTTTGTTTAAACTCTCAACTTTCAGCTTAAAATTTAATCTAATTTGTTACCGTTTGTACAAATCAGTACTTTAACTAATACGATCTGAAAAGTTAACTTAGAGTTAACGTTTAGAGCGGCACAGAAGCGCTAAAATTTGGTTAACTTGACCGCAAGATTAGTGTATCGCGATGCTACTGTAATTTTTTGGTTCAACGCACTAAGTTTATGAATTATAGGTCGTAAAGGTTTCAGGGCACTTTATCAATAGTATAGGAAGAAAAATATAATCTGAATCTTTAAAGTATTAGTATCATAATAAAGTCTTTCGAAACACATTTCATATGATGTATTAAATATACCGATTTATAAACCCCTTAAGAGGATTTATCTTAAAATTTTGTCGATATGTATATTAATATTTCCTCAAATATAATATGTTATAGAGAACACCCCAAGTTTTTGTATGCTATATTTTTAGAAACTCCATCATATAAAATTTTAAAGTTATAAGGGTTAAAAAAATTTTATTTTGGGAAACTTCACAATTTATTTATAAGTTCGAGTTAAAATATATAGTGGTAATAGTTTATGCACTTGTTACATATTGAAATATAGTAATATGTAAATATTTGGAAAGTGTTCCGGAAGGCTGAAAACCCGCAATACAGAAAAACTTTATTAATCAATGGATTAATAAAGTTTATCGTCATTTTGACGATTTTTGGTTCCAAAATTAGCAAAGTGCCGATTTGCTGATTTTTTCTAAAAAGTGACGATTTTATTCAATCTTCAAAATAAGACAATTTTAAATTTTTTGATGTTTGTTATTAGGCAGCACAGAAAAGAATAACATTTTTGTTCTTTTCCATAAAAAATTTTATGAGCAAAAGCAAAATTTTGAGTCAAGTCAATTTAAGTAAAAACTCGTACCAAAACCTTGATAGAGATTTTTTGAGCTATGGACTGATTTGGCTCATTTTTAACATTTAATACTCTATATATGTATATGAAACATTTTTAAGCCAAATTTTATCATCCTAGCTTCATGCCAAAACTATAATTTCGTGAAGAAAGAATATTTCATTTAAAAAAGAAAAAATAATAATAAATTTAAATGAGATATAAAGAAGTTAAGGTTTACAGGTCAAAATGAGAGATTTATGGGTATAAATTACAGGCAGTCGTGGTTTTTTGTTCATAACTTAGGCATTTGTAGACCAATCTGACTGAAATATAATAGCAAACTATTCCGTACTATATCTAATATAAATGTATAGCAATGTTTCTATACGAGTCTTCGGAAATCCCATTTCAACAAACACATGGTTAGATTGACATCGTTAAACCAACTTTGATATCCATAAGGATTCAGAATATACATATATACTTTATGGGGCCTAATATTAATATTGTAGCCATTACGAAAGGAATGACAAATTTATATAAGAATATATACCCTCTGTTGTAAACGGTATGCAAATTTGAAATTTTTTAGAAAATGGTCCGATTGAAAGTATCTTTTATTCTTAAGACTTGGAAAAAACCTTAGATTAATATAATATAGTAATTTAAGGTTTACAAAAAAAATTTTTTATTAAAATTTTCCTTAAAAAAGTTTGTTAAATTTAACAAAGAACGTTTCCTGATGATCTGGCCGAAGCAACCAGTGAAATGTGCATACACAGAAAAGTGTTTTTTTTCAATTAAAAAAATGGTTTAAAAAGTATTTAAATTTAATTAATGTGATAATTGAATCATTTATTTTTTTTGTTGAATGAAAATTAAAAATTTACTGCCAGGTTCACAATGTCGACAAGAACATTTCTTTCGCATTTTTATATTGAAAACAATAATAAAAAACTAATACTTGTTTTTATTTTCAATATAAATATACGAAAGAAATGTTCTTGTCGACATTGCAGTAAATTTTTATTAAATTAACATATTAGTTGTTTTGAAATAAATTTTCAATTAAAATTTTAATTAAATAACAAAAAGTCTTAATTGACTTTTTTTGTTTAAAATAATTAAAACATGTAGAATTGTTGTTGGGAATTGTCAATATTTATTTAAATAAATTAGCACATTGTTTGAAATGGCAAAGTTTTTTGATCACTTTTTTGATTAAAATTAAAAATATCATTTATCGAAAAAAGTTTTTCAAAATTTTAAAATTTTTAGTAATCAATAAATTCATTTTGGTAATAGGTGCAAAATCAACAACTTGTTTGCTTGATATTATGAATTTGGAAGAAATTTGGTGATTGGAGAAATTGAATAATTTTTTCTGTGTAGGAACAGCTTATCCTCCAACAATAAATTGCAGTATTTTTATCAATTATTAAAAAAAGGGAGTTAAGCACAACAAACAAAATCTTTTAATAAGTAATTGTATTCCCAAAAACAACTTTGATAATTTAACAAACAATTTCATTAACATACGTTGATATATGTGTGTATATAATATGTTTTTGTTTGCTTGTTTTTAAATAAAAATCGAACAAACTTTGTTTAAAATCTAAATTTAAATTATCCGATTTTTTTGACGATTATTTAAACAGAAAAAGACGATTTTTTTTTTCTCAGGAAATTGACGATTTTTTCACAATTTTTTCTGGCAGCCCTGCTCATGAGGGTGAGGAAAAAAACTATTTTGATTTTTCTCGCTCATGAGGAGTGAGCAAAAACAAAAAATTGATATGTGATTTTTCAGATATGAAAAATTTTAAAAAATTCACGTTAAAATTCTTCACAAGGAAAAAAAAACGCGATTTTCCCAACCATTTCCAGCGGGAAAATCAAGTAGTAAAGAGGCCTTATAGCCTTTTTGCAGACATAAGATCTCCCAGCCGCATTCCAACTTTATTACCAATTAGCAAGGTGTGTCATTGGAGACCAACACCTTGCACTCTTGCATACATTTTAAACACTTCTGGAAGGGGTTCTAAAAAGATTTAAGAATAAAGCTTTATCCAAGTTTAATTTTTGTGGCTAATAATACGAAGTGAGTACATCAATAACAAAACTTGCAACACGTTCTAACATAACTACTAATAAAACGATTGCGACAGGCCTTATCTTAGAATAGAAAATTTGAATTTGTAAAATATTAAATAAAAACCTTTCTAAAAGACCTTTTCAAAAAAGGCAGAGTGGAATAAGTAAAACTTTACTAAAAATTCAATTGTAAACATTCTTAAAGGCCTAAAAAGTGATTCGCTGGCAATTTTCCCCGCCGGGCAGCACGTTTAGTCTGTGTGTATTTTTTTTGTAAAATTATTTCTTGACTGGTGAACCAAAATGTGTGTGTTGTTTTTTATTTTTGTAGGCAAATATTATTGAAAAAAAAAAATAAGAGAACTGCACATATCGTCATCTTAAATGCAGAATATTGTAACATCAAATTTCATAAGTTTACATGAGAAGCAAAAAACGTTGTAAAATGGAAATTATATGAGATATTAGAGTAATATTAAATATTTAGAATAAAAATGCGATAACCAGTTTTTTTTGATAAAAAAAATATTATTTTTACTGTTATATATTTAGTTATGTGTGTTACGTTATTTTAATTTGTAATTCTCTGAAGCAAAACGACGAATCATCACCGAAAGTATGATAATATTAAGTTAAACAATCATTTAAAACATTAAATAATTAAATATTTCTGTTAAATTACAGGTATAATAGAATATAAAGATAATGTACATGGTTATAAATGCAATACTGCGTTTAAACAATAAATTTAAATATGGTTAAATGCACATATAAAAATGATAATCACACAATTAATATGCAGCATCATTAGGAATGCGTTGACATGGTGAAATAAGTTTGCTTTTCTGATGCAGTGCAGGCAGTACTGCATTTGAGAACGTAGAGATGTTATATTATTAGAGATATTATTATGACATATTATTTATAGTTTTTTATTTCTAATTAGAAGTCGATTAAACTAAAAAAAAGTACTTCATTAAATTTAAATTAATTTTAAAAATCCAACTTTTCCATTATAACTAATGCTAGAAACACAACTGGGACGAACGACGAATTTCGCCCAACACGACGAATTTTTCCGTAAAAATTCGCTGAGTAAATTCGTCGTATGAAGCACAATAACGACGAATAGCTGGCAGTTTTTATAATTGAGAAAGTTGATTACTGTTTGCAGCGTTACCGTTGGATATTTTCAAAAAGTACCAAAAAAAGGGGATTTTCACAAAACAAGTGGCACCAAAAAGGTGATTAAAAAAAAAAGGCGGCAGAAGTACACAAAATAATGTTTTTGCACGTGTTTTGTTTAATTTATTTAAAATTTCCAATAACATTTTTAAATAGTAAAAAATCGAGAAAATATAATATAAGATGTAATCTAAAACTTTTTTATGTGATTTTAATTGACCTTAGCTTGCTGAATCAAAATCTGTTCAATGATTTGTTCTATCAGGTCTAGTTTTTTAAAAGCCTTTAAGTCATCCATATAAATTTTTTTATATTTTCAGTTATTCACAAATTAGTTGTTATATATTTTTTGCAAAAGTAGTACTATTTTTGTTTTTAGAAATTCATACAAAAGTTATAAAGACAAAAATTTGACATTTTTATCATTAATCTAGGACCCACGTGTATGAATAAAATGCGGCATATTTCATGAAAATTTTAGGACAAATGTTAATTTTATGTATTATTTATTGTTGGGGGCATGATGCTAAAATGTATATTTCATCATGACTTGGGAGCGATATGTCCGATTTGAATGCTATTACTAGCGAATGATTTGGAATTAAATTCCCTTTTAGGCATCCTACCAATAGTTTTTTTTTATTTTCAACAGTTTCAGAGATATTTAAAAATAATGGGTAAATTTAAAAAAATAAATAACGTTTTCAAAAATTTACAAAAAAAAAAAAATTATAAAAGCAAAAATTTTACATTTTTATAAATTAGCAAAGCTAGGTATATTAAGAATAAAATAAGCCATAAACCATGAAAATGTTTATTTAAATGTTATATAAAATTCAAATATTGCGCTTTTGGCGAATTTTACATAACAAAAATCTTAAGAAAATTAAATTTGTCGAATTTTGCGATTTTCGGTGTATAATTGGTCACGAAGGTGAAAAAATCTGACATCCCTGATTTATACATGCATAAGTATACATACGCATACGCACAAAAGCAAGTCGTACTTCCCAAGAGCACTTACTTGCGAATAATTAATATGTTCACATGTTACATAATATATTCGCAACAAATGCATAAGCTCATTACGATAAACAAAAAATTATTTCAGATAAGCTTGCTTACATATATATTAAAACAATTACAGTTTATATTCAAGCTGGGAGTTGTAATAAAACAGAAAGTTCAAAAAGTATCTCAATCTCATCATTTAGTAAAAAGTATCAAAAAAGTGGCAAGAATTACAAAAAGTATCACATTTGGGTGCATTTTGTAAAAGTAGCAAAATAGTATCCAAGCAGTCGAAAAAGTGGCAAATTGCTACTTTAGTTGCATAAACGGTAACGCTGACTGTTTGTGCAAAGAGAGAGAAAAAGTGTGACCATATTCAAAAAAAAAAATGCTTAAAAATAAAAACATAATCGAAAACACAACTAAAAACCAAGGACCGGAAAACGTTTTTTTTTTATGTTTTTAAAAAAATATTTATCATTGGTGTTCGAAAAATATTTTAAATTGTACAATAACCAAAAATAAATAAAAATATTTTGTTTGATATTGTTTCTTAAAGTTCAAAATAATAAAGTTCTTAAAAAAAACGTTTTTGAGAAAAATATTTTTTTTTTGTTCTTTTGTACAAAAAATTAAGAACCGAAAACTTAATTTTTTCTTTTCATCATGCGTACAAAATAATTTTTTTTTTTCATCAGTTTAAAAAAATAAAAGCAAACACAAAAAAAAGATATTTATTTTTTCAGTACAATATTATTTTGTACATGAAAAAAAAAGAACCGAAAACTAAAAATTTAATTTTTTTAATTGACAAAATTTCAACTCATACGTACAAAATTATAGTAAAAAATATAAAGCTAATTATTAATAAGTAGTTATAACATGATAAAATTATCCTAGAACTAAAAAGTAATCTTATCAATTACCTTGATGTTGAGTTTGAGCAACAATAAATTTTCTACATGCTCAGAACTTAAATTCCTTCTATTTTTGGTCATAATAATTGGCAAAGCACTGAAGGCTGCCTCCACAGATACCTGTGTTGCGGGTACAGCTAATGCAACAGCAGCTAGTTTTAATAATTAAGAATCTCTAAAGGCCTCGTTACTCTTACGTAAACGTATACGTTTATGATCAGCTGTTCCGTTTTCATTACCAAGTCTATGTATAAATAGGTACTCTTACGTAAACGTAACGTTGCGTTGCGGACGAACCTGATAAAATTAAAATTTCTCTCCGTTTTTACGTATCCGCTCTCAAGAATTTCATTTTTGTTTTCAAGCAGTGTTGTCAACAAAACGTATTAGCCGGCGGTTTACTTTTAGATTTTATTAATAAGATTCTCTTTTTAAAACATAAATTTAAAGAATATAAGCATTACATACATACATACATATACATATATAAATAAATATAAATATATATGTATATTAGTTTATTTGTTTTGGATTAAACTTGGTAAGAAGATAGAATGTTACAGCGAAATTACAATAGGCTATATTTTTCCGGAATTTTGGAGCAGGGATAATAAAATAATAATAAAATGGTTAAAAATTAGCAAAAACCGATTTTTTGGAAATAACCCTACAATCATAAATCTAAATTTTTTTCGTACGAATTTCTAATCGGAAAATCGGCATTAAAAAGGCAAATTTCAGGTAAATTTTGATCAATTTTAACTACAAAATTTTAAAAGTAAATTTATTTTTTTGGCCTAAGCTACCATTAGGGATATAGGTTTGAAAAATGTTAACTTAAAGGGACAAACTTTGTTTTAAATATTTTGGCGATGTTTGAATGAATTTTACATTGTCGCATAAAAGTACATTTTGAAAGTCGTCGCCTTTAAAGTTTACCCCCTTAAAGCGGGTAATATAAGGAATTTTTGGGATATTTTAATTAAGCTCGTTTATACTGCAAAATTTTAAAAGTTTACGGCCTATTTCCGATGTGCGAAAGAATTCTTTCGTTCGTACAACTGCATTCGTACAAATTCTAAAAAGTTTGTTTTTGTTTTAAATGTAGTTGTTCGAAAGAAAGAATTCTTTCAAACATCGGAAATAGGCTATTAATTATTTCATGCTAAAACTATCACTAGGGACATACATATATAACAAATACTAAATTCTTTCACATAGAGGTAACAAAGAAATAAAGTACATTTTAGGGCAAACAGGGTAAAAATTCGTACTCTAGGTACTTTTTTGTGAACTCGTTTTTTGCAGTAATTTTGACGGTTTTTCCCCGGGCATCTCCGGAATTTATCACCGTGTATACACATATATATGCGAGGATTTAGTAGCACTTTTTACTGATACCCATATAAGTGAGGTCAACTTTGTACTTAAAAATATATTAATAAAGTCTTAAAAAAATGTTAAGGTCCATAACTCCTTAACTAGCTGCTTAGGTGCAAAAAAACTATATCAAAAGTTTTTTTTTAGAAAACCGTCGATATCGTTATGTATTGGCGATTTCAAACAAGAACATTAACAACATGCTTTAAACCAACACTGAGTGCAAAATCAAAACAAAACAAAATTTTTTACTTCATTCTCTTCGTTTTTTTAACACACTTTAAGAACATATGATACGTTTACGTATTTTTAGTAACTATCAACCATTGACTTCGACCGCAACGTTTACGTATCCGCAACATTTACGTAAAGAGTAACGAGGCCTTAAGGATTTTTTGCATTTGCAATTTTAAACGCAATTTTATATTATAATTTTAATTAAAATTCTCAATTTTAACTTCAAATTGAGTTTTTATTGTTAGTTTCTAATAACAAAAAAAAAAAAATATTTTTCTCAAAAACGTTTTTTTTTTAAGAACTTTATTATTTTGAACTTAGAAGAACAAAAAACACAAAATAATTTTTTTTTTTTTTTTGTACAGTTGAAAACATGTTTTGAACACCAATGATAAATATTTAAAAAAAAAAAAAAAAAAAAAAAATTAAAAAAACGTTTTTGTGTATTTTTCAAATTTTTGTTTTTTTGTTTCTTTTCATGTACAAAACACATATTGTACTTAAAAAATAAATATCTTTTTTGTGTTTCCTATTTTTTTTTTAACTGATAGAAAAAAAAAATTTATTTTGTACGCATGAGTTTTGAATTTTTCAAATGAAAAACTTAAATTTTAAGTTTTCGGTTCTTAATTTCTGATGCCTGCTAAAAACTTTTTTTATAGCAAAATACTTTGTATACTTATTTTATGTGTTATACAATAAAAAAAACAATTATTAAAGTAAAAAGTAACTTTATTTGCTGAACTACTTCTTAACTAAAATCAAACATGGTCACCTAGTACTGATTTGTTCGTCTTTCGCGGGCGTATGAAATAGAATTAAATCTATTTAAAGTTCGCCGCGTCTGGCGAATTTTCGCCGGCGCCCTGATTGCGTGCATTTTCATATACACAAACGTCTTTTATTTTTGGCGACGAATATTCGCGGCCAAAAATTCGTCGTTCGCCCCAGTTGTGTTCCTAGCATAACGTGTATTTTGATGTCCTTATAATGAATTTTCTCAATTGAATTTTTCTTTACAATAAACAAGTTTTGTAAAAAATTTGACTCATATACATATATGCATATTTGTCTCCATATAAGGAATTATTTCGAAAAAACATCTGCAAGAGGTAAATTTTAATTAGTTAATTTCTGAAAAATTAAATAAGAAGAATGAAAGAGTTTTTCAATTAAAAGTAGTATTGATAGCAGCCCGCGTATTCAGTGAAAGAAAATGTTGTATAAAGAAGCACTTATCCTGAAAAAAATACTATTAGTATTTAATAAAGCCGTAAAAGGAAGGATTAACAAAAAATTTAGCTAAACAATTTATATTCCAGCATTTTATAAGAAATGCTATTATTCTAAAGATGTAGAAGACAAGTAATTTACAACAAAAAAACCAGATTATTTTAAATAAACTTGGAAAAAATATTTCTATTGTATTATAAACTTTCTATATTAATAATGAAGATATATTCTGATACAATAGCAACAGATTCATTATAGGGAAATTCGACTGTATTAACATTTATTAAAAACTATATATGTACATGTATAAACTCATAAGGTTGGAAAACGAAATAAATGATGGAAAAATCATATAATAAAAATAATGGCAGTCTGCTGGAAGCAAAAAACTAAGGACCTGCAGATGGTACTATTTATTCTTGGAAATTCATAGCGTATGGGAGTGCAATGGGTTAAGCTGTGAAATTTCTAACAGTCCAATGTAGAAGAAGCTAATAGTCATACTTAATATAGGTTTTGCAATACATATATATGTATGTATATATATATGGATTCGGTTTATAATAATTTTATAGCCCTGTTTTTCTTTTTGCTTATGTAATAATGTGCAGTTTGATCACTTATTCCACTAACACGTTCAGAGTATGAAACAGAATACCCATTTTTGACGAAAAAAAATGAATGTGTTCGTAAAAATATATCAAATACTCTGCTATTTTTTTTTTTAATTAAGATTATTCATTATGTTTTTTAAGGAAATTATTTACTTACTGATAAGCCATTTTTGATTTTGTTAATAGCTTGGATATTTTTTAAGGTGGAAGCTTAAAATTTTTTTTAAATATTTAACGTGAATCGTAATCAATAAAAAAGTCTATTTCAATAAAAAGTGCTGCTAATATAAACCAAAATTAGAAGAATTAGTGCTTATAATATACAATAATAATTTGTTGGTTAAACAGCAAAGAACCGGATTGAAACAAGAATATAAGCGCGGCTCACCACCAAATCTATATTATTATTACTTTTTAGTATCCTTAAAAGAATTTATATAGGAAGATGTTTGTCACGCCAACGCTCTTAGTTTTAGCAGTATGGGTATCATTGAAAAATTGAAACTGCTTTTTACATGGTGTTTAAAGCACACCGATTTATTAACCCATTAAGAGCCCATTTCAAATGCTCATACTTCTTGACTGACTTTTTTACTAAATTTGCTTTATCTTTAAATTATGTCGATTTAATAATAATTATTTAACAATAATATACACATGTTACCAAAGTTATTAGGACTTTGATTAATAAAGTTTTTCTGTATTGCGGGGTTTCAGCCTTCCGGAACACTTTCCAAATATTTACATATTACTATATTTCAATATGTAACAAGTGCATAAACTATTACCACTATATATTTTAACTCAAACTTATAAATAAATTGTGAAGTTTTCCAAAATAAAATTTTTTTAACCCTAATAACTTTAAATTTTTATATGATGAAGTTTCTAAAAATATAGCATACAAAAACTTGGGGTGTTCTCTATAACAAATTATATTTGAGGAAATATTATTATACATATCGACAAAATTTTAAGATAAGTCCTCTTAGGGCCATTATTACAACTTACAAATAGTTATTTTTAGGATGCTATCTGACAGATAAATAGTTTTTGGTTATTACAAGTTAACCTTAACCTAAAAAGTGACTGATAAGCTAACATCAGGTTTGTCCTCATGGTAACTTTACAAGTGAACTTTAAGAACTTGAAGATGCCATATTTTCTGCTGAAGATATGGTAGCATCAGTGACAGTTTTAAGTCAAATTAAATTATGCAAACTTAAAAAAAAAAAACACAATTTAACACAAAAAACAAAACAATTTACCATTAAGAACAAAAATAAAGCACAAAAATTTAATTCTTTTTTTAATTAAAGAAAGAAACAAAAGCAAGTCGTTGCCACTACGTATTTTAACAACCAAAAGTAGTCGGTATATACTGCAATGTTGCCACAGTATATAAATTAAATTTTTTATTTTATCGGACAGTTGAAATAATGGAAAAAACTTATTGGTCACTTTATCGTTCAAGATAGCTATTGTTCACGTTAACTATCAGCAACTTTATCATTAGGTTGTAATAATGGCCCTTAAGGGGTTAATAAATCGGTATATGTAATACATCATATGAAATGTGTTTCGAAAGACTTTATTATGATACCAATACTTTAAAGATTCAGATTATATTTTTCTTCCTATACTATTGATAAAGTGCCCTGAAACCTTTACGACCTATAATTCATAAACTTAGTGCGTTGAACCAAAAAATTACAGTAGCATCGCGATACACTAATCTTGCGGTCAAGTTAACCAAATTTTAGCGCTTCTGTGCCGCTATAAACGTTGACTCTAAGTTAACTTTTCAGATCGTATTAGTAAAAGTACTGATTTGTACAAACGATAACAAATTAGATTACATTTTAAGATGAAAGTTTAAACAAAATTAAGAAATACATTAAAGAAAAACTATCGGCGTTGTATTATTGTATATCTGAAGTTGCCATCTCAAAAATAAAAACGAAACGTCACAAAATTGTCGAGGCTTTGAAGAATATATAGGGAAAAGCATACAGGAAAACATTACATAGACCAAAATATGCCGATCTTAAAGCAAGTTTGTACAAATGTTTTGTTGAACCATCGAAAACGTAATTGCGCAATCACTGTTCTAATTTCAATATCAATAGCTAAGCGCGAGTTCGTGTAACTGCAACCTGAAAAGACAATAATGTCAGTAATGGATGGCTGGCAAATGTTTAGAAAATACCCAGAATTCGCTATCTGAAAATTTTTGAAGAACTAATTTTCTGACAAACTTCATGATACATGACTCTTACTTTTTCGCGATTATACTGTATATTAGGATTTTTTTATTCAACCTGCCACGAAGATGATATATTTTATGAGTTCCAAAAACAATAAAATTAAAATATTTTAAATGTTTTTTAATAAATTCATTTGTTTTTACGTTAAAAAATTTATCATAAATAAGTATTTATATTTCTGTAGGCTTACATTAAGTTTGTGCACGAGTCTGCAATTAAGCATGTTGTTAAATTTATAAAAATTAAACATGATAGTGGCACCACTGAAATGTAAATACATAATAAAAAACACAGCTGTTTATATTTTTTCAATTGTAGCTGTCGTCTTCAAAATAATTCAGTAGCTGATTATGCTACTACAATTGCAACCTGCAGCATTTGTAGTTGTGTCTTCGTGCTGCCTGCTGTCTCGAATGTGTTTAATGCATCAGACTTTGATTTTATTATTTATTTAATTTAATTTTATGAACAGCCGCTTGTGGGACTGTTCACTTTGGTTTATATACACAGAATGCATTTACTTAAAAATACTTAAAATCTAAGTACCTAAAATACACTTATACTAAGGAATTTATTCTATAAACAAAGTATCATAAATATAATATTTTGTTCAATGCCACTTACAAATAATTTTAAGACATTGTTGGGAATGTGCTAGTCAGCATAATCCCAACAATGAGTCTTGTGTGTGTGGACATTGTTGCTTCAACAAAGTGTGAAGCTCGTGTTACATACAGAAGGTATGATAACAGCGACTAATCAAACACACTACACCTCCCTTTTTCGGAAAAGAATAATCAATACGAATAATTGATTATTCTTTTATATATTACAAAGTTTTGGATACATATGTTTTTATTTTTCTTAACGTAGGGGGCTATGTTGTCTGGTTCCTATAGCTTACACATTCCCTTCCCCCTTTTTTTTTGAAGAATGGGAAGGAAAGAATTTCCCAGGTCCATTTTCAAATGGTAGTGAGTGATAAAAGGGACAATAAAAAATTATACTTGTAGGTGACACATAAATACGAAAGAAAGAACAATATTTTTTTATAATTAATGGAATAAACAAATAAATATTGGTTTTATATAAAAGAAAATTTTAGAATTTGTTGTATGCCCAAAACATACGTGGAAAAATAAAGTTGTGGCCGTTTCTTGTTTAATTTAGCCAAAAGAAACGGTCAAAAGAAAACTAAAAAAAGTTATTCAAATTAATTTAAAATAATGTATGCTTCATAATTAGCATATTTACCTTTAATTCAAAGAACAAAAAAAAATTATTAGTTCACTATCAGTGAATAAAAATATAAAAAATTGTTTTTGGATGTTCTAACTGAGAGACGACATATCTCTAGGGGAAATTTCTGTATTATGGAGTCTTTTGACTCTGTTCTTATGGACAGTGAAAAGTTTACCGTTAGTGTCCATCAATGTGACATTGTCTAAGATGTCAATTTCTTTAACTGTGAAGGGACCTTTGTAGACCGCATCCAGTTTGTGTCCTGTTTCATTGCGGACTAGAACAGAGTCATTAACATAGAGTGTGATTGGATTTGAATTTTCATCGGAGAACTTCTGTCTTAGAAGTTTAGCATTTTCAATGAGACTAGCGGCTCTACGTTGTGCTACTTGGAGTCTGAATTTGACTTCCTTTTCATATGCATCAACGTTATATATTGGGTCTATGCTATTAGTATCGGTAAAATCTAGCTCTCTGGGGACTTTTCCATAGATTAATTCAAATGGACAATATCCATGAGCTGTAGATGGAGTTGTATTATAACAATATACAACAAATTTTAACCAATTATCCCAATCGGATTTGTCTGATGGCACATAAGATCTTAAATACTCGTTGAATGTTCTGTGAGATCTCTCAACAGTACCGAGCGTCTCATGATGGTAGCCTGTAGAGTTTAACTTCTCTATCTTCATCAGGTTGCATAGCTCCGTTAGTACTTGATTTATATATTCAGTACCTTGGTCCGATACTATGGTGTTCATTGGACCATATATTAAAATAAAACCTTCCATAATTGCTTTCGCAACATTTCTAGCTGATTTATTTATAAATGGGATAGCCACTAAATACTTTGTTAAATCGCACATTATAGTCACAACGTATTCATTCTGTGAACCTGATCGAGGAAGAGGTCCTATAGTGTCGATTATCACTCTTTTAAAAGCTTTTAGAGGAGTAGGTGTTAAAACGAGAGACTCCTTGCCCTTAACCGTGGTTTTATTGGTTTGGCATTGAAGGCAATGTTTGACATATTTGGCTATGTCTCTAGTCATGCCTTTCCAATGATATTGAAGTCTTATCTTTTTGATCATTCGAGTTATGCCTGGATGTCCACCAGTAATGGGATCATCATGATATTAATGCATAATTCTCAGTTTTTCAGAATCAGAAGAAACTTAATTAAGTTTCGGAACGAGCACAATAGTTAAATTAGAATCTTGCAAGATTATATTACCTTTACTTTTGAAGGTTTCAATATCTGTTCCTAGGTAAAATAACATACTGTCATCTAGTGAGAGTAGCAATGTTGTTAGGCTAATATTATTAGCTATTTTTTCAAGCTTTAGAAAGAGGTGACCTAAGTCGACTTTTCTATTAATAATGAGGTCTTTCAACTTAAATTCGGAAAGAACTTGCTTTCCCTTATGGATAATTGCATTATCCTTAATAAAATACATTCGAGGTATTTTACGGTGCTCATGGGCATTTATAGCCTCATATACGTTTAACTTGGGTGATTCTGTTAGCGGTGGAGAAGTTTTACTAGAACTTGCTCCGCTTGTTTTTGCCTGAAGTTTGGTTGTAACCTTCAGTACTGTGTTGACTTCAATGTTCTTTATATCCTGAAACTCTATGAGTGACAGTGCGTCTGCCACTGTATTTTCCTGACCCCTAATATACTCGACTATAAAGTCGTATTCCTCGAGGTCGAGTCTCATACGGGTGAGCTTTGAGGAGGGATTCTTTAGTGAGAATAGGTAGGTAAGTGGCCTGTGATCTTTTTGGATTACAAACTTTTTGCCGTAAATGTATGGTCTGAAATATTTTATAGCCCAATGTATTGCAGTTAGTTCCTGCTCTATGGTAGATTTGTTACTTTCACCATTAGTGAAAGATCTAGAAGCGTATGAAATTGGCATTAGAATACCTTGTTTTTCTTGACTAAGGACAGCACCACAAGCGTGTTTGCATGTATCTGTAGTATATCATTTCTGTCTGTCGCGCTCGTTGAAGATAGACGTGTTTTCTAAGCTCGGCATACGGTTTATTTTTTTTATAAAAACGTGAACAAATAAAGTATAACAAAAAAGTAAATAAAAGAAAAAAAATACATGTATGTACATACATAAACATACACATTTTTTATTCTCGGTGTTGATAAACAATAACAAATAAGAAGAGCACAACTGTAAACAGTAAAAAAAACTCTTATGAGTGCAAACAGTGCAAAAACAATTAAACATAATGATAGAAATGCATATATCACAGTGAGTGTTAACGAAACAAATGCAGAAATAAAAAAAAAGAATCGATGATAGCAAATACCTAACGGGTTAACCTATTACTCGCACGCGATCCCTCTCTCCTTCTGTATTTAATAATACGGTTGATACACTAACAAACATAAAACCTTCAAGCATTGCCTCAACGGCAAAAACAATTTTAATAAGTGATAAAAATATTAACCCTCAATCAGGCACAATAGAAAACTCTGTATCACCTTCGGTATCTAATAATACGGTTGATTTTAATACAATTAAAAATATAAAACCTGCAAGCGATGCCTCAGCGGCAAAAACAATTTTCATAAGTGATAAAAATATTAACCCCCAATCAGGCACAATAGAAAACTCTGTATCACCTTCGGTGTCTAATAATACGGTTGATTTTAATAAAATAAAAGATATAAAACCTGCATGCGGTGCCTCAGTGGCAGAAACGATTTTAACAAGTGATGAAAAGATTACCCCCCATCAGGCATGATGGAAAACTCAGTATCACAGGTAAAAAGCGGTCAAAAGCCTCAAGTACAAGTTGGAATTGATAGGTACATACCAGTGCTAAAACGGGGTCGCAGCCCAACCTCTTCTGCAGTTGCTTCGGTCCCAAAAGTTTTAAAAGAGGGTACAGCTGATAGAATAAGTTCTCAAAATCGGTTTTGAATTTTGGAAGAGGAATCCTCGGAAGCACAAAACGTTATCAAATCTTCTAAGCCACCCCCGATATATCTTAGAGAGGAAAACTAAAGAAAAATAAAGAATTTGATCTCGGTAATAGGTGAAAATTCTTTTTATGTAGTTGCAATAAAACGTGGTAGTATAAATGAAACAAAAATACAAGTTAATCGTGAAGATGATTTTCGTAAAGTAATAACTAAATTAGAAGCACTAAAAAAACTTTTATATGCACTTACCAACTGAAGAGCAGTAAAGGTCTTTAGGTAGTGATAAAGGGCATTGATTCATGCGTAGACCCAGGTGAGATAAAAACGTTTTTAGAAGAGAAGGACTGTAAAATTAAAAACGTTATAAATATTAAAAATAGAGAAACAAATCCCCAGCCACTATTTCGAGTGGAGTTAGAACCCGGCGACGTTTAGCTTAAAAAAAAGAAACTCATCCCATTTACAGTCTCAAATATATCCTGTATAGGAAAATAACGATAGAGGAGCCGCACAAAAGGAACGGTCCCGTGCAATGTTTAAACTGCCAAGAATTTGGTCACACTAAGGCATACTGCCATTTAACCCCTGTTTGCGTTGTATGTGGAGAATTGCATGGTACATGCCTAATGAAAAAAAATGCAGCAACTGTGGTGGTAATCACACTGCCAACTATAGAGGATGCCCTGTATACTCTATCGTCAAGCGCTGGGTTGGACCGAAACCTAATCCCCCTCAAATTCAGGAAACACATCAAGATAATACTAATGACATTCAGGTACCGCAGCCAAGTAATAACAGAACATCCTACGCTAACGTCCTAAAATCAAACCATATGCCAATGCGAGGTGATTTGCCAAATAATGATGAGACTCCAGTTTCTAATTTAAGTCGTCCAGAAAATACCATGGAAACACTAGTGCAAACAGTAACTAACTTTACGAACACAATGGGTAATATGATGCAGGAAATGTTAAGAATGCAATCGATGTTATTGCAAGCTGTACTTAACAACCCATGAATTGTTTAAAAATTTGTTTTTGAAACGCAAACGGCATTCGCCAACATAAAAATGAACTAGAATATTTTCTTAAAAGTAAACAAATTGGTGTAATGATGGTTTCTGAAACTCATTTGACCTCAAGAAATACGTTTAAAATTAATGGTTATATATTATATGATACCAAGGGCCCTCGAGATAGAGCTTGTGGAGGTTCTGTTATTTTTATAAAAGCCCGAATCAAACACTACTTAATGTGTGCTCATCGTGAAGATTATCTGCAAGCAATGAACATTTGTGTTGAAGAGCTTAATCGAAACTTTGTACTTTCATCTTTATTCTCTCCACCTAGATTTTCAATATCAGAAAGCCAATATTATAAATATTTTAAATATTAGGATCCTGTTTCCTAGCCTCTGGCCATTACAACGCTAACCACACCTTCTGGGGGTCATGGCTCATTACACCAAAGGGTCGTGTTTTGTATAATACAATGTCTAAAATGGATTTAAATGTGGTCGCGAGTGGACAACCAACTTATTGGCCTACTGATCAGCAAAAAATTCCAGATGTCATCGATTTTGGCGTGGTTAAAAACATCCCCGCAGAAACGATTCATGTTGAAGCTTCTTTAGAATTATCTTCTGATCACACACCTACAATTCTTACCATATCAAACCCTTATAGAATTGTATCTCCGTCTGGTTACTTAGTGACGTCAGCCACACAAATAAATTGATTAAAATATAAAAAATATCTCAGTACTCACTGCACTGAAAATAGTCCGCTTAGAACACCGGAGAATGTGAATCTTTCTATTGTAAATTTTGACAATTAGCATAGCCTAGCCCGCAAAAATATCAAAAATAGTAAAATATATTCTACAGATGTCGAGCGTCTCTTGACTGAAAAAAAGGAGAGTTCGAAGAGGCAATTGCACAGATCCCTTCAACTTAAAAATTTACTAAAAGAGTGCACAAAAAGGCTAAGAAACTTACTGCAGTCTCAAAAAACGGCTTCTCTGGAAAAATATCTTAAGGAACTTGATGCAACTCCTCAATCTGACTACTCTTTATGGCGTGCAGCTAGAAATCTTAAAAGACCAGTTATCACTAAACCGCCATTAAGAAACTTAAATGGAAGTTGGGCACGAAATGACATAGAAAAAGGAAATATTTTTGTTAATCATTTGAAAACCGTATTTACCTCTCATACATCTTTCGATACTGCGGTCGAGTTACCACCTGTTGCTGTTGGATCAGCTGTTCCTCTAAGATTTGAGATAAGAGAAATCGAGAAGGCTATTCATGATTTAAACCCCAGGAAAGCCCCTGGTTTTGATAAGATCAGTAACAAAATGCTTTTGGAGCTACCCAGCATAGCAAAGAAAATTATTCTACTAATTTTTAATGCTATTTTACGCCTTGAATACTACCCACAAGAGTGCAAAGTATCCTAAGTTACCATGATACCTAAACCAGGAAAGGATCCCACAAAAGTTGAGTCATATAGACCTATAAGCTTATTGTCTAATATATCAAGCTATTTGAGAAACTACTAGTGTCAAAATTAACGCCGATTTTAAATGAAAACAGATGTATTCCCAATCATCAATTCGGTTTTAGAAGAAAACACAGCACAATTTAACAAACTCATCTAATAGTAAATGTCATAAGAAAAGCATTTGAAGAAAAAAAATATTGCTCAGCACTCTTCATCGATGTGTCTCAAACTATTGATAAAGTCTGGCATGAAGGTTTACTACTGAAATTGCAGCAAAACTTACCAGCAAACATACACAAGCTGTTAGAAAGCTACTTAGTCGGTCGTCAATTTATTATTAAAGCAGGCGAATTTTTAAGTTCTCCACAACCAATTAACGCTGGGGTCCCACAAGGCAGCATCCTGGGCCATCTATTATACTTAATTTAAACTTCGGACTTGCCTCCAAACAGCTACACCCATACCTCAACATTTGCGGACGATACAGCTTTTCTAAGCGTACACGCAAACTGTCAAGAAGCATCTCGTTACTTACAGTATCATATATTTGAACTGGAAAGGTGGTTAAAAAAATGGAGGATAAAGATCAATGAGCAAAAAGGCTCACATATAACATTCACATTGCGTCGGGAAACATGCCCCCCTATTAAAATAAATAATCAAATAATACCCCAACACTCGCATGTAAAATACCTCGGTATACATCTAGATCGGCGTTTAACGTGGACATGGCATACAGAAGCTAAATTAACTTAAATGAAACTAAAAGCAATTCAAATAAATTGGCTTATTGGAAGAAATTCTGTTCTTAGTCTCGATTGCAACCTTCTACTTTACAACTCTATATTAAAGCCAATTTGGTGCTACGGTATTCAGTTATGGGGCACTGCCTCGGCTTCTAACATCGAAAAAATTCAAAGGCGCCAAAATAAACTTCTTCGAATAATCACAGCCGCCCCCTGGTACGTCGAAAACTCAAATATCCACAAGGATCTCAATGTGCCATTATTAAAAACTGTGATAACGAAATATGCAGTAAAATTTTTAAAAAGGCTCGAACTGCACCCAAATCCATTAGCTAGAAATATTTTAAATTATGGCGGCCACACCTACACATGTGAACAGAAACCGTGATGACTTAATCTTTTTTGTCTGGCAATGGCAGGACATAAAGCAAATATTAGGATAAGATTTGATTAATTATTGTTAGTTCATATTTAATATATGAAGATTCAATAAACAAATACTGAAAAAAAAAAACAAAACAAAAATCTGTAGTAATTAAAAATTCTTTAGAAAAATCAGGGTATTGTAAAATTTTTGGACTTAGTAATTGGGTTTTGACGTACTGGAAAGATTTTTCGCAATCTTTGTTCCATTCAAAAGGTACCTTTTTTCTTGACAATCTGGTGATATGTCTGGATGATTCTGCAAAATTTGGTATGAACCTTTGGTAATAATTACAAAAGGCTACGAAGCGTTTAGCTTCATCACCATTTTTTGGTGTAGGATAGGTTTGTACTATAGAAAACTTGCTATCATCAGGCAGGATACCTTGATCGGTACATTTGTGGCCTAAAAATGTAACCTCGGTACAGAAAAATGAACATTTATCTGGGTGTAACTTCAGATTATATTTTCTGCGTAACTCAAATACGTTTTTTAGATTACTAAGCATATGTTCCTTGGAACAACCAATTACTACTAGGTCATCCATATACACGAATGCTTGTGCTGGAGATAGACCTGAGAAAGCTAATGACAACATACGTTGGAAAGAATTAGGGGCTATTTTAATACCATACGGCAATCTTTTAAAACGGAAAGATCCTTTATCAGTGGAAAAGGATGTAATATCCCTAGATTCTTCTTCAAGCTCTATTTGATGAAAACCTGACATCAGGTCAAGACAAGAGAAGAATTTAGCTCTACCTAATTGATCAAGAATATCGTCTATTTGAGGTAACGGAAATTTATCAGCTACTAAATTTTTAACTGCTCTGTAGTCTACTGCTAATCTCCATCTCTTTTGAGTGGTACCGGGTAAAGGTTTCTTTGGTACTAAAAGGATGGGGCTATTGTGATCTGAAATTGATGGTTCAATAATATCGTCTTTAATTAGCTTATCAACCTGGTTGTTTACTTCCTCTTTTTGGGAATGGGGTAATCTGTAATTTTTGATGTAAACAGGTTGTGTATTACCCTACGGCCACACGTGCAATTTGTGATGTCTTAACACAAGCAATAACGCCGGCAGAATAACTTCGTCAAATTGCCAATGTGTTTTAGGTGGAGAACACGTAAATATCTTACAACATAAGTTTAAAACCAAGCTAAAGACAGGATGTGTGTTATATTCATAGCGAAGAACAAGTTTTTTTCACCAATTTGCTTTTAAAATGAATTTATTTTCGGAAAACTTATTTTGCACTTTATTTTGCGCTTTAATTTTAATTATTTATCAGCCACGCGCGTATTTTTGACAAGTTGTATAAAAAAGTTAAAAAAAAGCAACAAAAAAAAGCTGTCTGTCAAACTTAAACGTCAAGTTATGTTACAAAATAGCTTTCAAGACAGATTGCTTAACAACGCTGTTAAAACACAAACAAAACACTAACATGAGGAGGCTATACCTAACACTAACATGATGTAAGTGTTAATGTTAACCATTTGTTAACCTACTATAATTTGTATTTATTAGTACTCTAAGTTTTTCTAACTGATGTTGGAGAATGTTTATATGCTTATTGACAGTTTCGGGTTTTGTATCCCTGTCAACGTTTAAGCATTTATGGGATTTAAGAAATTCTTCTCTTGTTGCTTTAGCTTTAAATACAATTGTTTCCCATTTCATGAATTAAGAAAATGTTAAACAAATTGCATAAGAGGGTAACGCAAATAAGATGACGGAATTTCTTTAAGTATTTGTTAAATATTTTAATGCAATTATTTAAAATATTAAAAAGCTAGTACTTTCTAAATTTATGAAATTGATAAATTCAGTTGCATTTACGTTGAAGGACTCTAATTATTAATAGAGATTAGGATTTTGTACTCTTGGTTTAAAGATAAGTTCTTAGTATATAAGCATTGATAAAACTAAAAATCTTTTTCTCTACCTTTACGATTATTACAAAGCGAACACTAGAAAAAATAAGAGTTAGACTTTGTATAAATTAGTAGCTAAGGGTGCTGCTCTAGTGTAAAACTTTCTCAAAGATCTGTTGTGTAATTGGTAGAGAGTAACTAAGAGTTGCATAGCTATAAGACAGATAATTATTATAAAATAAACGGCTGGGAATTCAACTTTGACTACGATGTCATTTACGACATTAGCGTTAGGTCTTTCAACCTTTTAATCCGTACCGCCCATTTTAAAATTAATGTTAAGTAGCTATAAGGCTTAATAAAATTGAATTATAGTTGACTATAAAAAGTGAAACTCAAAAGTGTTTTAATAAATTTAAATAATCTGACAAATTTATTATATATTTATTATTAATCAAAGAGGACTCAGCTCATGAATTGAATTATTTATCGAGCATTTGAGTTTCATTCAGAGATAAGAGTTAAGAGTGATTAAATCAGAGATTTATTCGTTTCCCAATTTCAAAGTTGGTCAAAGTTGGACAAAATTCGAAGATTTAGATATGGTGGTCAGTTTTGATTGATCCTAAGATCTAGAGATTTTATAATTTAATAAAAAATTTTATTAAAATTAATGAGAATAAGTAAGGGTATGTTTTAATATTACTAAAGAATTAATAATATATCCAGAAGAAGAGTACGAAAAAACTATTGGAAGTGACGAGGCCTTCCTATAATTAAGATTAAGTTTAGGTATATTACCCAAGATAGGTGGTCTTTTATTCAATAAAAATACTTTGCATTACTCTACCACTTATCATAAATAGAAATTTGAAAGGAGATATTTAAGCTAAGCTTTTTGGAACCGTTACGTCCGTTATTAGCTACGACGTTTACATAAGCAACGTGAAAGTTTACATTAAGGTTTTACTTTAATTAAGTTTACAATTTTAGCTACTTGTTAGTGTGTACTTTTCGTCCTGGGCGTATTAGTAGTTATTACTAAAGGAACTCATGTCATTACGACCGTCACCATTGTTGCAGGGTGAGTAGTGGTAATGGCATAAGTCGTTTATCACCAATTGATAAACGAGTGTGGTTAAATCCTTTTTCGTTATACCACTGCAGGGACACGTATGTATACAGCGGTGATTTATTTTTTAGTAAAAATTTTATTAATTTATATAATTTTATTTTTATTATACCACTTTTAATGGTGGTTATTTATTTATTATTATTTATTTTTCACGTTAAAATTCTTAAAATATTAAAAAATAAAAAAATAGTAAATTTTTGTATATATTTTTCCATTTTAATGTTTCAGGGTGTTAGATATATTTATATATTTTTTTTTGTGTTTGGTTTACATTTGGAAAAAAATAATTGTGGCTCATTATTAAATTTAATTTAATTAATTTATTTTATTTTATTTTATTTATTTTAAAATATGTAGTATTTTAATTTTTTGATTTAATGATGTTAAAGGAAGGTAAAAAAAAACAGAATAAGTATTTGTTTTGTTAAAACTCATCAAGTTATTAATAATGGACAAATAAAGATTTATTCAAGAAAATGAAAATTAATTAAGTCAAGTGTGTTTGTGAGGTGTATGTTTTAAATTGAGTGTAGTAATGTTAATAGTAAACTTTAGCAGCTAGAAGAAATTCCTAGAAATGCTGAGAGCTTCATTATCAAATTTAAAAACCTTTTTTTTTTTTGTTACAAGATTATAAAAAAATTCATTTGATTTACTTGATATCCTTGGGATCTTCTGTTGTATATTCACAGTATTCGTCCAACCAAGGTGGTCGAAATCCTTGAGATTTTCTATTAAATATTCACCATATTTATCTAACCAAGGGGGTTGTTGTAGGTTTTGACCCCCTTTTTTTGTCTGGTCCTCGGCCGACCAGCTTCTTCCTTCACTTTCACAATTATTTATATATTTTTTTTACATTGGCAGGGTCGCCATATAAAGGGGTTTATTAAATATTAAATAAGACTTTGAATTCCATATTAAGACTTTGATTTTATTATTTATTTAATTTAATTTTATGAACAGCCGCTTGTGCGACTGTTCACTTTGGTTTATATACACAGAATGCATTAACTTAAAAATACTTAAAATCTAAGTACCTAAAATACACTTATACTAAGGAATTTATTCTATAAACAAAGTATCATAAATATAATATTTTGTTCAATGCCACTTACAAATAATTTTAAGACATTGTTGGGAATGTGCAAGTCAGCATAATCCCAACAATGAGTTTGGTGTGTGTGGACATTGTTGCTTCAACAAAGTGTGAAGGTCGTGTTACAGCGACTAGTCAAACACACTACATTCCTCTATGCTTGTAGAGAATATTAGAATATCACCTAAATACACCAGACATATTTTACCAATGTGTTCCCCCAAAACCTCGCTCATAAGTCTCTGGAACGTAGAGGGTGCATATTTCAACCCGAAGGGCATACACAAAAATGCCCGTTTGCAGTTGAAAAAGTCATTTATGGATGTCTCTCTCATCCATTTCTATCTGCTGGAAACCCTGAGATAGATTGAGGGTTGTAAAAAATTGACATCTTCCTAATTTGTCAAATATATCATCTATATTTGGAATTGGGAATCTGCCTTCAATAGTTATGCTATTTAATTTCCTATAATAGATCACAAGGCGCCATTTCTAAACATTTGGCGCATCCATTTTCTTTGGAGCTATCCAAATGGGACTGTTATAAGGACTAGATGATTCCCTTATAATTCCGTGAAGTAATATTTCTTCAATCTGCCTATATATTTCATTCTTATTCATTTCCGGATACCTATATAGTTTAGAGTACACCGGGATTTCATGTTGTGTATTAATCCTATGTTTTATCTTCTGTGTAAAGGATAGATTCTCGCCTTCTCGATGAAAAATTTTACTGTGTTTCCTTAATATCGACAGTAATTTATTTCTATCAGTTTCATTTACTTGTGCGGTTTTTAAGTCCGAAATAGAAGTTGAATCCCTATTTCCTATGTCAGTACTATGAATTTGTGCAACACTTTGCCTGTAACATTTATTCTTAAAATCTTTTTCTTCTTTATTAAGATCCATGCCAGAGTGGTTAGGGGGTTTCCCCCCAGATTTAGTGGTTCTTATTTCATTTATGGTCAAATTTAGGGGAACAAATTTTTTGGAGAAAAGTTTGGGGGCATAAACATATATTTAGGGGGTTTCACTATTTGTTTGTTTGTACACTATATCTGTAATACTATATTTTACAGCTTGTCTTTAGTTGAGCAAAAATTACTAGACTAAACAAAAAAACCTTTTAATTGTGAACTATGCATCAAATAATACGTGTCACAACTTAAATACAACACCTGAAATGCTCAAAATTTTTAATTCCGATAATATGTACACAGTCAACGAATATGATTTTGCAACACTTGATATTTTTGAAGATACTTGATTCGATTATTTAAAAATCAGATTTCTACTAAGTAAATATATACAAGAAACTTAAAATAAAAAATATTTTGCAGAAATTTCAGTAAAATGTAAAAATTTTTAACATTTTTGCTTTATTTGGGTGATGTATTAGTACATTAAAACTGATCCAAGTTAAATTAATTGAAATGAAATGATTATCTAAACTTTTACATTTAGGTGGATTTTATTCAAAATACGTTAAATTTGGGGGGTTTTTAAATTTTTTTGGGGGAAAGAAAAAATTACCTGGAAACATGCATCTCTTGTTTCTAGTTGTCTGTTTTGGTAATTCACAACACAATCAAGATCTTTTAAGATATTATTTCCTTTTAACCCAACAAATCTGTCATTAAAGTTAAACTCTAAAAATTCACATAAATAGTTAGAAAAATTAATTTATTAAATATGCGGAATTTGCAAAGGTTCTTTACTCTGAATTCATTTCCCATTGCTCTTAAACTATGTCAGCTTCATGCTTCCATTTTGGATCACAAATATTTTCATTGATGATGCTGAATTCCGCTCTAGTATCAATGATGAATCTTAATGTCTTGATTGAGTTTTCAATGGTTACATAAGGAAGTCGTTTCGGCCTTCCACATGAAAATTCACGTTCGAGCTTCCAATATCCATCGGTTCATGAACGTTACCACGCGAATAACGGGAGTTTCTTGTTTGATTGGACTGTCTTCCTACGTCGGGTTGTTGTACGTTTCTGTCAAATCTGTTATTGTCTCGGTAGTTACTCCTATTTATACTACCATTGTTAGTATTATTACTGTAATTGTTAGTGCCACTGCAAGCATTCTTATTGTTATTAGCATGTTGCGATTGTCATTATAATTTAGATTTCTTAAATTATCGAAACTCCTATTTTCCGAATGCATGTTTCGTACATCGTTGATAAAATTTGTTCTATAAGAGGGACCTGTATTGTCGGTTTTTGGTCTGCTTCTAAGAGCGGTATAATTTGTATGCTTAGCCTCGAAAATTGTCTTAAAAGCCGCCTCAAAAGTTTGTGGGCTTCTTGCAAATATTATTGTTTTTGTCGGTTCGGGTAGGTTATCTTTAAATACTTCCAGTGAGATTCTATTGATTTCGTCCGTCGAAAAGTCTATTTCTAATCTTATTTATACTATAATGGTATTTTCGAATTGTCGAATCTGATCTCCAAGTTTTCAACTTGTCCATTATTTCCATAGTTGTCTCTTTTTATCCAAAGCTAGTCACTAGAATTTCTTTTAACACTTCCCAAGTTCCTATCACTAAATACCGTGAAAAGAAAAATTTTCGTCTTGCATTGGCAGGACAAAAATAAAGTATTAGTATAAGATTTGATTAATTATTGTTAGTTCATATTTAATATATGAAGATTCAATAAATAAATAATAAAAAAAAAAACTCCATACCTATGTATTTCCTCTCTTGTCTTTCCTACACATTTGTTTTTTATATACCTGAATAATATATTTCTATTGTTTGCTTCGAACGTTGCAATAGATGGGAGCAGAGCTTCAACCTGCGCTAAAAAATATGGCTTTGCTCCCTTCCATCAAATGTTGGAATCTCTTTGATACAGCTTAGCATCAGATTAAATTGTTGGGTTAAGGCACTTTCCATTTCGTAAAATTTTTATATACTACGCTCTGTGTAAAAGGAAAATTGCATACTGTTTTTCTTTTCTCTTTTTAATAAAAAGTGTTCGTTTATTTAATATTTGTTCTAATTAACGTTTCGACAATTTTAAATCTAAAAGCCTATTTCCAATGAGCGAAGGAATTCTTTCGTTCGCATAACTATATTTGAAACAAAAACAACGTCTAAAAATTTGTTTTTGTTTTCAATGTAGTTATACCTACGAAAGAAAGAATTCTTTCGCACATCGGAAATAACTTTTAAATTTTTCATTAAACCTTAAGCCTAAAATAGACTTTGTTCTTTTAATCAAGTTTGCAGAATTACTATTAATTACTTAGGCCCTAATCATGTACAAGGCAGCGCAACGCCACAGAACTAACGCAACGCCAAAGAATAACATTGAAAGCACAAACAATGTCATAAATATTTTGTAATTTTGTTGTTGCTTTCTACAGAAATTCACATTGCTTTTCAAAATTTCAAACGCTCCATTTTTGTGTCGTTGAAATTTTTAAAACGGTACATGAATTTATGTTGAAAGCAACAACAAAATTACAAAATATTTATGACATTGTTTGTGCTTTCAATGTTATTGTTTGGCGTTGCGCTGCGTTGTACATGATTAGGGCCTTAATGTATAACATTAAATCCTTGTAACTGTTATTTCTTCTTGCCAGTAGTTGATGATATTTTGTTGCTGTTGCTGATATTCCGTTGTTGTTGCTATTGGCTTCCTTCACTTATATTTTGAATTTCTTTCCTTTTAGCGTTAAATTTTGTTTGTTTTTGTAGTTGAATTCTATTGAGTACATACTGCATTTATTTCATGTGTTTATGTGTTTTTTCTTCAAGGTTATTGTTGAGTTCTTTACTTCTTGTTATTTTCATTGAATAATTCATATATTAAGCCTGGTTCTCTGTTCAACATTTCACGCGAAATGCTGTCAAAACTGTTCAATTTGTGAAAAAAATACAACTGCGAAATAATATAAGCTGCACTTATTTCACGTGGAATTTGAAGCAAATGAAAACAACTTAATATTAAATGAGAACGCAAAAACATAAATAACATAAAAATGCAAAACAATGTCGCATACTTTGAAAGATTAAAAACGTCGAATTGTGCAAACTCGCGAGATAGGTAACAATGATACATGTCAAATTTTTCGTATGAAATAATAGATGTTGCTGGACATTTTTCACAAATTGGAACAGAGTTCTAGGCTTTACGTTCGGTGTTCGAGCTTTTAATAGTTTATTTAGATATTTAAGTTTTGTTTAATTTTAGTTTCTTTATTTTTACACACCAAAAAGTTTTTTTTATTTTATTCTTTTGCTAAGTTTTATTCTTTTAATGAAAGATTCAAGCTTTTTTGATTTTAACCAATTATAAATTATTCACTTTTAATACGAAGGTGAACAAAAAACAGTCTTATTCGACACTATTTTTTAATTTCGCCGTTTTAATCCTCGTCGCCAATTATGATTCTGAATAAAGCAACTAGATCACTTCATTGTTAATTCTGAACTGAAACTTTATTTTTTCATCAAAACTTCTTAACTATTTTTCATTGTATTCTTATAAATCTAATTGTGTTCTTATAAATCTAACAAATATGGAATCTGCTTAGTGAGCAGATTCTCACGTTTTTTACTAAAGAAGAAATAAGGATACACAAGTGTTCGTAACTCATATGTCTGCTATTCAACAGATACATATGAGATGTATAAAAACAAAAACAGGGCTGGAAAAGAGTGAAGTAATTTGACTATATGACCATACACATAGATTGAACAAAAGCATAAATACAACAATATTGAAGATTTTTAAATCCGGTTTGTAAAAAATTTTGTTTAGTACTATTTATTTAAATATATTCTAAATATATGTTTTATTTTAATATGGTTTAAAAATTACTTGTTTAATTGCAATAGCTTATGTTTAATTGTACAAATTTTTGAACATTTTTTTGACAAAAAAACTTTGTATAAAATCATAAAATAATTTTGATTCTTCAGGATATTCAGGATTGAACACAAAAAAAAAATATTTTAAAGTATATCAAATGCATATAACACATTACAAAATGTATATCTGTAATTGTCAAAATATATGTTTATTAATTGTATTTTGGGAAGCTGTGCAACAATTAACACTTTTGGCTGAATGCTGCGAATTTGAAGTAACATCAGTTTAATTTTCATCTCCAATTCCTCTTTTGTATCTGCTATTATAGCAAAGCCATATTGAGAATCGGCTACAGAGATTTTTTTCCGTATTTTGCTGCTATGTGGATCGGTATTTATTTTTTAAGTTGGTGAAAATAAATGGTGAAGGTACCACAAAATTGAAAAATTTTGTGACTATAAATATATAAAAAAGTGGAGTAAGGAAATTAATATTTGTTTTCATTAAAATATTAACCTTCATTATGAGCATCCATCCTAATTATTTCTGGGATACAAATGCTGAAGCCACTTTTTGTTTTAGTACATTAACAGTTGATCGCCTAGTTGTGCCCATCGTTCAAATAAATTATTTGCTGTGGGAAATGTTAGCTTGAAGTCAATGTCGATCTATTTATATAGAAGAAAAAGTTTATTTAAAAACATTATTGTTAATTAAAAATTTGTTTGTTGTTGTGTTAGTGGAATAAGTGATCAAACTGCAAATTATTGCATAAGCAAAAAGAAAAACAGTGCTTTAAAATTAATATAAACCGAATCCATATATGTGACGCGCAAAATAGAAAGGGACCTAAGGGTAAAAACCATTTTAAAGATTTAAATACGTGTATCTTTGGTGTAACATCACTGAGCGTGTTGGTATTGGTCTCATTTGAAAGCGACACATCTCATGACGTCAGTAACGTGTTGGTCAACCTTGAAAACGCGTGAAAATTGATTTTTTTTATCCTTAGGTCCCTTTCTCTATGCGCTGTCACATATATGTATATGTATTGCAAAACCTACATTAAGTATGACTATCAGCTTCTTCTACATTGGACTGTTAGAAATTTCACAGCTTAACCCATTGCACTCCCATACGCTAAGAATTTCCAAGAATAAATAGTAACATCTGCAGGTCCTTAGTTTTTTCTTCCAGCAGACTGCCATTATTTTTATGATATGATTTTTCCATCATTTGTTTTGTTTCTAATCTTATGAGTTAATATACTCGTATGTAAATATATACTTTTTAATAAATTTTAATACAGTGGAATTTTCTATAATGAATCTGTTACTATTGGATTTGAATATTTCTTCATTATTAATATAGAATGTTTATTATACAATAGAAATATTTTTTCCACGTTTATTTAAAATAATCTGGTATTTTTGTTAGGATTGCATTCTTCCATTTGGTCCTACATCATTATCCTCAAAAATACTGTTATAAAGTCTTTTGTGTTATATAATAAATTACTTGGCTTCTACATCTTTAGAATAAAAGCATTTTTTGTAAAGTGCTGGAATATAAATTGTTTAACTATATTTTGTGTTAATCCTTTTACGGCTTTATTAAATTCTAATAGTATTTTTTTTAGGATAAGTGCTTCTTTGTACAACATTTTCGTTCACTGAAGACGGGGGCTTCTATCAATACTACTCTTAATTGAAAAACTCTTTCATTCTTCTTATTTAAATTTTTCAGAAATTAACTAATTAAAAATTACTTATTGTTGCGTGTATTGCGTTGTAAGTATGGGCTACATTAGTTATTTTAAAATAATTCCTTATATGGAGACAAATATACATGTATGTATGTATATGAGTCAAATTTTTGTTTACAAAATTTGTTTATTGTAAAAAAAAATTCAGTTGAGAAAATTTATTATAAGGAGATCAAAATACATTTTATTTATAATGGAAAAGTTGGCTCTTTAAAATCAATTTATAGTTAAATTTAATGAAGTTAATTTTTTAGTTTAATCCACTTCTAATTAGAAATTAAAATCAATAAAAAACTATAAATAATATGTCATAATATCTCTAATAATATATGTAACATCTCTACGTTCTTAGATGCAGTACTGCCTGCGCTGAATCAGAAAATCAAACATGTTTCACCATGTCAACGCAAACCTAACGATGATATATACATATTTATTGTGTGATTATCATTTTTATAAGTGCCTTTAACCATATTTAGATTTATTGTTTAAGGGTAGTATTGCATTTATAACCATGTACATTATATTTATATTCTTTTATACCTGTAATTTAACAAAAATACTTCATTATTTAATATTTTAAATGTTTGTTTAAATTAAAACTATCATACTTTCGTTGATGATTCGTCGTTTTGTTTCAGAGAATTACAAATTAAAATAACGTAACACACATAACTAAATAAATAACAATAAAAATAATTTTTGCCCTCAAAAAAAATCGGTTATAGCATTTTTATTTCAAATATTTAAAATTGCTTTTATATCTCAATTAATTTCCATTTTGCAACGTTTTTTGCTTGTCATGTAAACTGTGATCTTATATTATTTTGCATTTTAGATCACGACATGTGCCGTTCTCTTAGTTTTTTTATTTAAATAATATTTGCCAACAAAAAACACACGTTGGCTGGTTGCCTTTAGTCCCCTTTTACAACGTGGCAAGTGGGAGGCAGACATTTTTCTTATTCTCTTTTGAACTTGCCTTAACCTTTTACAATCGCGAAATTAATAGACAGACAGAAATTATTCGTTTCCTTTCTTCGTTCTTTTTCGCTGTTGACGGAGACGAACATTTAACAGGCAATGATATATAAAATTACATTGGTGTGAGAAAAATGATATGAAGCAACAACATGAAAATTGCGAACAGTAAAAGAGAAACACGAAAAATGTCTCGTACAGATAGTCATGTACTACACTCTCTACCTCTACAACCTCTCGCCAACAAACTTCGTCTGTCTGCCTTCCACTTGCCACATTGTAAAAGGGGACTTACCAAAAATATTTTACAAAAACAAAATACACACTACATTTCGAGCTGTAGTCATGCAAACTGTCGAGCAACAACAACATTACTAGTGAGGAGCGTTACGAACATTTTCTGTTTCCTCATTCTTCATGACTGAAGAAAGGAAAAACTTTATTTTTCCTCACCCTCATAAATGAATTGGCGAAAAATTCACAATTCATTAATGGCTGTGAAAAAAAATTCCATGTTTTAAATCCCTCATTCATAAAAAAAAATTCATGAATGGTTAAATATGAGCGACCATATTTGAATTTTTCTGAACTCTGAATTATTTCATCATGGTTAGTGTGACCAGATCTTAAAAAATTTTACAGCTAAATCTAGAACTATACGTGGCCAAAAAATGTTAAAAATTATTTTAAAAAATGCTCAAGAATTACAAAAAGTTTATGATCGTAAACTACTTTCATAAACTATATCGTTTACATCAGCAGTTTTGACAGTAAACAGTTTAACAGCCGTGTCACAAAACAGCTGACTTCAGTAAAAAAAACTTAAAAACGTTGGTGCACGTACATTTATACATACGATAAACATACCTTTTATTTTCGTTATCCATATTATATAAAACAATTTTCAATTAATTTTTTTAAACTTTTTCTTGATGTGTTCCTTTTTTTAACGCAAACTTTTTTAACTTAATTTTTTTTTTTTTATGAAATGTCAAATATCACTAGCGTTGCCAGAGCAAAATTTTAAAAGAACAGAGTTGCATTAACAAAAACTGGTTGTTTGTAACTAGTTTATCTCAAAAGCTAGTTACAAACGTGTTTATAATTTGTATGGATAAACAAGTTTCTTAAACTAGTTTATCATCATAAACAACTTATAACCAGTTTATGGTGTACACCTACTATGCACTATAAAACATCAGGTAAATATATGTATACATAATTATAAATTATAATTATATATTATAAATACTAGCGGGCCCGTTGCCTGCTTCGCACGGCAAAACAAAATAAGAAAAGAAACACACTTGTTTTTAATAAAGTTGGTTCGTCCAAAGAGAAAAGAGAAATGATAACAAATTGCTATTTGCATCACTCCGTGCAATGCTCTCCAATACTCAAACGACCAAAATGTATTCAATACTAATAAATGCTGTATGCGGTACAAAAAATGCCTGCGGCAAAAACACACTCACTTCACATACGCACCGCACACACATGCGTTATCGGATTTCAACCAAACTTCATATAAACCATATATGGGCCACTGCCTACGTAGTGTATAAGTTTGGTTGAAATCGCACGAAGCGTTTATGATTAGTTCGGCGACGTACATATACGGACTTATTTTTATATATATAGATATTGCACTGGTAGTTGAGACTTAATTTTAAATTTTTGGGATTTAAATCCCTTGGTACTTTTCCTGCAAAGCGGTCACCATTTGAACACTTTAAATTCCCATCACTGTGTGTGTTGTTTTATGTATACTTATGCTTTTTTGTTTATGGCACGTTCTTACATGTTCTATAAGTGCACAAACGAGCTTACAGTACGTTACGGTACGTTACATTGCATTTCATTACTTATTTTCATACGAAATTTCATTTTGGGAACAACTACTTTAAGTCAAAATTTATTATAATTTATAAAAAAATTTAAGTAAAATCAATAAAACTATTCGTCAAAATTCGTGCTAAATTTAGCTGCAAAAATGGCCATATGAACGATGAATAATCGTTCAGTTTCATTGTTCAATATCGTTCACTTGTGGCTTTTTAATCAGTCGTTCACTTGTTTACCGAAAAACTGGTTGAAAAGAAACAACAATAAAATTGTGGTGTATATGTTATGCCAGTATAATATTAATATTCATTGCCATATTGCTTTACACATTTTCGTAATACAATCGGGGCTGTCAAGCTTCTTGGCGATTTTTTTTTGCATTGCCGGTGAAGTGTATAGCGTTTTAGATATACATATGTATATCCATTCCTTGTTTAATACTAACCACAAAAAAAAAAACGTTTTTCTGCTGTAATTAGACAATTGTACCTTTTTTGAGTTCACCAATCATTTTACTTTAATTAAACAAAATAAATACCTATTATGGCGACTTTTTCCCAATCTTGGAGAATTTTAGGCATTCAGAAGAAATTTATTTTTTAGGATTTATAGAATTGTCAAAAACGCAAATAAGGCTATGGCGATTTTTGACATTGAATTTGAACAAAAAAGATCAAAATAAACTTGACAACCCTGGATGCTATTCACAATTTAACTACAATTTACATGACCATTGCCAGTTATTCTTAATATAAAACCCGCCAAATGCAAATTTTTTCATTTGAACAGAAAATTGTATCCATATTTATTTCATTTGTTTTTTAAATATAAATGAACAGCCAAATTCGATATATGACAGCCAACGTTACCGTTGGTGTTACTAAACAAGCAATTTTCCACTTTTGCCACTTCTTGGATACTATTTTGCTATTTATAAAATGCACACCAATGTGATACGTTTTGTAATTCTTAATGCTTTTAACTAAATCAAGATATATATTTTTGAACTTTTATTGAAACTCCCAGCTTTAATTGAAGTAATATTATAGTTATATGAAGGCCCTAATCATGTAAAACCCAAGTTGGGTTGCTATTCGTACTGTTTTTATCAGTACATGTACTGTTTTTTGTTTAAAGTACTGATTTATGCATTACAAGCAAATCAGTACGCAAATGTACTGATTTTTTCATTAATGTACTGTTTTTGTACTGTTATTATATATTAATTTTGTTCAGTATATAGTTTGTCATATTGTCAAATTGTTTGCGATACAAATATTCATATATGAAGATGTTGTTATCGATGAGTTATTAACATTAAAGATTTTTGCCGAGTCAGTACGAAAAAAGAGATAGTAGAAGAAAAATGGAAAGTGTTTATAAATTACGAATTTGAGAAAATGTATTATTTTATTTCTTCCATTCCACATTCAAACACTTTTACAGAACGGGTCTTTAGTTATCAAAGTGGAGAAAAGAGAGAAACAGGCTCCTATTATAAATCCTAGAAAGTGAGTTGCAGATAAAGGCAAAGCTTGGTGATAGTTGTAATGAGTTTTACAATTTCATTAAGACTGAAGACAGGAAATAAATTGTGGACAATGTACAAAAAGGCCATAAATATTTTTAACTTGTAACATTGTAAATATTTATGTCCATATATTATTTATAAAAATCTATAGTATAAGATAATCTGAAAAACGATTGTGTTTTTTGCAATTATTACAATTATTAATTGTAATTAGTTGTAAATCACTTTTAAATAAATTTTTTAAATTATTTTGAAGATAAATACATATCAAGCTTCGTTATTTCAAGTGTTTAATTTATTTTTAACATTGGTGCTAAAAGGGCCATGTCAAATAATTCATTTTTGAGAAAATTTAAATTTAAATTTTTTTTATAAAAGAGTTATAAGTAAAATTGACTAGCCAACCCCTTTTTAAGCTGTTCTCGGTTAAATTAAACATTGGCTGTTTCCGAAAAATAAAAGAGATTCAGCATGACCTTTTAATAGCAAAATGAAATTAATTATGCTGGTAGATATACATAGCTAAAAACTACTTTCATTTAGTTTTATGTTGACCTATATTCAAAAAATGTAATAGAAAAAAGGAAATAAAATTTTAGTTCACATGTTGGTCACGTTTTTTTCGTCAAATATTTGCTAGGCTAAGAAAAGACCTAGTGCAACAACTAACTCAAAACAGCAAAATATTGACATTGGCCCTTTTAGTACGAAGCTTCAGACATAATGAACTCAAGTTTTGCGTTTTAATAGAGTTAATCTTTCTTTGAGAAATATTAAACCAAGTAGCTAACAAGAAATTAAGAATCGAATTTTTAACAACTTTTTGTGTTTTAGATTTTTTTTGTTATTCCCTTTGTATTCGCGCTATAAATATATACGGAATTGAATTATTGTTTTAAAAAAATTCAGTTTTATTAATAAAATTTTGTCACGGTTGAAATTAAAGAATGAATTCAAGTTTTGTTTTCAAAAAGATTAACACCCATATTCATAAAAATATTTTTGATTAATAAAAGGTTTATTAAACAGATTTTCATAGAAAATTCATTTCATAAACCTGCTATAAACATAAAATATTTTTTATGAATATGGGGGTAAAGTTTTTATGTTAACTGTTAACTGTTATGTCTACTGTTTTTTATGCAATTGTACTGATTTTTTTTCTCTAATGTACTGATTTCTCTGATTTAAAAACTGGCAACCCTAAACCCAACGCAACGCCAAATAATTACATTGAAAGCACAAACAATGTCATAAATATTTTGTAATTTTGTTGTTGCTTTCTATAGAAATTTTAAAACGCAATGTGAATTTCTTTCGGAAGCAACAACAAAATTACAAATTATTTATGACATTTTTTGTGCTTTCAATGTTATTAAGTCTCAGTTATGCGAACGTTGCTGTACCGTATCTGTACTGTATCAATCAGCTGTTCGCTTTTTGGTAAATGAAAAGCAATGCAAAAGCTTACCAAAATGTAATGTACCGTAGTTGTAACGTTTCATTCTGTATAAAACAGAATTTCATACCGTTGTTACGTGACATTTGTAAAACAGTGATGAGTTGCTTTTATGTTAAATTGAATGGGGGTATTTTCGCTCTTTGTACTTTTTTCAGTATAATTATGGACTTTTAACAAAACTACTTACAATACATATATATAAATATACATATGCTTAGATGTACAAAATAAGCAAATGCATATGCACATACAATAGAAATGAGAAATATATAAAAGGCTTTAAATGGTTACAAAATATTGTTTTGTCTATGTACATTTACAAAATAATATATGTAAATGTGTATGTATATGCTAAAATACATATTTGCTTATTGTAAATCTATAATATAAATATCAGATATTAAATTATTAATGTTTTTTTACTTACACTAAATACTGTTTTAATTCCATTTTAATCACTTGGTACTTTTTCTGCACAACGGTCAACATACAAACCCTTTGATTTCCCATCACTGTGTGTGTTGTTTTATGTATACTATTGCTTTTTTGTTTATGTATGTGAAAAACATACATAATATAAGTGCACCAACGTGCAAGCAGTCCGTTACAGTAAGTTACGGGAACAGCAACGTTCGCCTAACTCAGCCTTTAGCCAGTCTTGAAAAAAGTCTTCTAATATATATTGCTCCTTTTGAAGTTTTTCAGTGCATTTAGCTAACGGTGCAAATACATTAACAAAATTGTTGATAAATATCCAGTTTATGTCATGGTTGTATAAGCTTTCATGGGTTTCAACATATTCTTTGAGAGAAAGGATTTTGTTTATCATATTGTATGTAGAATTCCATCTTGTTATCAGATCTAAACAAGGTACTCTGATTTTCTCATTTCCTGATCTTACTGAGGTTCGAAGTTTTTTCGAAATTTTTTTGCATTCTTCGATTTCGCTTTCGAATATTTTTACATCATATGCCGCTTATTGAACTGTATGGGCTGCACAACGTACAATCGAAAAAAACAGATGAGATATGTGACTTAATCTCATAAGATTCTGCAACGTCATTGCCGACCTCATATTCTATATGTCGTTTTGCATTTCTTGTAACAATCTTGTTAACTTCAATACGTTGGCTTTGTTGTCAGTTGTATTTGAGTAAATTTGATGCATACCAATGTTATATTCCACAAGACACTTAAGAATATCCTACTTCAAATTCGTAGCTGCATGTCGTTTTGTTGTTTGTATCATACCTGTAAAACAAAATTTAATTAAGCAACATTTACACCTAGACAAAATCTAGTACTTAAGAGATTTTGAGCGAAATCTTATTATTATAAATTATTATCTGATCACTAATTCCACTAACACCGTGGTAATAGTTATAAAACAGATTACCCAGTTTTGGTGTTTAAAAATATTAATGTGTTCTTATAAAAAGAATTAAAAACTCTGCTAATTTTTTTCTTGAGTGTGATTATACATTATGCTGTTAAAAAAAAATTATATATGTATTTGATGATATGTCATTTTTAATTTTGTAAATAACTTAAAATTATATAAAAATACATGTAACGTGAATCCTAATCAACAAAAATTTCAAATAATATCTACATTGTTTTGCATTTAAGCTAACGATATGTGTTTTGTTTGTGAAAAAAATTCTTTGATGCCTGTAAAAGGGTCCCTTTTTCTTTCGTTAAAAAGACGTACCTAAATGCAGAAATTATTAAGAAAAAAAAAATAGCCACAAGAATTTGTTGGTATTTTGTGCTTTTAAAAATATTTTTGTTTCTGTAGCAATCGCGTCGGTGGGTTCTTGTTTTCCTACAATTTATGTGTAAACCTATACACATAAAAGCAAATGTGACAGCAGGTAAAATTTTTGGGTAAGAAGATGTGTTTTATTGATGTATTAATGAAACTTTATTGTTTCGCACTATTGTTATTGCTTACTTTTTTATGCTACAATTATATGACCGAGACCAAAGAGTTAACCTTACTAATTTATGGTATTTATTTAACGTAACTTTGACCTGTTATAATGACTTATACATTTTTGCAGGCAAACTCAGGTGCGCATTTGGTATTTTGTAAAAAGTTATGATATACTATTAGCTAGAATTAAAATGTATGCACAGATGTTTGAAGTATGAGTAACCCAACAACGTGAATACCCTTTCTATTTTACTTACCACTATGAATACCCTAACTTTTCACTAAAATTACTTTTTCACGTTATAATTCTCATGTAATTTATTTTATTTTTGAATAAATAGACCAGGGAAATCCATTTCTATGCACAATTGTGTATACCACTACTAATACATATTTTTGTTTCAGGTTAACAGAAAAAACTTTATGATGGCACTTAAAAAATATTGTGCGGTCAAAAACGCTTTTGGTAACATCCAATGCCTTATATGCTATGCAACATTTAAGGAATAAACGGAATATGTTATTAAACGGCATTGCGATCGTTTTCATAATAATATAAATAATTTAAATGATAAGGAAAGATAAGACCTGTTTTATAAAAATAAAACAATTTTTTTAGAAAAATTTAAAAAATGGTTATTAGAAGAGGAAATTTCGAAAAAATCTAATAGCGGTTGTATAATTACAAAATCTTGAAACCTGTCTTGAAAATTATTGAAAAGTGTTTCAAATATTTCGGCATATTCATATCTTTTGTCGATTTCGAGATTTCTATAAACAAGTGCAGTTTTTGGAAAATTGGAAAAATCACCAGTTTTAATTTGGGGGAAAAAAATTAGAAAAGGTTTTGTCTTAAAATTGTGAATGATTTTTGGCAAGTCGCATATATTGCGTTCCTTTCCTTGCAATTCCAAATTAAGTTCATTTAACATACTTGTCGTATCTGCCAAAAAAAGCTAAGTCTAAAATAAAATTATTGTCTTTTAAACACTGTACTAAAACTTTTTCTATTTTCTCAGTTTCTAGGAACTGAAGAACTTCTTCTCTTAAATCATAAAGTCTATTCAGGCAATCACCGCGACTTAGCCACCGAACTTCTGTAAACATTTTCAGGTCACAATTCACAGCATTTTTGTTTTTTAAAAAGGTTACAAATTTTCGGTGGGTAAGCGCTTGATGTCCGCCTCGAATTTTATTTGTTATATCCTCTGCTGTCTTTATAGCTGGGGTATCATTTATGAATTTCGATGCAAGAGCGGTTTGATGAATTATGCAGTGAAAATTATGAACTGCACATTCGTGTTTTTTTAATTGGCATATAAGCCCATTATATTTTCCCAACATTACATTGGCTCCATCTGTGCAGACTCCAGCAAATTTGTTTATGTCTACAATGGAAAGAAGCTTCTCTGTGACAACATCATACAACAACGTACCAATTACATTTCCATAAAATGTTTATAAAGTAAACATTGACTCAAAAATAGTGTATTCGAATACAAATTACAAGTTCACACAGATCATTTATGTCAGTGCTTTCGTCTAAACAAATTGAAAAAAATTGGACGGAGGAAGAGACTCTAAAAAGTTAGTATTATAATTAAGCCTTTCCCAAATTTTGGTCTTCCTTTGTAAACAATTTCCAATATTACTAAACTTGAAATTTCCTTTTTCAATTTGGGAACTGATTTTGGTTCATAAATTTCCTCTTTTTATTTATTTATTTGTCTATGGAATTATAATCCTTACAGACTTCTTAATTAAATAAAAATAAATTTTAAAAAGTAACAAAAATTATGGATTTAAATAGATTAATATACTAGTTTTAATATCAGTGGAGCTATAAGAATAGTGAATAAATTTATAAAACTTGTTGAACTCGTTACACATCCTTCTTAAGGGGTCACCATTAGCATAATTAGCTCTAAAAAATTGAATTGATAACGGAACCAAGTGACGTGATGGGCGTTGAGGAACATTAAATGTTATATTGGTGATTAAGTATCCAGAGCAAACGTCGCCAATAATTATGTTGAAAATAAACGAGATGTTAAGCACAGTTCTACGGCTCTTTAGAGTTGGCAGCTTGATGAGGGCTAGTCTAGCAGAATAAGGCGGCAGATTCCATTGGTTAAAGTTCAACCCACGTAGACAAAAGGTCAGAAACTGTTTTTGGACTCATTCAATTTGGTCGGAATGTTTTTTATATATAGGGTCCCATATTACGGATCCATACTCCAATACAGGTCTTACCAGGGAAGTATACAGACTTTTCGTAACATATGGATCCTTGAACTCTTAAGCCCATCGTTTTACAAAACCGATCATACCTCTGCCTTTATTAGCTGTCATTGTTATATGTGCAATGAAATTTAGTTTCGAGTCAAGCAGAATTCCAAGGTCTACGAAGCTATCCACCGACTCCAACTGATGACTTTCAAAAAAGTAGAATGCAGGTATTGGACTCTTTTTAACAAAACGCATGTATTTACATTTTTTAGATTAAGTTGCATAAGATTTACATTGCACCACGTGTAAAAAGTATTTAAGTCGTTTTGAAGAAGTTGTTGCTCAGATATTTGACGATAGCTCAGAAAAACTTTGACGTCGTCCGCATACATCAGAATATTGGATGAATAAATCACCTCAGGTAGGTCATTAATAAATAATGTAAAAAGAAGTGGCCCAAGGTGGCTTCCCTGAGGCACACCAGACATAACATCTATGCTTCTAGAAATCGCGTTATTAAAGTTAATGGATTGTGTTCTGTTGCTTAGGTATGAATATATCCATTTTATACTAATATCAGTAAAACCCAGTAAATGAAGTTTAACCTTCAAAAGTCTATGGTTAACTTTATCAAAGGCCTTGGTAAAATTAGTGTATATCACGTCAGTTTGTTGTTGTTGTATAAATCCTCGATATATGGCAGTTGTAAGATGAAGGAGATTCGTTGTAGTAGAGCATCTTGTTTGAAACCCATGCTGGTAAAGTGTTCTCAAATTTGATACTTGGTAACAAAGGAATTCGGTTATAATTTTTTCGAATAGTTTAAGTATAATACTCAATTTTGCAATACCACGGTAGTTTTCAACATCCGATTTATTTCCCGATTTAAACAAAGGAATAATAAACGAATTCTTCCATAGATACGGAAAGTGACCATGCTCGATTGATACATTAAATAAAATTTCTAGAGGGCAATACTGTCAGCACAGTTAATTAAAATGTTACTTGGAATGTTATCAGGACCAGAATTGAATGAAAATTTTAGACTTTTTAATTCCTTAGCGATTGTTGCGATGTCAATAAATGGAATGTGGGTTGTTTGGTTCGCATTTATCTTGAATGGATAATTAACTGATTCGTCATAAAAGGCATTAAAATAAGTTGTGGAGAAGAAATCGGCAAACCAATTACTTATTGTGTTATTATCGCTGGATTCCATATGTTGGAAATTCATGGATGAAGGGAAGCCAGTTGTTTTCTTCTTAGAGTTAACAAAATTAAAAAACGATTTCGGATTACGCTTGAAATTATATTTCATTGAATTTAATTTGAGCGGCAAGTCGAGTATTTTAGATAATCCAAGGATGATCCGGATTTTTTGAATTTTCTGTAGTATTTGTTCTTTTTGTTTTTAGCATGAGCCAATTGTTTATTATTCCAAGGTGGACCAGTTATTTTCCTATATACTGTTTTTGGAATAGCCAAATCCATAAAACGGTAAACTTTATTGTAAAATGCGTTACACATCTGATCAACGTCAGTAAAGCACGATAAAGTATTGTGCCAATTTGTATTAGAAAATAGCTCAATTAACATATTATAATTAGTATAATAACAATTTCTTCAATTTTTCTAAAAAAATTGTTTTATTTTTATAAAACAGGTCTTCTCTTTCCTTATCATTTAAATTATTTATATTATTATGAAAACGATCGCAATGCCGTTTAGTAACATATTCCGTTCCTTCCTTAAATGTTGCATAGCATATAAGGCAAAAGCGTTATTGACCGCACAATATTTTTTAAGTGCCATCATAAAGTTTTTTCTGTTAACCTGAAACAAAAATATGTATTAGTAGTGGTATACACAATTGTGCATAGAAATGGATTTCCCTGGTCTATTTATTCAAAAATAAAATAAATTACATGAGAATTATAACGTGAAAAAGTTATTTTAGTGAAAAGTTAGGGTATTCATAGTGGTAAGTAAAATAGAAAGGGTATTCACGTTGTTGGGTTACTCATACTTCAAACATCTGTGCATACATTTTAATTCTAGCTAATGGTATATCATAACTTTTTACAAAATACCAAATGCGCACCTGAGTTTGCCTGCAAAAATGTATAAAGTCATTATAACAGGTCAAAGTTACGTTAAATAAATACCATAAATTAGTAATGTTAACTCTTTGGTCTCGGTCATATAATTGTAGCATAAAAAAGTAAGCAATAACAATAGTGCGAAACAATAAAGTTTCATTAATACATCAATAAAACACATCTTCTTACCCAAAAATTTTACCTGCTGTCACATTTGCTTTTATGTGTATAGGTTTACACATAAATTGTAGGAAAACAAGACTTTTTTAAATATTTTTACTTACTTAAGAAAAGTGTTTTCAAAGAAAAAACCCACTGACGCGATTGGTTCAGAAACAAAAATATTTTTACAAGCACAAAATACCAACAAATTCTTGTGGCTATTTTTTTCTTAATAATTTCAGTATTTAGGTACGTCTTTTTAACGAAAGAAAAAGGTACCCTTTTACAGGCATCAAAGAATTTTTTCACAAACAAAACACATATCGTTAGCTTAAATGCAAAACAATGTAGATATTATTTGAAAATTTGAAATTTTTGTTAATTAGGATTCACGTTACATATGTATTCTTATATAATTTTAAGTTATTTACAAAATTAAAAATGACGTATCATCAAATACATATATAATTTTTTTTAACAGCATAATGTATAATCACACTCAAGAAAAAAATTAGCAGAGTTTTTAATTCTTTTTATAAGAACACATTAATATTTTTAAACACCAAAACTGGGTAATCTGTTTATAACTATTACCACGGTGTTAGTGGAATTAGTGATCAGATAATAATTTATAATAATATTTTTTAGTATTGCATAAGAAAAAATAAAAAAGTGATGTAAAATTATTAGAACCGAATCCATATACGTATGTAAAATAAACCCTATAATAAATGTGACTATCAGCTTCTTCCACATTGGACTGTTAGACATTTTGAAATTTTTTATCTGAAATATTAAAAATTGCTTTTAAATCTCAAATAATTACCATTTTACAAAGTTCTTTGCTTTGCATGTAAACTTATGAAATGTTACATTATTCTACATTTAAGTCTTAAAATTTAAACTCTAAATATAAATTGCACGCAAGGCATTGGATGTTTCCAAAAGCATTTTTGACCGCACAATATTTTTTGAGTTTAAGCTGAAACAAAATAATATAACATCCGCTGGACATGTACACTTGTCGAAGTCACATCGACGACTGAATTGAAGAGTATAAAAATATGTGTTAGTAGTGGTGTACACAATTGTGCAAAGAAATGGAAACCCCTGATATAAATACTATATTTTATTAAAACATTTGTATCGTTTTGCATGTTTCTTATATTTTTGGACTCCTGTTATAAAGCTCAACTTCAAATTATATCTTGGGTTTTTTTTTTCAATAAATAAACAAACCATTAAAAAATTATAGAGCAATTCCATATGAAAACGATCAAAATTGGCAAATTTTTGGACGACCCCTCTCCGATTTTAAAATAAATAGTCTCAATCGATTGCCCAGCAAAAAATAATGTACCTACATATTTTTTTTTTTTTTTATAGTGACTGGTTTAGTGGTGGTGTACACCACTGTCATGTGACAAAATTGAAGAATTCTTCATAAGGGACCTCATTGAAAGTTGTTTTAAAAAAAAACTACTAAAGCGATCGCAACGAGTGATAGCTCGTTGGAAAGGTATTGAATCAGGCTTTAATTGAAAAATAAAATTTTCCTAATTTTTCTTAGAAATTTACCTTTAAATTTTCCCAAGAAAATTAAATTTTCCGATTTTCCACAGAAGCTCCTAAATTTTCCGGCTAATTTTTTTTTTTTGGATTCCTCATAATTTTTGCTTTAAGAATCAGCAATAAAAAAATGGGCCCCGACTCCTTGTTTGGACAGGAGAAGAGCATTTAAGAGACCACCTTGTTAAAAATACATTTTAAAAAAATTATTTTACAGTTAAAAATACATTTATGAAGAAAAAATCAATTTTTTTTAAGAGCCCCAAGTTGAGTGTGTAGTGAATATGGTCTGCCTGCCTTCACAAGATCGGCCATAAATCCATGGATAATAGCAGCAGTGGCATGTAATGGCACACCAAACCCGACTGAGGCTACAGGTCATAAAATGTTTTGTAAATTTTTTAAATTACCAGGTAATAAATATTTCGCCTAAAATGACACGTGCAGAAACAAGTCATAAAACACGGATTTTCCATAAATATGGCGAAATATTTATTACCTGGTAATTTAAAAAAATTTGCAAAACATTTTATGACCTGTGGTCGGCTTATTGGCAGTAACCAATTAAGTCCCTTTTAAAAAACATTTTATGACCAGTAGTTCACGCAAATTTTCCTATTAAAGAAAAGCAAATATCGCTTATTTTTTTTTACCTATTTTTTACCAAAAAATAAATATTAATACTTCACACACTCTGAGTCAAATTTCAGTTGAATACTAAACGTGAAAGTGTTAAAGTGTTTTTTTTGTAAAGTAAAGGGTGAAGCTGTAAAGACAATTTAAAGTAAAATGAATAAATTTTGCTGCAATCCGTTTAACAAGAGTGGACATCGTTCGAAAAAGATAAAAGTATTAAAATTAACTGGTGTTTCGAAGCGATACATGAATGAATTAAATATACAATACGGTGAAGAAGCAGAATTCATTTGCCCCAAGTGTAAAATCGATTTGTCTCAACAAGCAAATGCATTGAAACAAATGCAGCCACAATCCGAGAGTGAAATGACAAGTGAACAAAATGTTTCATCTGATAGTGAGTAGAGTTGTGTAGTTCATGAACGAACTAGTTCAATTGAACTATTCAGTCAGATGAACGATGACCGGTCTTTTTGGATCACCGTTCGTTTTAGTTCACTAGTTCGTTTTGGGTCAGTATGTCTTTTTTTGTCAGTTCACTTTCGGTCTTTTTTTGTCAGTTAGTTCAATTTAGGTCTTTTTTGTCAGTTCACTTTTTGTCTGTTTTTGTTGCTTACTCGATAGAATAACTGATTGAAAAGAAACAACAATACTATTCTTGTGTATTTTTATTCTTGTGAGCTGTTTCTGTTACTCATTGCCACATTGATTTACACATTTTCATAATACAATCAGGGTTGTCGAGTATAATAATTTCTCGACTATACGTCCGGTACGTACCATTTCAAAGAACTTGCTTTGACTGTCTTTATATGCATATAATTTCAGCTGCTAATGCCTGTGTTGAAAGAGTTTTATTAATAATGAACTCCACAAAAACTCACTTTCAATATATAATACGAAGTTCCTATTGCATTATATATTGAAAGTTATTACGAGTTATGAACTATATGCAATATAATTAATCAAAAAAATCCTATACAATGTATTGAAAAAACAATAAGAATTGTCTTGCAGCTGAAATGTATACCGTTATAGATATGTATATGGGGGATTTCATGTCAAGTGACCCAACTTTTGAAATCGATGTCTTCCGATTTGGATGAAATTCGCACCAAGGTTAGTCTTATTGGATAGTAGTTTAGACACAAATTTTCAACAAGATCGGTCAAAAAGTTTCTGAGTTAGAGGGGGTCAAAATTTGACATTTTGGCCAAACCGGTGTTCTTTCGCATCCATGTTACTTATAATCTATTGGTGGTAGCAAAATTTGTCAAAAACAAATTAGATAGCTTTCAATTAGATTAGATAGCTTTCAAGCTTTCAAAAATTTCTTAAAAATTTTTTTTTTTAAATTTAAAACTTATTTTTTATTTTTTTTGAAAAGGGTATTTTTTTTTTTTTTTTTCTCTCAAAATAAAGCTTAGGTCTTTTCCTTTAAGTTAGTTATGGTCGCTATTTGGGATGCGAGTGGGTTATGTAGAAAAAAAAATAATTTCTAGGTCAAGACGATGATTTTTATTTTTATTTTGTTCATATCATGGCGACTTTTTTATATTTTTGTCGAAATAAAGGTATTCGGATTTCGTATTTTTGAGGATTTATAAAAAATATTTTTAATAAAAATCTGGCTGCCGTTCCCAACTTTCCTACAATTAACATGGGCGCTGCCAGTTGTTATTAATATAAAACCCGCCAAATGCAAATTTTTTCATTTGTGCATATTTATTAAAATAAGACCTTTAAATAATTAACCAAATTCGATATTCGACAGCTTTATTTTTAAAAGCTTAGTCGAGTTTTAGAGCACGAAATTAGTATGGAAAAACCGCTTTTAATGTATACATTACTTAAGCATTCGTTTATGAAACGTAACTCTTCATTTAAATAAAATAAAGTTACTCTTCTTCGAATCGACGAACTTTTAAAAAAAAATTCTAGCGGAACGATTTTTAAAGTAAAAAATCAACAACAAATTTTTCAGTTAAGCATTTTATTAAAAAATAAAATAAAGCATAAAATATATGAGTTTTCCTCTCTTTCAAAGGAACTTTTATTTGTTCGGGTGAAATCATGCAACCTAATTTTGAAGCAGATACCTTGAACCGATTAAGATGACATTTTGTAAATACGTTCAGTTTGGCTGATAATGCACGGTTAACTTTGTAAAGTTATTCTAAATCCAGCTTGGTAAGACACCCAAGATGTCGGACTAATTATTTTTAATGCATTCCTACAATATGAGTATAAAAGGAAGGGCTTGCTGAGAAAAGGTCGACAAATAAAGTGACGTTACTCTAGATCCAATGCGGCGGACTAAGTTTTGAATGAAATAAATTAAAAGTAAAAAATCTTTTTATAAAAAAACAAGCTTTTATTTAAATGCGCTGAAAAAAAAATATTTTAAAATAAGAAACCTTTTAAAAAAATTTACATGCTCTAAAAAGAAAATTTGAGTTTAGAACTTTTACTATCAACTTATAACGTCATTAAACAATTTGTATGGTATACAAGCTTGTCGCGAGATTAACTTGTGTAGACAAACAAGTAAATTATATAACTTGATGTGATTGATTTTAACTAAACAAATTTTCAAACAAAGTAAATACATATAAATAGATTAATGACGTTATAAGTCGATAGTAAAGGTTTATTAATGTTTTTCTTTTTAGCGCATTTTAAAAAGGGTTTTTAATTTTTATAAAATACAAACATAATACCCATAACATAATAATATGATAATAACATAATAATGAATAATAATAATTACTAGCTATTTGTTCATTGTTTTAATATTTAGAGTTGGTGCAATCGCTGCTATTTTTATTTATTTTTTGTTTAAATTTAAACGTATTTTGTTCTTAAAATACGACATAAATTCGAAATTTTTTCTTACATTATTTTTGTTTAAATTCATTTTTGAAGAATTGCGCTCTTACTTTGAATAAGCCTCACAACAAATTTTTTTTCTTTCTATTAAAATGAAGTTATTTAAACAAATGGAAAATGAGAACACCAAACAAGTTTTAAAATCGCCACGTTTGGCGAGAAATCACTACATGTGGCAGCCCAGATTGTACTATGAATTTTTTAAAACAATGTGGCAAACCGCTACTGGCAATGTGTTAAAGAAAAAAGTATAAGCACTGTAATAGTATTGTTGTTTCTTGTCAATCAGTTATTTGGTATACAACAGGGATGTTAAATAGGGGTTTAAATCTTGTACAAACTTCCAAAAAAATGTACTTTTTGGACCTTTACGGAACCATTTTTTTTTAATTTATTAAAATAACAAAACGAGTAAAAGTTATAAAAATAAAACAAAAAAAGCAGGATAATATAATGTCTTTCGTATATGCTTGTTAAGTTAAGTAGTACTTCTATATTCCAAAAAAAATACTGATGTTTTGCTTATAGTGCCATCGTCTGTGGTAAAAAAGAAACAAAGGTAGTAACACATGATTTGACTAATGTTGCCTCGTCTGTGGGTACCATAAGTTCCCTTTTACAATGTGGCAAGTAAAAGGCAGACAGGCGAAGTTTGTAGGCGATAAAAGGGGACTAAGTGCTCTATACACCAAAATACTAGTCGCATATTTAAGCACCCATTACATTAACAATTTGTTGTACAACATAAATGCAATGAAAAGGACTCATTAATTTGCTTGTTATACAAAAAAAGCAAAAAGGGGGAGCTATGACAAATTTTTAAATTGTACCAAATGAGTCACGGTAGTACCACGGTACTTTGGAAGGTCAAAATGTACCAAAAAAAAAGTACAATTGTACCAACTTTAACATCCCTGGTATATAATATGAATCTGAACAAAAAAACAATTGCGAATTTGGTATGTGCTTATTGTTTTCTATTCTTGGGTACACTCAAAATAGTTTTACAGTTACTAAATGTAATTTATTAAAATCGTTTTCCGTAAAGTTAAAAAATTAATGAAAATTTTGTTATATTAAATATAATTAAACTAATTTAACATATTTTTCCAAAAACAAACTACAAAAAATAATACGGGTTTTCAGGATATCGCTTAAAATTACCATTTGTGCAAATGAACAAACTTGCGAGACTCGTTTCATAAATACCCTTTTTAATTTTTGTGTAATTTTAAGCGACTAAACATTTCAAACTGAAATGTCAATACAAAAATAAATTATAAAAATAAAAGTTGAAATTTGTGAATAAAAGGTGAAAATTGTTTTTTAAACATGCATAAAGAAAGCAAAAAAGAATAATTTGCTTAAATTATTGAAAGAATTTATTGTTGGTGATTTTATTAACATTTGAATTTTTCATTGAAAACGGTGGCAAAGGTGCCCGTAGACGACATGTTTTTTACACGACATGTCAACTTTTCAAGTCATATGTAATTGTGAATGTCTGTCAAAATTGCTGTTTTACAGAAATTTAATAACATTTGGTCACAAACGTACATGTAATTTGCTTCTGACATTGTCTATGTTTTTTCTCTGTAGCTATAGAATAAAACAAAGTAGTTCTTGGTTTCAAAATAGCGTGCTGCCGGCACAAAAATTTTTATTTGCGCCGTAAAAAAGTTCAACCATCTAAACATTATTTTTTTTTTCTTTAAATTCGAATATACCAATTTAGGATATTATAATGATGCGTTTTTATTTATATATGTACTTAATTTCTATTCAATGGTGAAATTATTATACATATATCGGTATTGTTAAATACTAACTTAAGCCGGTTAATGATTCCGTGAACAGTGCACCGCCGCTGCGATTTTCTTCCCGGCATAGATTTTTGACACAGCTGATGTCAGATGGTTTGTCAGAAAAAATAGACCACGCTCTAATTGAAATTTTGTCAGATGCAATGTTTTAAAGGTAACACACGACATGTATGTATTTTGCAGTGGGAAATTTGACAAGTCAGATGTAAAAAACATGTCGTGTACATGCAACTTAAGCAATTAAAAAAATTCGTTTGTATAAATGCACAATTGAACAGCACAAGTTTACGGGTCAGAATTGTTGGGCAAATTTACGAAGTTTGTGTAAATGAATTCTCATACAATTTTTGACAGTTCATTTTGGATGGTTTAAAAATGCACAGTTTGCACAGATTGCGAGACTTTTAAGAGATATAATGAAAACCCTAATTGATTTTTATTTCTGTAAATATGTATGTTCAGTTTTATGCATAAAATAAAACTGAAAAACATGTGTACAAACATGTGTACATAAATAAAAGAAAATAAAAAACAAAAAATATTGGTAGGTAATAATGACAGGTTAAAATACTGATTTAGCTGTCTTAGTACGTAATTTAAATTTAGTTAAAATTAACTGAAAACACCTTTGAATATGTTTTTGTAGTTTAAATTTTTTTAATTTAAAATAAAGAGAAAAGTTAATTAGTTTCTACGTTATAAAATGAACATTAATAAAATTAACCGTAAAATTCCTTTATTTAAAATGAAATGATCCGTTTTCTAATTACATTTTCAGTTTTTAAACTTAATATTATTTTGAATTTACCTACATAATATTTTGAGTGTATTTTACACGAGTATGCTATATTTGTTTCTTTTAACACATTTATCATCGATTGTAAAGACCAAGATGACAAGACAAGTGTACTACTGAACGAAAAAGACACAAAAGACAAAGTGACCGGTGAACTAAAAGAACGAACTAGTTCTTTTTTTTTAAATGAACTAAAATGACCGGTCACCAAAATGAACTTTTAAGCCCAAGTCTAATAGTGAGGCAGACATTCCGATGGTCAATATGTCTTTGAGTCCTTTGAATGAGGCTATTACCACTTTAGGTGAAACGCCTATTAGAAAAAGAAAGTTGCGAAGTGAAACATACAGGAAAGAGAAAAAAGGCAAGGTTATGAGTGCAATCAAAAATTTTCAGATAGCGAATTCTGGGTATTTTCTAAACATTTGCCAGCCATCCATTACTGACATTATTGTCTTTTTAGGTTGCAGTTACACGAACTCGCGCTTAGCTATTGATATTGAAATTAGAACAGTGATTGCGCAATTACGTTTTCGATGCTTCAAGAAAACATTTGTATAAACTTGCTTTAAGATCGGCATATTTTGTTATGTTTTCCTGTATGCTTTTTCCTATGTATTCTTCAAAGCCTCGAAAATTTTGTGACGTTTCGTTTTTATTTTTGAGATGGCAACTTCAGATATACAATAATACAACGCCGATAGTTTTTCTTTAATGTATTTCTGTTTAAACTCTCATCTTTCAGCTTAAAATTTAATCTAATTTGTAATCGTTTGTACAAATCAGTACTTTTATTAATACGATCTGAAAAGTTAACTTAGAGTTAACGTTTAGAGCGGCAGAGAAGCGCTAAAATTTGGTTAACTTGACCGAAAGATTACTGTATCGCGATTCTACTTCAGAGCACTTTATCAATAGTATAGGAAGAAAAAAAATATAATCTGAATCTTTAAAGTATTGGTATCATAATAAAGTCTTTCGAAACACATTTCATATGATGTATTAAATATACCGATTTATTAACTCCTTAAGAGGATTTATCTTAAAATGTTGTCGATATGTATAATAATATTTCCTCAAATATAATATGTTATAGAGAACACCCCAAGTTTTTGTATGCTATATTTTTAGAAACTCCATCATATAAAATTTTTAAGTTATTAGGGTTAAAAAAAAAATTTATTTTGGAAAACTTCACAATTTATTTATAAGTTCGAGTTAAAATATATAGTGGTAATAGTTTATTCACTTGTTAAATCGGGTTTTCTCGACTTTTTTGAATTGTGCTGATTACTCGGCCCATTAGCACGATTTTCTATGTTACTAAGTAAATTTTTTTAAAGAAAACTTTACTTCTCTGTGCATATATTAAAAGTTTCGGTTATTTTTTTGTTCATTTGGGTCCCATTAATCACATTTTTTTGGAAATTTTACCATAAATTTGAAAAATAATGCTCTGTAACTTTTAAAATTTATATTGAAGTTAAAAAACCAATGATTCAGTTTAAAAGGTGGATAAATTCTGAGTCATTGCTAAAAAAAAGGTAATTGAATTTGCTCTTACTGTTCCAAAGTTATACCCTTTTTTTTAAGTTTTGTACCCATTTTGTGAAATTAAAAATATTGTAATATGTTTGCCAGTTATGCTTCGGATTTGTTTTAATGTTAGATATTTAGATATTAGGTATTCTTTTAAAATAATAAATATGGGTGGTTTTTTGTTCTGTAGCACAGACTTCAGCAATGCGAGTCCAAAAAATTCAAGGCAGCTTACTTCTCATACCCAAAAAAAATTAAAAAACTATTTTTTTTTAGCTTTCAATTATTTATTAGAACTTTTACGATGAAGCTATATGCCCTGCAATAAATTCTGAAAGTCTGTTGCAGAGGTTGTTAGATTAATGTAAGTATTAGCTAAGGCCACGCCGTGTTCTGTGACATCATTTACCACGTGTCATTGCTAAACTTTGTTCTTTGCTTCATTAAATGATTTGTTTGTATGCCTTTTAAACTGAATCATTAGTTTTTTTAACTTCAATATAAATTTAGTAACAAAGAAAATCGTGCTAATTGGCCGAGTAATTAGCAAAATTCAAAAAAATCGAGAAAACCCGATTTTCGGGTTAAATTCGATTTTAGCGACCTCTAAACCTCTTCCGAAAAATCTGAAAAAAATCACAAAAATACTTTACCCTATAAGCTTTCAAAAAATGCTGGGGTACCTATAAAACTAATATACATATCGCACTTAATCAACAAGAGGGCATTAACTCAAAATTTAAAAATTTTCAGTAGAAGAAAAACAATTTTTAATTTAACATTGAATACATATGAAAAACTATTTTAAAGCCAACCGTTTCATTACCAAAAAGTAGACCAAATAGCACGATATTCTTACAGTGGTTAGATATGAATATAACTTGTCGATTTATTAAAAAAAGTGAAAAAATAAAAATTTCGAGTTAATACCCTCTTGTAGATTGAGTGCGATATGTAGAAATATATTTATTTAATGTTAAAAAACATATCGCACTTGATTATAAACAGAGAAGTAACTCAAAATGTAATAATTCTCAGTAGAGCAGAACAATTTTTTAATTTTATGAGGCATATTTCTTTTAGGCATATGAAATTTTGTGACAATTTTTCTAAAAATGTATATACATATAACATAAGTTCCCTAATCTCAATGTTTATAACAAAGCCTTTTATATATTTTCCATTTATATTTATTTCGTTGTCAATCCAAAAAATTATTATAATATATTATAAGCACTAATTCTTCTAATTTTTGATTAAATTAGCAGCACTTTTTCTGTTTTGTAGCGTACAAAAATAGAAATTAGTTTAATTTGACTACAACGACAAAATTAGCATAGACAACAACCTGCAGCCATTTAGCCGTATCGTCGCACAGTGGCGCCCGTAGAGCAAGCGAGGTTGCAAAAATCAAAATTTTCATGAGTGCCGACGAAGTTTTGAATAAACCCATGTTATAGGAAACTTTTCAACGATTTCAAATATGCCACTCTTAATAATATCACATTTTTAGTTTAGAAGATATAACCGTTCAAAGTTGACCGACTTTCGGTTTTCAAAAAAACACACAATTTTTAGTCAATTTGTTGAGATTTCAGGTGTAATATCACGAAAAATAGGTAACGAATCGCCTTATTTTTTGTTTGTATTGATTGATGTATTTATTAAATGTATAATGATAAAAAAAAATTAACTGTTTGCGTTGTGTTTCTCCTGGTAAATCACTATTTAAAAACTATCCGTTTTTTCACTATTTTTAAACTTTGACGGAAAATAAAAAACAACTATATTTTTCTATATTTGCCATATTTGAAAAACCTGTTCTTTGATTAGTTCTTTACATAATTCAAAATTTTTATCTGCCCGTACGTGCCCGTTTGGCTTCTAGAGGTAAAAAAGTTTAAAAAGACATGGTTGCAGAAATTGTATGGCGTCCATCCCTTATATGTTTTGACTGACAGTAGTTTGATCTAATAGTTTGAAAAAAACTACTCATTGAAATTAGCAGGTATGTACCTCACATAAACAATACTTTGGCGTACAAATGGTCAGGAACAATATTGACTTATGGTTCCTACAGGTAGGCACAAATCTTATTTGGACACGTGCATAATATCAAAATTGCATTATTCAGCCTAAATCCATATGTATGCAGGGAACAGATAAATTTTTAGGCATGGTAGCATAAGCCTATATATTGCAAAATAAGCATAATGCCTGGATTAGTCTACGCCTGAAAGTTGGCGCAACAATTACTGAAACCATTAAACAATTTAAGTACTGAAAACATGTATCCACAGAAGAAGTTGACCCCGACCGTCCATAAAATATTGGCGCATGGCAAAGATATAATTGAGTACCAGTCTTTGCCAATTGGTGAGCTTTCTGAAGAAGCACAGGAGTCTCTTAACAAATTTTATAAAAAACTAGCTTAACCCGGTGCGCTTCGCTACCCCTGCACCTACCCCATTTATTTTTGTTTTAAAATTTGTCCTGTAAAGGTTGATAGCTCTTGTGTTCAGATATATGGTATTTAATATGTCTTCTATGAGGGGTACTGCTCCTACTCTGTCTACCCCGCACATTTTTATATTGAAATTTATAGTTTACTATAATAGTAGCTTTAACCACGTTTGAAGACTCTCCCTTTAATAGTTCTTCAGTTGAGCGATATTTAATGTATGCATCCTATGGGAGGTATTTCCCCCCTGCGCCTACCCGCTTTATTTTTATTTTCAAAAGTGTAGTATACCATAAGAGTGACTTTTAGAAAGTTTGAACATTCTCACTATTACAGTTCTTAAGATATGCGATGTTAAACATTGGCGTCCTATGGGGTATTCCTATACCCCCGCTGCTTTTTTATTTCAATTCCGGGGCTCAGAAGATCCTACTAAAAAAAGTTCAGCAAAATGCGTGCAGCGGCTCTTAAGATATGCGATAATTAATATTGGCATCCTATGGGGGGTACCAATTCCCCTGCCCCTATCGAAAAAATAAGTAGCCTAATTTATTTTTAGGGCTCACGTGATGTTACTGTAAAACTTTCAGGAAAATCGGTTCAGTAGTTTCGGAGTCTATAAAGCGACAAACAAACATACAAACATACATAATTCATTTTTATATATATAGATAGATAGATAGATATAGATTGCAGAACACATTCAAAGCATCAAGGAAAAATGAGGACCTCTTCAACATGTTGGCAGCATCTTCCGATGCATGTGAAGTCACGAATAGAGTTACAAAATAATTATAGTTTAGAAATGGTTAGTCTTTTAGATATACCTTCTCTTACGAATTGTGATGAATATTTTACAGAAAATTGAAAAAATAAATTTAAAAAAAAAATAATTTTTTTTTTAATTTGTTGGGTAATAATTTAAAACATAAAACCCTTAAGAAAAAAAATAAAAACAATCTAAAAATGTAAAAATAATTTTTTTCAGTTACCATAAAATTGATTTTTCTACTAATTTTAACTTTGATAACCCATAAGTAGGCCCCTACAAAGCGTAGCACCCTTTCCAAACCCACATTTCATAGGCTGAACAGTTATCTATCATATGCTGTTTAAACTGTTCAATTATCTTATTCGGTTCAAAAGATATGATTTTTGCAACGAAAAAACTCAAATGGCGCCACTGTGCGTCGTTAAAATAATCATTTCCATATACACACATGTATTCTATTGTTGACATATTGAAGTCGGTAGTCTGCTGTCTCGAATGTGTTTAAAGCATAAAAGCCCAACCATAATATGCATAGCCAGCCTTGCTTAACCTACTGTCAAAAATTTACAAAAAGTCTCTCATATGTACTTAAAAAAACAAAAACAAACTAAAAAAACATTTGATTCCGTACGGAATGTGCGATCAGCTACGCACTTTGCTTAAGCAAATGACAATTTCGTAAAACTTAACAAAACGTTTCCTTAAGTTCAATATGGTTTGCTCATATGATTTACATATATTCGCACTTTTGCTGAAGCCAACTTAAGCTCATTATGGTTGGGCCTTAAGACTTTGATTTTATTATTTATTTTATTTAATTTTATGAACAGCCGCTTGTGCGACTGTTCACTTTGGTTTATATACACAGAATGCATCATAAATATGATACTTTGTTCAATGCCACTTAAGGCTGGTATTCCTTCCTATTTAGTCGCACGATATGTCAAAAAAATCGTGTGTGCTCATAATGTATGACAGTGTGGCTTAACATTGAATTGAGTGACAGATATTTTTGACAAGTCTGTCCGACTTGGAAATGTTTATGAAAATTTTCATAAAATGGTAGGTTCTATGCGATCAGAGTTGCATTTTCTTGTAAAGTAGCTGAGTCATTTGAGTTTGCATCTTTTTTGTGGGATAGTGTGGCATTGACAGCAGATTTTTCAGACATTTATTTTTGGTCGGATAGAATTCTGTCAGATTTTCGTGTGAATGAATCGTACGATTGCGTCGGATAGTGAATCACGGCCTTTACAAATAATTTTAAGACATTGTTGGGAATGTGCTAGTCAGCTTAATCCCTACAATGAGTTTGGTGTGTGTGGACATTGTTGCTTCAACAAAGTGTGAAGCTCGTGTTACATACAGAAGGTATGATAACAGCGACTAATCAAACACACTACAAAAGAAATATCAATACGAATAATTGATTATTCTTTTATATATTACTAAATTTTGGATACATATGTTTTTATTTTTCTTAACGTAGGGGGCTATGGTGTCTGGTTCCTATAGCTTACACATTCCCTTCCCCCTTTTTTTTTTTTGACGAATTGGAAGGAATGAATTTACCGGGTCCATTTTCAAATGGTAGTGAGTGATAAAAGGGACAATAAAAAATTTTACTTGTAAGTGACACATATGTAAATACGAAAGGAAGAACAATATTATTTTTTTTTTTTATAATTAATGGAATAAACAAATAAATATTTGATTTATATAAAAGAAAATTTTAGAATTTGTTGTATGCCCAAAACATACGTGGAAAAATAAAGTTGTGGCCGTTTCTTGTTTAATTTAGCCAAAAGAAACGGTCAAAAGAAAACTAAAAAAAGTTATTCAAATTAATTTAAAATAATGTATGCTTCATAATTAGCATATTTACCTCTAATTCAAACAAAAAAAAATTATAAGTTCACTATCAGTGAATAAAAAATTGTGTTTGGATGTTCTAACTGAGAGACGACATATCTCTAGGGAAAATTTCTGTATTATGGAGTCTTTTGACTCTGTTCTTATGGACAGTGAAAAGTTTACCGTTAGTGTCCATCAATGTGACATTGTTTAAGATGTCAATTTCTTTAACTGTGAAGGGACCTTTGTAGACCGCATCCAGTTTGTGTCCTGCTTCATTGCGGACTAGAACAGAGTCATTAACATAGAGTGTGATTGGATTTGAATTTTCATCGGAGAACTTCTGTCTTAGAAGTTTAGCATTTTCAATGAGACTAGCGGCTCTACGTTGTGCTACTTGGAGTCTGAATTTGACTTCCTTTTCATATGCATCAACGTTATATATTGGGTCTATGCTATTAGTATCGGTAAAATCTAGCTCTCTGGGGACTTTTCCATAGATTAATTCATATGGACAATATCCATGAGCTGTAGATGGAGTTGTATTATAACAATATACAAAAAATTTTAACCAATTATCCCAATCGGATTTGTCTGATGACACATAAGATCTTAAATACTCGTTGAATGTTCTGTGAGATCTCTCAACAGTACCGAGCGTCTCATGATGGTAGCCTGTAGAGTTTAATTTCTCTATCTGCATCAGTTTGCATAGCTCCGTTAGTACTTGATTTATATATTCAGTACCTTGGTCCGTTACTATGGTGTTCATTGGACCATATATTAAAATAAAACCTTCCATAATTGCTTTCGCAACATTTCTGGCTGATTTATTTATAATTGGGATAGCCACTAAATACTTTGTTAAATCGCACATTATAGTCACAACGTATTCATTCTGTGAACCTGATCGAGGAAGAGGTCCTATAGTGTCGATTATTACTCTTTGAAAAGCTTTTAGAGGAGTAGGTGTTAAAACGAGAGACTCCTTGCCCTTAACCGTGGTTTTATTGGTTTGGCATTGAAGGCAATGTTTGACATATTTGGCTATGTCTCTAGTCATGCCTTTCCAATGATATTGAAATCTTATCTTTTTGATCATTCGAGTAATGCCTGGATGGCCACCAGTAATGGGATCATCATGATATTTATGCATAATTCTCAGTTTTTCAGAATCAGAAGAAACTTTAGTAAGTTTCGGAACGAGCACAATAGTTAAATTAGAATCTTGCAAGATTATATTACCTTTACTTTTGAAGGTTTCAATATCTGTTCCTAGGTAAAATAGCATACTGTCATCTAGTGAGAGTAGCAATGTTGTTAGGCCAATATTATTAGCTATTTTTTCAAGCTTTAGAAAGAGGTGACCTAATTCGACTTTTCTATTAATAATGAGGTCTTTCAACTTAAATTCGGTAAGAACTTGCTTTTCCTTATGGATAATTGCATTATCCTTAATAAAATACATTCGAGGTATTTAACGGTGCTCATGGGCATTTATAGCCTCATATACGTTTAACTTGGGTGATTCTGTTAGCGGTGGAGAAGTTTTACTAGAACTTGCTCCGCTTGTTTTTGCCTGAAGTTTGGTTGTAACCTTCAGTACTGTGTTGACTTCAATGTTCTTTATATCCTGAAACTCTATGAGTGACAGTGCGTCTGCCACTGTATTTTCCTGACCCCTAATATACTCGACTATAAAGTCGTATTCCTCGAGGTCGAGTCTCATACGGGTGAGCTTTGAGGAGGGATTCTTTAGTGAGAATAGGTAGGTAAGTGGCCTGTGATCACTTTGGATTACAAACTTTTTGCCGTAAATGTATGGTCTGAAATATTTTATAGCCCAATGTATTGCAGTTAGTTCCTGCTCTATGGTAGATTTGTTACTTTCACCTTTAGTGAAAGATCTAGAAGCGTATGAAATTGGCATTAGAATACCTTGTTTTTCTTGACTAAGGACAGCACCACAAGCGTGTTTGCTTGCATCTGTAGTATATCATTTATGTCTGTCGCACTCGTTGAAGATAGACGTGTTATCTAAGGCATACGGTTTATTTTTTTTTTATAAAAACGTGAACAAATAAAGTATAAAACAAGTTAGAGTGCTATATTCGGCTGTGCCGAATCTTTGATACCCTCCACCGACAGGATTGGGCTCTATATGATAAATACATACATATATATTATAAACTACTCTTCACAAAAACGAGCGTTAGCATTAACATTAGTTGCGGTTTAGACCTGAATTAAATTATTGACCGACAATAAGAAAATTTTATGCGTTTCTTGTTAGAACTTTGAACTGTCTTGAGTAAAATATCATGATTCGTAACAGATTTAGCCGAACTAAAATGATTTTTAGGAGGGTAATTTGTATTGGACCCATGGTAAATTATGGACCAATCATCCCAAAATTCTGAAGACTGATTTCTGGTATTACAAAAAATAAATTAGAATAAATTTCAATACAGCAGTGTAATTTGTTTTAGCGTTAACAGTAAATTTCACAAATTTGCATGATATTTTTTCTTGCCATATGAATTAAGGTAAAAAATTTCACCGCAATATCTATATATGTGATGGTTTTAGGCGAATTTAATTATTTTCCCAAAGTTGGCTTTATTTGGTTTTAAGCTGTTTTCCGAGAGTAGGGTTTATATGGGGCCTAGGGTAAATTAAGGACTAATCTTTTTTGGCAGTGTGATTTCTCGTCCTAAAAAACTGTGACGTACCGAACATCAATTTGATAGCATCATTTATTACGGTTTTAGGCGTACTAAACAATTTTCCGGAGGTAGGGTTTATATGGGGCCTAGGGTAAATTATGGACCACTCTTCACGAAATTTGGCAGTGTGATTTCTCGTCCTATAAAACTGTGACGTACCGAACTTCTATTTGATAGCATTATTTATTACGGTTTTAGGCGTACTAAACTGTTTTCCGCGAGAAAGGTTTATATGGGGCCTAGTGTAAATTATAGACCGATCTCCAAAAAATTTTACAGTTTGATTTGTGGTCCTATGAAACTGTGACGTACCAAATTTAAGTATGCTAGCGTTATTTATTGCGGTTTTAGGCGTACTAAACTGTTTTCCGCGAGAAGGGTTTATATGGGGCCTAGTGTAAATTATGAACCGATCTCCAAAAAATTTTACAGTTTGATTTCTGGTCCCATAAAACTGTGACGTACCAAATTTTGGTATTATAGCGTTATTTATTACGGGTTTAGGCGTACTAAACTGTTTTCCGGGAGTAGGGTTTATATGGGACCTAGTGTAAATTATAGACCGATCTTTAAAAAATTCTACAATGTGATTTCTGTTCCTATAAAACTGTGACGAACCAAATTTTAGTGTGCTAGCGTTATTTGTTGCGGTTCTAGGCGTACTAAGCTGTTTTCCGGGAGTAGGGTTTATATGGGGCCTAATGTAAATTATGGACCGTTCTTCAAAAAATTTTACAGTGTGATTTCTGGTCTTATAAAACTGTGACGTACAAAATATAGTATGCTAGCGTTATTTATTGCGGTTTTAGGCGTACTAAACTGTTTTCCGCGAGAAGGGTTTATATGAGGCCTATGGTAAATTATGGACTGATCTTCACGAAATTTGACAGTATGATTTGCAGTCGTATAAAGCGAATTCGTGCAAAATTTTATGTCATTCCGTGCATTATTCCACCATTTATGATAGTTTTTGTATCAAAATTATCAATTTTTTTTGGGTAGTGGTTCCACATTTTGATTAATAGTTCTGATCATACTAAGCCGATGTTGCTGGATTTCAATCCCAAACTGCTTAGGATAACTACAAGCAATTTGAGACCAAGTTTGTTCTTTTCTTTGGCGTTTTTCGAAAGTGAGCGTGTTTTCAACAGACGGACAGAGGGACAGGCGGACAGACAGACGGACATGGCTAAATCGACTTAGAATTACTCAAGGGGCCAGAATATATATACTTTATGGGGTCTTAGATGTATTATAAAAAAGTTTCACACGGAATGACAAACTTAGTATACCCTCATTCGCCACAGTGGTGGTGGAGGGTATAAAAAAGTAAATAAAAGAAAAAAATACGTGTAAGTTAACACACTACACCTCAACCAACATAAGTGAGTCAACGACCCAACTTGTACACGCGCATACTATAAATTGCAACTAGGCAATTATTGTGGATAAGTGTGTTGTAAGGCGAAGCCCTGTTTGCGCTTGCATTGCAAAATCATGGGAATATAGCTGTTCATCCGTTCCCATTAATTTAAGTTAGAATAAGCATTTTTATTAATTAAATCTAAGTTCTTTTATAATTGTTTAGGCTTCATTAATTCAATTCAATTCTAGCTGTTGTCAAATAAAGTCAATTAATTTCAAACCGGAATTTTCTTTTACTTTTGCCGTGTGAGTACACGTCCGGTCAGGCCCCTTGGGCGGCCTGACCGTACTTTTTTAAATCAAGGAATCGTCCTTGATTAACTGGCGCCCGAGCAGGGACCGGCCAGTCGGAATAAAGGACGTGCCGGGTCCTTAATAAAAAATATATCTTGGCTCGCGAAAGTGAAATAATTTAAAAAAATAAAAGAATCAATTGGTTGTGAATAAGGATAAAAAATCCTGTAACAAAAAAGAAAAATCTTTTTTAAAAAAAATAATAAAAAGAAAATTATGATATTTTAAAATCTTTTTTAAAAAAATAATAAAAAGAAAATTATGATATTTTAAAATCTTTTTTAAAAAAATAATAAAAAGAAAATTATGATATTTTAAAATCTTTTTTAAAAAAATAATAAAAAGGAAATTATGATATTTTATTTAAAAAGGAAAAAAATCACTAAAGAACGGTGAAATTAAAATGTTTAATAAGTGTGAAAGTTAAGAAATCTATCGTGCTATAAAAATGTGAAAGTGACCAATATGGAATCCTAAACCGATTTCAGCGTACTGCGATCCTGAACTCCAGGCACTCCAGTACGTAAAAAATTTAAAATGTCACCTTAATAATCTAATAACATTAGTCCTTTTTGGAAAACGCGTAGATTTCCCAATCATCAACTAGTGGTGTTGCGAAGGGCGAAAATAGGCTCAAAGATCCTTACAAGTTGTGGTAAACTTAAGAACCTACACTACTTAGTACGGATGGAGCATTCCCCTTTCGCTTAATAAAAAGTTGGAAAAGTCGCGTGGTGAGATAAATCGTTCCTTAGTACGTCGGTGATCACCGTTCGAAACCGGACAAAACGATTTTCCATCCTTAAGGACCATAATGAAATATATGAAATAATACAATAAATTGAGTGCGTAATAGTTTCATTAAATGAATTCCACAAGATGATATAAAAGTTATAGAAAAATAAAAAAGTAAAAGGGAAAAATAAATTAATAAAAAATTGTTCTTGTTTAGTACATAAGGTTATTCAGGTGAGTATTGTGCTATTATAAAAGGAAAACTAATTGCCACAAGTGAAATAATAATAACTAATCTTTGGGAAAATGTGAAATTCTCCTTCAAAACATCCTTTTCATTATAATGAGATTACAGAAGGTTAAAGATGGCTTCTTCTACAAGTCGTAGTAAACGTAAGATCCTGCGCTACTTAGTAGAAATCCTGTAAGTTGTAGTTAACATTAGAACCTGCACTACTTAATGGGAACTAAGTCATACTTTTTACCTGGTAATTGGGGATGACGGTTGGGGGATTCACAGGGTGAGACCAATCGTACCTCAGTACGTCGGCATCTGCCGTCGAAACAGGACCATGCGATCCTCCACTCAAAACATTATAACAAAATACATATAATAATAATAAAAAAATTAACAGCACAATACAAAAGCAATAATTTTAAAAAATCGGAAAAAATTAAATTTTTCCTACCTGAATTCCCTACAATTTATAAAAAATCAAGTGTGGTGTCGGAATATAAAGAAATTTTTGGAAAATTTATGAAAATATATTCTTGAATAAATTTAAAACACGTATGAAGTTTAAATGTGCATTTCCTTTTTTAATAAATAGATAAATATCCCAATGTAAAAATTAAATAAAGAATATAAAAGTAATATATAAAAATGTTAAAGGTCGTGAGCCAAGATATAATAAAAAAAATAAAAAGAATTAAATAAAATTAAATAATAAAACGTGAATAAAATTTTATCGTTTTAGAAATCTGATCACATGTACGCGGTTGCGACGATTGTAACGTACGATAAAAAAAATACTAAATAATTAACTGATATTAAAAATACAGCCTAGAATTGGATAATTTCAAGGGTAAGTGCAAGGTTTTGTTTTTCATTTTAAATTTAACTTTCAATATTTTGCGTGGTAACTCCCTTATTTTTGCCAGACAAAAGGTATTATTGCTAGTTGACAAAAAAGAAAGATTAATATTTTGGGATCTGTTTGTTGAGGTTGTTTCACTTAATTTGTCGTACCAAAAAAATGGAGGAACTAAAAAAACCGTAATGGAAATGACAGGAGCTTTAAACGCGACCGTTAATCAGATGAAGACCATGGAAGCTAAGATAAGGTTGCTTGAAAGCAAAACTGGCTCCTCCTCCACGGAAACTAGCCAAGTTGAACCACCACGTCCTCCTAGGAGTGAATTAGAACTCCGAGAATTAAGCAGGCTTCCGGACTGCGTAAAGGAATTGCAGGCGTTTGACGGGAATCCCACACAATATGTGTCGTGGATACATAGCGTTGAGGCGATCCTTAGCGACTATGAAATTGTTAGGAATAAGCCAATATATAGGGCAATACTGCAGAGTATTAGACAGAAAGTTAGGGGGGACGCAGATTCTGCCTTAGTTTCTTATAATATCTTTGATAATGACTGGACAAAAATTAAGGAGTGCTTATCGCTTCATTATGCCGACAAGAGAGATATTAGAACTCTCGAGCATCAGCTAAATCAATTGCTTCAGAGGGGATCTAAGGTGGATGAGTTCTATGCGGCGGTGAATCATCAATTTTCTTTGATTATCAATAAGATAAAAACGGAAAATTACTCAAAAGAGACTGTGGACGTACTGGTCGAAACGTATAGGAACCGAGCTCTAGATGTTTTTGTTCGAGGCCTGAACGGTGATCTGTCCAGGCTTCTGATTATTCAAAGGCCAAAAACCCTTCCAGATGCATACGCAATGTGTATGGAGATGCAAAACCTCAATTTGAGGAGTACGACTCTTCACCTGTATATTCGGAATCAGATTAGCGTTCCAATTAATACGATGTCTCGAAGGGAAATAATACCTCAGGTTCCGCCTAGACCTTTTATTCCTAATAGAAATGGCAATTTCGGGCAGTGAAAATATTCTCCAAAACAACAGGATGCTCCATCAAGACCTTATGCTCCCAAACCTCAAGAGAAAATGGAAGTTGACCAATCCATTAGGTCAAAAAGAGTAAATTATATGAACAGGCCAGGTACATTTAAGAGAAATGCGAAATCAGAAAACGTAACTAATCCCTTCAAACAGCAAAGATTGTTTCACACCTATACGGAACGTGAAAACGCACCTGAGTATAATTATGAGCAACAACATTGGTTAGAACCCTCTTTAAGTCAGGACCATGTTCCTGTACAATCCGTCGGTGTCGAAAGTGACAACGCTGAGGACGCTGAGATAAATTTTATGTCAGAGGCCTCCCTTCAAGCGTACCATATATAGAATACAAAACTAACGGGGCGCTACTAAAGTTTCTAGTTGATACGGGAGCCAACAAAAATTTTATAGGGTCTCACATTTGTGGTAGCGCTATACCGCTCCTTAAACCTTTCTCTGTAAGGACAGCGGCGGGAAATATTATCATTAGTCAAAAAGTTAATGGCAAATTTTTCGAATCAGCGGGAGTAGATACCATAGTAACATTTTACGTGTTGCCTAAACTAAAATCTTTCGACGGAATTATTGGGGACGACACTCTTAAAGAGATGCAAGCCATTATTGATAGGAAGAACAATACACTAACCATTAAATCCGGTATGGTCATTCCACTCAGGGAGAAATTTTCGCAGGAGGTTAATAATATTACTCAAAACATGCCTGAGGAGGTGACATACAAACTAGGAAATCTTCTGGAGAAATTCGCTCCATGGTTCGGTCCCCTTGAAGCCGGAGAAATGGCTACGACTTCAGTCAAGGCCGAGATTAGAACATCTACTAATGAGCCTATATATACGAAAAGCTACCCATATCCTGCAAACCTCCGGTCTGTGGTAGAGGAACAGGTTTCTGAACTCTTAGAACAAGAAATTATCAGGCCCTCTAATAGTCCATATAACTCGCCGATTTGGGTGGTGCCCAAGAAACCCAAGCCGAATGGGGAGAAACAGTATCGAATGGTGATAGACTTCAAAAGGTTGAATGCTGTTACAATATCTGATACATATCCCATCCCGGACATTAACTCCACTCTGGCTAGCTTGGGTGAGGCAAAATACTTTACGACCCTTGATCTGAACCGCAATCCGAGGGAGAATGGGCAACAGATCTTAGAACAATTTTACTTTCCTCGCATGGGAAGTCTGGTCAAACAGTACACAAGGAACTGCGAAGTTTGTAAGCTGAATAAATATGACAGACACCCAAGTAAACCTAAACTTCAGCCAACCCCTGTTCCTAGTTATCCATGCGAAATTCTACATATTGACATCTTTGAAATTCAGGGGTTGAAGTTTATCAGTTGCATCGACAAGTTTTCTAAATTTGCTAAGCTTTTCCACATAAAGAATCGATCAGCTATTCATCTCAGAAATAGACTTTCAAAGGTTTTGCATTATTTCACTGTGCCTCGAACGATCGTGTCGGACAATGAAAGGGGATTTTTAAGCACAATTATTTTAAATTTTATAAGATCACTTAACATAGAAATATATTTTACACCCGTACAGAGGAGTGAGGTAAATGGACAGGTGGAAAGATTTCATTCAACTCTTATTGAGATATATAGGTGTTTGTCGAGGGATATAAAAAATCTTGGTCCAAAAGAATTAATTAATCTCGCGGTAGATCGTTATAATAACACGATACACTCGGTAATTAAGAAGAAACCGTCAGATATTTTTTTTAACAGATCTCAACGGTTTAATTATCAGCAGTTGATAAATTTTCGTGATCAGGTCAATGAAGACATTCGCGGCCTTATCGAATATAATCAGAAGACGGTGAACGATCGAATAAATAGAAATAGGTCCGATCCGGTCGAACTTAGTGAGAATCAGGATGTTTTTATTAGGGATAGGCAAATTAAGCCGAAGCACAAACCTCCATACAAACGGCACAAAATATCTACTAATAATAGAGTTACTATTTGCACTTCAACAGGGAGAAAATACCACAAGGCACAGATCAAAAATGTAAAAACATAAAAATATTAACCCTTGCAGTTACCCCGGAAATCTTAGAACATTAAGCACAAACCTAACTAGGTCTAAAGCTAAAGTAATAAATATATTTATTTCCTCATTTGAAAATTGTAATTTTTCTAAGAGAAAAGAGGGAAAATTTGAATTTGGAAATTATTGTTAACAAAATTCTATAAAATTTGTTTCCCAATTTCAAAACTTATATTAAAACGTTTAACCAAAACCAAGAAAAAACTTATTAATTACAAATTAAGTATAATTTTTTTTTTTTTTTGCCAATTTATATCTTATTTTCACCCTTACTATTAAGTAATAAAAAAGATACAAAAAAGTCAGTAACTCTTAAGCTTGTCCAATTCTATGCATGATAACCAAATCATAATTATTGTAAGCTACCCGTACTAACCCATATTTAATATTTTACATTCTTAAGTATTTTTTTACTTTCAACAAATGTTGGAAGCTTCCACATTTTTGAGTATCGGTCACCGCTCGTAACGATTAAAGCCGGAGAGGGATGGCTTATTAACGGGCATCTGAACATCGTACATGTGATCCAACTGGAAAAATTCGAGGAGATGCTTCGAACAACCGCAGATGTATTCATGGCCACTACAAAAAATGAAGAGGGCACAGAGATGTTCAAGTATCAGCTAAAAAAAGCATACGACCGAATAACAACAATAAAAGGAATCGCAAGGCATAAGAGATCTATAGATTGGATTGGCTCTGCATGGAAATGGATAGCCGGTAACCCGGATGCGACTGACTGGAACAAGGTGTTGGACAGCCAACAGAAACTAATAGAAAATAACCAGCAACAATACGTTGTGAATAAAGATTTGTTTGCCACAACAAATGAGCTAGTACGAAAAATGAACGACCTTATCGACCGATTTAATAACAAGGTAGTAGCGTCGGAATCAAAAGAAATCGGCCGCGAATCTTTAAACCAAATAATAGCAATCAAAGAGGACATTGGAGAAATTGTACGGTCTTGTCAACTTGCTAAAGGAGGCATTGTGAATACTAATTTATTAAATATGGAAGAAATTCATCAGATTGTTTCTGAAGTTGAATCGCTCCCCTACAATAATGAGATCGAGGCAATAGAATATGGGAAACCAAGTATATTCTCTAACGGGACGTCACTACTATATGTTATACAAATTCGTAAATTCTAAACGGAAATCTACGGGATATCCATCTATCATGAAGTATTTAAATCATGAATCCAGTAATGATTTAATAATAAGTAACCTGTTTGCTGACTTTTTTGGAACTACATATTCTGATGCCCAATACAACAAATATAACAATTACCCTTACGTGATTGATGAACACCAAGCAATATCATTTTCTCCCATTACAACCTCCCAAATAGTTGCCAGTTTGAAAAGCGTTAAATCATCCTTTTACAGTGGACCTGATGGTGTTCCAAGCTGTATTCTAACTAACTGCGCTAATGCTTTTGCCACACCCTTATCAATAATATTTAACTTATCAATTAGATATGGCTACTTTCCAACATTTTGGAAAGAATCTTATATAATTCCGCTATTTAAGGCTGGAAATAAATCAAATATAGCAAATTATAGAGGTATAGCCAAACTAAGTGCTATTCCTAAACTCTTTGAAAAGTGCATGACTGATAGCCTCTTTCATCAAGCATCGTCATTACTATCTCCTTTCCAACATGGCTTTAGAAAAGGACGCTCAGCAATGACAAATCTCCTACAACTCACCACTATTGTTAATAATGGATTTAATAATGGGCAACTAACGGACGTTATATACACAGACTTTAGTAAAGCTTTTGATAAAGTCAACCATAGTCTTCTTCTTAGTAAACTTTCTTTAATGGGCTTCACTAATAACAGTCTTCGGTGGCTTGAGTCATATCTTATTTCTAGGAAACAAAGTGTTTGCTTTAATAATACAACATCAAGGAGCATCATCGTCAATTCTGGAGTACCGAAAGGTAGCCACCTTGGTCCAATCTTATTCTCACTTTTTATAAATGATCTGCCGAGTGCAATAAACAATTGTGATGTATTAATGTATGCCGACGATGTAAAAATCTTTTTAAGCTACAAAAAAACTTCTGAAATGCTCAACCTTCAACATGATTTGGATAATTTCTATAAGTGGTGTAACACCAACCTCATGAATCTTAATTTAACAAAATGCAAACATATGCGTTTTTGTAGAAAATGGAATTCTTTGGGTAACTATACTTTGGGTGACAGCCAACTTGAATTAGTTAAAGATATTTTGGATCTTGGTGTTTTACTTGACTCAAAATTAGACTTTATAAAACACATTACGACAATGATAAACAGAGCTCGTGGAGTACTTGCTTTTATAAAGCGTTGGGCTAAGGAGTTCACTGATCCCAAAATTACAAAGCAGTTATACATATCTTTGGTAAGACCAATCATCGAATATGGTTCTATTATCTGGGATCCTGATTATAATGTTCACATAAATCGAATAGAATCTGTCCAAAAACAGTTTTTATTGTTCTGCTTAGGAAATTCAACTTGGAACCCTTCTGAAGTTCTTCCATCCTACTTCGAAAGACTTGAACAAGTTAAACTACCTTCACTGTTAAGCCGAAGAAAAATGCTTAACATTACGTTCTTAGTTAATTTGCTTAATGGTAATGTTTGTTCTGAATTCCTGCTTAATAATGTTAATGTCAACGTTCCTCAACGATCAACTCGCAATTTCATACCATTGTATCTTCAGACTTTCCGCACAAACTACGCTAATTCTGATCCTTTTCTGAGAATATGCAAGGATTTTAATGAAATGTATAATTTTATTGACTTTTCTTTGAATGTTAATGTCATTAAACGTAGTATTATTTTGTTTTTGAATACTTTGCCTAATAGATAATATTATTTGTAATAAAATTCTAGTCTGTAAGGATTTACATATATCCATAGACTTAAATAAATAAATAAATAAATAAATAAATATATCAATACCTAAGGTAGATTCTGTTAGGTACAACAAAATTCTCCTTAGAGCTGCCGTATCTCTTAATCGCCAGCTTGATTTAAAATTCAATACGGTTCTCCTTAACCACGAGCAAATTTATGGTATTAAGGATCACTGCTCATCACTTAACGATGTCACAATTTGTTCATCAGAACAACTAGAAAAGCTACAAGAAGAAGATTGTTTGTCGAGAATTTTAAGAGGAATCACCGCGAATTGTACATTCCGTTCAAATGAAGAAACTACGATAGAACTATTAGAAAATGATCTCATATACGTCACTAATTTCGAAGGAAATGTTTCTTCTAAGGAGAACACTGTAACCATAAATGGCACATACCTCATAAGGATTTTTAACGAAACAGTTGTGGTCGGTAAGAGGAATTTTACAAATAAAAGAATCACGAGCCTACAGGCGCTTCCTCCGCTATTAACTAATGTGTATGAAGAAACACGCAAACTTGATACTAACCTTCTGCACGAGCTCCACGAAAGGAATATCAAGCACATTCAAAGTTTGGTGCGTCATGTAAACCTATCTCTTGGGTCAAATGCTGCAACCTTCTTGTGTATTGTTGCTATAGTATTTATCTTAGTCGTGATCTGGAAGAAAATATTCGGTCGTATTACCATGCCAGCCTTGAACACTACAGATCATACCAAACCTGTTGCAAATTGATCAGCGGGACGCTGATTTTTAAGGAGGGGGGAGTTAACACACTACACCTCAACCAACATAAGTGAGTCAACGACCCAACTTGTACACGCGCATACTATAAATTGCAACTAGGCAATTATTGTGGATAAGTGTGTTGTAAGGCGAAACCCTGTTTGCGCTTGCATTGCAAAATCATGGGAATATAGCTGTTCATCCGTTCCCATTAATTTAAGTTAGAATAAGCATTTTTATTAATTAAATCTAAGTTCTTTTATAATTGTTTAGGCTTCATTAATTCAATTCAATTCTAGCTGTTGTCAAATAAAGTCAATTAATTTCAAACCGGAATTTTCTTTTACTTTTGCCGTGTGAGTACACGTCCGGTCAGGCCCCTTGGGCGGCCTGACCGTACTTTTTTTAAATCAAGGAATCGTCCTTGATTAACTTGTATGTACATACATACAAATTTTTTATTCTCGGTGTTGATAAACAATAACAAATAAGAAGAGCACAACTGTAAACAGTAAAAAAAACTCTAATGAGTGCAAACAGTGCAAAAACAATTAAACATAATAATAGAAATGCATATCGATGCCTTACTTTCTCAACCTCGTATCTTAAAAAAATACGGCTTAGACTTTTTCATATAAAACGATTGTTTTTTTGTGTTCTATTACTGCAAAAACTTATTATTTCAATAATTTATTAATATTTACAGAATTGAGACAAAGTATTGAAATAATAAGTTGTTACAGTAATAGAACACAAAAAAACAATCGTTTTATATGAAAAAGTCAAAACCGTATTTTATTAAGATACGAGGTTGAGAAAGTAAGGCAACGATATATCACAGTGAGTGTTAACGAAACAAATGAAGAAATAACAAGTAAGAGTGCTATATTCGGCTATGCCGAATCTTATATACCCTTCACCATGGTGCGATAAGAATAATCTGCATATATAATATATCTGTGGCATTAAATAATAAAGGCTTAAGTAGGAATTTCTTGTTTTGAGATATTAAGGGTTTTACCAAAAATAAATTGTTGGGTTTTTATATAAAATTATTAGCCACATAAAAAAATGCGCATTTATTTAGAACAAAATTCTAAATTTTATAAAAAAAAGTGTTTTTTTTAAGGATATAAAAGTAAAAATAGCAAAAACTGATATATTTTTTATTTAATTAATAATAATTTATAAATACCAAGAGAAAAAAAAAATTTATCGAATGGGATTTGAACCCGTCAACACTCAGACGATTACTTGTGACATAACGGCTAGACCAATCGACCACTGGTATGCATGGGAACTTAACTTTAATATAAGTAAATAGGCCGTGGAATATTTTTTTCATATAAGCAAATATCTTTGTGTGAGTTTGTTGTTTGGGTATGAAAGGTGAATATGCGAAAAAGGGAAACACACCACCACCACTGGCGTGTTGCCATACAATAGATTTATCTGTTTTTGCAAGTTTTTAAGATGCAAAAATTCCCAATCTCTATTTGTAGAAATTATTTCGTTAAATAGATCACAGTTTAAAAGCAGAGTGATAACGGAAGTCATATTGGACGTGATGCTGGTGCCTGTAAACAAATGGAAAAGAAGGGGGGACGCAAATAAAACAACTTAATTATATAAAAAAAGTAAATATTGGTATTTCAGTAATTTGGTCATAACTTAGGCATTTTCCAATCGATTGGATAGATTTATACACCTACGTCTTTAGGAAGAAATTTACCATTTACTTTGGTAATAAAACTTGGACTCGGAAAGATCTACGGTTCTCGAAAATAGGTATTTTTATTAAAAAAAATTATATTTTGGTAATAACTTTTTTGTATCTGAACCGATTTTTCCGAGTTTTTCAGCAAATATGTTCTACTAAAAATTTCCGATCTTTTAATTTATAAGACGTATCCATAGGTCATGTAACAGCTCTAAAATTTTTGGAGTATTTTGCTAATAACTTAACCATTTCTTAACCAATTTGGCAGATTTATATACTCACGTTTTAAGGAAGAAAAAACCATTTACTTAGATTATAAAACTTGGACTCGGAAAGACCTATTGTTCCCGAAAATGGGTATGTTTAAAAAAAAAATTTTATTTTGGGCATTACTCTTCCATTTTTGGGAGAAAGGTTTTTCAGGAAAGGGTTTTCAGGAAATATATGCTGCTAAAAATTTCTGACATTTTGGTATATAAAACGTGTTCATATGTCATACTAGAGCCCTAAAATTTAAAATTTTGAGTATTTTCAATAATGTCTTTGTACGGGAGGTACCACGCCCACTTTTCCAATCGCGCCCATATTTTGTGGAATACTGTGTATGATAACCGATATGTTTGTACCTAATTTGGGAACTTTAGCTCGTTTCGTTCTCCAGATATACAGAAATGTATAACGTCTTTGTATGGGAAGTGCCACACCCACTTCTCCAATCCCGCCCATTATTTTAGAGAGTTTGAGTATAGGCAAGCAACATGTTTGTACTAAATTTGAAAGCTGTAGCTCTTGCCGCTCTCGAGATATGCAGAAAAAAAGAATCTAAAAAATAACAACAACATGGGATTTATGGAAAAAATTAGAGGTAGTCGTGGTTTTTTGCTCATATCTCAGCCATTTATGGAACGATCTTCCTGAATTTCAATAGCAAAAAATTCCGGACTATATGTGACATAAATGTATAAAAACCTAGCCTCCATCATATCTGGGGTCTTCGGAAAACCTATTTTAACGGACGGACAGACGGACAACCGGATTTGAACTTCAATTCTCATAAGAAGCCAGAATATATATTAATTGGTCTTAGATCAATATTGTAGAAATTACAAACGGAATGACAAAGTTATATATACCCTTTTACCTTCGGTGAAGGGTATAAAAAAAGAATCGATGATAGCAAATACCTAACGGGTAAACCTATTACTCGCACGCGATCCCTCTCACCTTCTGTATTTAATAATACGGTTGATACATTAACAAATATAAAACCTTCAAGCATTGCCTCAACGGCAAAAACAATTTTAATAAGTGATAAAAATATTAACCCTCAATCAGGCACAATAGAAAACTCTGTATCACCTTCGGTGTCTAATAATACGGTTGATTTTAATACAATAAAAAGTATAAAACCTGCATGCGGTGCCTCAGTGGCAGAAACGATTTTAACAAGTGATGAAAAGATTACCCCCAATCAGGCATGATGGAAAACTCAGTATCACAGGTAAAAAGCGATCAAAAGCCTCAAGTACAAGTTGGAATTGATAGGTACATAACAGTGCTAAAACGGAGTCGCAGCCCAACCTCTTCTGCAGTTGCTTCGGTCCCAAAAGTTTTAAAAGAAGGTACAGCTGATAGAATAAGTTTTCAAAATCGGTTTGCATTTTTGGAAGAGGAATCCTCGGAAGCACAAAACGTTACCAACGTGAAAATTCTTTTTATGTAGTTGCAATAAAACGTGGTAGTATAAATGAAACAAAAATACAAGTTAATCGTGAAGATGATTTTCGTAAAGTAATAACTAAATTAGAAGCACTAAAAAAAAAACTTTTATATGTATATACCAACTGAAGAGCAGTAAAGCTCTTCAGGTAGTGATAAAGGGAATTGATTCATGCGTAGACCCAGGTGAGATAAAAACGTTTTTAGAAGAGAAGGACTTTAAAATTAAAAACGTTATAAATATTAAAAATAGAGAAAAAAAATCCCCAGCCACCATTTCGAGTGGAGTTAGAGCCCGGCGACGTTAACCTTAAAAAAAAAGAAACTCATCCCATTTGCAGTCTGAATTTTTTTTTTTTTTTTTTTTAATTCCCCTCAAAAGCAGGTAACAAAACAAGTTAACACTAATGACATTCAGGTACCGCAGCCTAGTAACAGAACATCCTACGCTAAAGTCCTAAAATCAAACCATATGCCAATGCAAGGGAATTTGCAAATAATGATGAGACTCCAGTTTCTAATTTAAGTCGTCTAGAAAAAACCATGGAAACACTAGTGCAAACAGTAACTAACTTTACGAACACAATGGGTAATATGATGCAGGAAATGTTAAGAATGCAATCCATGTGATTGCAAGCTGTACTTAACAACCCATGAATTGTTTAAAAATTTGTTTTTGGAACGCAAACGGCATTCGCCAACATAAAAATGAACTAGAATACTTTCTTAAAAGTAAACAAATTGGTGTAATGATGGTTTCTGAAACTCATTTGACCTCAAGAAATACGTTTAAATTTAACGGTTATATATTATATGATACCAAGGACCCTCGAGATAGAGCTTGTGGAGGTTCTGCTATTTTGATAAAAGCCCGAATCAAACACTACTTAATGTGTGATCATCGTGAAGATTATCTGCAAGCAATGAATATTTGTGTTGAAGAGCTAAATCGAAACTTTGTACTTTCATATTTATACTCTCCACCTAGATTTTCAATATCAGAAAGCCAATATTATAAATATTTTAAATCATTAGGATCCTGTTTCCTAGCCTCTAACGATTACAACGCTAAACATACCTTCTGGGGGTCATGGCTCATTACACCAAAGGGTCGTGTTTTGTATAATACAATGTCTAAAATGGATTTAAATGTGGTCGCGAGTGGACAACCAACTTATTGGCCTACTGATCAGCAAAAAATTCCAGATGTGATCGATTTTGGCGTGGTTAAAAACATCCCCGCAGAAACGATTCATGTTGAAGCTTCTTTAGAATTATCTTCTGATCACACACCTACAATTCTTACCATATCAAACCCTTATAGAATTGTATCTCCGTCTGGTTACTTAGTGACGTCAGCCACACAAATAAATTGGTTAAAATATAAAAAATATCTCAGTACCCACTGCACTGAAAATATTCCGCTTAGAACACCGGAGAATGTGAATCTTTCTATTGTAAATTTTGACAATTATCTCAAACTAGCTGTTCAACATTCTAGCATAGCCCGCAAAAATATCAAAAATAGTAAAATATATTCTACAGATGTCGAGCGTCTCTTGACTGAAAAAAGGAGAGTTCGAAGAGAGTGGCAATTGCACAGATCCCTTCAACTTAAAAATTTACTAAAAGAGTGCACAAAAAGGCTAAGAAACTTACTGCAGTCTCAAAAAGCGGCTTCTCTGGAAAAATATCTTAAGGAACTTGATGCAACTCCTCAATCTGACTACTCTTTATGGCGTGCAGCTAGAAATCTTAAAAGACCAGTTATCACTAAACCGCCATTAAGAAACTTAAATGGAAGTTGGGCACGAAATGACATAGAAAAAGGAAATATTTTTGTTAATCATTTGAAAACCGTATTTACCTCTCATACATCTTTCGATACTGCGGTCGAGTTACCACCTGTTGCTGTTGGATCAGCTGTTCCTCTAAGATTTGAGATAAGAGAAATCGAGAAGGCTATTCATGATTTAAACCTCAGGAAAGCCCCTGGTTTTGATAAGATCAGTAACAAAATGCTTTTGGAGCTACCCAGCATAGCAAAGAAAATTATTCTACTAATTTTTAATGCTATTTTACGCCTTGAATACTACCCACAAGAGTGCAAAGTATCCTAAGTTACCATGATACCTAAACCAGGAAAGGATCCCACAAAAGTTGAGTCATATAGACCTATAAGCTTATTGTCTAATATATCAAGCTATTTGAGAAACTACTAGTGTCAAAATTAACGCCGATTTTAAATGAAAACATCAATCACATCATCAATTCGGTTTTAGAAGAAAATACAGCACAATTTAACAAACTCATCGAATAGTAAATGTCATAAGAAAAGCCTTTGAAGAAAAAAAATATTGCTCAGCACTCTTCATCGATGTGTCTCAAGCTATTGATAAAGTCTGGCATGAAGGTTTACTACTGAAATTGCAGCAAAACTTACTAGCAAACATACACAAGCTGTTAGAAAGCTACTTAGTCGGTCGTCAATTTATTATTAAAGAAGGCGAATTTTTAAGTTCTCCACAACCAACTAACGCTGGGGTCCCACAAGGCAGCATCCTGGGCCCTCTATTATACTTAATTTATACTTCGGACTTGCCTACAAACAGCTACACCCATACCTCAACATTTGCGGACGATATAGCTTTTCTAAGCGTACACGCAAACTGTCAAGAAGCATCTCGTTACTTACAGGATCATATATTTGAACTGGAAAGGTGGTTAAAAAAATGGAGGATAAAGATCAATGAGCAAAAAGGCTCACATATAACATTCACATTGCGTCGGGAAACATGCCCCCTATTAAAATCAATAATCAAATATTACCCCAACACTCGCATGTAAAATACCTCGGTATACATCTATATCGGCGTTTAACGTGGACATGGCATACAGAATTAATTGGCTTATTGGAAGAAATTCTGTTCTTAGTCTCGATTGCAAACTTCTACTTTACAACTCTATATTAAAGCCAATTTGGTGCTACGGTAATCAGTTATGGGGCACTGCCTCGGCTTCTAACATCGAAAAAATTCAAAGGCGCCAAAATAAACTTCTTCGAATAATCACAGACGCCCCCTGGTACGTCAAAAACTCAAATATCCACAAGGATCTCAATGTGCCATTAGTAAAAACTATGATAACGAAATATGCAGTAAAATATTTAAAAAGGCTGGAACTGCACCCAAATCCATTAGCTAGAAATATTTTAAATTATGGCGGCCACACTCGCTTCAGAAGAAAAGACACTGCAGCACTCACCCAATCAGATGAGCGATAAACACCTACACATGTGAACAGAAACCGTGATGACTAAGGCCCTAATCATGTACAACGCAGCGCAACGCCACAGAACTAACGCAACGCCAAAGAATAACATTGAAAGCACAAACAATGTCATAAATATTTTGTAATTTTGTTGTTGCTTTCTACAGAAATTCACATTGCTTTTCAAAATTTCAAACGCTCCATTGTTGTGTCGTTGAAAATTTTAAAACGGTACATGAATTTCTGTTGAAAGCAACAACAAAATTACAAAATATTTATGACATTTATGGATTTTAACTCTTTTTCAATGAAAGGTAGAAAGTTCCTGGAAAGTCTTTCCATTTTTTCTTTGGAGTTGGCAGGCATAAAATTTTGTTTTGCAATTTTGTAATTTTTAAGATTTTCTGTAACAAGTTTAATATCAGAAATTATTAAATCTTGTTCAGTGGTATTTATAGTTTTTACTAGAGGATTTGATTTTGAAGTTATTGGATTTGCGATATAAACGCCGTCTTGAATTGTTTGATAAGGAATCAAAACAGTTTGTTCTGATGATTCAAAATTTATTGATCGTATAACTTCAGATCTGGCAGGAAGTGATATTGAATTTATTGTTGGACCGTTTCTAAGAGGTATTCCAATGTCATGATAAATTTCATTTGATCGAATAATCATTAAATCTTTATCATTGGAATATTGTAAAATACAATTATACTTTCGTATGAAGTCCATTTTAATTATTCCATCTGTCTGTATTTTAAAATCATCTCTGACTACACGGAAAATATGTTTTATTAAATATTAGATTATTTTTAATTCGGACTTTACACTACCTAAAGTTGAGATTATGCCTTGGCCAATGCCATTTAAATTTTTTCTAATATTGACGTTTAAAGCTTTATTTAAGACCTGGTTGCTCTTGATAATTGAAATATCGGCACCAGTGTCTATTAAAAAGGTTGAAGTTGTATCATTTAGCGTAGTTCTACAGCGCAAGTAACTACATAAATTTAGATTAATATTGTAGATTTTAGACTCTACTGAGTATTTAGGGGTGGTTGCCCGTTTCCCGAGTTGTCTTCTGCAGTTAGATTTATATTTCTGTTTTGAAAATTGTTACGGTTATTGCTGCGGTTTCTGTTATCGTTAGTACTGCGATAAGAACCTGAATTATTGTTGTTGTTATTATTACCGTTATTACGGTTACTAAAGTTTCTGTTTCGATAGGAACCATTATTATTGTTCCTATTTTGATTATAATTATTGTTATTTGAAAAATTTCTATTCTGGTTAAAAGCATTATTTCTATTTTGGTTACTATTATGATTAGAACCTTGGCGTCTGAAACCGTAGCTAAGGATAGAGTTCTCTTGACCGTACCCCTTAGTACAGCTACTTATGAACTTAGTCAATACTTCATTCATGTTATTGAATGTTCCTGATTCCATATCCAGTTTGACTCTGTCGTTAGAAGCATTTTTGGTTATTGCCGTTACTGCTGAGCGAGTAGCATATTTATTATTCATGAGGTAATCTATCTCTAATATAGGCGGTTTCGAGTTTTTTCGTTAATTCCTCCATCTCTTTGGCATAGGAATTAACGTTTCTACCGCTTTGTCTAACGCTCATTAGCTTTGCGTTAATAACATCAACGGATTCCCCTTTTACTGTTGTTTTAAGTTTGGAAATTATATCAGCTAAACTTGATTCTGAAGAAATTAAATTTCTCGCTGTTCCTTTTAGTTTTGTTTTAATACGGTTAACAGCTACTGACTCGTGAGTTTCCTTTATCGAATCTACGAGATTAATACCATCGATAAAGCTCTGTAGGTTTTCAGAATTTCCATCGAAATCTGGGATTAACCTTGAGGCAGTATTTAAAAATTCTATGAATGTCTGTGGCATGGTGGATTTTTGTTTTTGTTCTATTTCGGGTAAACGATTGAACAATATTGGTTCATGAAGAGAGTGTGGAACAAAAACTTTAATATTTTTTCTATAACTTACGGAGATTAATTTTTCACGTAGGTCAGAATAAAAACTTTCAGCAGATGTTTGATGTGCTTTTGTTAACCTATTAAAATTTGTATTTAGTAGTACTCTAAGTTTTTCTAACTGATGTTGGAGAATGTTTATATGCTTATTGACCGTTTCGGGTTTTGTATCCCTGTCAACGTTTATGCATTTATGGGACTTAAGAAATTCTTCTCTTATTGCTTTAGCTTTAAATACAATTGTTTCCCATTCCATGAATTAAGAAAATGTTAAACAAATTGCATTAGAGGGTAACGCAAATAAGATGACGGAATTTCTTTAAGTATTTGTTAAATATTTTAATGCATTTATTTAAAATATTAAAAAGCTAGTACTTTCTAAATTTATGAAATTGATAAATTCAGTTGAATTTACGTTGAAGGACTCTAATTATTAATAGAGATTAGAATTTTGTACTCTTGGTTTAAAGATAAGTTCTTAGTATGTAAGCATTGATAAAACTAAAAATCTTTTTCTCTACCTTTACGATTATTACAAAGCGAACACTAGAAAAAATAAGAGTTAGACTTTGTCTAAATTAGTAGCTAAGGATGCTGCTCTAGTGTAAAACTTTCTCAAAGATCTGTTGTGTAATTGGTAGAGAGTAACTAAGAGTTGCATAGCTATAAGACAGATAATTATTATAAAATAAACGGCTGGGAATTCAACTTTGACTACGATGTCATTTACGACATTAGCGTTAGGTTTTTCAACCTTTTAATCCGTACCGCCCATTTTAAAATAAATGTTAAGTAACTATAAGGCTAAATTGCCCAATTCGTTCATAGCAGAGGGTACAGAATCAATAAAATTTAATTATAGTTGACTATAAAAAGTGAAACTCAAAAGTGTTTTAATAAATTTAAATAATCTGACAAATTTATTATATATTTATTATTAATCAAAGAGGACTCAGCTCATGAATTGAATTATTTATCGAGCATTTGAGTTTCATTCAGAGATAAGAGTTAAGAGTGATTAAATCAGAGATTAATTCGTTTCCCAATTTCAAAGTTGGTCAAAGTTGGACAAAATTCGAAGATTTAGATATGGTGGTCAGTTTTGATTGATCCTAAGATCTAGAGATTTTATAATTTAATAAAAAATTTTATTAAAATTAATGAGAATAAAGTAAGGGTATGTTTTAATATTACTAAAGAATTAATAATATATCCAGAAGAAGAGTACGAAAAAACTATTGGAAGTGACGAGGCCTTCCTATAATTAAGATTAAGTTTAGGTAAATTACCCAAAATAGGTGGTCTTTTATTCAATAAAAATACTTTGCATTACTCTACCACTTATCATAAATAGAAATTTGAAAGGAGATATTTAAGCTAAGCTTTTTTGAACCGTTACGTCCGTTATTAGCTACGACGTTTACATAAGCAACGTGAAAGTTTACATTAAGGTTTTACTTAAATTAAGTTTACACGTTTAGCTACTTGTTAGTGTGTACCAGCGTTGCCATTTTGGTGCCTTTCGGGTATTTTTTGGTGCTTTTTTGCTTATGCAATACCCGAAATTTTGTTAAACACCCGTTTTTGAAAAGCGGGTATTTATAGTGCTTTTAACAATTTCTCACAGTGCTTTTAAGTGCCTTTTAAGTAATCTACATATATTTTTGGCACTGAACCATTTTGCTGCTATTATGTAAATACAGCGAATACTTTTTTAACCAACTGCGTATTATTTGCATTTGTGTTTTGAGTATTATTCGCAAACTCTTCTAGTCATGGTGGAATAAGTAGGTGGCAGCGCTACGGCAACAAATACAACATTACAACAAAAATGAAAAATAAGTCTCCGTGTACGTCAAAAATTATATTAAACTAAAATCAAATTTTGCCGCCGAACGCAATGAAATAACTTAGTTTTTAGCCAATTTTTATTTCACTATGGTTACTATCTTATATAATTTTAATTTAAATAATCAACAACTTCAATACAATACAATAATCACAGCACAAAACGTGGACTTTTTGTAAACATAAGCAAAACTTGACATAAGACTAGACAAACAATACAAGAGCAAAAAATCGTCATCTGGCGTAGTAATGCCACCTGTTTATTTCATCATGCTTCTAGTCTTTTCTCAAGCATCATTGTTTAGCAGTTTTTTTATTATATCAGTGGATTTGTTTTTGTGCAATTTTAAGCAAGAAAGTGCATTGGCTATTATAAAGTTACACAGTTGTATTAAAAGTAAGTTCTTCATTAATTTTTTGTTTGTTAAAGTTTATTAACTAAAAATGGCTTTCCTTTAGATGGAAAAGCAAAAATATAGAAAAGCTTGGGACTCTTTGTTTCTGTTTATTTAATTTTAATAAAAACCAACCGATCTCAATACAAAAATCAAGCGTTTTTTATCTTTTCGTTATAAAATATCAATAATAAGAAAAATTTAGGTTGGTGCTTTTTTGCCAACATTTTTTTTCATTTTTACCCTTTTTTACCCTATTTCTATATGCTCATAGTGCTTTTGATGATGCAAGAGTTGGCATCACTGGTGTGTACTTTTCGTCCTGGGCGTATTAGTAGTTATTACTAAAGGAACTTATGTCATTACGACCGTCACCATTGTTGCAGGGTGAGTAGTGGTAATGGCATAAGTCGTTATATCACTAATTGATAAACGAGTGTGGTTAAATCCTTTTTCGTTATACCACTGCAGGGACACGTATGTATACAGCGGTGATTTATTTTTTAGTAAAAATTTTATTAATTTACATATATAATTTTATTTTTATTATACCACTTTTAATGATGGTTATTTATTTATTATCATTTATTTTTCACGTTAAAATTCTTAAAATATTCAAAAATAAAAAAATAGTAAATTTTTGTATATATTTTTCCATTTTAATGTTTCAGGGTGTTAGATATATTTATATATTTTTTTTTTGTGTTTGGTTTACATTTGGAAAAAAATAATTGTGGCTCATTATTAAATTTAATTTAATTAATTTATTTTATTTTATTTTATTTTATTTATTTTAAAATATGTAGTATTTTAATTTTTTGATTTAATGATGTTAAAGGAAGGTGTTAACGACGTTTCACTTATATAAAATTATTTATTAATACATTATTAAAGACACTAATGTAAAATTTGTAATTTTCAATTTACTGTGATATCAATTTAGCTTTTATATTCAAGCGCCACCCTAATGCTTTAATTTTGTTATTTAATATTAACAGTTAAATCATACGAGACATTTCAATACATTATATATGTACATATTTGTTACACAGGCATTTTAATACGTTGCATATTTATATTTATATTTATATTTAAATAGTGTGTTGTTGTTTTAGTCAAAAATATTCTTTCATGTTCTCTTTGAACTATGTATGTATGTATGTAGCGGTATTTGCATTAAATTAATTTTCTTATTGTACGCACAAGTGACTTGATCATCTTACAAAATACACAATTTGGTTTAGTTTTTAGACAACCGCCAACCAACAAACAACAAAAGAGTTTTATTTGAAACATTTTTTGGTGACCCCGACGTGATAGTAGTGCGTTGCTGCAATATAAAATAAAATTAGTTGTTTGTTGAAGAGACTTGGTATTAAAATTTAAATAAACCATTTAAAAAAAAAACATTGTACAGTTGTTACCAAACAACAACGGAAAAAAAAGTGAGAACTGCCTAGCTGCATACCAGAGGAAAAAAATTACAGATACTATAATGGACGCTCTAAAAAGCAAGAGAGCTAACTTGAAAGGTTCAGCAACCAGACTGGAAAAGTTCGTAGCTAATGTGACTACAGAAACTTCACTGTTTGAACTTCGTGCCAGATTGGAGACTTTAGAAAAAATTTATGACAGTTTCCAAGTGGTGGATACAGAAATGGCGGCCCTTGGGGACAGTAGTCCCGAACGTGTGGCTGAAGTAGAAGACTTTGAGAATAGGTATTTTCGTATTAAACAGAAATACGCTGAGTTGATAGATGCCAGGCGACCTTCTTCTGTTGGAGATCCACTCAATTCCACAACCATGCATCATGACGCTATGCAAAGGCTCCTAGAAAGTCAAACGGCGTTCTTCGAAAATTTTACGGCCATGCAACTACGGTCACAACAACAGATAGCGAATACTACGTTCTCGCAAACGGCTAACATAACTAACCCATCTGCTGATGTGCGCCTGCCAAAGCTTAACGTTCCGGTGTTCGACGGTAAATATAGTGAATTTCGGTCTTTTTTTGATCTTTTTTCCAGTTCGATCCACAACAACAACACACTTTCGGCTGCCCAAAAGTTCCAGTACTTGAAGGGATTATTAAAAGATGATCCAGCTAATTTAATACGTCACCTTCAAGTAAGTGACCAGAATTACGACGAAGCGCTAAAAAAGTTACAGGAAAGATACGATAAACCTTCACTGGTTGTAGACTCCTTTATTGATACCTTTTTAAATATCCCTAAAGCTGATAATAACCAAAGCCTTCGAAGTATGGCTAATGTGGCCGATGAGGTGGTAAGAGGCCTACGTGCTCAAGGTGCGGATGCCGAAAAACGTGATCCTTGGCTAATCCATATTCTAAGCAAAAAAATTGACAGAAACACCCTACACGCTTGGGCAGATCATTGTAATAAAGTGTCATTCCCGTCGCTGGATAGCTTTATTTCATTTATAAATAACAGGTGTGATGCCTTGGAACGTGTACCATCCCCTGCTGATGAAAGGCCTTCCTACAAAGGTAAATCATCTCGCGCGTATGCTAGTGCCATGAAGAAGGGATGTGTTATTTGCTCACAAAACCATCACCTATCGTACTGTCCTACGTTTAATAGGGTGAATAAAGTAGAACGTATAGAGATAATTAAAGAACACAAATTATGCTACAATTGTTTAAAGCCCAACCATATTGTACAAAATTGTCCGTCGAAGCATACATGTGAAACTTGTCGTGGCCACCACCACTCATTGATTCATCATGACCGCAAGCCGTCACATTATCAACACGAAGCAGAGGACTCTGGCAACCGTGACAGGACAGCCGAAGACTCAGAGAAAACTAGTAAGGGGCCAAAAGCTGCCGATGAGACATTTGTGGTGCCCGGTGAATTCGGTCATTTGATGAATTTAACTAACTCATCTGAGGTAAAATTATTTAATATGCTATTGCCAACAGCCAGAGTTTTAGTTAAAGATAATATGGGATATTACCAAACCTGTACCATTCTTTTAGACTCTGGTTGTCAAAATACTCTCATTTCAGAAAAATGCGCCCAAAGACTAATGCTTACCCGAAAGCCAGCCAAGATATATATAAGTGGATTGGGCAATAATCAGGCTGGGACCACGAGAGGTACTGTTCAACTAGAAGCCAAATCACTACACGATGACAAAATATTTTTTATACTAGCTCATATATTTTCAAATTTAACAACAAAGTTACCTTGTTCAAAATTATTAATTAATTGCTGGGATGAGTTAAAAGGCCTTCCCTTAGCAGACAATAAATTTAATACTCCAAAGGATATTGATATTTTAATTGGGTTTGATTACTTTTTTTCACTCATCAGAGAGGGTAGGATTTGGAAACACGGAAACCTACTTGCTCAAAACACGGTATTTGGTTGGGTAATTTGTAGCGGATGTACGATGGAAGAATCAAGCACAGTTTGTCACGCATGGAGTCAAACCAGTCTCGAAGATGATCTAAATCAATCTTTACGTTTATTTTGGGAGCTTGAGAATCTGAATCCTAAAGAAATTTGTTTAACCAAAGAGGATCAAATGGCTGAAGATTTGTATACCTCTACTACCACACGTACCGATAGATATTCTGTAAGACTTCCATTTAGAAACAAGCCTGCGTTGGGAAATTCATATAATGCAGCTGTACGAAGACTTCAAACTATGGAACGTAAGTTTAAATCAAATTCTATTTTGAAACAAACCTATTCTGAATTTATGAGTGAGTATATAGCTCTGGGTCACATGAGTCTTGTGCCTGACAATGAAATAAATCGCCCTACCACTGAAACGTGTTATTTGCCCCACCATGCTGTGTTGAAAGATTCTAGTATTACCACAAAACTTCGTGTAGTGTTTGATGGTTCTTGTAAAACATCAAATGGAAAATCCTTGAATGATAATCTACTAAAGGGTCCTATTTTACAACAGGATTTACTGGCTGTAATACTTCGGTATCGTTGTAAAAAGTTTTGTTTTACTGCAGATATAAAACAAATGTTTCGAATGATTGAGGTTCACGAACGTGATCGCGATTATCAACGAATCGTATGGAGGGATAACACGGAAGACGAAATAAGGCACTATCGGCTTAACACAGTCACTTACGGCACAACCTCTGCACCATATCTGTCGATCCGTACTCTGTTGCAACTGAGCAATGATGAGAGTGAGCGTTTTCCTCTAGCTAGTAAAGCGCTAAAAACTTGCTTTTATGTTGATGATTGTATGGCTGGCTCCAATACTGAAATTGAGGCTGCTAAACTAGCAGAAGAATTAAATGAGTTGCTTATGGCTGGTGGCTTCCAATTGAGGAAATGGGCAGCTAACGATAAAAGCGTTTTGGTAAATATCCCTGAGAGCGATAAAATGGAGAGTATTGTCAAAATGCCCACAGATATAACTATATGTCTTCTTGGTGTAATTTGGAACCCAGCTACTGATTGCTTTTCCTACAAAGTCAAGGGTGAAGACCAGTGCATCGATACTAAAAGGAAGTTGTTGTCTGAAATCTCCAAAATCTTCGATCCACTTGGGTGGATATCCCCTGTTATAGTAGCTGTGAAAATCATCATTCAAAAACTTTGGCTGTTAAGTTTAGATTGGGACGAGCAGCTTCCGCATGAAGTTAAATCCATGGCTAAACAGCTGTTTTCTGAATTCTATTTATTGAATAATATTAACATTCCCAGAATTATTTTTTCTACAGAATCCAACATCACCTATCACGGATTTTGTGATGCTTCAAAAGCAGCGTATGCAGCCGTAGTGTATTGTCGCAAAATATCAGCAGATGGCAAAGTATCTTCTAATATTGTCATGGCTAAAACCAAGGTGGCACCCCTTACACTGGTTTCAATTCCCCGGCTGGAACTTTGCGCGGCCTATCTTCTGGCCCAACTTTTTGAGTATTTAATTCCTGTACTGTCCATAAACAAAAGGGATATCACGTGCTGGTCCGATAGTAAAACTGTATTGGCCTGGCTGTCATCACATCCTGCTAAATGGAAGACCTTTGTGGCTCATAGAACTGGATATATTCTGGAGACACTTTCTAATATAAAATGGAGGTATGTACCAACTAAATTAAATCCATCCGACTGTGCTAGTAGAGGCGTAAGATCTAGCTATCTTGTCGAGGACAAAATGTGGTTTCAAGGCCCACCATTTTTAGTAGAGGATCCGGTAGACTGGCCCAACCCTGTTAAAGATATCCATACAGAAGAAGAACTGCATATTGAAAAGTCCGTTACACTGAGCTCAGTTGCGTACGCTGAAGTATTTGTCAAATTAAATGAACGCATATCTAATTTTTCCCGTATGGTACGAGTCCTCGCATACGTTTATAGGGCCTTAAAGATCTTTCAAACTAGATCCCGTAATAATCTACCCCTTCAAGTTAAGGAAATCCGAAATGCTGAAAACAATTTATATAAATATGTTCAAGAACAAGATTTCTCTGATGTTATATCAGCTATCAAGAATAAAATTCCAATAACCGGGAAAAAGTTAAAGCGATTATCGCCGTTCCTGGATGATCAGGGTATACTACGTGTTGGGGGCCGACTGTCCAATGCTGATTTGCCATACGATAGCAAACATCAAATCATCCTGCCAAAGGACAGTCCGATTGTTTTGAAAATCGTTCACGACTGTCATTTAAAAAATCTTCATGCAGGAGTAACTTTAATGATCGCTACGCTGCGTCAAAGGTATTGGATTGTAGGAGCTCGAGAATTGGCCAAACGAATTTCTCGACAGTGTAAAGTCTGTCATCGCTACAGTGTTAAATCCAACGATCAACTAATGGGCGATCTTCCTAAATATCGCGTAAACGCTGCATTTCCATTTTATGAAGTTGGCTGTGACTACGCCGGTCCCATTATGTATAAACAACATAATGGCCGTAAATCTCCTATTGCTAAGGCCTATGTAGCAGTGTTTATATGTCTAGTCACAAAAGCAGTTCACCTGGAACTGGTTACTGATTTAAGTTCTGATGCATTCATGGCAGCCCTAGACCGATTTGTGGCTAGAAGAGGCATTTGCGGTCACATCCATAGTGATAATGGAACTAACTTTCAAGGAGCTGCTAAAAAACTGAACGAAACCTACAAAGCAACATTTAAATTAAATAATAATATTTCCAACTTTCTATCTTCTAAAGGTATTCAATGGCACTTTATCCCGCCTGCAGCACCTCACTTTGGCGGCGCTTGGGAGTCAACAGTTAAGAGTATGAAATATCACCTTAAGAGAACCATTGGTCTCGCGACCTTGAAATTTGAAGAACTTACCACGCTGTTAGCAAGAATTGAGGCAATACTTAATTCTAGACCACTAGTCCAAGCCGACTCCGACGACATACCCTATATTACCCCCGGGCATTTTTTAATCGGCAGGCCCTTAAATGCTCTGCCTGAAGTTGATGTTACTGCTTTAAAGACGTCTACTCTTACCAAATGGAGGCTTATCCAACAGCTCACTCAATACTTTTGGTCGCGCTGGTCTAATGACTATCTCTTATCCCTACAACCCAGAGTGAAGTGGCAACAGGAACGGCCCAACATAAACATAGATGACATCGTCCTGCTACGCGAAGAGAACTTGCCCCCCGCTTGCTGGAAACTTGGTCGAGTGATAGAGACCCATGCTGGTTGTGATGGTCTGATTCGAGTGGCTACTGTAAAGACTGAAAGGTCAACATTTCGAAGACCAATAACTAAACTGTTCCCTTTACCCAAATGCGATTAAACTACAAATAGTTCCGTTTAAGGGTGGTGGGAATGTTAACGACGTTTCACTTATATAAAATTATTTATTAATACATTATTAAAGACACTAATGTAAAATTTGTAATTTTCAATTTACTGTGATATCAATTTAGCTTTTATATTCAAGCGCCACCCTAATGCTTTAATTTTGTTATTTAATATTAACAGTTAAATCATACGAGACATTTCAATACATTATATATGTACATATTTGTTACACAGGCATTTTAATACGTTGCATATTTATATTTATATTTATATTTAAATAGTGTGTTGTTGTTTTAGTCAAAAATATTCTTTCATGTTCTCTTTGAACTATGTATGTATGTATGTAGCGGTATTTGCATTAAATTAATTTTCTTATTGTACGCACAAGTGACTTGATCATCTTACAAAATACACAATTTGGTTTAGTTTTTAGACAACCGCCAACCAACAAACAACAGAAGGTAAAAAAAAAACAGAATAAGTATTTGTTTTGTTAAAACTCATCAAGTTATTAATAATGGACAAATAAAGATTTATTCAAGAAAATGAAAATTAATTAAGTCAAGTGTTAAAGTGTTTGTGAGGTGTATGTTTTAAATTGAGTGTAGTAATGTTAATAGTAAACTTTAGCAGCTAGAAGAAATTCCTAGAAATGCTGAGAGCTTCATTATCAAATTTAAAAACCTTTTTTTTTGTTACAAGATTATAAAAAAATTCATTTGATTTACTTGATATCCTTGGGATTTTCTGTTGTATATTCACAGTATTCGTCCAACCAAGGTGGTCGAAATCCTTGAGATTTTCTATTATATATTCACAGTATTCATCTAACCAAGGTGGTCGAAATCCTTGAGATTTTCTATTAAATATTCACCATATTTATCTAACCAAGGGGGTTGTTGTAGGTTTTGACCCCCTTTTTTTGTCTGGTCCTCGGCCGACCAGCTTCTTCCTTCACTTTCACAATTCACAATTATTTATATATTTTTTTTACATTGGCAGGGTCGCCATATAAAGGGTTTTATTAAATATTAAATAAGACTTTGAATTCCATATTAAGACTTTGATTTTATTATTTATTTAATTTAATTTTATGAACAGCCGCTCGTGCGACTGTTCACTTTGGTTTATATACACAGAATGCATTTACTTAAAAATACTTAAAATCTAAGTACCTAAAATACACTTATACTAAGGAATTTATTCTATAAACAAAGTACCTATCATAAATATAATATTTTGTTCAATGCCACTTACAAATAATTTTAAGACATTGTTGGGAATGTGCAAGTCAGCATAATCCCAACAATGAGTTTGGTGTGTGTGGACATTGTTGCTTCAACAAAGTGTGAAGGTCGTGTTACAGCGACTAGTCAAACACACTACATTCCTCTATGCTTGTAGAGAATATTAGAATATCACCTAAATACACCAGACATATTTTACCAATTTTATGATTAGTCGGAACTTAATTTTTTTCTATAAGATCATTAAACGGGGTTTTCCTACGCAACTTTGTTCTAAATTCAATTTTTCTCATTCCTCTAGAAACCCTCAACTTTTAATACCAAGAATAAATAATACTTTATTTGAAAAATCGTTTATTGTAAGAACATCCCGACACTGGAACTATTTGCCTTTGGAACTTCGTCTTTTCTCCCATACGAATAATGCTTTTCGCCTGAAACTACTGTTAGCCCTTACCCAATTGTAATAAACTTGATTATTTATATTATTTATATAAATTGCTATTGCCTTTTTTTTGGGATCAATTACTATAACTTCTTACACTCTCTTTAGTGCTTGTTTGTTGTTTGGTGTGGGAACAAATATAAAAATATTGTTGACATTCACATCAACATACATTTAATTTTAAATTTTATTTTTAACTATGTTACTTAATGTTAATGAACTACATAAGTTCAGTTTATCGCTGACATAACATAATTTCATTTTTTGTTTTATTTTACCTTATGTTTATAAATAATTGTTGACATATCATTAATTTATTTTGTTTACTTGAAGTTCAATCATCCCAAACAATTTTATTTTACTTTTGTTTATAATTGTTAACATTGCATAATTTTATTCTGTTACTTAAATCATAATTTACATTGAAATGTACATTGAATGTACATTGAAATGTTAGTCAGCAATTATGCAAACGATTAATTGGGTCACTTCCGCATTGTGCAATAGTGGCATTCAGCTTTAAGTAATGTATTAAATTTTAGTATATAAGAAAGAAGCAAAATAAAGAAAGATGTTCAATTACTATAAGGCATCTAAAGTGTTTTATTGATTGAATCTATTAGCGTTCTACAAGTTAAAGTGCTTGGAGGACAATTAAGGCAATTAATATATCAGTGCAGATTTATGTTTTTGAACTGAATCATATTATAGCCGCAATTCATATCAGGTTTATACATTGGTGACCTCAGAGTCTTTAGAAGTACAAGTTTCCCCCCACCAGCGGTAAGGGACTTTTTACTCTAAAGGCAGAACACGCAGCAATCATCCGGCACCAAAAACATTGGTGACCCCAGAGTCTTTAGAATTACAAGTTTCCCCCCACCAGCGGTAAGGGACTTTTACTCTAAAGGCAGAACACGCAGCAATCATCCGGCACCAAATACATTGGTGACCCATAGTTCCAGCCGTTTTGTCGAAGATTTTGAGTCTCCTAACAGCGTTTAGGGGCCTTTGAACACAAAAGGCACATCTGACCACGCATCCTTTATTTGACGGTCAACCGGGCGACCGTATTCATCGAAGACATCAGTATACAACAGCCACCAAAACATTTGGTGACCTCAAAGATGCAAGCAAGCAACTCAGGCATCGCTGGGAAGCAGGCATCGGACACAACAAAGAACAATTTGATAAATATACAGAACGCCACCATATCCAAAATTATCAGCACATTGGACGATATGTTATCCATAGGTGGTCAGTACACAAAGCAGCAGATTGATGTAAAACTAAAGGAAGTCGAGTACAATATGAAAACAATACAACAGTTGCAGGATAAGATATGTACGGAGAATATCGAGCACGATATATACCAGATTCTGGCAAAACAAACAGAAATAACGGATAAGATATTGCAAATTGAGGACCTAAAAACGAGTTTGATGCCAGATGCTATTAACCAAGCAAGAATTAATCAAGATACCCATCCGCATCATCTTCCCAAAATAACAATACCAAAATTCAATGGTGATTATCTGAGCTGGCAACCATTCTATGGCATGTTCAACGAAATGATACACAAAAAGGCAATGCCAACCATACAAAAAATGTGGTTTCTAAAAACAAATGTGACAGGTGAGGCCGCAAGACTAATACAAAATCTATCTCCAACAGAAACCAATTATGAGACGGCATGGAATACACTTCAACACCGTTTTAACAATCCGAGAATTCTAACAAATAATATCATAAATAAATTGATAGGCCAGCAAAAAATACCGGAAAATCCCTCTGCTGCAGCTATAAAAGGGCTGCACGATACGACGCGCGAATCTATTGCAGCACTAAACAATTTAAACATCAATACATCGACTTGGGATCCAATACTAGTCAATATATTGATTAAAAAACTAGACCAGGGAACGCATGTACTGTATGAACAATCGATTCAGCTTCCCAAATCTTTACCATCCTTAGAAGAGCTATTGGGTTTCCTAGAAACTAGGTTCCAGTCACTAGAAGCAGTCGGTCGAATCCAAAACACGCCAAAAAGAACTGTTTCAGCAGCAACCACGTCTCAAGATACCTACTCCTGCAAATTATGCGAAAATGGAAATCATCAGTTGTATCATTGCAAACAATTCTTATCAAAGCCACCGTCTGAGCGATTAAAATGGATTCAACAGCAGCAACTATGATTCAACTGTTTCAAGCCTGGCCACATAGCAAGACATTGCACAACAAGTTTTTTTTTTTTTTTTTTTTTTTTTTTCATTATTTATTTATTGAATCTTCATATATTAAATATGAACTAACAATAATTAATCAAATCTTATACTAATACTTTATTTTTGTCCTGCCAATGCTAGACGAAAATTTTTCTCTTCACGGTTTCTGTTCACATATGTAGATGTTTAGCGCTCTTCTTGTCTGATGAGTCCTGCTGTATCTCTTCTCCTTAATCTAGAGTGGCCGCTGTAATTTAAAATATTTCGAGCTAGTGGATTTGGGTGCGACTCAAGTCTTTTTAAATATTTTACTGCATAGTTCGTAATAATAGTTTTTACTAACGGCACATTGAGATTCTTGTGAATATTTGAGTTTTTAACATACCAGGGAGCGGCTGTGATTATTCGAAGAAGTTTATTTTGTCGCCTTTGAATTTTTTCGATATTAGAAGCCGAGGCAGTGCCCCATAACTGAATACCGTAGCACCAAATTGGTTTTAAGATAGAGTTGTAAAGTAGAAGTTTACAATCGAGACTAAGAACAGAGTTTCTTCCAATAAGCCAATTAAGTTGAATTGCTTTTAGTTTCATTTGTGTTAGTTTTGCTTCTATATGGCATTTCCATGTTAAACGCCGATCTAGATGAATTCCGAGATATTTTACATGCGATTGTTGGGGCACTAATTGATTATTGATTTTAATAGGGGAACATGACTCCCGACGCAAGGTGAATGTTATATGTACGCATTTTTGCTCATTAACCTTTATCCTCCATTGTTTTAACCACTTTTCCAGTTCAAATATATGATCCTGCAAGTAGCGAGAAGCTTCATGACAGTTTTCGTGCACGCTTAAAAAAGCTGTATCATCAGCAAATGTTGAAGTTAGGGTGTGGTTGTTTGTTGGCATGTCTGAGGTATATATTAGGTATAACAGTGGGCCCATGATGCTTCCCTGAGGGACTCCAGCGTCAATTGGCTGAGGAGAACTTACAAAAGCACCTTCTTTAATAATAAACTTTCGACCGACTAAGTAGCTTTCTAACAGCTTGTGTGTGTTTACTGGTAAATTTAGCTTCAATTTATGTAATAAGCCTTCATGCCAGACTTTATCAAAAGCTTGAGAAACATCGATGAAGAGGGCGGAACAATATTTTTTTTCTTCAAAGGTTTTTCTTATGGCGTTTACTATACGATGGGTTTGTTCAATTGTGCTATGTTCTCTTCTAAAGTCGAATTGATGGTTTGGAATACATCTATTTACATTTAAAATTGGGGTTAATTTTGACACTAACAGCTTCTCAAACAGCTTTGATATATTAGACAATAAGCTTATAGGTCTATATGACTCAACTTTTGTAGGATCCTTTCCTGATTTAGGTATCATGGTAACTAATGATACTTTCCATTCCTGAGGGTAGTATTCAAGGCGTAAAATAGCATTAAAAATAAAGAGAATAATTTTCTTTGCTATGCTGGGTAGCTCCAAAAGCATTTTGTTACTGATCTTATCAAAACCAGGGGCTTTCTTCGGGTTTAAATCATGAATAGCCTTTTCGATTTCTCTTATCTCAAATCTTAGTGGAACAGCTGCTCTAACAGCAACAGGTGGTAACTCGCCCGCCATATCGAGAGATGTGTGAGCGGTAAATACGGTTTTCAAATGATTAACAAAAAGATTTCCTTTTTCTATATCATTTCTTGCCCAACTTCCGTTTAAGTTTCTTAATGGTGGTTTAGTGATAACTGGTCTTTTAAGATTTCTAGCTGCACGCCATAATGAGTAGTCTGATTGTGGAGTTGCATCAAGTTCCTTAAGATATTTTTCAAAGGATGCAGTTTTTTGGGACTGCAGTAACTTTCTTAGCCTTTTTGTGCACTCTTTTAATAAAGTCTTAAGTTGGGGGGATCTGTGCAATTGCCACTCTCTTCGAACTCTCCTTTTTTCAGTCAATAGACGCTCGACATCTACAGAATATATGATATTGTTTTTGGTTTTTTTGAGGGTTGTGCTGGAATGTTGAACAGCTAGTTTGAGATAACTGTCAAAATTAACAATAGCGAGATCCACGCTCTCCGGTGTGCTAAGCGGAATATTTTCTGTGCAATGGGCACTAAGATATTTTTTATATTTTAACCAATTTATTTGTGAGGGTGATTTGGATAAGCACCCAGACGGCGATACGATTCTATTTGGAATCATTATAGTAACAATTGTAGGTGTGTGGTCGGAAGATAATTCTAAGGAAGCCTCAACATAAATCGTTTCTGCGGGGATGTTTTTAACCACTCCAAAATCTATGACATCTGGAACTTTTTGCTGATCAGTAGGCCAATATGTTGGTTCACCGCTTGCGACCACATTTAGATCCATTTTACGAATTGTGTTAAACAAAACACGACCCTTAGGCGTAATAAGTCGTGACTCCCAGAAAGTATGTTTAGCGTTATAATCGCCAGCAGCCAGGAAGCAGGGTCCTAATGCTTTGAAGTATTTATTATATTGGCTTTCTGATATTGAAAATCTAGGTGGTGAATATATTGATGAAATAACTAGGTTTCGATTTAATTCCTCAACGCAAATGGTCGTTGCTTGGAGATAATCTTCACGATGATCACACATTAAGTAGTGTTTTACTCGGTTTTTTATCAAAATGGCAGAACCTCCACAAGCTCTACCTCGAGGGTCCTTGGTATCATATAATATATAACCATTGATTTTAAACGTATTTCTCGAGGTCAGATGAGTTTCAGAAACCATCATAACATCGATTTGTTTATTTTTAAGGAAGTATTCTAGTTCATTTTTATGTTGGCGGATGCCGTTTGCGTTCCAAAAGCAAATTTTTAGACAGTTCATGGCTTATTTAGTACAGCTTGCAATAACATCGATTGCATTCTTAACATTTCTTGCATCATGTTACCCATTGTGTTGGTAAAATTGTTAACGGTTTGCACTAATGTTTCCATGGTTTTTTCTAGCCGAGTTAAATTAGAAGTGGGAATTTCGTCATTATTTGGTAAATCACCTTGCAATGGCATATGATTAGATTTTAAGACATTAGCGTACGAGGTTCTGTTATTATTTGGCTGCGGTATTTGAACGCCGTTAGTGTTTTCTTGATAAGTTGCCTGCGTTTGAGGGGGATTAAGTTTCTGTCCAACAGAACGCTTGACAATAGAATATACCGGACATCCTCTATAGTTGGCAGTGTTATTACCACCACAGTTGCTACATTTTTTTACATTAGGGTCATTTTTTGACTTATCACACTGAACGGTACCATGTAGTTCTCCACATACGACACAAACAGGGGGTAAATAGCAGTATGCCCTAGTATGACCAAATTCTTGGCAGTTTAAACACTGAACGGGCCCATTTCTTTTGTGCGGCTCTTCTATCGTTATTTTCCTGTACAGGATGTATTTTAAGCTGTAAATGGGATGCGTTACAACAAGTTGCTGTAGAAAATGTCAGAAAAGGCACAACACGCTAGTTCACCTGGAAACATATCAACACAACACAAACACTGGGCCATCAACATCAAAAAAGGTGTCCACTGTGAATATCACCAGCGACCAATGTACCAGCACCGTCAACAGTAGCGTCGGCTCATTTGTCTGGGGCCCGGGAAGGCTACGTCCTGCTAGCAACAGCACGCGTAAAAATCACTGCCAATAACGGGCAATCTGGTATTTTCAAGGCAATATTGGATTCAGGTTCACAAATTAACATTGTAAGAAACCGACTAGTAAATAAATTATCCATCAAGCCCACAGAAGCATCTCTATGCATCGAAGGTATCGGCAGTCAATCACGCAGATCAAATCAACGCATTAACGTAGGACTTTGTTCCACCTCAACCAACTTCAGCACAAGACAAGAAGCGTTTGTACTTCCCAACATTATTCCAATTCAACCCTCCGAGGAATTCAATTGCACATCCTGGCCAATTCCTGAAAATATACAATTAGCTGATCCTGAGTTTAACAAACCTAACAACATTGATGTTCTCATAGGCGCCGAATACTACCATGATCTGATAACTTCCGGTAAAATTAAGTTATTACCGGAGCTACCAAGTTTAATAAATACAAGACTCGGTTGGGTCGTCAGCGGAAGGCTAGGACAAGGCTCCATTCAATCAGCAACATGTGCAATAAATACTAAATGCAGCCCAGACACAAACGAACTCATCGAGCGTTTTTGGAAAATAGATGGTTTTGAGTCAAATGACACGCTCACGGAAGGAGAAAGGCGATACGAAACACACTTTATTCAAACCACAAAAAGAAACTCTGAAGGTCGATTCGTAGTACGACTACCATTTCGCGAAGACCCAAGTAGTTTAGGCAGCACAAGGAATCTTGCATTTTTCAAGATTTATAGCCCTGGAACACCGACTAGCTAGAAACCAAGACATCAAGGCCCAATATGTTGATTTTATGGACCAATATGAAAGGCTAGGCCACATGACTCGTATAGATACTTCTGAAGTGAATGAACCCCATTGCTACATTCCCCATCACTGTGTGCTGAAACCAGAAAGTAAGACGAAGCTGCGAGTTGTATTTGATGCGTCAGCAAAATCCTCGACAGGTCTCTCCCTCAACGATATACTAAGCATTGGCCCTCCAACTCAAGGAGATCTCTTTGGCATGTTGTTACGATTTCGATTGCCCAGATTTGTGTTTTGCACTGACATCGAGAAAATGTATCGGCAAATTCTGGTTGATCCGGCTGATCGAAATATGCAACTCATTTATTGGAGAAGGGATCCAACTGATACAATGCAAACATACAAGCTTAATACGGTAACTTATGGAACGTCTGCAGCCCCATACTTAACCACAAAATGCCTACAGCAGCTCGCAGACAAAAATATGGAGAAATATCCTCTGGGCGCTAAAAGTCTAAGATACGACTTTTATGTCGACGATGGCATGAGTGGCTTAGACAGTTTAATGACAGCAATCGATATGAAAAAACAATTAAGTAGTTTGTTACAAGAGGCTGGGTTTAAACTGAGGAAATGGTGCGCAAACCATCCTCAGCTACTGTCTGGAATACACCCTGAAGACGTGGAGCTAAACCTAGACTTCGACGATCAAAGCACAAAAATATTGGGATTAACATGGAATCCCAAGTCAGACGTATTCTGCCTCAAGGCAGATATCCAAGAAACCCAAAGGATCACAAAGAGAACAGTAACATCAGATGTGGCACGGATATTTGACCCATTGGGCGTCGCTGGTCCCGTAGTAGTCGCCGCAAAAATGTTTATACAACATCTATGGCAGCTAGAACTATCATGGGATGAAGTACTCCCAGAAGATCTTTACAGCTTTTGGTGGTCATTCCGGCAAAACTTAAAACATATAAACAATTTATCTACTAAGAGACACATTTTTGATGGCCAAGTCTCGAAAGATACGCAAATACACACTTTTGTAGATGCATCCGAAAAGGCTTATGGGGCTGCAGTCTACATACGTTCCAAATTGAAGGATAATCGAATCATAGTCAGATTGTTATGTTCCAAATCACGAATCGTACCCTTAAAGAAGGTAACCTTACCAAGATTAGAACTATGCGCTGCTCTCCTTGGGACAGAACTTACCAGGAGAGTAAAAAAGGAAATACGAGCTGAAAACACCCCAACATACCTATGGTCGGATTCAGAAATAGTTATTCACTGGATTACATCGTCAACATCGTCACTTCGTACATTCGTCGCCAATCGAGTAAGTAAAATCCAAGAGCAAACAACAACCAGCCATTGGAGACATGTTGGCTCGAAACAAAATCCAGCTGATCTAATTTCTCGAGGTATAAGTCCAGAAAAACTGTCTCAATGCAACCTGTGGTTCGTCGGACCAATATTCCTACATGGCAGTGAAAGGATGTGGCCTAAAGAATTTAATAAATCTCAATCACCTCCTCATTCCGAAGAATTCAAACTAAATCCTGTGACGGCTCTATCTACCACTTCACCTGGATTGGAAGAGATAATCTACAAAATTAATAATCACGACTCATTCAAGACCCTTCAAAGGGTGGTAGCATATACACTTCGTTTCATCTAAAATGCTAAGACATCCAAGGCCCGACCAATAAGCAAAACACTCACCCTTCACGAACTCACTTCAGCAACTAACCTCATCACCAAAGGCATTCAGGCATCAGAATTTAAAATTGAGCTCAACAATTTAAAGAAAGGGCATGAAATCAAAATATCAAGTCAAATAAGTGGTTTATCTCCCTTTCTGGACGAAAATGGCATTATAAGGGTAGGGGGAAGGCTGGAGGCCTCCTGCCTCTCATACAACGCAAAACACCCAATACTCCTTCCATACAATGACCCGATCGCAAGGCTTATAATGAAGATGCTACACACCGACAACCACCACTGAGGTCCACAAACGCTGTTAGCCATCTCAAGACAGCAGTTTTGGATAATCAAGGGCAAGTCGGTAGCCAGAAGCATCGTCCAAAACTGTGTTCGATGTACAAAATCGAGACCAATACTAATGCAGCAAGTTATGGGAGACTTACCCGCCACTAGAGTGAATCCAACAAGGCCGTTCATGATATCAGGTGTAGACTATTGTGGCCCACTCTGGGTGTACTACAAATTAAGGAGCAAGAGGCCCCACAAGGTATACCTAGCAGTCTTTGTTTGCTTTTCAACGAAAGCAATACATTTAGAGGTAGTAAGCGACCTTACAACAGCAGCATTTATTGGGGCTCTCAAAAGATTTATTGCCCGCCGAGGACGCTGCCAAACCATATACTCAGACAACGCTACAAATTTTGTAGAAGCACGAAACCAACTTAAAGAATTGAATGACGTCATCTTTTCTGAGCATTCGCAGGAAATAATCAAAAGGGCTTGTAGCAACAGTGGTATCGAATTCAAGTTTATACCCCCAAGGGCACCACATTTCGGTGGATTATGGGAAGCAGCAGTGAAATCCGCTAAACAGTTACTGCTCAGAAGCATGGCAACAGCCTCACTTACATACGAAGAACTAGAAACTGTCATTGTCGAAATTGAAGCAATACTAAACTCGCGACCACTAACACCTCTATCAAGTAATCCAAACGATTATGCAGCCCTAGCTCCCGGTCATTTTTTGATCGGAGAACCACTTACGGCACAAATAGATACAAGAGCACCCAACCCTACAAACCCCTCACTGTCAAAAAGGTGGAATCTTGTCTCCCAACTGAAACATGAATTTTGGAAACGCTGGTCATTGGAATACCTGCACCACCTCCAAGAGAAACGAAAATGGAAAACGTCATCCGAAAATGCAAGGGAAGGTAAATTAGTCATAATAAGGGAGGATCTACCGGTCATGCAATGGCCACTCGGCAGGATTCTTAAAACTTATGAGGGAAACGATGGCAAGGTTCGAGTAGCAGACGTAAAAACAGCATCAGGAATAAAAAGACGGCCAATCCATAATTTAGCCCCACTACTTCCCGAGGACGAATTAAAGGAAAATGAAGCATCCCACTCTACGCCACACTTGACATCTGATGAAACAGATATTCCACCATTCAAAAAGGCCAGGACTAACAGTAACCCAATCCTTCTCACAACAATTTTAGCGATCTTTCTCATCCCAGCGGTCATAAGCAGTAACATCAATATCACCAACTTTCGCTCTGACCCAGGGCTATATTTTGAAGGAATTGGAACTGTAAAACTCGTTACGGCCGAATGGAAGCTCATGGTATACTACGACTTAACACCCTTTTCGTCTGAGCTAATGGTTTTTCAGTCTGGAATATCCACTTTGCCGCAGTAATGCTCATCCATTAAACACCTGTCAACATGCAACACATTGGTAAACAACTTTATTCAAATTAAGGAAGATTTACTAGAGGAGAAGGCACTTTTCGTTACTAGTAGAACAAAAAGAGGCGCATTTAACATTGTAGGAAATGTAGCAAGATCACTGTTTGGTGTTTTGGACTCAGAATACGCAAATGAAATGTCGGATACCATTAAAAGGTCCAAGATCGAAACAGACTATCTTCTCCAGCTACTAAAAAACCAAACGTCCATCACTGATTCTACTGTAAACATCATTAAGCAAGATGAGCTTAATGCACAGAACCAGTTAAGAGAAATTGTCCAAAATCTTAACGAAGCAACAAACGAAATAGCAAAGGAATCCGAACAAATCAGTCAAACACAACAAATGTCGCTACTCGCCAACCAATTGACCTTAACCGCCTTAAACCTGCAAAGAATAGAAAGGGAAGTAATAGACGTGTTAACCGATGCTCATCATGGAAAAATCAGTCCGCTTCTATTAGCTCCTCATCAACTTAGGAATGAATTAACCGTAATAAGGGCAGAAGACGATAGTCTGATACAATTTTATAAGCTAATGAAGGCCAGTGGAGCGATAACAAAGAGCGAAGTTATCTTTGAAATTATGTTGCCACTTGTCGACCAGCAATTTCTAGAACTCTTCAATGTAATTCCGGTTCCAACAATAAAAAAAAATCTTCTAATATCTATTAACTCAAAGGAATCTTTTCTCGCAATTAATTCACACAGAGATGAATATATTCCTTTTTCAACTGAAGACTTTACCAACTGCATAATGTCTAAACCCGATGAATACATATGCCAAAACAAGCAGGTCAAGCTCAAAGGGGACACATTTGCCAATTCCTGTGAACCAAACATTTTCATCAACCGGAACACAGCCAACTGCAAACTTATCCGAATTCCATCCAACACAACATGGACACAATTAAAAAATCCTAACAATTGGATTTTTGCTTCCACCACAGAAGTAGAAATCTCAGCAGTCTGCGCCACAGAAACTTCACAACACTTTATAAGAGGCACTGGCATAATGCAAATAGACCAAACTTGTATAATCAAAACCAATTCCATCACGATTCAAGGTCACTTTAGTTCGTCAAACAGTTTGCACACATCATACGTCCAACTTAAACACATCGACCATATAAGCAGACCACAGGAAATCAAACAGATTCTTAACACTACAGATAGCCAGTTTGAGACTCACCTTAATCAACTTAATAACCTGCAAAAACAACTTAACGAGTCAACAATTACACGTCTACCACAGCTAATCAAGTCTAATAGCCAACATCATCATATAGTAAGCTATTCCGCACTTATAATTTCCTTGCTCATCGCGGTAACCATAACCCTAATTAAAAGAAGCTCAACCCATCAAGAAGGAATAGGCCACAACTCCAACCAACCAACACCGCATCCAGTTCCATTACCCCGACCTGTCACCATTGACATCATAGACACCTAACCCACATAGGTTATCATCGACCAGCGGTCAACGCGGGGGAGAATGTTGACATTCACATCAACATACATTTAATTTTAAATTTTATTTTTAACTATGTTACTTAATGTTAATGAACTACATAAGTTCAGTTTATCGCTGACATAACATAATTTCATTTTTTGTTTTATTTTACCTTTTGTTTATAAATAATTGTTGACATATCATTAATTTATTTTGTTTACTTGAAGTTCAATCATCCCAAACAATTTTATTTTACTTTTGTTTATAATTGTTAACATTGCATAATTTTATTCTGTTACTTAAATCATAATTTTTTTGTACATTGAAATGTTAGTCAGCAATTATGCAAACGATTAATTGGGTCACTTCCGCATTGTGCAATAGTGGCATTCAGCTTTAAGTAATGTATTAAATTTTAGTATATAAGAAAGAACCAAAATAAAGAAAGATGTTCAATTACTATAAGGCATCTAAAGTTTTTTATTGATTGAATCTATTAGCGTTCTACAAGTTAAAGTGCTTGGAGGACAATTAAGGCAATTAATATATCAGTGCAGATTTATGTGTTTGAACTGAATCATATTATAGCCGCAATTCATATCAGGTTTATACAAATATAATTTTATGTGTTGAAGTAAAAAATTTTATTGTTAATTATTTCTCTTTTTGAAGTATTTAGGAATATGATATGTAATATAAGTCAATTGGCCTAAAGAGGCTTATTATATTATTGTGAATAAAGAATTAAATAAAGAAATAAATGTGTTCCCTCAAAACCTCGCTCATAAGTCTCTGGAACGTAGAGGGTGCATATTTCAACCCGAAGGGCATATACAAAAATGCCCGTTTGCAGTTGAAAAAGTCATTTATGGATGTCTCTCTCATCCATTTCTATCTGGTGGAAACCCTGAGATAGATTGAGGGTTGTAAAAAATTGATATCTTTCCAATTTGTCAAATATATCATCTATATTTGGAATAGGGAATCTGTCTTCAATAGTTATGCTATTTAATTTCCTATAATCGATCACAAGGCGCCATTTCTAAACATTTGGCGCATCCATTTTCTTTGGAGCTATCCAAATGGGACTGTTATAAGGACTAGATGATTCCCTTATAATTCCGTGAAGTAATATTTCTTCAATCTGCCTATATGTTTCATTCTTATTCACTTCCGGAAACCTATATAGTTCTATTTGATGAAAACCTGACATCAGGTCAAGACAAGAGAAGAATTTAGCTCTACCTAATTGATCAAGAATATCGTCTATTTGAGGTAACGGAAATTTATCACCTACTAAATTTTTAACTGCTCTGTAGTCTACTGCTAATCTCCATCTCTTTTGAGTGGTACCGGGTAAAGGTTTCTTTGGTACTAAAAGGATGGGGCTATTGTGATCTGAAATTGATGGTTCAATAATATCGTCTTTAATTAGCTTATCAACCTGTAGCCCGTTTCTGTATTTCTCGCATCGTAAAATTTCCCGCATGAAACAAGTAAATTAGAACCAAAACAGTGTAAAATAAAACAAAAACTAGTTTTTCTCACACAAGTGTTTCTGTATCTTTACTTTGCGAGAATTATCTGTCATTTTAATAATTTTCCAGCAATTATTGGAAGTATGTGAAAAAAAGTGTTTCTGTAACAATATTTTTCGAAATGTTTCTCACAAGAACTGTCAAAATAACACACATTTGAAATTGGTGCGAGAAAAATAAAATTTCAAAAAAATGTATATTTTAAATTTAATACTTGAAATTTAATAGATATATAAAATAAATATGGTGCTCAAATAATCCGAAAAAATAATATATGTATGTACATATACAAATGTATGTGTACGAGTGTGTAATATTATTTTTTTTTTAAATTTAAATAGAAACAAGGGTGGCATGTCATAATGTCCAGTGACATAGTGTCCATGGATATTATGACGCACCAAAAGGTGTCATAATGTCCATGGACGTTGTGACGCTTTTAAGTGTCATAATTTGGTTACTTCACTTTTAAGTGTATCGCAATGTCCATTTTAGTTAGCGAAACCAGTGTTTGTTATACCATAGAGTAGAAAATACTTGCTCCCGGGCTAAGGCCGGCGATGCAGATAAGCTTAAGTTAGCGTAGTCGGGGTTTGTATACCATAGAGGTATAACAAACAACGGCTTCGCTAATTAAAGTTTCTAAATTCGGGATTTTTAAAATTAGGATTTCAAAACTTGGGATTATAAATTTCCCTTATAGTATAATATACCCTTTCCACCTGAGGTGGAAGGTAAAACATTTTGAACACTCGCTGCACAATATAGACAAACAATAAAAGACATTTGCAATATTATATCACAATTTGTCAATTTTAATCACAATTTTTTTTAAAAAAAACACTAATTTTTTTTAAAGAAAACCCCAATTTGTTTTAAGTTTGTATGTAAATTGTTTTCACTTCATTTTTATCAACGTTGCTTCCTATACACAGATTTTGTACATATAAAAAAATTTTTTGTTATTTGTATACAACACACACGTCACTTAGTAAATCTTTTGGGCGCAGATTTGCCGGTGGCCTTAGAGGCAGCTTTAACGGGTTTCTTTTCAAACTTGACAGGTTTAACAAGCAGTTCACGTTGACTCTTTAAGGCCTTCATGATCTTTTGTTCCTTGATGGGGAAAGCACGAACGATACGTTTGCGCAAACAGCCATTACAGAAAACACCACCGTAGGTGCGACCACAGTCTTTTGACGCTAGAACAACCAGCTACGTTCGCAAGTGCGAGTGGGGCGTATACCCTACAACTTTTCCTTACATTGACCGCACTTTGGGACAGTCTTCTTAACGTATTGATATACCAAACGGCCACCTGAGGTACGGACACTAAAAGTAAGAAACATTTAATCCTAATTCTAATATGTACAAACATTAATGGCAGTCTTATATTTCGTAAGACTTCCACAACAGTTCAAGGCAATTTGTTGTTTACTTACACACGTCTCCAGTTAGATTTGGTGTTGTAGGATAGACAACTTCAAAGTCAAACGTTGAACAATCTAGAATATTCTAAAGTTAAACTATCGGTACCCTCAATTGGCTCGTCCTCTTAAAAATCACTTTCATCACTAGCCACCTCTAAATCGCCAGTTGGTAGCAAAATTACTCTTTTTCGATTGAAAATTTGTCAATTATAACCAAATAAATATAAAACACATTTTTCTTCTTTCGTTGACGTTTCGCTTGCATTTGACACTAACTTACTGGAAATATTCCAGTAAAAACAGAATCAGTGTTGTCTGTTTTCGCATTCAAATACAGAAACACTTTCTTCTCACAAATCGAGAAACGATGGAATTTTTTGTTTCACACTTCATGTGAGAAATTTTACGATGCGAGAAATACAGAAACGAGCTACTGGTTGTTTACTTCATCTTTTTGGGAATGGGGTAATCTGTAATTTTTGATGTAAACAGGTTGTGTATTACCCTACGGCCACACGTGCAATGTGTGATGTCTTAACACAAGCAATAACGCCGGCAGAATAACTTCGTCAAATTGCCAATGTGTTTTAGGTGGAGAACACGTAAATATCTTACAACATAAGTTTAAAACCAAGCTAAAGACAGGATGTGTGTTATATTCATAGCGAAGAACAAGTTTTTTTCACCAATTTGCTTTTAAAATGAATTTATTTTCGGAAAACTTATTTTGCACTTTATTTTGCGCTTTAATTTTAATTATTTATCAGCCACGCGCGTATTTTTGACAAGTTGTATAAAAAAGTTAAAAAAAGCAACAAAAAAAAGCTGTCTGTCAAACTTAAACGTCAAGTTATGTTATAAAATAGCTTTCAAGACAGATTGCTTAACAACGCTGTTAAAACACAAACAAAACACTAACATGAGGAGGCTATACCTAACACTAACATGATGTTAGTGTTAATGTTAACCATTTGATGTCAGTTGTAGCCTGGGTGTTATTTACTTTAAGCTTTTGCTTATAAAAATTATTGACCGATATATGTTCGGATTCTAGGGCAAAAATATCTATAAATTCATGGCATAAGGATTTTAACTCTTTGTCAATGAAAGGTGGAAAGTTCCTGGAAAGTCTTTCCATTTTTTCTTTGGAGTTGGCAGGCATAAAATTTTGTTTTGCAATTTTGTAATCTTTAAGATTTTCTATAACAAGTTTAATATCAGAAATTATTAAATCTTGTTCAGTGGTATTTATAGTTTTTACTAGTGGATTTGATTTTGAAGTTATTGGATTTGCGATATAAACGCCGTCTTGAATTGTTTGATAAGGAATCAAAACAGTTTTTTCTGATAATTCAAAATTTATTGATCGTATAACTTCAGATCTGGCAGGAAGTGATATTGAATTTATTGTTGGACCGTTTCTAAGAGGTATTCCAGTGTCATGATAAATTTCATTTGATCGAATAATCATTAAATCTTTATCATTGGAATATTGTAAAATACAATTATACTTTCGTATGAAGTCCATTTTAATTATTCCATCTGTCTGTATTTTAAAATCATCTCTGACTACACGGAAAATATGTTTTATTAAATATTAGATTATTTTTAATTCGGACTTTACACTACCTAAAGTTGAGATTATGCCTTTAAAGCTTCATTTAAGACCTGGTTGCTCTTGATAATTGAAATATCGGCACCAGTGTCTATTAAAAAGGTTGAAGTTGTATCATTTAGCGTAGTTCTACAGCGCAAGTAACTACATAAATTTAGATTAATATTGTAGATTTTAGACTCTACTGAGTATTTAGGGGTGGTTGCCCGTTTCCCGAGTTGTCTTCTGCAGTTAGATTTATATTTCTGTTTTGAAAATTGTTACGGTTATTGCTGCGGTTTCTGTTATCGTTAGTACTGCGATAAGAACCTGAATTATTGTTGTTGTTATTATTACCGTTATTACGGTTACTAAAGTTTCTGTTTCGATAGGAACCATTATTATTGTTCCTATTTTGATTATAATTATTGTTATTTGAAAAATTTCTATTCTGGTTAAAAGCATTATTTCTATTTTGGTTACTATTATTATTAGAACCTTGGCGTCTGAAACCGTAGCTAAGGATAGAGTTCTCTTGACCGTACCCCTTAGTACAGCTACTTATGAACTTAGTCAATACTTCATTCATGTTATTGAATGTTCCTGATTCCATATCCAGTTTGACTCTGTCGTTAGAAGCATTTTTGGTTATTGCCGTTACTGCTGAGCGAGTAGCATATTTATTATTCATGAGGTAATCTATCTCTAATATAGGCGGTTTCGAGTTTTTTCGTTAATTCCTCCATCTCTTTGGCATAGGAATTAACGTTTCTACCGCTTTGTCTAACGCTCATTAGCTTTGCGTTAATAACATCAACGGATTCCCCTTTTACTGTTGTTTTAAGTTTGGAAATTATATCAGCTAAACTTGATTCTGAAGAAATTAAATTTCTCGCTGTTCCTTTTAGTTTTGTTTTAATACGGTTAACAGCTACTGACTCGTGAGTTTCCTTTATCGAATCTACGAGATTAATACCATCGATAAAGCTCTGTAGGTTTTCAGAATTTCCATCGAAATCTGGGATTAACCTTGAGGCAGTATTTAAAAATTCTATGAATGTCTGTGGCATGGTGGATTTTTGTTTTTGTTCTATTTCGGGTAAACGATTGAACAATATTGGTTCATGAAGAGAGTGTGGAACAAAAACTTTAATATTTTTTCTATAACTTACGGAGATTAATTTTTCACGTAGGTCAGAATAAAAACTTTCAGCAGATGTTTGATGTGCTTTTGTTAACCTATTAAAATTTGTATTTAGTAGTACTCTAAGTTTTTCTAACTGATGTTGGAGAATGTTTATATGCTTATTGACCGTTTCGGGTTTTGTATCCCTGTCAACGTTTATGCATTTATGGGACTTAAGAAATTCTTCTCTTATTGCTTTAGCTTTAAATACAATTGTTTCCCATTCCATGAATTAAGAAAATGTTAAACAAATTGCATTAGAGGGTAACGCAAATAAGATGACGGAATTTCTTTAAGTATTTGTTAAATATTTTAATGCATTTATTTAAAATATTAAAAAGCTAGTACTTTCTAAATTTATGAAATTGATAAATTCAGTTGAATTTACGTTGAAGGACTCTAATTATTAATAGAGATTAGAATTTTGTACTCTTGGTTTAAAGATAAGTTCTTAGTATGTAAGCATTGATAAAACTAAAAATCTTTTTCTCTACCTTTACGATTATTACAAAGCGAACACTAGAAAAAATAAGAGTTAGACTTTGTCTAAATTAGTAGCTAAGGATGCTGCTCTAGTGTAAAACTTTCTCAAAGATCTGTTGTGTAATTGGTAGAGAGTAACTAAGAGTTGCATAGCTATAAGACAGATAATTATTATAAAATAAACGGCTGGGAATTCAACTTTGACTACGATGTCATTTACGACATTAGCGTTAGGTTTTTCAACCTTTTAATCCGTACCGCCCATTTTAAAATAAATGTTAAGTAACTATAAGGCTAAATTGCCCAATTCGTTCATAGCAGAGGGTACAGAATCAATAAAATTTAATTATAGTTGACTATAAAAAGTGAAACTCAAAAGTGTTTTAATAAATTTAAATAATCTGACAAATTTATTATATATTTATTATTAATCAAAGAGGACTCAGCTCATGAATTGAATTATTTATCGAGCATTTGAGTTTCATTCAGAGATAAGAGTTAAGATTGATTAAATCAGAGATCAATTCGTTTCCCAATTTCAAAGTTGGTCAAAGTTGGACAAAATTCGAAGATTTAGATATGGTGGTCAGTTTTGATTGATCCTAAGATCTAGAGATTTTATAATTTAATAAAAAATTTTATTAAAATTAATGAGAATAAAGTAAGGGTATGTTTTAATATTACTAAAGAATTAATAATATATCCAGAAGAAGAGTACGAAAAAACAATTGGAAGTGACGAGGCCTTCCTATAATTAAGATTAAGTTTAGGTAAATTACCCAAAATAGGTGGTCTTTTATTCAATAAAAATACTTTGCATTACTCTACCACTTATCATAAATAGAAATTTGAAAGGAGATATTTAAGCTAAGCTTTTTTGAACCGTTACGTCCGTTATTAGCTACGACGTTTACATAAGCAACGTGAAAGTTTACATTAAGGTTTTACTTAAATTAAGTTTACACGTTTAGCTACTTGTTAGTGTGTACTTTTCGTCCTGGGCGTATTAGTAGTTATTACTAAAGGAACTTATGTCATTACGACCGTCACCATTGTTGCAGGGTGAGTAGTGGTAATGGCATAAGTCGTTATATCACAAATTGATAAACGAGTGTGGTTAAATCCTTTTTCGTTATACCACTGCAGGGACACGTATGTATACAGCGGTGATTTATTTTTTAGTAAAAATTTTATTAATTTATATAATTTTATTTTTATTATACCACTTTTAATGGTGGTTATTTATTTATTATCATTTATTTTTCACGTTAAAATTCTTAAAATATTCAAAAATAAAAAAATAGTAAATTTTTGTATATATTTTTCCATTTTAATGTTTCAGGGTGTTAGATATATTTATATATTTTTTTTTTGTGTTTGGTTTACATTTGGAAAAAAAATAATTGTGGCTCATTATTAAATTTAATTTAATTAATTTATTTTATTTTATTTTATTTATTTTAAAATATGTAGTATTTTAATTTTTTGATTTAATGATGTTAAAGGAAGGTAAAAAAAAAAACAGAATAAGTATTTGTTTTGTTAAAACTCATCAAGTTATTAATAATGGACAAATAAAGATTTATTCAAGAAAATGAAAATTAATTAAGTCAAGTGTTAAAGTGTTTGTGAGGTGTATGTTTTAAATTGAGTGTAGTAATGTTAATAGTAAACTTTAGCAGCTAGAAGAAATTCCTAGAAATGCTGAGAGCTTCATTATCAAATTTAAAAACCTTTTTTTTTGTTACAAGATTATAAAAAAATTCATTTGATTTACTTGATATCCTTGGGATTTTCTGTTGTATATTCACAGTATTCGTCCAACCAAGGTGGTCGAAATCCTTGAGATTTTCTATTATATATTCACAGTATTCATCTAACCAAGGTGGTCGAAATCCTTGAGATTTTCTATTAAATATTCACCATATTTATCTAACCAAGGGGGTTGTTGTAGGTTTTGACCCCCTTTTTTTGTCTGGTCCTCGGCCGACCAGCTTCTTCCTTCACTTTCACAATTCACAATTATTTATATATTTTTTTTACATTGGCAGGGTCGCCATATAAAGGGTTTTATTAAATATTAAATAAGACTTTGAATTCCATATTAAGACTTTGATTTTATTATTTATTTAATTTAATTTTATGAACAGCCGCTTGTGCGACTGTTCACTTTGGTTTATATACACAGAATGCATTTACTTAAAAATACTTAAAATCTAAGTACCTAAAATACACTTATACTAAGGAATTTATTCTATAAACAAAGTACCTATCATAAATATAATATTTTGTTCAATGCCACTTACAAATAATTTTAAGACATTGTTGGGAATGTGCAAGTCAGCATAATCCCAACAATGAGTTTGGTGTGTGTGGACATTGTTGCTTCAACAAAGTGTGAAGGTCGTGTTACAGCGACTAGTCAAACACACTACATTCCTCTATGCTTGTAGAGAATATTAGAATATCACCTAAATACACCAGACATATTTTACCAATTTTATGATTAGTCGGAACTTAATTTTTTTCTATAAGATCATTAAACGGGGTTTTCCTACGCAACTTTGTTCTAAATTCAATTTTTCTCATTCCTCTAGAAACCCTCAACTTTTAATACCAAGAATAAATAATACTTTATTTGAAAAATCGTTTATTGTAAGAACATCCCGACACTGGAACTATTTGCCTTTGGAACTTCGTCTTTTCTCCCATACGAATAATGCTTTTCGCCTGAAACTACTGTTAGCCCTTACCCAATTGTAATAAACTTGATTATTTATATTATTTATATAAATTGCTATTGCCTTTTTTTTGGGATCAATTACTATAACTTCTTACACTCTCTTTAGTGCTTGTTTGTTGTTTGGTGTGGGAACAAATATAAAAATATTGTTGACATTCACATCAACATACATTTAATTTTAAATTTTATTTTTAACTATGTTACTTAATGTTAATGAACTACATAAGTTCAGTTTATCGCTGACATAACATAATTTCATTTTTTGTTTTATTTTACCTTTTGTTTATAAATAATTGTTGACATATCATTAATTTATTTTGTTTACTTGAAGTTCAATCATCCCAAACAATTTTATTTTACTTTTGTTTATAATTGTTAACATTGCATAATTTTATTCTGTTACTTAAATCATAATTTACATTGAAATGTACATTGAATGTACATTGAAATGTTAGTCAGCAATTATGCAAACGATTAATTGGGTCACTTCCGCATTGTGCAATAGTGGCATTCAGCTTTAAGTAATGTATTAAATTTTAGTATATAAGAAAGAAGCAAAATAAAGAAAGATGTTCAATTACTATAAGGCATCTAAAGTGTTTTATTGATTGAATCTATTAGCGTTCTACAAGTTAAAGTGCTTGGAGGACAATTAAGGCAATTAATATATCAGTGCAGATTTATGTTTTTGAACTGAATCATATTATAGCCGCAATTCATATCAGGTTTATACATTGGTGACCTCAGAGTCTTTAGAAGTACAAGTTTCCCCCCACCAGCGGTAAGGGACTTTTTACTCTAAAGGCAGAACACGCAGCAATCATCCGGCACCAAAAACATTGGTGACCCCAGAGTCTTTAGAATTACAAGTTTCCCCCCACCAGCGGTAAGGGACTTTTACTCTAAAGGCAGAACACGCAGCAATCATCCGGCACCAAATACATTGGTGACCCATAGTTCCAGCCGTTTTGTCGAAGATTTTGAGTCTCCTAACAGCGTTTAGGGGCCTTTGAACACAAAAGGCACATCTGACCACGCATCCTTTATTTGACGGTCAACCGGGCGACCGTATTCATCGAAGACATCAGTATACAACAGCCACCAAAACATTTGGTGACCTCAAAGATGCAAGCAAGCAACTCAGGCATCGCTGGGAAGCAGGCATCGGACACAACAAAGAACAATTTGATAAATATACAGAACGCCACCATATCCAAAATTATCAGCACATTGGACGATATGTTATCCATAGGTGGTCAGTACACAAAGCAGCAGATTGATGTAAAACTAAAGGAAGTCGAGTACAATATGAAAACAATACAACAGTTGCAGGATAAGATATGTACGGAGAATATCGAGCACGATATATACCAGATTCTGGCAAAACAAACAGAAATAACGGATAAGATATTGCAAATTGAGGACCTAAAAACGAGTTTGATGCCAGATGCTATTAACCAAGCAAGAATTAATCAAGATACCCATCCGCATCATCTTCCCAAAATAACAATACCAAAATTCAATGGTGATTATCTGAGCTGGCAACCATTCTATGGCATGTTCAACGAAATGATACACAAAAAGGCAATGCCAACCATACAAAAAATGTGGTTTCTAAAAACAAATGTGACAGGTGAGGCCGCAAGACTAATACAAAATCTATCTCCAACAGAAACCAATTATGAGACGGCATGGAATACACTTCAACACCGTTTTAACAATCCGAGAATTCTAACAAATAATATCATAAATAAATTGATAGGCCAGCAAAAAATACCGGAAAATCCCTCTGCTGCAGCTATAAAAGGGCTGCACGATACGACGCGCGAATCTATTGCAGCACTAAACAATTTAAACATCAATACATCGACTTGGGATCCAATACTAGTCAATATATTGATTAAAAAACTAGACCAGGGAACGCATGTACTGTATGAACAATCGATTCAGCTTCCCAAATCTTTACCATCCTTAGAAGAGCTATTGGATTCAGGTTCACAAATTAACATTGTAACAAACCGACTAGTAAATAAATTATCCATCAAGCCCACAGAAGCATCTCTATGCATCGAAGGTATCGGCAGTCAATCACGCAGATCAAATCAACGCATTAACGTAGGACTTTGTTCCACCTCAACCAACTTCAGCACAAGACAAGAAGCGTTTGTACTTCCCAACATTATTCCAATTCAACCCTCCGAGGAATTCAATTGCACATCCTGGATAATTCCTGAAAATATACAATTAGCTGATCCTGAGTTTAACAAACCTAACAACATTGATGTTCTCTTAGGCGCCGAATACTACCATGATCTGATAACTTCCGGTAAAATTAAGTTATTACCGGAGCTACCAAGTTTAATAAATACAAGACTCGGTTGGGTCGTCAGCGGAAGGCTAGGACAAGGCTCCATTCAATCAGCAACATGTGCAATAAATACTAAATGCAGCCCAGACACAAACGAACTCATCGAGCGTTTTTGGAAAATAGATGGTTTTGAGTCAAATGACACGCTCACGGAAGGAGAAAGGCGATACGAAACACACTTTATTCAAACCACAAAAAGAAACTCTGAAGGTCGATTCGTAGTACGAATACCATTTCGCGAAGACCCAAGTAGTTTAGGCAGCACAAGAAAGCTTGCATTTTTCAAGATTTATAGCCCTGGAACACCGACTAGCTAGAAACCAAGACATCAAGGCCCAATATGTTGATTTTATGGACCAATATGAAAGGCTAGGCCACATGCCTCGTATAGATACTTCTGAAGTGAATGAACCCCATTGCTACATTCCCCATCACTGTGTGCTGAAACCAGAAAGTAAGACCACGAAGCTGCGAGTTGTATTTGATGCGTCAGCAAAATCCTCGACAGGTCTCTCCCTCAACGATATACTAAGCATTGGCCCTCCAACTCAAGGAGATCTCTTTGGCATGTTGTTACGATTTCGATTGCCCAGATTTGTGTTATGCACTGACATCGAGAAAATGTATCGGCAAATTCTGGTTGATCCGGCTGATCGAAATATGCAACTCATTTATTGGAGAAGGGATCCAACTGATGCAATGCAAACATACAAGCTTAATACGGTAACTTATGGAACGTCTGCAGCCCCATACTTAGCCACAAAATGCCTACAGCAGCTCGCAGACAAAAATATGGAGAAATATCCTCTGGGCGCTAAAAGTCTAAGATACGTCTTTTATGTCGACGATGGCATGAGTGGCTCAGACAGTTTAATGACAGCAATCGATATGAAAAAACAATTAAGTAGTTTGTTACAAGAGGCTGGGTTTAAACTGAGGAAATGGTGCGCAAACCATCCTCAGCTACTGTCTGGAATACACCCTGAAGACGTGGAGCTAAACCTAGACTTCGACGATCAAAGCACAAAAATATTGGGATTAACATGGAATCCCAAGTCAGACGTATTCTGCCTCAAGGCAGATATCCAAGAAACCCAAAGGATCACAAAGAGAACAGTAACATCAGATGTGGCACGGATATTTGACCCATTGGGCGTCGCTGGTCCCGTAGTAGTGGCCGCAAAAATGTTTATACAACAGCTATGGCAGCTAGAACTATCATGGGATGAAGTACTCCCAGAAGATCTTTACACCTATTGGTGGTCATTCCGGCAAAACTTAAAACATATAAACAATTTATCTACTAAGAGACACATTTTTGATGGCCAAGTCTCGAAAGATACGCAAATACACACTTTTGTAGATGCATCCGAAAAGGCTTATGGGGCTGCAGTCTACATACGTTCCAAATTGAAGGATAATCGAATCATAGTCAGATTGTTATGTTCCAAATCACGAATCGCACCCTTAAAGAAGGTAACCTTACCAAGATTAGAACTATGCGCTGCTATCCTTGGGACAGAACTTACCAGGAGAGTAAAAAAGGAAATACGAGCTGAAAACACCCCAACATACCTATGGTCGGATTCAGAAATAGTTATTCACTGGATTACATCGTCAACATCGTCACTTCGTACAATCGTCGCCAATCGAGTAAGTAAAATCCAAGAGCAAACAACAACCAGCCATTGGAGACATGTTGGCTCGAAACAAAATCCAGCTGATCTAATTTCTCGAGGTATAAGTCCAGAAAAACTGTCTCAATGCAACCTGTGGTTCGTCGGACCAATATTCCTACATGGCAGTGAAAGGATGTGGCCTAAAGAATTTAATAAATCTCAATCACCTCCTCATTCCGAAGAATTCAAACTAAATCCTGTGACGGCTCTATCTACCACTTCACCTGGATTGGAAGAGATAATCTACAAAATTAATAATCACGACTCATTCAAGACCCTTCAAAGGGTGGTAGCATATACACTTCGTTTCATCTAAAATGCTAAGACATCCAAGGCCGCCCGACCAATAAGCAAAACACTCACCCTTCACGAACTCACTTCAGCAACTAACCTAATCACCAAAGGCATTCAGGCGTCAGAATTTAAAATTGAGCTCAACAATTTAAAGAAAGGGCATGAAATCAAAAAATCAAGTCAAATAAGTGGTTTATCTCCCTTTCTGGACGAAAATGGCATTATAAGGGTAGGGGGAAGGCTGGAGGCCTCCTGCCTCTCATACAACGCAAAACACCCAATACTCCTTCCATACAATGACCCGATCGCAAGGCTTATAATGAAGATGCTACACACCGACAACCACCACTGCGGTCCACAAACGCTGTTAGCCATCTCAAGGCAGCAGTTTTGGATAATCAAGGGCAAGTCGGTAGCCAGAAGCATCGTCCAAAACTGTGTTCGATGTACAAAATCGAGACCAATACTAATGCAGCAAGTTATGGGAGACTTACCCGCCACTAGAGTGAATCCAACAAGGCCGTTCATGATATCAGGTGTAGACTATTGTGGCCCACTCTGGGTGCACTACAAATTAAGGTATACCTAGCAGTCTTTGTTTGCTTTTCAACGAAAGCAATACATTTAGAGGTAGTAAGCGACCTTACAACAGAAGCATTTATTGGGGCTCTCAAAAGATTTATTGCCCGCCGAGGACGCTGCCAAACCATATACTCAGACAACGCTACAAATTTTGTAGGAGCACGAAACCAACTTAAAGAATTGAATGACGTCATCTTTTCTGAGCATTCGCAGGAAATAATCAAAAGGGCTTGTAGCAACAGTGGTATCGAATTCAAGTTTATACCCCCAAGGGCACCACATTTCGGTGGATTATGGGAAGCAGCAGTGAAATCCGCTAAACAGTTACTGCTCAGAAGCATGGCAACCGCCTCACTTACATACGAAGAACTAGAAACTGTCATTGTCGAAATTGAAGCAATACTAAACTCGCGACCACTAACACCTCTATCAAGTAATCCAAACGATTATGCAGCCCTAACTCCCGGTCATTTTTTGATCGGAGAACCACTTACGGCACAAATAGATACAAGAGCACCCAACCCTACAAACCCCTCACTGTCAAAAAGGTGGAATCTTGTCTCCCAACTGAAACATGAATTTTGGAAACGCTGGTCATTGGAATACCTGCACCACCTCCAAGAGAAACGAAAATGGAAAACGTCATCCGAAAATGCAAGGGAAGGTAAATTAGTCATAATAAGGAAGGATAATCTACCGGTCATGCAATGGCCACTCGGCAGGATTCTTAAAACTTATGAGGGAAACGATGGCAAGGTTCGAGTAGCAGACGTAAAAACAGCATCAGGAATAAAAAAACGGCCAATCCATAATTTAGCCCCACTACTTCCCGAGGACGAATTAAAGGAAAATGAAGCATCCCACTCTACGCCACACTTGACATCTGATGAAACAGATATTCCACCATTCAAAAAGGCCAGGACTAACAGTAACCCAATCCTTCTCACAACAATTTTAGCGATCTTTCTCATCCCAGCGGTCATAAGCAGTAACATCAATATCACCAACTTTCGCTCTGACCCAGGGCTATATTTTGAAGGAATTGGAACTGTAAAACTCGTTACGGCCGAATGGAAGCTCATGGTATACTACGACTTAACACCCTTTTCGTCTGAGCTAAGGGTTTTTCAGTCTGGAATATCCACTTTGCCGCAGTTATGCTCATCCATTAAACACCTGTCAACATGCAACACATTGGTAAACAACTTTATTCAAATTAAGGAAGATTTACTAGAGGAGAAGGCACTTTTCGTTACTAGTAGAACAAAAAGAGGCGCATTTAACATTGTAGGAAATGTAGCAAGATCACTGTTTGGTGTTTTGGACTCAGAATACGCAAATGAAATGTCAGATACCATTAAAAGGTCCAAGATCGAAACAGACTATCTTCTCCAGCTACTAAAAAACCAAACGTCCATCACTGATTCTACTGTTAACATCATTAAGCAAGATGAGCTTAATGCACAGAACCAGTTAAGAGAAATTGTCCAAAATCTTAACGAAGCAACAAACGAAATAGCAAAGGAATCCGAACAAATCAGTCAAACACAACAAATGTCGCTACTCGCCAACCAATTGACCTTAACCGCCTTAAACCTGCAAAGAATAGAAAGGGAAGTAATAGACGTGTTAACCGATGCTCATCATGGAAAAATCAGTCCGCTTCTATTAGCTCCTCATCAACTTAGGAATGAATTAACCGTAATAAGGGCACATCTCCCAAGGCAACGTGCACTTCCTGTAGAAGACGATAGTCTGATACAATTTTATAAGCTAATGAAGGCCAGTGGAGCGATAACAAAGAGCGAAGTTATCTTTGAAATTATGTTGCCACTTGTCGACCAGCAATTTCTAGAACTCTTCAATGTAATTCCTGTTCCAGCAATAAAAAAAAATCTTCTAATATCTATTAACTCAAAGGAATCTTTTCTCGCAATTAATTCACACAGAGATGAATATATTCCTTTTTCAACTGAAGACTTTACCAACTGCATAATGTCTAAACCCGATGAATACATATGCCAAAACAAGCAGGTCAAGCTCAAAGGGGACACATTTGCCAATTCCTGTGAACCAAACATTTTCATCAACCGGAACACAGCCAACTGCAAACTTATCCGAATTCCATCCAACACAACATGGACACAATTAAAAAATCCTAACAATTGGATTTTTGCTTCCACCACAGAAGTAGAAATCTCAGCAGTCTGCGCCACAGAAACTTCACAACACTTTATAAGAGGCACTGGCATAATGCAAATAGACCAAACTTGTATAATCAAAACCAATTCCATCACGATTCAAGGTCACTTTAGTTCGTCAAGTAGACCACAGGAAATCAAACAGATTCTTAACACTACTGATAGCCAGTTTGAGACTCACCTTAATCAACTCAATAACCTGCAAAAACAACTTAACGAGTCAACAATTACACGTCTACCACAGCTAATCAAGTCTAATAGCCAACATCATCATATAGTAAGCTATTCCGCACTTATAATTTCCTTGCTCATCGCGGTAACCATAACCCTAATTAAAAGAAGCTCAACCCATCAAGAAGGAATAGGCCACAACTCCAACCAACCAACACCGCATCCAGTTCCATTACCCCGACCTGTCACCATTGACATCATAGACACCTAACCCACATAGGTTATCATCGACCAGCGGTCAACGCGGGGGAGAATTTTGACATTCACATCAACATACATTTAATTTTAAATTTTATTTTTAACTATGTTACTTAATGTTAATGAACTACATAAGTTCAGTTTATCGCTGACATAATATAATTTCATTTTTTGTTTTATTTTACCTTTTGTTTATAAATAATTGTTGACATATCATTAATTTATTTTGTTTACTTGAAGTTCAATCATCCCAAACAATTTTATTTTACTTTTGTTTATAATTGTTAACATTGCATAATTTTATTCTGTTACTTAAATCATAATTTTATTTTTTGTACATTGAAATGTTAGTCAGCAATTATGCAAACGATTAATTGGGTCACTTCCGCATTGTGCAATAGTGGCATTCAGCTTTAAGTAATGTATTAAATTTTAGTATATAAGAAAGAACCAAAATAAAGAAAGATGTTCAATTACTATAAGGCATCTAAAGTGTTTTATTGATTGAATCTATTAGCGTTCTACAAGTTAAAGTGCTTGGAGGACAATTAAGGCAATTAATATATCAGTGCAGATTTATGTGTTTGAACTGAATCATATTATAGCCGCAATTCATATCAGGTTTATACAAATATAATTTTATGTGTTGAAGTAAAAAATTTTATTGTTAATTATTTCTCTTTTTGAAGTATTTAGGAATATGATATGTAATATAAGTCAATTGGCCTAAAGAGGCTTATTATATTATTGTGAATAAAGAATTAAATAAAGAAATAAATGTGTTCCCTCAAAACCTCGCTCATAAGTCTCTGGAACGTAGAGGGTGCATATTTCAACCCGAAGGGCATATACAAAAATGCCCGTTTGCAGTTGAAAAAGTCATTTATGGATGTCTCTCTCATCCATTTCTATCTGGTGGAAACCCTGAGATAGATTGAGGGTTGTAAAAAATTGATATCTTCCCAATTTGTCAATTATATCATCTATATTTGGAATAGGGAATCTGTCTTCAATAGTTATGCTATTTAATTTCCTATAATCGATCACAAGGCGCCATTTCTAAACATTTGGCGCATCCATTTTCTTTGGAGCTATCCAAATGGGACTGTTATAAGGACTAGATGATTCCCTTATAATTCCGTGAAGTAATATTTCTTCAATCTGCCTATATGTTTCATTCTTATTCACTTCCGGAAACCTATATAGTTCTATTTGATGAAAACCTGACATCAGGTCAAGACAAGAGAAGAATTTAGCTCTACCTAATTGATCAAGAATATCGTCTATTTGAGGTAACGGAAATTTATCACCTACTAAATTTTTAACTGCTCTGTAGTCTACTGCTAATCTCCATCTCTTTTGAGTGGTACCGGGTAAAGGTTTCTTTGGTACTAAAAGGATGGGGCTATTGTGATCTGAAATTGATGGTTCAATAATATCGTCTTTAATTAGCTTATCAACCTGTAGCCCGTTTCTGTATTTCTCGCATCGTAAAATTTCCCGCATGAAACAAGTAAATTAGAACCAAAACAGTGTAAAATAAAACAAAAACTAGTTTTTCTCACACAAGTGTTTCTGTATCTTTACTTTGCGAGAATTATCTGTCATTTTAATAATTTTCCAGCAATTATTGGAAGTATGTGAAAAAAAGTGTTTCTGTAACAATATTTTCCGAAATGTTTCTCACAAGAACTGTCAAAATAACACACATTTGAAATTGGTGCGAGAAAAATAAAATTTCAAAAAAATGTATATTTTAAATTTAATACTTGAAATTTAATAGATATATAAAATAAATATGGTGCTCAAATAATCCGAAAAAATAATATATGTATGTACATATACAAATGTATGTGTACGAGTGTGTAATATTATTTTTTTTTTAAATTTAAATAGAAACAAGGGTGGCATGTCATAATGTCCAGTAACATAGTGTCCATGGATATTATGACGCACCAAAAGGTGTCATAATGTCCATGGACGTTGTGACGCTTTTAAGTGTCATAATTTGGTTACTTCACTTTTAAGTGTATCGCAATGTCCATTTTAGTTAGCGAAACCAGTGTTTGTTATACCATAGAGTAGAAAATACTTGCTCCCGGGCTAAGGCCGGCGATGCAGATAAGCTTAAGTTAGCGTAGTCGGGGCTTGTATACCATAGAGGTATAACAAACAACGGCTTCGCTAATTAAAGTTTCTAAATTCGGGATTTTTAAAATTAGGATTTCAAAACTTGGGATTATAAATTTCCCTTATAGTATAATATACCCTTTCCACCTGAGGTGGAAGGTAAAACATTTTGAACACTCGCTGCACAATATAGACAAACAATAAAAGACATTTGCAATATTATATCACAATTTGTCAATTTTAATCACAATTTTTTTAAAAAAAAAACACTAATTTTTTTTAAAGAAAACCCCAATTTGTTTTAAGTTTGTATGTAAATTGTTTTCACTTCATTTTTATCAACGTTGCTTCCTATACACAGATTTTGTACATATAAAAAAATTTTTTGTTATTTGTATACAACACACACGTCACTTAGTAAATCTTTGGGCGCAGATTTGCCGGTGGCCTTAGAGGCAGCTTTAACGGGTTTCTTTTCAAACTTGACAGGTTTAACAAGCAGTTCACGTTGACTCTTTAAGGCCTTCATGATCTTTTGTTCCTTGATGGGGAAAGGACGAACGATACGTTTGCGCAAACAGCCATTACAGAAAACACCACCGTAGGTGCGACCACAGTCTTTTGACGCTAGAACAACCAGCTACGTTCGCAAGTGCGAGTGGGGCGTATACCCTACAACTTTTCCTTACATTGACCGCACTTTGGGACAGTCTTCTTAACGTATTGATATACCAAACGGCCACCTGAGGTACGGACACTAAAAGTAAGAAACATTTAATCCTAATTCTAATATGTACAAACATTAATGGCAGTCTTATATTTCGTAAGACTTCCACAACAGTTCAAGGCAATTTGTTGTTTACTTACACACGTCTCCAGTTAGATTTGGTGTTGTAGGATAGACAACTTCAAAGTCAAACGTTGAACAATCTAGAATATTCTAAAGTTAAACTATCGGTACCCTCAATTGGCTCGTCCTCTTAAAAATCACTTTCATCACTAGCCACCTCTAAATCGCCAGTTGGTAGCAAAATTACTCTTTTTCGATTGAAAATTTGTCAATTATAACCAAATAAATAAAAAACACATTTTTCTTCTTTCGTTGACGTTTCGCTTGCATTTGACACTTACTTACTGGAAATATTCCAGTAAAAACAGAATCAGTGTTGTCTGTTTTCGCATTCAAATACAGAAACACTTTCTTCTCACAAATCGAGAAACGATGGAATTTTTTGTTTCACACTTCATGTGAGAAATTTTACGATGCGAGAAATACAGAAACGAGCTACTGGTTGTTTACTTCCTCTTTTTGGGAATGGGGTAATCTGTAATTTTTGATGTAAACAGGTTGTGTATTACCCTACGGCCACACGTGCAATTTGTGATGTCTTAACACAAGCAATAACGCCGGCAGAATAACTTCGTCAAATTGCCAATGTGTTTTAGGTGGAGAACACGTAAATATCTTACAACATAAGTTTAAAACCAAGCTAAAGACAGGATGTGTGTTATATTCATAGCGAAGAACAAGTTTTTTTCACCAATTTGCTTTTAAAATGAATTTATTTTCGGAAAACTTATTTTGCACTTTATTTTGCGCTTTAATTTTAATTATTTATCAGCCACGCGCGTATTTATGACGCGCGTCAAGTTATGTTATAAAATAGCTTTCAAGACAGATTACTTAACAACGCTGTTAAAACACAAACAAAACACTAACATGAGGAGGCTATACCTAACACTAACATGATGTTAGTGTTAATGTTAACCATTTGATGTCAGTTGTAGCCTGGGTGTTATTTACTTTAAGCTTTTGCTTATAAAAATTATTGACCGATATATGTTCGGATTCTAGGGCAAAAATATCTCTAAATTCATGGCATAAGGATTTTAACTCTTTGTCAATGAAAGGTGGAAAGTTCCTGGAAAGTCTTTCCATTTTTTCTTTGGAGTTGGCAGGCATAAAATTTTGTTTTGCAATTATGTAATCTTTAAGATTTTCTATAACAAGTTTAATATCAGAAATTATTAAATCTTGTTCAGTGGTATTTATAGTTTTTACTAGTGGATTTGATTTTGAAGTTATTGGATTTGCGATATAAACGCCGTCTTGAATTGTTTGATAAGGAATCAAAACAGTTTTTTCTGATAATTCAAAATTTATTGATCGTATAACTTCAGATCTGGCAGGAAGTGATATTGAATTTATTGTTGGACCGTTTCTAAGAGGTATTCCAGTGTCATGATAAATTTCATTTGATCGAATAATCATTAAATCTTTATCATTGGAATATTGTAAAATACAATTATACTTTCGTATAAAGTCCATTTTAATTATTCCATCTGTCTGTATTTTAAAATCATCTCTGACTACACGGAAAATATGTTTTATTAAATATTAGATTATTTTTAGTTCGGACTTTACACTACCTAAAGTTGAGATTATGCCTTGGCCAATGCCATTTAAATTTTTTCTAATATTGACGTTTAAAGCTTCATTTAAGACCTGGTTGCTCTTGATAATTGAAAAATCGGCACCAGTGTCTATTAAAAAGGTTGAAGTTGTATCATTTAGCGTAGTTCTACAGCGCAAGTAACTACATAAATTTAGATTAATATTGTAGATTTTAGACTCTACTGAGTATTTAGGGGTGGTTGCCCGTTTCCCGAGTTGTCTTCTGCAGTTAGATTTATATTTCTGTTTTGAAAATTGTTACGGTTATTGCTGCGGTTTCTGTTATCGTTAGTACTGCGATAAGAACCTGAATTATTGTTGTTGTTATTATTACCGTTATTACGGTTACTAAAGTTTCTGTTTCGATAGGAACCATTATTATTGTTCCTATTTTGATTATAATTATTGTTATTTGAAAAATTTCTATTCTGGTTAAAAGCATTATTATTAGAACCTTGGCGTCTGAAACCGTAGCTAAGGATAGAGTTCTCTTGACCGTACCCCTTAGTACAGCTACTTATGAACTTAGTCAATACTTCATTCATGTTATTGAATGTTCCTGATTCCATATCCAGTTTGACTCTGTCGTTAGAAGCATTTTTGGTTATTGCCGTTACTGCTGAGCGAGTAGCATATTTATTATTCATGAGGTAATCTATCTCTAATATAGGCGGTTTCGAGTTTTTTCGTTAATTCCTCCATCTCTTTGGCATAGGAATTAACGTTTCTACCGCTTTGTCTAACGCTCATTAGCTTTGCGTTAATAACATCAACGGATTCCCCTTTTACTGTTGTTTTAAGTTTGGAAATTATATCAGCTAAACTTGATTCTGAAGAAATTAAATTTCTCGCTGTTCCTTTTAGTTTTGTTTTAATACGGTTAACAGCTACTGACTCGTGAGTTTCCTTTATCGAATCTACGAGATTAATACCATCGATAAAGCTCTGTAGGTTTTCAGAATTTCCATCGAAATCTGGGATTAACCTTGAGGCAGTATTTAAAAATTCTATGAATGTCTGTGGCATGGTGGATTTTTGTTTTTGTTCTATTTCGGGTAAACGATTGAACAATATTGGTTCATGAAGAGAGTGTGGAACAAAAACTTTAATATTTTTTCTATAACTTACGGAGATTAATTTTTCACGTAGGTCAGAATAAAAACTTTCAGCAGATGTTTGATGTGCTTTTGTTAACCTATTAAAATTTGTATTTAGTAGTACTCTAAGTTTTTCTAACTGATGTTGGAGAATGTTTATATGCTTATTGACCGTTTCGGGTTTTGTATCCCTGTCAACGTTTAAGCATTTATGGGATTTAAGAAATTCTTCTCTTATTGCTTTAGCTTTAAATACAATTGTTTCCCATTCCATGAATTAAGAAAATGTTAAACAAATTGCATAAGAGGGAAACGCAAATAAGATGACGGAATTTCTTTAAGTATTTGTTCAATATTTTAATGCATTTATTTAAAATATTAAAAAGCTAGTACTTTCTAAATTTATGAAATTGATAAATTCAGTTGAATTTATGTTAAAGGACTCTAATTATTAATAGAGATTAGAATTTTGTACTCTTGGTTTAAAGATAAGTTCTTAGTATATAAGCATTGATAAAACTAAAAATCTTTTTCTCTACCTTTACGATTATTACAAAGCGAACACTAGAAAAAATAAGAGTTAGACTTTGTCTAAATTAGTAGCTAAGGATGATGCTCTAGTGTAAAACTTTCTCAAAGATCTGTTGTGTAATTGGTAGAGAGTAACTAAGAGTTGCATAGCTATAAGACAGATAATTATTATAAAATAAACGGCTGGGAATTCAACTTTGACTACGATGTCATTTACGACATTAGCGTTAGGTTTTTCAACCTTTTAATCCGTACCGCCCATTTTAAAATTAATGTTAAGTAACTATAAGGCTAAATTGCCCAATTCGTTCATAGCAGAGGGTACAGAATCAATAAAATTTAATTATAGTTGACTATAAAAAGTGAAACTCAAAAGTGTTTTAATAAATTTAAATAATCTGACAAATTTATTATATATTTATTATTAATCAAAGAGGACTCAGCTCATGAATTGAATTATTTATCGAGCATTTGAGTTTCATTCAGAGATAAGAGTTAAGAGTGATTAAATCAGAGATTAATTCGTTTCCCAATTTCAAAGTTGGTCAAATTTAATAAAAAATTTTATTAAAATTAATGAGAATAAAGTAAGGGTATGTTTTAATATTACTAAAGAATTAATAATATATCCAGAAGAAGAGTACGAAAAAACTATTGGAAGTGACGAGGCCTTCCTATAATTAAGATTAAGTTTAGGTAAATTACCCAAAATAGGTGGTCTTTTATTCAATAAAAATACTTTGCATTACTCTACCACTTATCATAAATAGAAATTTGAAAGGAGATATTTAAGCTAAGCTTTTTTGAACCGTTACGTCCGTTATTAGCTACGACGTTTACATAAGCAACGTGAAAGTTTACATTAAGGTTTTACTTAAATTAAGTTTACACGTTTAGCTACTTGTTAGTGTGTACCAGCGTTGCCATTTTGGTGCCTTTCGGGTATTTTTGGTGCTTTTTTGCTTATGCAATACCCGAAATTTTGTTAAACACCCGTTTTTGAAAAGCGGGTATTTATAGTGCTTTTAACAATTTCTCACAGTGCTTTTAAGTGCCTTTTAAGTAATCTACATATATTTTTGGCACTGAACCATTTTGCTGCTATTATGTAAATACAGCGAATACTTTTTTAACCAACTGCGTATTATTTGCATTTGTGTTTTGAGTATTATTCGCAAACTCTTCTAGTCATGGTGGAATAAGTAGGTGGCAGCGCTACGGCAACAAATACAACATTACAACAAAAATGAAATATAAGTCTCCGTGTACGTCAAAAATTATATTAAACTAAAATCAAATTTTGCCGCCGAACGCAATGAAATAACTTAGTTTTTAGCCAATTTTTATTTCACTATGGTTACTATCTTATATAATTTTAATTTAAATAATCAACAACTTCAATACAATACAATAATCACAGCACAAAACGTGGACTTATTGTAAACATAAGCAAAACTTGACATAAGACTAGACAAACAATACAAGAGCAAAAAATCGTCATCTGGCGTAGTAATGCCACCTGTTTATTTCATCATGCTTCTAGTCTTTTCTCAAGCATCATTGTTTAGCAGTTTTTTTATTATATCAGTGGATTTGTTTTTGTGCAATTTTAAGCAAGAAAGTGCATTGGCTATTATAAAGTTACACAGTTGTATTAAAAGTAAGTTCTTCATTAATTTTTTGTTTGTTAAAGTTTATTAACTAAAAATGGCTTGCCTTTAGATGGAAAAGCAAAAATATAAAAAAGCTTGGGACTCTTTGTTTCTGTTTATTTAATTTTAATAAAAACCAACCGATCTCAATACAAAAATCAAGCGTTTTTTATCTTTTCGTTATAAAATATCAATAATAAGAAAAATTTAGGTTGGTGCTTTTTTGCCAACATTTTTTTTCATTTTTACCCTTTTTTACCCTATTTCTATATGCTCACAGTGCTTTTGATGATGCAAGAGTTGGCATCACTGGTGTGTACTTTTCGTCCTGGGCGTATTAGTAGTTATTACTAAAGGAACTTATGTCATTACGACCGTCACCATTGTTGCAGGGTGAGTAGTGGTAATGGCATAAGTCGTTATATCACTAATTGATAAACGAGTGTGGTTAAATCCTTTTTCGTTATACCACTGCAGGGACACGTATGTATACAGCGGTGATTTATTTTTTAGTAAAAATTTTATTAATTTACATATATAATTTTATTTTTATTATACCACTTTTAATGATGGTTATTTATTTATTATCATTTATTTTTCACGTTAAAATTCTTAAAATATTCAAAAATAAAAAAATAGTAAATTTTTGTATATATTTTTCCATTTTAATGTTTCAGGGTGTTAGATATATTTATATATTTTTTTTTTGTGTTTGGTTTACATTTGGAAAAAAATAATTGTGGCTCATTATTAAATTTAATTTAATTAATTTATTTTATTTTATTTATTTTAAAATATGTAGTATTTTAATTTTTTGATTTAATGATGTTAAAGGAAGGTAAAAAAAAAACAGAATAAGTATTTGTTTTGTTAAAACTCATCAAGTTATTAATAATGGACAAATAAAGATTTATTCAAGAAAATGAAAATTAATTAAGTCAAGTGTTAAAGTGTTTGTGAGGTGTATGTTTTAAATTGAGTGTAGTAATGTTAATAGTAAACTTTAGCAGCTAGAAGAAATTCCTAGAAATGCTGAGAGCTTCATTATCAAATTTAAAAACCTTTTTTTTTGTTACAAGATTATAAAAAAATTCATTTGATTTACTTGATATCCTTGGGATCTTCTGTTGTATATTCACAGTATTCGTCCAACCAAGGTGGTCGAAATCCTTGAAATTTTCTATTATATATTCACAGTATTCATCTAACCAAGGTGGTCGAAATCCTTGAGATTTTCTATTAAATATTCACCATATTTATCTAACCAAGGGGGTTGTTGTAGGTTTTGACCCCCTTTTTTTGTCTGGTCCTCGGCCGACCAGCTTCTTCCTTCACTTTCACAATTCACAATTATTTATATATTTTTTTTACATTGGCAGGGTCGCCATATAAAGGGTTTTATTAAATATTAAATAAGACTTTGAATTCCATATTAAGACTTTGATTTTATTATTTATTTAATTTAATTTTATGAACAGCCGCTTGTGCGACTGTTCACTTTGGTTTATATACACAGAATGCATTTACTTAAAAATACTTAAAATCTAAGTACCTAAAATACACTTATACTAAGGAATTTATTCTATAAACAAAGTATCATAAATATAATATTTTGTTCAATTCCCCTTACAAATAATTTTAAGACATTGTTGGGAATGTGCAAGTCAGCATAATCCCAACAATGAGTTTGGTGTGTGTGGACATTGTTGCTTCAACAAAGTGTGAAGGTCGTGTTACAGCGACTAGTCAAACACACTACATTCCTCTATGCTTGTAGAGAATATTAGAATATCACCTAAATACACCAGACATATTTTACCAATGTGTTCCCTCAAAACCTCGCTCATAAGTCTCTGGAACGTAGAGGGTGCATATTTCAACCCGAAGGGCATACACAAAAATGCCCGTTTGCAGTTGAAAAAGTCATTTATGGATGTCTCTCTCATCCATTTCTACCTGGTGGAAACCCTGAGATAGATTGAGGGTTGTAAAAAATTGACATCTTCCCAATTTGTCAAATATATCATCTATATTTGGAATTGGGAATCTGTCTTCAATAGTTATGCTATTTAATTTCCTATAATCGATCACAAGGCGCCATTTCTAAACATTTGGCGCATCCATTTTCTTTGGAGCTATCCAAATGGGACTGTTATAAGGACTAGATGATTCCCTTATAATTCCGTGAAGTAATATTTCTTCAATCTGCCTATATATTTCATTTTTATTCATTTCCGGATACCTATATAGTTTAGAGTACACCGGGATTTCATGTTGTGTATTAATCCTATCTTTTATCTTCTGTGTAAAGGATAGATTCTCGCCTTCTCGATGAAAAATTTTACTGTGTTTCCTTAATATCGACAGTAATTTAATTCTATCAGTTTCGTTTACTTGTGCGGTTTTTAAGTCCGAAATAGAAGTTGTATCCCTATTTCCTATGTCAGTACTATGAATTTGTGCAACACTTTGCCTGTAACATTTATTCTTATAATCTTTTTCTTCTTTATTAAGATACATGCCAGAGTGGTTAGTGGTTCTTATTTCATTTAGGGTCAAATTTAGGGGTACAAATTTTTTGGAGAAAAGTTTGGGGGCATAAACATATATTTAGGGGGTTTCACTATTTGTTTGTTTGTACACTATATCTGTAATACTATATTTTACAGCTTGTCTTTAGTTGAGCAAAAATTACTAGACTAAACAAAAAAACCTTTTAATTGTGAACTATGCATCAAATAATACGTGTCACAACTTAAATACAACACCTGAAATGCTCAAAATTTTTAATTCCGATAATATGTACACAGTCAACGAATATGATTTTGCAACACTTGATATTTTTGAAGATACTTGATTCGATTATTTAAAAAGCAGATTTCTACTAAGTAAATATATACAAGAAACTTAAAATATTTTGCAGAAATTTCAGTAAAATGTAAAAATTTTTAACATTTTTGCTTTATTTGGGTGATGTATTAGTACATTAAAACTGATCCAAGTTAAATTAATTGAAATGAAATGATTATCTAAACTTTTACATTTAGGTGGATTTTATTCAAAATACGTTAAATTTGGGGGGTTTTTAAATTTTTTTGGGGGAAAGAAAAAATTACCTGGAAACATGCATCTCTTGTTTCTAGTTGTCTGTTTTGGTAATTCACAACACAATCAAGATCTGCTAAGATATTATTTCCTTTTAACCCAACAAATCTGTCATTAAAGTTAAACTCTAAAAATTCACATAAATAGTTAGAAAAATTAATTTATTAAATATGGGGAATTTGCAAAGGTTCTTTACTCTGAATTCATTTCCCATTGCTCTTAAACTATGTCAGCTTCATGCTTCCATTTTGGATCACAAATATTTTCATTGATGATGCTGAATTCCGCTCTAGTATCAATGATGAATCTTAATGTCTTGATTGAGTTTTCAATGGTTACATAAGGAAGTCGTTTCGGCCTTCCACATGAAAATTCACGTTCGAGTTTCCAATATACATCGGTTAATGAACGTTACCACGCGAATAACGGGAGTTTCTTGTTTGATTGGACTGTCTTCCTACGTCGGGTTGTTGTACGTTTCTGTCAAATCTGTTATTGTCTCGGTAGTTACTCCTATTTATACTACCATTGTTAGTATTATTACTGTAATTGTTAGTGCCACTGCAAGCATTCTTATTGTTATTAGCATGTTGCGATTTTCATTATAATTTAGATTTCTAACACGGTGTTTACATTTGCCAGTACTGGCAAGACAGTTGCAATACATGCAAACTTTTTCAATAATTCATGTACACTTTTCCAACTGTCTTGTCTACTGTCTAGCAAATTTTGCAGACAGTAAAATGGACAGTAATTTGACATTTGCTGACAGTAATTTGAAGTTTTGTTCGCAAAAGTAAAAAAAAATATCAACAGTTAAAAGAACATTAATAAATTATGCTTTGGTTTTGCATGTTTTACTTAAGGGTTATCTATGTTCACAAAAAATAGTTATTAAATGCTATTTTTAATTTGTTAAGTTCATATAAAACACGTTTAGCTAGAACTTGCACTGGGACATTCGCGTTAGACATTCTTTTAAAAGTGAACTGTCTTAACTACTGTCTGAACGCCTACGTCACGAAGACAGCAAGTAGTGTTTTTGGCAACTAATATGTATTTTCTTACTGTCTTGCCAGTACTGGCAAATGTAAACGGTAGGTAAAGTTATCGAAACTCCTATTTTCCGAATGCATGTTTCGTACATCGTTGATAAAATTTGTTTTATAAGAGGGACCTGTATTGTCGGTTTTTGGTCTGCTTCTAAGAGCGGTATAATTTGTATGCTTAGCCTCGAAAATTGTCTAAAAAGTCGCCTCAAAAGTTTGTGGGCTTCTTGCAAATATTATTGTTTTTATCGGTTCGGGTAGGTTATCTTAAAATACTTGCAGTGAGATTCTATTGATTTCGTCCGTCGAAAAGTCTATTTCTAATGTTATTTATACTATAATGGTATTTTCCAATTGTCGAATCTGATCTCCAAGTTTTCAACTGGTCCATTATATCCATAGTTGTCTCTTTTTATCCAAAGCTAGTCACTAGAATTTCTTTTAACACTTCCCAAGTTCCTATCACTAAATACCGTGAAGAGAAAAATTTTCGTCTAGCATTGGCAGGACAAAAATAAAGTATTAGTATAAGATTTGATTAATTATTGTTAGTTCATATTTAATATATGAAGATGCAATAAATAAATAATGAAAAAAAAAAAAAAAAAAAAAAAAAAAATACCTATTAGGGATGCCAATCGGGACTGATTTTTGAAAATCCCGGGATTATTTGGATCCCGGGATTTTTCGGGATCAATGTGTTGCCTTAAAATGCTACTTTTTTTTAATAAACAACACTTTTTAAATATTCAAAAGGTTTTATATACGTAACATAAATTTTTAAAAATGAAAACAACAAAACAATTTATTTTATACAAATGTTTATAACACTGGCCTCACCCATGATCAAACTGATTAGATTTTGAAAAAAGCTTAAAAAAATATACGTATCTCTTAGTTTTTCTAGATCAATTCATTTCGGTTTTTTGACAGCAATTCAATTTTTAATGTGAATTAAGTTGTGACGACATTAATACACTTCAAAGTGTAGTCTATCATCGATCTCGATAGCTGAGTTAAAAACTGTAAAACTATGTCGACTGCAGTGCAGTACACCTCCAGGGTGAGGGCGAGATTCATAATCAATAATTTAAGTACGTTTGAGATATATTTTAAAACCAAATGGTTATACAAATGTTTCTAAAAACAGAATTCAAGTTTAAATAATTTATTTATGAATACGTCAAATAGTGTTTATATATAAAAACAATTATATTATTTACCGTATGTTTTTTAAGCAAATTTTTTATTATTATTGGACCGGAAGGAATATGAGCTATTTCATCAATATTACGACTTAATTATATCAACTTTTATTCTTTTGTTTCTGAATAAAACTTTAATTGGATCCTGAATTATTTTTAATTTTTGCTTGATATATAACAATTATTTCTTGATTTCTATATTTTGCATAAAAATAATAATTTTTATTTTGGAATTATGTCTTAAGCCAAAGCTGAACTTGATAAACGTAATTGTAATTGTAAAAAAAAAGATGTGAGTCTGCAAATTTCGTTTCTACTTAAAATAATGGTTTTTATTAAGCAAAATACAAAAATCCGGAAATAGTCGTCGTATATCAAGCAAAAGTTTAAAATTTTAAATACTCGCTGTGTTCCAAAAACAAAAATTAAACTCAAAAATAAGAATTAATTGCAATAAAAAATATAACTCAAATATAATTTTTAATAAATTTTTTGTATATAGTATAAAAATTCAATAAAAACGAACAGTTTTGTACATAAAAGTTGATATGTTAAAAATCCCGGGACTCATAAAAATAAATCCCGGGATTCGGGATTTATCAATCCCGAAAAATCCCAAGATTCGGGATTTCCCGTTTGGCATCCCTAATACCTATGTATTTCCTCTTTTGTCTTTCCTACACATTTGTTTTTTATATACCCGAATAATATATTTCTATTGTTTGCTTCGAACGTTGCAATATATGGGAGCAGAGCTTCAACCTGCGCTAAAAAATATGGCAGTTGACTTTGTTCCCTTCCATAAAATGTTGGAATCTCTCTGATACAGCTTAGCATCAGATTAAATTGTTGGGTTAAGGCACTTTCCGTTTCGTAAAATTTTTATATACTACGCTCTGTGTAAAAGGAAAATTGCATACTGTTGTTTTTCTTTTCTCTTTTTAATACAAAGTGTTCGTTTATTTAATTTTTGTTCTAAATAACGTTTCGACAATTTTAAATCTAAAAGCCTATTTCCAATGAGCGAAGGAATTCTTTCGTTCGCATAACTATATTCAAAACAAAAACAAAGTCTAAAAATTTGTTTTTGTTTTCAATGTAGTTATACCTACGAAAGAAAGAATTCTTTCGCACATCGGAAATAACTTTTAAATTTTTCATTAAACCTTAAGCCTAAAATAGACTTTGTTCTTTTAATCAAGTTTGCAGAATTACTATTAATTACTTAGGCCCTAATCATGTACAAGGCAGCGCAACGCCACAGAACTAACGCAACGCCAAAGAATAACATTGAAAGCACAAACAATGTCATAAATATTTTGTAATTTTGTTGTTGCTTTCTACAGAAATTCACATTGCTTTTCAAAATTTCAAACGCTCCATTTTTGTGTCGTTGAAATTTTTAAAACGGTACATGAATTTATGTTGAAAGCAACAACAAAATTACAAAATATTTATGACATTGTTTGTGCTTTCAATGTTATTGTTTGGCGTTGCGCTGCGTTGTACATGATTAGGGCCTTAATGTATAACATTAAATCCTTGTAACTGTTATTTCTTCTTGCCAGTAGTTGATGATATTTTGTTGCTGTTGCTGATATTCCGTTGTTGTTGCTATTGGCTTCCTTCACTTATATTTTGAATTTCTTTCCTTTTAGCGTTAAATTTTGTTTGTTTTTGTAGTTGAATTCTATTGAGTACATACTGCATTTATTTCATGTGTTTATGTGTTTTTTCTTCAAGGTTATTGTTGAGTTCTTTACTTCTTGTTATTTTCATTGAATAATTCATATATTAAGCCTGGTTCTCTGTTCAACATTTCACGCGAAATGCTGTCAAAACTGTTCAATTTGTGAAAAAAATACAACTGCGAAATAATATAAGCTGCACTTATTTCACGTGGAATTTGAAGCAAATGAAAACAACTTAATATTAAATGAGAACGCAAAAACATAAATAACATAAAAATGCAAAACAATGTCGCATACTTTGAAAGATTAAAAACGTCGAATTGTGCAAACTCGCGAGATAGGTAACAATGATACATGTCAAATTTTTCGTATGAAATAATAGATGTTGCTGGACATTTTTCACAAATTGGAACAGAGTTCTAGGCTTTACGTTCGGTGTTCGAGCTTTTAATAGTTTATTTAGATATTTAACCCTTTCACGTCCATAAGGGCACCAGGGTTATTTTTTAATATCCAATGGATTATTTTAATTGATTTTTAAACAAAATAAACTAAAATTGCAAAGAAATATAAATCTCGTGGCTAGATTTTTTGGAATTTTTTGGGAAACATTTTTCCCAATGGACCATAAAGGGGAAAAAATACTTCAGTTTATTGAGTTCTTATGAATGATTTTACAACTAAAAAATTCAATGTGAAAATAGGTTTAAAAATACAAAACTAATTATGGTATTCTGCAAAGCAATTCCTTTTGCTTGTAAAGCAGAGATGGACGTTGCACATAGCACAAATGTTATGCGTTCTATTTTCTACACGGTTCCTTGCGCAGTTTACACATCTCTTCATTTTGTCCGCCTTTTGCATATTGTGCGCTGGTAAGTCACGTTTTGTGTTAACCTTAGCCTTCGCGCCTTCCCTTTGAGCAGGTCTTACTCTCTGCCTTGATGTAAAATCACTTATCAAATTTCGTGCCACTACCTGCCGATACTCCAAACTGGTCAAAAGAGATCCCTCAACTCGTTTTTGTTTATGCAATTTTATATATACTACATAAGCGTTATTCATTGCAATGTCCATAACGTCAAAAAACAAACGTAAATAGTATTTTATTTTTGCTTTGCGATCCACCTCATAACAAACCTTACGCTGGTCCATGAGATCGACACCACCCATATATTTATTATAGTTTGCGATCATTTCGGGACAAATTATGTTTACTTTCTGAGCTGATCCTGATTGTCTTCTCTTTACGAAAGTTGTTTGTTCTGGTGATATAAAATTGGATAGCATGTGAACTGACCTTGTGTCCATCCATTTCACGAAAGAGATTCCTTGAAAATTTACGGAATAAATGTCACCACGTTGCATTGTTTTATCCAATGGCAAATTTTTGGGTATATTTTTTCTGTTTGTGCGAACAGTACCGCAAGCTTTTAAATTTTGCGCCATTAGTTTATATTGTAAGATGGGGGAATTGAAGAAATTATCAAAATAAATTTCGCAACCAAGGCCATTCAACTTTTGAGTCAAGCTTATTACAACGGATTCGCCCAAACCTACTTCTACACTTGTTTTTTTGCCTGTATATAGATCAAATTCAAAAAGGTAGCCTGTTGAAGACTCAGCACTGCACCACATTTTGAATCCTAATTTTATAGGCTTGTTTTTGATGTATTGCTTCATTACGTTGTGTCCTTTAAATTTTACCATGTGCTCGTCAATAGATTGCCTCATCGAGTTGTTCATAGCATTTTGAAAACAACGGTTGAAATGATCAAACACAGGTCTTATTTTATATGCTCTATCTGCAGTTGATGACTCACAATCATTATTGGAGAAATGCAAATTTTGACGTATTTGCTCAAATCTTGTTCTAGTCATAATGTTAGCGATGTAAGGGACACCCATATCTTCATCAGTAGACCAGTAACTTCGAAGATTTGGCAAAACTTTGTAACTCATTACAAAATTCATTCCTAAAAATGCTTTCATTTCGTCTACTTCAACAGTAAAGGATCTGCCGTTTTGCCCCGCATATCTTGTACTTTCCGGAATGATAACATCACACAACACATCATTCAGCTTTGTAACTTCCAAAAAAATTTCAATTGGAGTCACCATATCTTGCCTATCAGAAAAGATGTTTACGCGATCAAACTCATAATTACTTTCATAATATGTGTGAGGTGTATAACCACCACTTGTCCATCTGAAAACAGGTTCTTCTTCCTTATGAATTGCTGTGCTGGCATTCACAGTTATGTTTTGACCAGTTTCTTGTACTGCATTTTCGATTTCAACCACATCTGCAGACTCTTCAATGTCTTCTTCTAAGAAGTCTTGATCTTCTTTATCTAGGTGAAGTTCATCTTCCCCATCACTATTATCCGCCGTTAACAGCTGTAATATCTCATTTTCGTGTAAATGGAACTCCCTACACTTTCTGCTTGTCATTGCTAAAATTTAAAATTAATATTGTGAACATGTAAAAAACGCAATATCAAAAAACAAGTAAGAGTAAATTTTCACTTCTGGTCCATAGGGAAAAATGTTTCCCATAGACTAAATATACTAAATTGAAGCACTATTGGCCACTAATTAATTTTTTATTATTTTTTATCATCTCTCTTTACTCACCACGTTATATTTATCACTTATAAAACTTCGAAACTTAACTTTATCCGCGACAAAACGAGCCAAATCAAAACGACCTTATGGTGGTAAAAAAATGGGATTTCCCTTCCTTGATTAAACTATACACGTTAAAGTATTGCCAACTTTTTACTTTTATTAACAATAAATCATCGCTATTGTACGACATCTGGATGTCAAAATATATATTAATAAAAAATTCGTTAGTGAAATAACCAATTTAAATTTTGGGAAAAATGTTTCCCATTGACGTGAAAGGGTTAAGTTTTGTTTAATTTTAGTTTCTTTATTTTTACACACCAAAAAGTTTTTTTTATTTTATTCTTTTGCTAAGTTTTATTCTTTTAATGAAAGATTCAAGCTTTTTTGATTTTAACCAATTATAAATTATTCACTTTTAATACGAAGGTGAACAAAAAACAGTCTTATTCGACACTATTTTTTAATTTCGCCGTTTTAATCCTCGTCGCCAATTATGATTCTGAATAAAGCAACTAGATCACTTCATTGTTAATTCTGAACTGAAACTTTATTTTTTCATCAAAACTTCTTAACTATTTTTCATTGTATTCTTATAAATCTAATTGTGTTCTTATAAATCTAACAAATATGGAATCTGCTTAGTGAGCAGATTCTCACGTTTTTTACTAAAGAAGAAATAAGGATACACAAGTGTTCGTAACTCATATGTCTGCTATTCAACAGATACATATGAGATGTATAAAAACAAAAACAGGGCTGGAAAAGAGTGAAGTAATTTGACTATATGACCATACACATAGATTGAACAAAAGCATAAATAATAAATAAAGCTATGTGGATCGCTTTTTATTTTTTAAGCTGGTGAAAATAAATGGTGAAGGTACCACAAAATTGAAAAATTTTGTGACTATAAATATATAAAAAAATGGAGTAAGGAAATTAACATTTGTTTTCATTAAAATATTAACCTTCATAATGAGCATCCATCCTAATTATTTCTGCGATACAAATTCTGAAGCCACTTTTTGTTTTAGTACATTAACAGTTTATCGCCTAGTTGTGCCCATCGTTCAAATAAATTATTTGCTGTGGGAAATGTTAGCTTGAAGTCAATGTCGATCTATTTATATAGAAGATAAAGTTTATTTAGAAACATTATTGTTAATTAAAAATTTGTTGGTTGTTGTGTTAGTGGAATAGGTGATCAAACTGCAAATTATTGCATAAGCAAAAAGAAAAACAGTGCTGTAAAATTAATATAAACCGAATCCATATATGTGACGCGCAAAATAGAAAGGGACCTAAGGATAAAAACCATTTAAACCCATTTTAAAGATTTAAATACGTGTATCTTTGGTTTAACATCACTGAGCGTGTTGGTATTGGTCTCATTTGAAACACATCTCATGACGTCAGTAACGTGTTGGTCAACCTTGAAAACGCGCTCAGATGTTGTCCACATCAAAAAAAAAAGTGAAAATTGATTTTTTTTACCCTAAGGTCTCTTTCTCTATGCGCTGTCACATATATGTATGTATATGTATTGCAAAACCTACATTAAGTATGACTATCAGCTTCTTCTACATTGGACTGTTAGAAATTTCACAGCTTAACCCATTGCACTCGCATACGCTAAGAATTTCCAAGAATGAATAGTAACATCTGCAGGTCCTTAGTTTTTTTCTTCCAGCAGACTGCCATTATTTTTATGATATGATTTTTCCATCATTTATTTTGTTTCTAATCTTATGAGTTAATATACTCGTATGTACATATATAATTTTTAATAAATTTTAATACAGTGGAATTTTCTATAATGAATCTGTTACTATTGTATCAGAATATTTCTTCATTATTAATATAGAATGTTTATTATACAATATAAATATTTTTTCCACGTTTATTTAAAATAATCTGATATTTTTGTTAGGATTGCATTCTTCCAAGTGCTCCTTCATCATTATCCTGAAAAAGACTGTTACAAAAAACACACGTTGGCTGGTTGCCTTTACCAAAAATATTTTACAAAAACAAAATACACACACAGTCATTTCGAGCTGTAGTCATGCAAACTGTCGAGCAACAACAACATTACTAGTGAAGAGCGTTACGAACATTTTTTGTTTCCTCATTCTTAATGACTGAAGAAAGGCAAAACTTTATTTTTGGCAAAAAAAATCACAATTCATTCATGGTTGTGAAAAAATTACACGTTTTAAATTCCTCATTCATGAAAAAATTCATGAATGGTTAAATATGAGCGATCATATATGAATTTTTCGGATCTCTGATATATAACTTTGTCATTCCGTTTGTAATTTCTACAATATTGATCTAAGACCATATAAAGTTTAAATCCGGTTGTCCGTCTGTCCGTCCGTTGAAATGGGTTTTCAGAAGACCCCAGATATGATGAAGGCTAGGTTGATATACATTTATGTCACATATAGTCCGGAATTGTTTGCTATTGAATTCAGGAAGATCGGTCCATAAATGGCTGAGATATGAGCAAAAAATCACGACTACCTCTAATTTTTTCCATAAATACCATGTTGTTGTTTTTTTTTAATTCTTTTTTCTGCATATCTCGAGAGCGGCAAGAGATAAGGCTTTCAAATTTAGTACAAACATGTTGCTTGCCAATACGCAAACTCCCATACAAAGACTTTATACATTTCTGTATATCTGGAGAACGAAACGAGCTAAAGTTCCCAAATTGGGTACAAATATATCGGTTATCAATATTTTAATTTAATTAATTTAACAGAAATATTTAATTATTTAATGTTTTAAATGATTGTTTAACTTAATACTATCATACTTTCGTTGATGATTCGTCGTTTTGTTTCAGAGAATTACAAATTAAAATAACGGAACACACATAACTAAATAAATAACAATAAAAATAATTTTGCCCTCAAAAAAAAATCGGTTATCGCATTTTTATTTCAAATATTTAAAATTGCTTTTATATCTCAATTAATTTCCATTTTGCAACGTTTTGTGCTTGTCATGTAAACTGTGATCTTATATTATTTTGCATTTAAGACAAAGATGCCCAGTAGCAGGGTTGTCAGATTGATTTTGAACTTTTTCGCCATATCCAATGTCAAAAATCGCCAAAATCGCCAAAGCATTTAATTTTTAGTTTTTGACAATAACATACGTATTTTAAGAATAATTAAAAATATTTTTTTGTAAATCCCAAAAAAAAATTTGTTCCGTATCGCTAAAATACGCCATAAATTAAAAAAAAGTCGCCATGATATATTTTGCTTAATTTTTATTTAGAACAAAGTAAAAATTATAAGTGGATACAAAAAAGGTGCAATGTTTAAAATATTTTATAGTAGTCTACTTAGAGCAACAAAACAAAAAGTTTTGCGGTATGTATTAAACAAATATTGGATATACAATACATTTGTATGTAATTGCAGTTCTATTATATATCTAAAACGCTATATATCGTACTTCGCCGAGAAGACTCTCCTTTCTTCTTTTTTGGAATACAACATGTACTATTTACATTCATATAACTTTTAACTCGTTAAAACGTGTCGATAACTTCATATCGCATTCTATTTCGAAGGCGAGTTTTAGTGGAATTCATTATTTCAACACAGGCATTACTACAAGTTGTAATAACCAACATATAAAGAACAGCCAATGCGTACCTGCCATATCCTTGTAGCTATATATTGCTAGCCTAAACTGATTTAAATTAGATTGTATTTCATTAACATCCAAAGGTACGTTAGGATTCATAAAAATCTTTAACAACAACGAATTTTATCTGTGATAATATGTCACATTTTATAATGGAAAAAATGTTCATAAACTTTAATTATATTAATTTTTTAAAGAATTCTACTTATTACTTCTTTCAAGAGCACATTTAAATGTGAAAAAAAAAATTTCTCGAAGATTTTCATTATCTTCATCAGCCATTTCAACATAATTTAGTTTTAAATACTGGTCATACCTATGAATGCATCAAATTTCATACATTGAAATACTGGAATAAAAAAAAATTATTAGCCTATTTCCGATGTGCGAAAGAATTCTTTCTTTCGTATAACTACATTGAAAACAAAAACAAAGTCTAAAAAATTGTTTTTGTTTTCAATGTAGTTATACGAAAGAAAGAATTCTTTCGCACATCGGAAATAGGCTATATTTCTTCGTATGGAGAGTTTAACAAATTTCAAAACAAATTCATGGCTCATCAAATATAGCCAACAAAATCGCCAACTATTTTATAAATCGCCAAAAAATCGCCATGTCGCCAAATCGAAATTTAGGTCGCCAAACAAGTTTAAAATCGCCACGTTTGGCGAGAAATCGCCACATCTGACAGCCCTGCCCAGTAGTGGCTGATATCAGCACATTAAACTCACACGTATACTTACGCTCTTTTGTTTGATCGTCAATCAACCAATAGGAAATCAGCATGTTAAGTGGGAGAGACAAACTACACTTGCAGAACTTCTGTGGCTTATTTTTCATTTTAATCGTCATCGAGACTGCTGTCAGTGAACACATAAATTGAAATTATTGCGTTATATTAATGATGTCAGCCGAAAAGTATTTTATGTTACAAAATGCTTTTGATGACATGCAATGTCTTATTTGTCATAAGACATTAAAAAAAACTAAGAAATATAATTTAAAAAAACATAATAATAAGATATAATTTAAAAAAAATCACAACACCCGCCACACATGTGCTTTCGTCGCAATCTCGTTGACGACTAAATAAAATGAATAGCAAATTGTTTTCTTCCAGTGTAATTTCGTCACTCTCACCAATACTACTACCTTGGGCATCTTTGATTTAAGATGACGACATGTGCCGTTCTCTTAGTTTTTTTTTTTTAATTATATTTGCCAACAAAAAACACACGTTGGCTGGTTGCCTTTAGTCCCCTTTTATACGAGGCAAGTGGAAGGCAGACATTTTTCTTATTCTCTTTTGAACTTGCCTTAACCTTTTACAATCGCGAAATTAATAGACAGACAGAAATTTTTCGTTTCCTTTCTTCGTTCATTTTCGCTGTTGACGGAGACGAACATTTAACAGGCATATATAAATGAATTGGCGAAAAATTCACAATTCATTAATGCCTGTGAAAAAAAAATTCCATGTTTTAAATCCCTCATTCATAAAAAAAAATTCATGAATGGTTAAATATGAGCGGTCATATTTGAATTTTTCTGAACTCTGTATTATTTCATCATGGTTAGTGTGACCAGATCTTAAAAAATTTTACAGCTAAATCTAGAACTATACGTGGCCAAAAAATGTTAAAAATTATTTTAAAAAATGCTCAAAATAATGCGAAAACTTTTTAAAGATTTCTGTTAAAAATGTATAATCAGTATGAAATGTTATTCGGAACTACATACATTTTAGTGACTTTTCTTTAGCGAATTGAAACAAATCGTTATGCTTAAACAATTAGGTAGATTTTTCTAAAACATCAGATACATATATGTATACATAATTATATATAAATATGTTGCACAGGTAGTTGAGACTTAATTTTAAATTTTTGGGATTTGAATCCCTTGGTACTTTTCCTGCGAAGCGGTCACCATTTAAACATTTTAAATTCCCATCACTGTGTGTGTTGTTTAATGTATACTTATGCTTTTTTGTTTATGGCACGTTCTTCCATGTTCTATAAGTGCACAAACGAGCTTACAGTACGTTACGGTACGTTACATTGCATTTCATTACTTATTTTCATACGAAAATTCATTTTGGGTACAACTACTTTAAGTCAAAATTTATTATAATTTATAAAAAAAATTAAGTAAAATCAATAAAACTATTCGTCAACATTTTTAAAATAATGCTAAAAAAAAAGCTTTAAACATTTTATGAAAATGCTAATTAAAATGATAAGTGCTAAATGAAAATTTTGCAGCTTAATAGAAATTTTTAATGCTAATTTTAGCTGCAAAAATGGCCATATGAACGATGAATAATCGTTCAGTTTCATTGTTCAATATCGTTCAATCGTTCACTTGTGGCTTTTTAATCAGTTGTTCACTTGAAGAAACAACAATACAATTGTGGTGTATATGTTATGCCAGTATAATATATTCATTGCCATATTGCTTTACACATTTTCATAATACAATCGGGGCTGTCAAGCTTCTTGGCGATTTTTTTTTGCATTGCCGGTGAAGTGTATAGCGTTTTAGATATATATCCATTCCTTGTTTAATACTAACCACAAAAAAAAACGTTTTTCTGCTGTAATTAGGCAATTGTACCTTTTTTGAGTTCACCAATCATTTTACTTTAATTAAACAAAATAAATACCTATTATGGCGACTTTTTCCCAATCTTGGAGAATTTTAGGCATTCGGAAGAAATTAATTTTTTAGGATTTATAGAATTGTCAAAAACGCAAATAAGGCTTTGGCGTTTTTTGACATTGAATTTGAACAAAAAAGATCAAAATAAACTTGACAACCCTGGATGCTATTCACAATTTAACTACAATTTACATGACCATTGCCAGTTATTCTTAATATAAAACCCGCCAAATGCAAATTTTTTCATTTGAACAGAAAATTGT